>JAYESD010000003.1:81725310-82925310 GCA_036927565.1 Tuctoria greenei | reverse complement strand
GACCTATCAAAACATACCGGAGCTTAACAAAGAAATGCCGGAGCTATCAAAGACATGCCTGAGCTAAATACAAAGCTCACCGGAGCTACCCAAAAACATGTCGGACCTAGACAAAGCAAGTCGGACCTTACGTCGGACCTTGCAGAAGCTCGGAGCTAGAGTCGGACCTTGCTAAAAAGATGTTATGGCAGCATTCAAAACTTTTATTATCAAAGCCAATGTATTCAGTACAAGCCAATGTATTCAGCACACAGAAGTCTCACATCGACGAGTTCCCACTCCTCGTTCCGTTTGAAGTTTTCTAGTTCTTCTTTCATTGCCACCTCTCAATCCGGATCTTTCAATGCATCCTCAATCCTGCGCGGTTCCAAAAAGGATACAAAAGAGTAATGTTCACAAAAATTAGCAATTTGAGATCAAGTAGTTACTCCCTTTTGGATATCCTCGATTATGTTGTGGATTGGGAGATATCTTTGGACACATTTGTGTACTCTTGGGTGTGGCACTTGCGGCCTTGTATCTTCATGATCGTCTTCTTCTCCCTCTGGATGGTTGCCTTCATTGGTGTGTTGATCATCTTCGTCTTGCTGAGGTTGATCTTGTGTAGAAGCTCCCCCTTGATCATTTGTCTCCACTTGTGGTTCATCTTCATCATTCGCATTTGGAGATGGCGCTTGTAGTCGAACATTGCCCAACGCCATTCTTCTCAATGCTTGACATGGAGCTTCTTCTCTATCTAGCACACATTGATCAACTTGCTCTTCTTGAGAGCCGTTAGTTTCATCGAACACTACGCCACATGCTACTTCAACAAGTCCGGAGACCTTGTTGAAGACACGATAGGCATAAGAGTTCGAATCATAGCCAAGCAAGAAACCTTCATCGTACTTTGAAGCGAACTTTGAAGTCCTAGGCTTCTTGCTCAAGATATAACATTTAGAACCGAAAACTCAAAGATAGGAAATATTAGTCTTGTTACTGATGAGTAGTTCATATGATGTTTTCTTGAGTAGGCGATGATGATAGAGTCAATTTATGGCGTGACAAGCGGTGTTGACTGCTTCAGCCCAAAATCGATCTAAAGTCTTGTACTCATCAAGCATTGTCCACGCCATCTCTGTGAGGGTTCGTTCTTCATTTCGGCTACTCCGTTTTGTTGAGGGGAGTACGGTGCTAAAAATTCATGTTTTATGCCTTCTTCTTCTAGGTACTCCTCAACTTGGGTGTTCTTGAACTCCATGCCATTGTCACTTTGTATGTTCTTAATCTTCAATGAAAACTCATTTTGGGCACGCTTGAGAAACTTCTTGAGGGTTCCTTGAGTTTTCGTCTTATCATGCAGAAAGAAAACCCACGTCAAGCGCGAAAAATCATCAACAATTAATAAGCCGTATTTGTTATCGCCGATGCTTAGGTAAGCAATTGGACCAAACAAATCCATGTGAAGTAGCTTGAGCGGTCTTGTCGTTGTCATGACGTTCTTCGCGGGATAAGGTGCTCCTACTTGCTTTCCGGCTTGGCACGCGCTACAAGGTATGTCTTTCTCAAAAACAACATCCTTTAAACCTCGGATGTGATTGCCCTTAAGGAGTTTTTGAAGATTCCTAATACCAACATGTGCTAGCCGTCTATGCCACAGCCAACCCATGTTGGTCTTTGCAATCAAGGATGTGTCAAGTTCGGCTTTATCTTTGTTGAAGTCAACAAGATAAAGCTTTCCCTTTAACACACCCTTGAATGCAACCAAGTCATCACTCCTTCTATAGACGGTCACACCCTCATTAGTGAACAAAGAATTATAACCCTTGTCACATAATTGAGATATGGACAGAAGGTTATAATCTAAGGAGTCGACATGAAAACATGAAAAAGCGTGTGTTGAGATGATATTGCAATTTTATAGGTACTGAGCACCCTTCCTTGACTACTGTCTCTATCAGTACCCTACGTACCGGGTACCCCACGATACTGCAAGAAAGTTCCACCCGTCAGAGTCAATGGCCCTTGCAGGTCCCATATGTCATGTTGCACCGGACCCGCTCCCCTCACATGGCTGGCTCCTGGGTTAACACGTGTAAAATAAGAACGGAACAAAACTCCCAACCAAGGGAAGCTTTGGCGACTACACGTGTACAACAGCCCCTGACCTAGCCCCTGTTAGACAGGAGCTCCGGTACCGACACGTATACAGCGACCCCGGACCTACCCTCCAGCAAGGGAAACCTCCGGATCTGCCACATGTGGAGCCTCCAGACCTGCTCGCCAACAGAAATACGAGCGGATCACGTCCGTTACAAACATTCAAGGACGGTTAAAGCAGCAGTTACAAGGTTTGATAATGTGTCATTAATACCATATTAATGACACACTATCAGTGCAACGTTGATAGGGGTAACGCTGCCATGAAGGCACGTTACCACACTATAATTGTACTTAATACTCTTTATACAGTGTATTAGGTCATTAAGCATGCTAGGGCCACATGTCGGGCCAGGCCAGCTTTGTAACGGTCAGTCCTTAGAACTATAAAAGGGTAGCACCGCATGAATTTGGGGGACAATCGGATCTGATTCCACCTGATCCTAGCGAACGTATTCGCTCAATACAATTACACAAACCCCGTGGAGTAGGGTGTCACGCTCAGGAGTCCCAAACCACATAAATCTCTAAGGTCATCATCTTGATCTTTGCGTGCCCCAACCACAAAAGAACATCCACGGGCCGCTTTTCAGCAGGTCCGGGGGAAGTGTCAAATCAAACACTTTGACATTTGGCACCAGGTAGGGGATAGAGTGGCGCAATCCCGGGATCACAAGATGGTGAATTCAGCTACTGGATCTTCCAATGGCAACCACGCTAGACCACCTGCCGGAGGCAATCCCTCCAACATCCAACAACCAGCAAGTGTCGTTGTTCCAGCAGGTGCTGTGGCACCACAGCCACAATCTGTTCCAGCAAACAATGCTGGTCAACAAGATGGAGCATCTATGTCAATCAATGCATCGACAAACAACAACCCCGAGCACGCACTCATTGCTGCGCAAGCTCTTCTACAACGCCCACCGCCTTCAGGTGCACCCCAGGGTGCTATGGAGCAGTGGAGGGCTGATGTTGATCATCTGGTCGCAACTGCGACCGCCGGCATCAGCAACCAAGGTTCTCCCACTTCGGGGCGAGCACCTTCACAACGACGGACCTTCTATGGCCGACATGGTCCACAAGCCTCTAAACAAAGGAGACGTGTTGCCTCCCAGCAAGTGACTTCATTGCCTCCCGAGGCACAGTGCACCCACACAGTTACCAGGATCCCGACTCATGATCTGCAGTTGGAACTGGATCGCCGTTACCGGCGAAACGATGGCCGTGTCCACATTGAGCGTGCTCGTAAGGAGCGAGAAGCTTAGGACAACCCTGCTCTTCAGGGAGTAGGAGGAGGCTATTCTGCTCTGGCCATGCACTTACGTATGGTTAGGCGGCCACAGAACTTTCGGCCCCACTTACCACAGAAATTCGACGGGACTGTCAACCCTGCTGAATTTCATCAAATCTAATCTACTGCCATACCGGCAGCAGAGGGTGATGAGGCTGTAATGGCCAATTACTTCCCGGTGGCTTTAACTTGGACTGCAAGGTCCTGGTTAATGAGTCTTCCACCCGACTCCATTAATAGTTGGGCGGAACTATGCCAGCAATTCACTGCCAACTTCGTGAGCTCCTACACCCGACCCGACACTGAATTGGACCTGTTTGCCATAAAGCAAACATCAGGGGTGTCGGTGGTTAGGATACGGCAGATCTCCTGACACTACTAAAGTGTTAGAGGAGTTTGATGTTCGGTGTGGGCGCGCGGAGATTCAAGAAGGTGAATTGTAAATGGCACAGGAGACACGGAGATTTACGTGGTTCGGGCCGCCTGAGCGTAATACCCTACTCCACGGGTGTGTTGGTGTTGTATTAGCCGTATGAGCTTGTGACGAGTGTCTATAGCGCGTGTGTAGCGTCACTGAACGTGTCGTATCTGTCGTCGGCCTGTCCTTTTATAGTACAAGGGCAGGTCGTTACAAGTTAGCCTGGCCCGACATGTGGCCCCGGCGGTTACTAGTATTGATACTCATTCAACACATTTAATTGTCCTTAATGACCGAGTAATGGGCTTTGACAGCACCGTTATTGGTAATTAAGGTCATCCTGATCGTGTGTCATTAATATGGTATTAATGACAGTTAATCGGGTCTTGAAGTCCTTGATTCCCCTTTGAAGATCCGGAGCCGTTGTGGAGTCTTCCAGATGTTAGAGGCTGAAGATCCGACGGTTGGACACGTGGTAGCTCCGTAGCATACTGTGGGAAACAGGTAGCTCCGGAGCTACCTGACACGTGTCAGGTCCGGAGCTTCTCTCGGTCTGGGGTTAAGTTCGGAGGTGCCATTTCGGTACATAGCTCGGAGCTTCCCCCTTGTGGGTGGTAGCTCCGGTTTGATAGTACACGTGGCGACCCTGGGATTAACCATGTTGGACAAGCGGGTCCGGTTATATCTGACATGTGGGCCTCCGAAGGTCTTCAAATCAAGTAGATGACTTTCCTTTGAGATCTTCGTAACCTCAAGGGGTGTACAGTTCCAGGGTACCGACAGTGGCCCCCTGGACCTACCTCTGGGGAAGACCCCTGGGGTGAAGTGATTCCGCCGGAGGTGGGTCCATCCTCGCGACTTTTGAACTGATTCTTCAAAGGTCTTCGGATGTGCCGTTGGCGATGGTTTGGAGTTAAATCCACGCCGCGTGGCGTATCCCGCGTGCGGCAGATGAGATCTTTGGCGTGCGGATCTCACGCAATGGAAGGGCGCCGGTTCCTGATACGAAAACCATACCGGTTCCGCGCGCCTTGTCAGGCCGCCGCCTTCGGTCTTCCCGCCTCATGATGACAACCGTTCGCCTGGGTAAGAACCTCGGCTTGATCGTCGGGGTGGTCCCGGGCCCTCTTGTCATCGGCTGGGTGGAATTTTTGAATGGTATCTTCGACTTCCTTGCGGTTTCCATCCAAGCGTTGCGAGGGCTTACTTAAGAAGGAAAGCGCGTACCGTCGGGAGTTCTTTACGCCTCTCATCTTTTCTTGCGCTCAAACTCTCAACTTGTGCTTCGCTTTTCCTCTCTTGCCTTGCTGTGCCGCGATGGAGTTGGGTCTCCGCGAAATCCGTTTGAGGACCGATGGTGACCTGAAGATGGTCCGGACCCTCATGGGATGGTCCTCGGACTTCTTCAACCGCTCGGTCCGCGCCGGGGCAGAGCTCCCGTTTGAGAAGGAACACGCCGGCGAAATGGTGTACTTCTCCTCGTACGCCATGGTGCGGTTGATCCCACCTTTTTCCTCCTTTTTCTTGATGCTGCTGGACTTTTATGGTCTGCACCTATACCACCTTGGCCCTCACTCAATTCTCCTTGTGTCTATCTTCGTCCACTTCTGTGAGATGTGGGTGGGCATCCCCCCCTGCATTGAACTCTTTCGGGCCTTCTTCACCGTCCACACTACCGGTAGGAGCAATGAGTACCTTGGCTTCTACTACTTCGTGAAGCGCAAGAAGTGCCCATTCAAGTACCTCCGGTCGTTTCCCTCTAGGAAGTGGGATGACTGGAAGAAGGACTGGATAGTCATCCAGGTGGAGGAGCACGAGAGGCTGGAGCTGCCTGAAGGCCTCCCCAACATTGACACGATGATCTGGAGTGAAGCTCCGGTGCTGGCAGACGCCTTCAACCCTGTTCTAACCAGGATCCGCCAGTGCGTGGAGGGGGGATTAACCCCTCAAGCGGTGTTTTGTAACTTCCTGGTCAACAGGTGGGCACCGCTGAAGAAGAGAGAGAAACTTGCTTGGGCCCTCAACAGCGTGATGGACGACGACCGGGTCGAGACCGGGCTAAAGTCCAACATGGTGGGGACAACCTTGGAGTTCCACCTCAAGAAGTTCCAGCACGGCATCGACGTCGAGGGTGACGACTTGACTCCGCCATCGGCTTTTCTTCCTCTGAACGTGGAAGGTTGATTTCAGTATGGAGATCTGGCGGAACATGCCTGTGCTTGACGACCTTGGTGTCGTTGAGAGAAGATCAACCACCAGGGTGGCGATCCCTGGAGTGTTCGAAGGTGGCCCTGCCCCCAAGCCGAGGGTCAAAGTCGTTGGCAAGGGCAAGGAGCCGGCAGACGAGCCCTTGAGCCGAAAGAGGAAGCTGCAGCATGCCGACGGAAGGTCCGTCAGGCCTGCCACCTCTGCATCGGCTCCTTCTCCCTGGAGGGGGAGGTCTTCTTCGACCGCGGCGACTGTACCCGCAATGGGATCCTCCCGGGGAGCTAGCTCCGGGCATGCGACTCCAGCACCGGGGCCGGTTGAGGCCTCCAGATCTGGAAGTTCTTCCCGGTCGAGGGGAGCCTCGACCAGGGAAACGCCCGTGGCTGCTTCGAGTTCCGGGGGGCCTTCCCGAGCTTCCATGCCGGCTATGACCAGCCCAGAACGCCCGGGAAAGTGGTTGCGCGCAAGCTGGTGCGGAAGTCTCCCAAGGTAATTTTTAATCTTTACCTTGGACAGTTGTTTTGTTGTAGTAACTATTTTTTTAAGTTCCTTCATCCATCGTCTGCAGCGTTCCCAAGAAGAGGAGTGTGGCTCCACCTTCAGCTACAGTAACTGAAGCTGTGAGGGCGGAAGCTTCTGATCCTGTCCCGGTGCTGCCCCAAGTGGTGGCTGAAGCTGCGACATATCCGGCGCCGGCTATCGTGGTCATGGACCTCGACTCATCCCCAGAGACTCCCGTGGTAGCGTCGGACCATGGGAGAGAAGATGCGCCAGCGACACCTGTCCCAGAGGCTGAAGCTCCGGGTCCTGGTGCTGAGATGATGGAAGCTCCGGCTGTTGAGCCGGAGGAAGCATAAATTTTGGCCTCAGAGCCGGAAATTGTCGAAGCCCCAGCAGTTGAGCCGGAGGTGATTGAAACCCTGGCATGCGCACTGGAAGCTGAGGAAGTTCCGGTAGTTGGGCCGGCTACCTCTGAAGCACCGGCCGCAGAGCCGGTTATTGTTGGAGCTCCGGCCGCAGGGCCGGTCGATGTTGAAGATCTTCCGGCTCCCGAGCCGGTTGTTGAAGAGGTGTCAGAGCCCGAGCCCCCATCGGAGGAGGTGCCCAGACCGGAGCCAGCAGCGGCCCCTGCTCCGGAAGCGACGACGTTGGAGGTACCCGCGGCCGAGCCGGAGTGCCCAAGCGAAGTTGTTGGCCCCCAGTCTGAGGGGGTGAAGGAAGACCTGGTGGCAGGGCCTTCCTCTATGGCGACTGAGGTCATCCCGGAGGACGGCCCTAGTGCCATGGATACCCAGTGGACCTCTCTTGTGGAGTGGGACCCAATTTTTGTATTTGAAAACCCGCTGGAACCAGCGGAGAAGACCCCAGCAGGTCCGGAACCTATCCCGTTGTCACTGTCTATTGACAACGCATGTTCCAGTCTGCATGAAGTTCAACTGGCCTTCTTCCACGACAGCAAGGCTCTTGAAGAGGAGCGCCAAACCATTAGGCGGTGGCGTAACCGGCTCTACTTCGAGACCAAGCTGGCGCAGTCGAGGCTAGCGGACGACAAGGAGTGGATCAAACGGGAGAAGATCTGCCTGGAATACTGGGGCAAGTTACTGGATGACAGGGAGAGTATGACTCGTGCCCTCGACGCTCAATCCCGGGAGATCTACGAGCAGACCAAAGCAGCCAACAGTGCGGCCGATGAACGCCAGGAAAGGCTTGAGGCCTTTAACACTACACTCATCAAGCGTCGGGAGGCACTTGAGGAGAGGGAGAAACGACTCGAAGATGAAGAGCAGAAACTCCTTGAGCTGCGGGATGACGTCCTGAGGAGGGAAGAGGAGCTCACCGAGAAGGTGGCTCTGGCTGACAAGGGCCTAGAGGAGCGCGCCAAGAAATTGGAAGAGCGCTGCATTGAGGAGGAGAAGAAGGCCTGGGTGCGAGGGCAGGAGCTCCGTGAGCGGGAGTGGGCCCTTGTTGCCAGGGAAAAGAAAGTGAGGGGCAGAGAGAAAGACCTGGTTGCCCGTCGGAACAAGATCCACCTCCGGGAGGAGGAGCTCGGAAAACTCGAGAAGCGGGTTGCTGAGAAGATTCAGCAAAACGCCAAAGAAGTTGAGCGCCTCGCCCGCGAGAATTCTGAACTGGTGGCGGGCAGGAGATCCTTGGAAGAAATAAAGGGCTTGAGGACTGCGGACTCCCTACAGATTTGGGAGTTCCTGGGCAAGGCCAACGACGCGCTAACACCAATGGGCTTCAGCCCTGTGCGCCCGGATGATCCGGAGCCAGAGCCGGACCTGGCGTTGCAGGCATTGAGCTTGGCAGGCAGCAAACTCTCCAAGGTGGGCGATGTCATCGCGGACCAATTGGATGTTGAGGGGCAATCCCTGGCGAAGAACGTCGCAGAATATGTGCTGATGTGCTACACCAGCCGGAACTCCCAATTTCCTCTGGACCCGGTGCTCGAAGGTCCGGTTGAAGGAGAAGGCGAAGCTGCCCGAACCAACGTATCGGAGGTTGCCCAGAAAGTCGCCCAATTCTTCCATAGGGTCTAGGACCATCTCTGTAGTTCTCACTTGTACTTTCTCTTCTTCTTCCTCAATTTTGTAATCCCTTGTCTCCAGATGTAATCCCTTGTCTCCAGATGAATGAAATCCCCAAATTTTTGTGAATTTCACTTTTTGCCTTCAACACTTTTGTCTTCACTTGGCCCCCTGGTAGATGTACACAATTTGATTGTGAACATGTACCAAGAGGATATTGCATTTTTTTGAAGACTCATTTGCTCCGAACTTGTAGAATTTAGGTCTGAAGTCTTCGATAGTGAAGGCCCCCTGAGGTTGTCGAAGCTTAGAAGCTCCAGCATTGTCTATCATCAAAGCTTAGTAGCTCCGGCAATAGTCTCTATCAACGCGTGGAGCATCAATAGTTAGTCCTCCGGGGTGTCGGAGCTTAGTAGCTCCGGCGGTGACCTTTGCCAACACTTAGTTTGTTGGCAGTAGACTCCGTTTGCGGGGTCTTCTCACCATCTTTTATTTAGCGTCGACGGCTGGCCCCCCTAGCTTTACTGGAGCTTGATTACTCTGGTGATGCTTGTTTTCAATGCGTAACATCGATTACAAGCCACCCAGGGGAGTCGGAGCTTTGTTAGCTCCGGCTTTTCTCCATCAACGTAGATTTTATTTTTCCTGCACACTTAAGCCAAGAAAAATAGTAAAATTCGTTTCTTGTCTATAACTTCGTCGCGGCTTACGATTCTCAAGAAGATTTTAAGTCAAACGCGATTCTAAATACAACCGAATGCGTTGTCTTTTCTTCCAGATTCAATTGTACATGGACCCGCCTTACTTCAGCCTGCCGGGGTGTAGGTAGAGTGGCGTACTTAGGGTGCTTGACCAGGCTAAGTCGATAGCGCACTCCAACCCTAGATTGGCTTGGCGGCTTTCAGGCGAGTCGGTCATGAAGAATATTTGAATCCAAATAAATCGACAATACAACTCGTATCGTATATGAACCGGTAGAACTAAAATTTCTTAAGAATTGCACGTCTTTGTTATAAACAAGAAAGAGAAAAATAAAAAAATGTTGAGCCTGTACAAAATAAATGCACGTGGAGTCTGTTTCACATGAAGATGTCTTTCATTATAGGTCTGGGGTATAGGGGAAACAAGTACACTCTTAGGGTACGGAACCAGGCTAAGCGTGTTTCATTTCTCGTTTGACCCAGGGTAGCTAGGCACACTTTTAGTCCTGAGACTGTGACAAGTGTTGCATGAACTTTGCGGACCTTTCGGAAAAGGTCTGGCTGTTCTCCCGGAGGAACTACCCGACTCTGTACAATGACTCTATAACATACACTTGAGGTTACTGCAGACTCACCTCCGTGATATTAAGCGTAGAACATACGGAGGTGCTCAATGTTCCAAGGATTTGGGAGAGGTGTCCCATCCTCGGTAGCCAAGCGAACGCTCCCGGGACGGAATACTTTGATCACTCGGAAGGGTCCCTCCCAGCTGGGGGAGAGTTTGTTTAACCCTTCTCTGGATTGTATTCTCCGTAGCACCTGGTCGCCTTCCTCGAGCTGTCGGTTGTGTACATGCCGCTGATGATAGCGCCGAAGGGCTTGGCGGTATCGGGCATTCCGAACAACTGCTTGGCACCTTCCCTCCTCAAGGAGGTCTAGGTCCTCACGGCGGAGCTGGTCCTGCGTGGCTTCGTCGAAGGTCCGGACCCGGAGTGACCCCAAGGTGATTTCTGGAGGAAGGATTGCTTCAGCTCCATACACCAGGAAGAAGGGTGTCTCTCCAGTTGACCGGTTTGGAGATGTCCTGTTGGCCCAGAGAGTGGGCGGAAGCTCTTCAATCCAGTTGGCACCATGTTTTTTCAAGCGCTCATAGGTGCGCGTATTGAGTCCTTTAAGGATTTCAGCATTTGCTCTCTCGGCTTGGCCATTGCTTGCTGGGTGAGCTACGGAGGTGTAGCAAACTTGAATGCCGAGGTCTTCGGAATATCCTTTAAATGCAGAGATTGTGAATTGAGTCCCATTATCAGTGATGATTTTGTTTGGGACTCCAAATCTGCATACAATTGACTGCAAAAAGTTGATAGCAGATTGCTTGTTGATTGTCACAACTGGAGTTGCTTCCAACCACTTGGTGAACTTGTCAATGGCGACGTACAGGAACTTGTAACCTCCGATGGCTCTTGGGAAAGGTCCCAAGATGTCCATCCCCCACACAGCGAAGGGCCATGTAGGAGGTATCATTTGTAGTGGCTGAGCCGGTGTGTGAATTTGCTTTGCATGAAATTGACATGCTTCGCATTTCTTCACCAGCTCAGTTGCATCCTGGAGTGCTGTAGGCCAGTAGAAGCCATGCCGAAAGGCTTTACCAACCAGCGTGCGGGAAGACGCGTGGTTCCCACACTCGCCTCCATGGATTTCTGCGAGGAGCTCGCAGCCTTCTCCCCTTGTGATGCACCGCATTAGGATGCCGTTGGCACCGCGCTGGTAGAGATCCCCTTCTACCAACGTGAATCTTTTAGCCAATCTGACTACCCGGTCAGCGGATACATCATCGTCAAGAAGGATGTTGTCTTTCAAGTAGTTTCGGATCTCCGAGATCCATGCATCGGAACTAACTTGAGCATTTAAGTCTTGCGTGCTGGGTTGCTCGGAGCTTCCGGCAGCACCTACGACCCTTGATGGCTGCCATGGTAACAGGGCCATCGCGACCGTCAGCTTCGGGATGCTGATCTCGCCCCCTTCGCTCAGTTCGACAGGTTGAGCTGTGGGTTTTGACAACCTCCGGACAAAAGTTCCGTCAGGAGCCGGAGCTCCGGTTGACGCTTTCGTCGAGAGTTCGTCGGCTTCAGTGTTGTGGGCACGCTGGACATGGTGGAGATCTAGGACTTCGAAGTCCTTCTGAAGCCTCTGGACTTCAAGGAGATAAGCAGCTAGCTGGAGATTGTTGCAGGAGCATTCACCCTTCACTTGCTTAATGATGAGCTGTGAATCTCCCTTGACCAGCAGTTGCTTGACACCGTATGACAGCGCCACCTTTAGTCCGTAGATGAGTGCTTCGTTCTCCGCCATGTTGTTGGTCGCCTTGAAGTCAAGGTGTACCATGTATTTCACCTTCTCCCCGGTTGGTGCGAGGAGAAGGACTCCAGCTCTGGCCCCATGCTTTTGCATGGAGCCGTTGAAGTAGAGGGTCCAATGAGGCTCAGTGAAGATCGGAGCTTCGTGTTCCGGCTTCTGCTCACTGGGGCCCCCAGGGTTTGATGGAGAGGGAGTCCATTCTGCCACGAAGTCTGCCAATGCTTGACTCTTCACTGCTTACCTTGAAATGAATTTGAGATCGAATTCAGCCAATTCCGCTGCCCACTTTGCAATATTCCCAGTTGAATTGGGATTATGCAAGATTGCTCGAAGTGGGTAAGAGGTCACCACTGAGATTTTGTGAGCTTGGAAATAATGGCGAAGCTTCGTGGAGGCAATAAGAACTGCATAAAGCAGTTTATGCACCTCTAGGTATCGAGTCGTGGCATCATGTAGTGCTTCACTGATGAAGTAAACTGGGCGCTGAATGGTCTAGACCCTCCCAGAGGGGCCCAGAGCTTCCTCTTCACTGACCCGGATCCTTTCGGAGGGATTCGGAGTTTCTTCAGGGACATCCGGGTTCTGGCTGGAGGAACCCGGAGCTTCTTCAGAAGTGATCTGGACCCTCCCGAAGGGGTCTGGGTCTTCTGGAGTGGTTTCTTGTGGATTCGAATCTGGGAGCTGGGACCCAGACTCGCTTTCAGGAACCTCCGGACCCTCCCAAAGGGGTCTGGATCCCTGAGTATGGGGTAGCTCTAGTCTCTCCGCAACCAGAACCATACTGACGACTTCGTCAGTAGCCGAAATATAAAGCAACAAAGGCTCACCAGGGTTCGGAGCTACCAGAGTTGGTAGGGTGGTGAGGAACTGTTTTAGCTCCTGGAACGCCTTTTCTGCTTCTTCAGACCATTGGAATGGTCCGGACTTCCTCAATAACTTGAAGAAGGGGGGTGCCCGTTCCGCCAGTCTTGAAATGAACCGGGTGAGGCCTGCTAGACATCTAGTTAGCTTTTGGACATCTTTGATGCGGGCTGGTGGCCGCATGTCTTCAATGGCCTTGATCTTCGCCGGATTAGCTTCTATGCCCCGGTGACTTACTAGGAAACCAAGAAGTTTTCCGGAGCTAACCCTGAAGACACACTTGTCTGGGTTTAGCTTTGTGCGGGTGGCCCGTAGCTTATCATAGACAGCCTGTAAGGTGTCAAGAAGTGACTCCTTGTTCTTGACCTTGACCACGATGTCATCCACGTACACTTCCACTATGTCTCTAATAAGGTCTTCAAAGGTTTTGTACATAGCTCGTACAAATGTTGAAGCTGCATTCTTGAGACCAAATGGCATGGCTGTATAACAGTACAATCCATCTACTGTGATGAAAGAGGTATGCTCTTCATCTTCCCTAGACATTATGATTTAATGATACCCAGAATATGCGTCTAGGAAACACAGTAATTCACACCCGGAGGTGGAATCCACTAACTGATCTATTCTAATAGTGGGAATGGATCTTTTGGACATGCCTTATTTAGTGTTGTGTAGTCGATACACATCCGAAGCTTCCCACCGGCCTTGGGCACAACGACTGGGTTTGCCAGCCATTTTGGATGGAAGACTTCTCGGATGAATCCAACTTCGAGCAACTTCTTCACTTCTTGTCGAATGAAGTTCTGTCGCTCTACAGATTGCTTCCGAGGCTTCCGGTGCACAGGCCGGGCGTCTGGATAGATCTTCAGATTGTGCTCAATCACTTCCCTGGGGATCCCAGGCATTTGTGACGGTTGCCAGGCAAACACATCGACATTAGCCCGGAGGAAAGCGATGAGCGCGAGTTCCTATTTTTCGTTCAATCCTCCCGATATACGGGTGGTTTGAACGGCATCAGGACCGATTTGGACGACTTTGACTGGAATGTCTATGTCGCCGCTTGGCTGCACACGAGGTGCAGATGTCGAGCCTCATTGACGAATGCTCGGAGGTTTTGGAGCTTGCTCCTGCCTGGAGTCCTCCTCTTGCGCCGTGGTAAGTGCATGGAGTTCTTCCAGAGCAGTTACTCCGGCAGTACGATCTTCACGGATCCGGAGAATTCCTACTGGTGTTGGCATCTTTAACACCAGATAGCCATAATGAGCAGCTGCCATGAATTTGTACAAGGCAGGCCTACCCAAGATGGCGTTGAAGGTTAAGTTGATATGAGTGACGTCAAAGACCAACTTTTCGGTGCGATACTTCTCCCGTGTCCCGAAGGTAACTGGGAGAGTAATAGCTCTGAGTGGGGTAATGGCCCCTGGACCTACTCCGGAGAAAGGTCGGGAGGGGTGAAGATCCGAAGGTCAGAGCTGAAGCTTGCTGAAAGCTTTGAAGCTTATGAGGTTAAGCCCCGAACCTCCGTCTACCATGACATGGTGGAGCTGGATGTTATTGATGGTAGGAGATACCATCAAAGGCAACTGACCTGCTCCAACAATGCTTCAAGGGCAGTCCGAAGCATCAAAAGTGATGGTTGTGTCCATCCACTTCCGATGAGGCTCCGGTCTGGCTGTAGGAGCTACAGCAGCCATGTCCCGACGCATAGTCTTGATGACGCGACGGGAGGTGATGTCCCATGATCCACCAAAGATGGTGTTCATGGTCTTCCGACGCTCGTTGTCAGAGACGTCAGAATCGTCATCGACGGAAGTGTAGACGGCCTTCAGGACCTTTTTGGGATCCTGAAAACCTAACTCCTCCTCAGCTGGAGCTTCGTCAACTTTTTGTTTTCCTTCCCTCTGTCAGAAAGGAGTTTCTTCCCAGCGCTTGTTGTAGCGCTCGGCAAGGTTTTGGACCTCCCGGCAGTCTTCCAAACTGTGGCTGCCCGTTTTGTGAATTGGACACCACACCTTGGGTTTGCCACCATCTTCAGAAGATGGTCGAGGTCTCTTCTCGGGGCGTGGCCCCCGGCCACCCAGAGCTGCAGCAGCTGCAACATTGGATGTACCGGCCGACGGCTTCTTCTTGCCGTTGGTCTTCTTCTTCTTCTTACCACTCCCGGAGGTAGCGGCTTCTTCTTTGGAGGATTTCTTGTGACCCTCCGGAGTTGGTTTGGAGTGCATCTCACAGCCCTCCGCAGCTCTGGCACATTTATCGGCCAAACTAAAGAGTTCCGTGACACTGGTGATCTCCTTGATCGCTAGTTTCTCCAACATCTTCTTATCCCGCACACCCTGTCTGAATGCCACAATGACAGAAGCGCTGGATATAGAAGGGATAATGTTTCGTACCTGAGAGAACCTCTGGATGAATGATCGCAGGGATTCTACCCCTTTCTGCACGACTGCAAAAAGGTCCAGTTCAGTGCCTGGTCAGGTGTCTGAACTCCCGAAGTTGGCGTTGAACTGCTGGCACAGCTCCTCCCAACTGTTGATAGAGTTGGGTGGAAGGCTCATAAACCAGGACCTAGCGGTCCCAGTTAAAGCCACTGGGAAATAGTTGGCCATCACGGCCTCATTTCCTCCAGCTGCCAAGATAGCAGTGGAGTAGATCTGAAGAAATTCGACAGGATTGACGGTCCCATCGAACTTCTCTGGCAGGTGAGGCCGGAACTTCTGTGGCCATCTGACCATACACAGATGCATGGCCAGGGCTGAACAGCCTCCTCCCACTCCTTCAGGAGCAAGAACGTCCTGAGCTTCTCGTCTTTCACGAGCACGCTCAATATGGACTCGGCCGTCCTGTTGGCGGTATGGGCGATCAAGCTCCGCCCCGAGGTCATGAGTTGAAAGCCTGGATACCGTGTGCGTGCGTCGTGCCCCGGAGGGCAACGACGTCACCTGCTGTGATGCAGCTTGTCTCCTGTTGTTGGAGACGTGCGGACCAAGTCTACCAGACAAGGTCCGTCGCTGCGACGGGGCCCATCCTGAAGGAGGAGGACCCTGGTTGCTGATGCGATCGGCTGCTCCTGCAACCAAATGTTCCACATCAGCTCTCCACTGCTCCAGTGCATCCCGGGATGCATCCGGAGGTGGTGGGCGTTGGAGAAGAGCACGCGCTGCATGGAGCGCGTGTTTCGGGTTGTCTTGATTTCCCGACGCAGTGACTGACGCCGGTGCACCATCACGTTGTCCAGCTTGATTTGCTGGTAGAGGCGGCGGTGGTGGCAGTGTGACTCCTGCAGGAACTGAGGCTCCTGCTGGTGGCTGCATATTGGAGGGATTGCCCCCAGCAGCTTGAGCAGCGAGATGACCGTTGGATGATCCAGCAGCTGAGTTCACCATTCTTGAAATCTCAGGCGCCCCTTCCTGGCGCGCCAACTGTCGGTGGTTAGGATCCGGTAGATCTCCCGACACTACTAAAGTGTTCGAGGAGTTTGATGTTCGGTGTGGGCGCGCGGAGATTCAAGAAGGTGAATTGTAAATGGCACAGGAGACACAGAGATTTACGTGGTTCGGGCCGCCTGAGCGTAATACCCTACTCCACGGGTGTGTTGGTGTTGTATTAGCTGTATGAGCTTGTGACGAGTGTCTATAGCGCATGTGTAGCGTCACTGAACGTGTCGAGTCTGTGGCCGGCCTGCCCTTTTATAGTACAAGGGCAGGCCGTTACAAGTTAGCCTGGCCCGACATGTGGCCCCGACGGTTACTAGTATTGATACTCATTCAACACGTTTAATTGTCCTTAATGACTGGGTAATGGGCTTTGACAGCACCATTATTGGTAATTAAGGTCATCCTGATCATGTGTCATTAATATGGTATTAATGACACTTAATCGGGTCTTGAAGTCCTTGATTCCCCTTTGAAGATCCGAAGCCGTTGTGGAGTCTTCCAGAGGTTAGAGGCTGAAGATCCGACGGATGGACATGTGGTAGCTCCGGAGCATATTGTGGGAAACAGGTAGCTGCGGAGCTACCTAACACGTGTCAGGTCCGGAGCTTCTCTCGGTCTGGGGTTAAGTCCGGAGGTGCCATTTCGGTACATAGCTCGGAGCTTCCCCCTTGTGGGAGGTAGCTCCGGTTTGATAGTACACGTGGCGACCCTGGGATTAACCATGTTGGAGAAGCGGGTCCGATTATATCTGACATGTGGCCTCCGAAGGTCTTCAAATCAAGTAGATGACTTTCCTTTGAGATCTTTGTAACCTCAAGGGGTGTACGGTTTCCAGGGTACCGACAGGGGGAATCGCAACGGTCCTTCATCCAGCGGTTCTCTCAGGTACGAAATACCATTTCTTCAATCTTGAGCATCTCTGTTATTGTTGGATTCAGACAAGGTGTTCGAGATAAGAAGATGCTAGAAAAGGTTGCTATTAAAGAAGTTACCAGCGTCACGAAATTCTTCAGCCTAGTCGACAAATGTGCTAGAGCTGCGGAGGGCCGTGAAATGCACTCCAAGCCAGCTCCGGAGGCCAACCAGAAGTCCTCCAAAACTGAAGCTTCCACCTCCAATAGTGGCAAGAAGAAGAAGAAGCCCAACGGCAAAAAGAAGCCGTCGGCCGTTGCTCCAGCTGCTACTGCTACAACTTCTATAAGTTGGGGGCCACGCCCCGAGATGCGACCTCGACCTTCATCAGAGGACGGCAACAGTACAAAAGCATGGTGTCCAATCCACAAGACAAACCGACACTGCTTGGAAGAGTGTCGGGAGATCCAGAACCATGCCGAACGCTACAATAAGCAACGGGAAGAAGCTCCCTTCCATCAAAGGGAAGGAAAACAAAAAGTTGACGAAGCTCCGGCTGAAGAAGAGCTAGGTTTCCAGGACCCCAAAAGGTCTTGAAAGTCGTCTACAACACTGCTGACGACTCTGACGTTTCTGACGACGAACGTCAGAAGACATTGAACACCATCTATGGTGGTTCTCGGGACATCACCTCTCACCGCATCCTCAAGACAATGCGGTGGGACAAGGCCATGGTAGCTCCCGCTGCTAAGGCGGAACCGCATCGGAAGTGGATGGATACACACATCATTTTCGATGCATCGGACTGCCCCCGAAATGTGATCGGGGCTGGTCAACTACCGTTGGTGGTGTCACCCACCATTAACAATATCCAAATCCACCATGTCATGGTGGATGGAGGTTCCGGGCTAAACCTCATAAGCGTTGAAGCTTTCGTTAAGCTTCAGCTCCGGCCTTCAAACCTTCGCCCATCCCGACCTTTCTCTGGAGTAGGTCCGAGAACCATTACTCCTCTTGGTTCCATTACACTCCCAGTGATCTCTGGGACCCAGGAGAACTACAAAACCGAGAAATTGATCTTTGACGTCGCGCAGATCAGTCTGCCTTTCAATGCCATTTTGGGCAGGCCAGCTTTATACAAGTTTATGGTTGCTGCTCATTATGGTTATTTGGTGTTGAAGATGCCGACACCAATGGGCGTTCTCCGGATCCGCGGAGACTGTACCGCAGGAGTTACTGCACTGGAAGAACTCTATGCGCTTATCACAGCGCAAGAGGAAGCTTCCGATAAGGAGCTAGCTTCGAATCCTCCAAGCATTCATCATAAAGGCTCTACCTCCGCACCTCGTGTGCATCCAAGCGGCGACACCGACATTCCCGTCAAAGTCGTCAAAATTGGTTCTGATGCTGCTTAGACTACCCGTATATCGAGAGGTCTGAAAAACAAATAGGAACTCGCGCTCACCACTTTCCTCCGGACTAATGTCGACCTGTTTGCCTGGCAACCATCACAAATGCCTAGGATCCCTAGGGAGGTGATTTAGCACAATCTGAAAATTTACCCAGACGCTTGGCCTGTACACCAGAAGCCTTGAAAGCAGTCAATAGAGTGACAAAACTTCATTCGACAGGAAATCAAGAAGTTGCTCAAAGCTGGATTCATCCGGGAAGTCTTCCATCCAAAATGGCTTGCAAACCTAGTTGTTGTACCCAAGGACGGTGGGAAGCTTCGGATGTGTATCGACTACACCACCTTAAATAAGGCATGTCCAAAATATCCATTTCCACTACGTAGAATAGCCCAGATATTGGACTCCACCTCCAGGTGTGAGCTACTGTGTTTCTTAGATGCATATTCTGGATATCATCAAATCCAAATGTCTAAGGAAGAGGAAGAGCACACTGCCTTCATAACAGTAGATGGATTGTATTGTTATACCGCCATGCCATTCGGTCTTAAAAATGCTGCTTTAACATTTGTACAAGCCATGTACAAAACATTTGGAGAGCTAATTAGAAACTTAGTGGAGGTGTATGTTGATGACATCGTCGTGAAAATCAAAAACAAGGAGTCACACCGTGACAACATACAAGCCGTCTTCGACAAGATGCGCACTACGCGCACCAAGCTGAACCGAGACAAGTGTGTCTTCGGGGTTAGCTCCAGAAAGCTTCTAGGGTTCTTGGTGACTCATCGAGGAATCGAAGCAAATCCGATGAAGATCAAGGCTATAGAATAAATACAGCCCCCAACCCATATTAAAGATGTCCAAAAGTTGACTGGATGTCTAGCTGCGCTCAGCCAGTTTATATGAAGACTAGCAGAACGGGCGCTACCCTTCTTCAAACTGTTGAGGAAGTCCGGACCATTTCATTGGTCTGAAGAAGCAGAAAAGGCGTTTCAAGAGCTAAAACAGCTCCTCACCACACTACCAATCTTGGTAGCTCCGAATCCTGGTGAGCCTCTACTGCTTTACATTTCGAAAACCACCGAAGTTGTCAGTATGGTGCTGGTCGCGGAAAGATCGGAACCACATTCAGTCCAGGAGTCCAGACCCCTCCTGGAGGGTCCAGAACCACTTGAAGTGCTAGGAGATAAACCTCATTCGTCTGAGGAGGTTCACCTGGCTAACCAAAGTGTTTGGATCTTCCCAATGAGATCCGGGTTGAACAATGAGGAG
This sequence comes from Tuctoria greenei, assembly GCA_036927565.1. Taxonomy (NCBI): domain Eukaryota; kingdom Viridiplantae; phylum Streptophyta; class Magnoliopsida; order Poales; family Poaceae; genus Tuctoria; species Tuctoria greenei. The sequence continues at coordinate 82,905,836 of JAYESD010000003.1, read as the reverse complement.
TTTTGGACCCCTCTGGGAGGTCCAAGAAGCACAACCGGAAGATCCGGGACCTTTCAGCAGGGTCCGGGTCGATGGAGAGGAAGCTCCGGGTCCTTCTGAAAGGGTCCGGACCATCCAACGCCCTATGTACTTCATCAGTGAAGTACTACATGACGCCAAGAAAAGATACATTGAGGTGCATAAACTGCTTTACGTAGTTCTTATCGCCTCAATAAAGCTTCGTCACTACTTCCAATCCCACAGAATACCAGTGGTAACTTCTTTTCCACTACGTGCAATTTTGCATAATCCTAATTCTACCGGTAGCATTGCAAAATGGGCAGCGAAGCTTGCAGAATTCAATCTAGAATTCATGTCGAGACAAGCAATTAAAAGTCAAGCCTTGGCCGACTTTGTGGCGGAGTGGACCCCCTCTCCATCAAACCCTGGGGGCCACAGTGAGAAGAAACCAGAGCTCAAAGTTTCGGTATTCGTTGAGCCTCACTGGACCCTCTACTTCGATGGCTCCATGCAGAAGCAAGGGGCCGGAGCTGGAATACTTCTCCTGGCTCTGACCGGAGAGAAGGTCAAGTACATAGTACACCTTGATTTCAAGGCAACCAACGATATGGCGGAGTATGAATCCCTCATCTATGGACTCAAGGTGGAACTATCTTATGGTGTAAAATAGCTATTGGTCAAGGGAGATTCACAACTCATCATCAAATAAGTGAAAGGTGAATGCTCCTGCAACAATTCTCAGTTAGCTGCTTATCTCCTTGAAGTCCAGAGGCTTCAGAAGGACTTTGAAGTCCTGGATCTCCATCATATTTAACGCCTTCATAACTCCGAAGCCGATGAACTCTCGTCGAAATCCTGAACCGGAGCTCCGACCCCTGACGGAATCTTCGTTTGGAGGTTGTCAAAACCAACAGCTCAGTCTGCCGAACTGAGCGAAGGGGGCAAGATCAGCACCTCGAAGCTGGCGGTCCCCGTGAACCTGCTACCATGGCGTCTACCAAGGGTCGTAGGTGCCGTCGGAAGCTCCGAGCAACCCAGCACGCAAGACTCAGAAGCTCAAGTTAGTTCCGATGCATGGATCTCGGAGATCTGGAGCTACTTGAAAGACAATATCTTTCCTGAAGATAGTATATCCACTGACCGGATTGTCAAATTGGCTAAAAGATATGCGTTGGTAGAAGGGGATCTCTACAGACGCGGTGCCAATGGCATCCTAATGCAATGCATTGTAAGGGAAGGATGTCGCGAGCTTCTCGCGGACATCCATGGAGGCGAGTGCGGGAACCATGCTTCTTCTCGCATGTTGGTCGGTAAAGCCTTTCGGGATGGCTTTTACTGGCCTATAGTACTTTAGGATGCGATTGAGCTAGTGAAAAAATGTGAAGCGTGTCAGTTCCATGCCAAACAAATTCACACACCGACTCAATCACTACAAATGATACCTCCTACATGGCCATTCGCTGTGTGGGGCATGGACATCTTGGGACCTTTCCCAAAAGCCGTCGGAGGTTACAGGTTCCTATATGTCGCCATCGACAAGTTCACCAAGTGGCCCGAAGCAACTCTAGTAGTAACAATCAACAAACAACCTGCAATCAAGTTCTTGAAGTACATTATATGCAGATTTGGAGCTCCAAACAAAGTCATAACTGACATCAGAACTCAATTTACATGTGCTGCATTGCAAGAATATTGCGAAGATCTCAGTATTCAACTTAGTTACGCCTCAGTAGCTCATCCAGCAAGCAATGGACAAGCCGAGAGAGCAAATGCAGAAATCTGAAAAGGACTCAAGACACGCACATATGAGCGCTTGAAAAAGCACAGAGCTAACTGGATTGAAGAGCTTCCGTCCACATTATGGGCGAATAGGACAACACCTAACCGGTCAACTAGGGAGACTCTATTCATCCTAGTGTACGGAGCTGAAGCAGTCCTTCCTCCAAAGATCACCTTGGGGTCCCTCCGCGTCCATACCTTCGAAGAAGCCACGCAGGACCAATTCTGGCGTGAAGACCTTGACCTCGTCGACGAGGGAAGGGGCCAAGCAGCTGTTCGGAATGCACGTTATTGCCAAGTGCTCCAGCGCTATCATCAAAGGCATGTACATGATCCACAAATTTAAGAAGGTGACCTGGTGCTTCGGAAGATACTAAGCCATGAAGGGATGAACAAACTTTCTGATGAGTAAAGGATGAGTCCCGATCTTCCGAAAGGTAATGGATAAGTCGATTGATGGAGATCTCGACGTTGATGATCCGAGGCTCTCGAGTAGAACACGAAAAACCCCTGCAATCACTACACCACTGCTCCGTTGGTTATCAACCGTGCTTCACATGGTTGACCTCGCCAAGAAGGCTAATCCCTGCAAGTGCAACAGAGAAGACAAGCAAGAACGTAGAAGAAGCAATCTGAAATTGCTGAATTGGGGTTTCACAAACCGATGAACAGCAATATTATTAATCTGAGCAAAACTCAATTGTTCATGGTGGCTACTATGGAGAATATATAGGTGGGAGGACGTCCAAGGGGGTGTTGGGGTCGTGACCTAATCCTAAGATACAAAAATAATTGACTTAGACTTGATATATGGCCCAATATGGTGGCGCAGCACCCTGATAGATTCTGTACTTTATTTTGTTTTGACGATTCCCTTCGACTCTGAAAGAATTTTTACATTTGACCAGCGCCATTGGAAAGGGTATCCTCTTCCCTTCCCGTGCATATGTAGAACGTCTAAAACGGAGTTCGTATGCATCCTGGGCGTCCGTTTTAGTCCGTACTCCTCTTGGACTTCGAGTTGGACACGATTTTGAGTTTTGGCTCGGTTTCCATCTTCTTTGAACGAATTCTCTGGTCCTCCATGTCCCGAATACTTCCTCCAAGTACTCTTTGAACCTCTGCATGCATCCTAATCATAGTTAAATCATTAGGTAGCAATCTATGCTCAAAAACATATAAGGAAACATATAAGAATGAGCTCACCTCTGAAATCATTTGTTGTGTATGAACTCTATTGATTGCATCTTGTATGTTCAATGGAGTGTTGTTTGTATTCATAGAAGTGATGTCCTCATCATCCCTTCTTGAATTGGAGTCATCCTTGACTCAAGTTCATCTTCTCTCATGTGTTGGTCCAAATATGCAACGCTATCAAATCTTTTTGTATGCATGAATGAAGGAGGCCAAGGTGGTGGACGACATAGTGCGCCATATTGATCTTGTCCATCAAATAAAAGTGCACATTCACTTGAGCCAGGATCCCAAACAAATAAACGTTGTGTCATGTTTGTAGGTGCAATGATAACGTGCATGATCTCATCATTCTCCCCTTCTTTATGACAAGCCGTCCTCGGCTTGCTCGTATGTCCAGGAAAGAGGCTTTTGCGGATAATATGAGCGCTGTCCATATTGCACAACCGCAGCGAACAATGCTTCTGTTTTATTTGCTTTCTCCGCTGCAAGGAAAAAATACTAGAAAAACTTGACAAGGCATTATTAGCATTAGTGCATTTATTTACATACCACGTTGTTGTAGCAGAAAAGGAGCTTGCACATTGGAACATATGTAAACTTTATGCACCATAAATTCACCACTATCTTCATAGCTTTCTATAGCATGAAAAATATTTCTACTTAACAAAGGCAATTCAGATTGGGAAAATATTCTCCTCTCTACAATATCTAGATCACAAAGAGTGTCAAATTCAATATATCCCAAGGTATTTAGAGAAGATAACGATTTTTGTTCATCATTTTCTCAAGTAATTGGAATCAAATTCTTAATTTCAGCACAAGTGGGTAATAAAGTATCGAATTTATTTGATTGTTCTAGCATAGGTACAATATAATTATCAGCACACAACTCTTTCTTAGCGCAACGATCAGCAGGAAGATCAACATGTGACATTGGTGTATAAATAAATGATTCTAATAGTTGCTCCTCGAAAATAGCATGATTGGTGGAAAATTTCATAACATACAAAAACTTCTCACCTTCTGTGTTTGTAGAATGTTTTGCCTTACCACTTTCAGCAGTGATTTCGAGTGCATTATGAGTTGATCCATCTAAAATTTCACAAGTGTTGTCGAAAGCCTAATTCTCTTTTGCATCACCTACATTATTTTCCATATTGTCCTGCAAAACGTTAGAAACAAAAGGAGGTACAGCAAGAAATTTCTCCTCAAATTGATGCACTTCATCTTTGCAATTAGATACATTTATAAAAGTTTCTCGCATACAAATTTTCATATCCTTCCATGTTCGAGGTTTTTCTAAATCATTTAAATTGTTCCACCAAGTTAATGCACAACCTACTAATGCACCTGCAACATTTTTAATCTTTCACCTCTCACACATATGACATTGTCCAAAAATTTTATCCAACTATATTTCCCAGGCAATATATTCATCGCAACCAAAACCATAATAAGAAGGAAGAGATAGGAGAATGTAATTACTTCTTGTGGAAGGTGTTGTAAAGTTTGTCTTAATGTTATGTGAATCCTTGGTTGATGTTTTATTCTTAGTGAGCAACTCCATCACCGTCTTCATCACGTCAATCATATCAGCATATAATGCATGATTATTGCTTTTACCTGACATTGTTAGTAGCAAACAAAAGACAACAAAAGAATATGTTATCCCTATCAACTACAAAGTATAATGGTAAAGTGGAAGTGGAATCACACACTCTCAAGCGTCTTACCACGCTCTTACAATTGTTCTTACCGACACTGCAGGTGGCAAATGGTGGACGGCATGAAGAAACCAATGAAGCGTGGGATGATTGCAACGGTGTATCGATTCTGTTCAAGAGTAAGGTGTAGCTTGGATGATACTTTATATGTAGCAAGGATTAGCAATAATGAAATCAGATAGTAAAGTTGAATAAGTGTCCAAAGTACTTGTCAAATTTGCTGGCCTAAATGTGTTCCTAATAGTTCAAGCTAGCAAGACATGAGACAAAACTAGATGACACAAAGAATGCAAGCACTTCTGTTCTTTTTTGTTGTTTTTTTCTTCTTTTTTTGTGTGGATTTTGTATCTAGTCTTGCACTTGCCTTTTTCTTTTTCTTTTTTTTTAAGAATGTGCTGCAAAAATAAGAACACAATAAAAAGCAATCAAAGATATCTCGTGGGTCTGTCACAGATTTTCTGCTCAATCGTCCATGGACAAATAGGCATACTTAGAGGCTCCAAATAGAAAACTTACAACAGCAAGATTGTAGATATATCTCTTCTCTGTACTTTCAATATATGGAAGAACTATTTTGGACAAGAACAATAGGAGATATTGCCCCAAAAAAAAGACTGATCAGAAATTCTAGGTCGAGAACAAATTCAGATCTAATGCCCTTTTGACCATGATAATTCCGTTTTCTGGAGAACTTATGAATACGAAAGTTGTAAAGAACTTCTTCAGCTTTCCATAAAGTACAAGAACTAAGAATTTCAAGTTCGTATGTGTGAGATATGATCAAAATACCGAACTGGACATAGATGAATCTAATCTAGACGTGATGAAATGATTCAAAGAGATGAATCGACACAATGCAAAACTCAAACTAATACCAAAAAACACTTCTAAACCAGCAATATGACTCAACCACGAACACAAAATCAACAAAACCAAACTGAATAACAAAGTTGCAAAGGCTCAATGGTGGTTTGGACAAGGTGATGAATAGATCTACTAAACTACAAGTTTTTGTGGCTTTTTTGTGGACTCTAGGTATGAAAACAAAACAAATTGAAAGAATAGAAGAATTACCTAACGGGAAACCCGGAAATCTGATACCAATTGATGAGTAAAGTTTAGGCCCGATCTTCCGAAAGGTAATGGATAAGTCGATTGATGGATATCTCGACGTTGATGATCCGAGGCTCTCGAGTAGAATACGAAAAACTCCTGCAATCAATACACCACCGCTCCATTGGTTATCAACCTTGCTTCACACGATTTACCTTGCCAAGATGGCTAATCCCTGCAAGTGCAACCGAGAACACAAGCAAGAACGTAGAAGACACGATTTGAAATCGCAAAGTTGGGGTTTCACAAACCGTAGAACAGCGATATTATTGATCTAAGCAAAACCCAATTGTTCATGGCGGCTACTATGGATTATATATAGGTGGGAGGACGTCCAAGGGGGTGTTGGGGTCGTCACCTAACCCTAAGATACGAAAATAATGGACTTAGACTTGATACATGGCCCGATGGCCCAGTACGGTGGCGCAGCACCCTAACAGATTCTGTACTTTATTTTGTTTCGACGATTTCTGTCGACTCCGGAATAATTTTGACATGGGACCAGCTCCATTGGAGAGTTTATCCTATCCCCTTTCTGTGCATATGTAGAACTTCCAAAACGGAGTTCATATGCGTCTTGGGCGTCTGTTTTAGTGCGTACTGCTCTTGGACTCCGAGTTGGACACGATTTTGAGTTTGGCTCGGTTTCCATCTTCTTTGAACGAATTATCTGGTCCTACACGTCCCTAATACTTCCTCCAAGTACTATTTGAACCTCTCGATGCATCCTAATCACAATTAAATCATTAGGTAGCAATCTATGCTCAAAAACATAGAAGGAAGCATATAAGAAATGAGCTCACCTCTGAAATTAATTGTTGTGTATGAACTCTATTAATTGCATCTTGTAAGTTCAATGTATTGTTGTTTGTATCCATAGAAGTGATGTACTCGTCACTTTCCCCCAACTGCGAGGGTCACTTCTGAGTCATTAAAGTATCTCTACCAGGATGCGTTCGCTTGGCAACAGAGGATGGGATCCCGCTCCCAAATCCTTGGAACATCGAGCACCTCCGTAAGTTTTATGCTTAGAATCACGGAGGTGAGTCTATAATTACACACAATGCATGTTGTAGAGTCATTATACAGAGACGAGCAAGTCCTCCGTGAGAACATCTGGACCCCTCTATGAGGGTCCGGGAAGTTCAAGTAATGCTTGAAACAGTCACAGCACTAAAAGTGTAACTACTTGCACTGGGCTAGTACAAGATGTATAGCACATTTAGCATGGTCCAGGACTCTAAGTGTGTCCTTGTCTCCCCTGTAAGTCGGACCTATAATGAAAGGCATTGTTATGTGGAAACAGACTCCACATGCATCTACTTTTTGTACAAGGCTCAATATATCATATTATTTTTACCCCACTTTTCTATAATGAAGTTGTACAAATCTTTTTGAGCTTTGTTCCAAGTAATTCACATGCATTACAAGTCTTATTGATAGTCTTTTTGGATCTTAACATCACTACATAGTCTACTTGCCTGAACGCCAATCCAACATAGGTCCGGAGTGTGCTATCGACATAGCCAGTTCCTGCACCCTAAGTACGCCGCTCTACCTACACCCCGACAGGCCTTAGTAGGGTGAGTACTAAAAAGGCATGCAGATCTAGAAATACTATATCAAAACGCTTGTTATCACGTTGAGTTGCTTCGGATCTAAAGTCCAAATAAGAACAATAAGTCACAACAATTTATAGGCAAGAGGACGAATTTTACTTTCTCTCTTGCCTTTAATGTGCAGGAAAAGCAAAAATTCACAGCAATAGTGGACGATGCCAGAGCTACTAAGCTCCGACATCCTCCAAGATATGTCTGACGTCAACGTTTAAAATGTTGATAGTGGATGACGTCGGAGCTACCAAGCTTCGACCATCCCAGGTGGTCTGTCTTCGTCGCCTCAGAATGAAAGACTTCAGATCTGAAATCTACAAGTGCGAAGCATTCAAGTCGTCAGCATACTGCCACAACCTTTGGTACATGTACACATTTCAATTGTACACATGTACCAGGGGGCCAACAAGATATGACACGGTATATTGAAGACAAAGTGAAATTCAAGGCAAAAAAGAGGATTTCATTAATCAAAAGTACTGGATTACAAAATTGGCGTTACAAGGGACAAAAGGAGAAAAGTCCTAGCTACTGGAGGATCTAGGTCTAGTGGAAAAATGAAGTAACATTCTCAGCAACTTCTTGGACACTAGCCCTGGTGACATCCTCTTCCTCCACGATGATTCCTTCAAAGACCGGATCAAGGGAGAATGGGTGTCTCGGCTTTTGTAACACGCCAAGACATACTCGGCGATGTTCTTGGCCAAGGATTTACCCTCCGTCTCAAGTTGATCGGCGATGACGTCACCCATCGTGTCAAGTTTGCTGCCAGCAGAGCCAAGTGCCACTAGCGTCTAGTCCAGCTCCTGCACTGGTTGTTCCGACCGTACTGGACTAAAACCAAGAGGCAAAAGGGCCCTATCCACACGTCCCAAGAAGTCCCATACCATCAAGGACTCTATTTTCTTTGAGCTCCACAGCTCTTCCAGTGACCTCCGTGCAGCCGCAAGCTCCGAAACTTCACGGGCAAGGCGCTCGACCAACTTAGCCTGCTGTTGCATGTTCTCCGCAACTTGCTTCTCCCGGTCGGCCAGCTCCGTCTCCCAGGGGTGGATGCGGTTTCGCCTTTCAGCTAGGTCCTTTTCCCTTCCTTTATGTCTCTCCTCCCTAGCGGCAACGTCAGACTCTCTTTTTGAGAGCTCTTGCCCCACCTTCCAGTTCTTCTTCCTATCTTCCTCCTTCCATAGATCCAGCTTTTTGCTGCGATCTATCAAATCTTTCGCACCTAGAGTCAACTTTTGGGTGACCTCCGCTTCTCTCCTCACCACATCCTCCTGCTGCCCCAGGAGTTTTTCCTCCCTCGCCTCCAGGTCCGCTCGATGCTTCAGGAGAGTTTCATTCAATTCAGCGAGTTTTTTGTAATGCTCGTCAGCAGCGTCACGTCTCTCCTTGGCTTGCTCTAGGATTTCCCTAGAGTTAGCATCGAGCACCCGGATGGTGGCCTCCTTCTATTCCATCAACTTATCCCAGTATTCTAACCGGGCCTTCTCGCCCTTTATCCATTCCTTCTGGTCAGCCAGCCTTGTTTGAGAAAGTCTGGTCTCAAAATGGAGTCTGTTGCGCCAACGCCTCAAGGTGTTGAGCTCCTCCTCCAAGGCTTTGCTCTCATGATCGAAGGAAAGCTAGACCTGCTAGAGGCTTGAGCAGGCGTTGCCTATGGACAACACCAGATGGATAGGTTTTGGGCCTGCTTGGACCATTTCCGCAAGCTCAAAAGGGTTTTCCATCACAAAAATTGGGTCCCACTCTACATTAGTGGACCCCTGTACTCCTGCAGCGCTAGGGCCGCTCTCCTGGAACCCTTCAGTGGTAGTAGAAGATCCCACTAGGGAAACGTTCACCTCCGGAGCAGCTGAAGGCGCCGCTTCAGGGTCTTCAGTTAATGGCTCCAAAGTTAGAGGACCTACTGCCACTTCTTCGGGCTACTCTGTTTCTGGCCCAGGTACCTTCGAGATCACCACCTCTGGAGCAGCAGCCGGAGCTTCAACTAGTGCCTCGACCGCTGTTGGCTCGGGCTCCGGCACGACGACCACCTCTGGCACAGCCGCCGGACCTCCAACATCCACCGGCTCAGCCGCCGGACCCTCTAACACATCTGGCTCAACTGCCGGATCTTCAACCATTTCCGGCACAAGGGCTGGAGGTCGGGTGATTTCCGGCTCAATAGCTGGGGCTTCAGCTACTTCTGGCTCAGCAGCCATAGCTTCGGCAACTTCCGGCTCGGAAGCCGGAACTTCTGGCATCGCCAGTGCTGGAACATTAGCCTTCGCCGCCAGGGGTACATCTTCAACTTCTATCCTATGGTCCGGCGCTAGCACAGGAGCTTCGGGTGAGGACTCCGAGTCCAAGTTCATGACAGTCGGCGCTGGAGCTGCCGCGACTTTCACCTCTTCTTGACGAGGAGGCTCAATGCTCAAAGCCGAAGCTTCGGCAGGCGCAGCCCCAGCCTTTGCAACAGGTGCTGAAGCTCCGGGTCCTTTCTTCGACACCCTGGAAACAAAGGAAAGAGAAGATTAAGAACATATCAAAAACAAGACTAGCATTTTAGTGTGATCATCAATGCTTACCTCGGGATGCTACCACCCCAGTCATCTTAGAACCTCTTCTTTTGAGTCTCGGAGCTAGAGCCCACCAAATCTGGTGAGACAACTGCTTTGGACCTCTGTTGAGTCCTTTCAGCCAGAGCTTCTCTTCGCTGAGAAGAACCCCTGGACCTGGAACTTCTAGCCGGCACTGAGACCGGGGTAGACACTCCAAACCCATGCGAGCTTCTCCCTCTTCTTCAGCGTAGCCCACCTGTTGACCAGTAAGTTGCAGAGGACAATCTGGGGGATCACTCCACCTTCCACGCACTCGTGGATCCTGGTTAAGATAGGGTTGAAGGCATCTGATAGCACCGGAACTACACTCCAAGCATTAGTGTCAACATTAGGGAGACCTTCGGATAGCTCCAATTTCTCGCGCTCCTCCGCCGCGACGATGATCCAATCATTATTCCAGTCGTCCCATTTGTCAGAAGGAAACGACTTCAAGTATTTGTAGGGGCAGTTCTTGCACTTCACAAAATAGTAGAAGCCAAGGAACTCGGATCCCTTGCCGGTGGTGTGGATGGTAAAGAAGGTGCAGAAAACTCGATGCAGGGGGGGAATACCCACCCACATCTCGCAGAAGTGGACGAGTGTTGCCACAAGAAGAAGAGAATTGGGGCCAAAGTGGTACAACTGCAGACCATAAAAGTCTTGTAGCATCAAGAGGAAAGAAGAGAAAGGTGGAATAAATCCAACCATGGCGTACACTGTAAAGTACACCATATCGCCATCGCACTCCTTCTTGAACAGGAGCTTGCCGGCGTGGACCAAATGATTGAAGGAGTTACTGGACCACCCCATGTAGGTACGGACCATGTTCAGATCATCATCACTCTTGAGGCGGCTCTTGGGGAGACCCAACTCCATTGCGGCAAAGCGGTGCAAAGGAAGGGAAGCTAGGCGGAGTTTGGGAGGCTCTGAGCGCAAAGATGATAGAAAGCGTAAAGAGTCCTCAAACCGTGCACACTTTCCTTTTTAGGGCCCGTTTGGATGGATGAAACGTTTCTGATTCTAGGTAGAATCACTTCAAACTGATCCAAACAACAAAAAAGAGAAACGTTTCAGGGGAGAAACATTCTGAAGTGATTCACTTTTTTGAACTATGGAGGTGAAACACCTGAAAAGGTGTTCCACACCTTGGAACGCTTTGGTCAATCGTAACTTGGGTCTAAGTTCTAAAAAATTACGAAGATTTGCCACCATCTTAGAATGCTTCAGATCAGTGGTCAAAATTTTTTATCTTCGTTTTTTTCTTAACTCGTCAACGTGATAATACAAACAAAATAAAAACTTACAGGAACCAAATACCAGCCATGATATGTTACACCATTCTCACTAGGGGTCAACATTACGATCGGAGTATATTCTTTTTATTATCAACATCATTACATAATCACAAATATAAATGAAGAATAACCACAAACCAACCAGGGTTAAATGAGTCAATTCAGCATTTATCTCCTCTCTCTTGAAACTGAAACAGATATGCTAGCCAAACAGTTTCTAAAGTAATTCTATTCCAGAGTTTGAAACCGTTTCCGCATTGGAACTGAAACGTTTCTGATTCTGTGTGAATCTGTAACCATACCAAACGGGGCCTTAATTAAGCTTCTGCGATGCTTGCATGGAAACCGCAGTGAGATCGAAGGCACTTTTCAAAAATCTACCCCGTCAATGACGAGTGGGCCTGGGGCCACCCCGACGAAGAGATCAAGGTCCTTACCCAAGGCCAACCGTTGCCATGATGAGCGGCGGGAAACCCAAAGTCGGCGCTCTGACAGGGCGCGCGGAATCGATACGGTTTTCGTATTTGGAATCTTCGACCTTCAATTGTGTGAGATCCGCACTCAAAGATCTCATCTGCCATATTCATAACAAGCCACGCGTCAAAGGTTCATTCCCGGACCGTCACTCTATCGATGCATCAGAGGACTTTTGAAAATTGAAGCGCAGGAATCGAAAATGGCCCCACCTCCGGCAGAACAACTTAACCCAAAGGATTTCTCCCAGAGATGGGCCCGAGGGCCACTGTCGATACCCTACGTACCAGGTACCCCACGATACCTCAAGAAGTGCAAGAAAGTTCCACCCGTCAGAGTCGAAGGCCCTTGCTGGTCCCATATGTCACGTTGCACCGGACCTGCTCCCCTCACATGGTTGGCTCTCGGGTTAACACGTGTAAAATAAGACCGGAACAAAACTCCCAACCGAGGGAAGCTCCGGCGACTACACGTGTACAACAGCCCTGGACCTAGCCCCCGTCAGAGAGGAGCCCCGGTACCGACACGTATAAAGCGACCCCGGACCTACCCTCCCACAAGGGAAAGCTCCAGATCTGCCACTTGTGGAGCCTCCGGACCTACGTCGCCAACAGAAATATGAGCAGATCACGTCCATTACAAACATTCAAGGACGGTTAAAGCAGTAGTTACAAGGTATGATAATGTGTCATTAATACCATATTAATGACACACGATAAGTGCAACGTTGATAGGGGTAACACTGCCATGAAGGCACGTTACCACACTATTAATTATACTTAATACACTTTAGACAGTGTATTAGGTCATTAAGCATGCTAGGGCCACATGTCGGGCCAGGCAGCTTTGTAACGGTCAGTCCTTAGAACTATAAAAGGGCTGCACCGCACGAATATTGGGGACAATCGGATCTGATTCGACCTGATCCTAGCAAACATATTCGTTCAATACAATTACACAAACCCCGTAGAGTAGGGTGTTATGCTCAAGCGGCCCGAACCACGTAAACCTCTGAGGTCATCATCTTGGTTTTGATCTTTGCGTGCCCCAACCACAAAAGAACCTCTGCGGGCTGCTTCTCAGCCGGTCCGGGGGAAGTGTCGAATCAAACACTTCGTCAGTCGCCAAAATAGATGTCCTCGCTTGGATCTTCATTTTCTTCATATTCAACAAACATCCTTCTTTCTCTGGTCATGTGGTTGGTGCATCCACTATCTAGCACCCATTTTGATCCACCGGAGGAATAGGCCTGCAAAAACAAATTATGACTTGGTTTTAGGTACTCAAGCTTGCTTGGGTCCATTGAGGTTAGTCATAAGTGATTTGGGCACCCACACATGGGACTTATTGTTCCCATGGCGTGGCCTAACATATTTGGCATACACTTTACCAAAGTTTCTTTTCATAAGAACATAAGATGCATAAAAAGTTCTAAATAAGAGTTGTTGTTCATGCGTGTTAACCATCTTAGACTTCTCAACTTTATTGGGCTTTCTACCTTGAGAGGAGTTCCCCTTTACAAAGACAATGCGCTCCTTGTTATTCTTATGGCTTCTAGCATTTTGCTTTTGACCATGAGAATACCCAATGCCATGTTTAACATTATGAGGTCCTGTGGCCAAATATGCACTGCGTGCATACTTGATCTTCTCCTTGTCAAATATGCCACTTCAGGAAGGATGCTTGTCCTTGATCGAGTTTGACTTGTCTTTCAAGCTAGTTTCAAGTTTAGCACATGAACAAGTAATAGTAGTTTCAGATTTCAAGTGTTGAGTAGGTGAGCTTGAAGAGTATCAAGAGTCACTGTGACACCCGGTTCCGAATATGAACCAAGCGTAACGCATATGTGTGCCCAGGAAGTTCATCACACATATACGGTTGCATCACAAACGATATACAGAATTTAACCACGTCTTAACTAATAAATAAGTACTTTATTACAATAATCCAATAGTTCACGAATGATAAAACTCTAAATAATGTAGGGGAAAATAACTAAACAGCACGACTCCAATCCACAGGCAATTGACGGCGGTACGCAACCTAGTACTCCACGTGATCCTCAGGGTACTCCCAATTGTCCCCAGTAGCTGTTTGGGGGGGGATTGCAAGGGTGAGTACATGTCGTACTCAGCATGTGTGGAAAGTATGACATGTGGCTTATTCAAATGATGAATGTAATAATGGCTAAGTGCTGAAAAGTACAGTAAAACATTTGAAAAGCATTATACTATGTCTATGTGAAACAATCCCATCATAACCATCATATTAACAAAATATAAACCATATCCAATTATTGCCAACATTATCACTATCCATGTCCAGTTACCAGAACTCAAATTCATATCCATGACCATAATCCATAAACCATTACCAAACCATAACCATCCCAAAACCCAACTTCCAACTCTAATCATGTAGGTCATCCAGGCGCTCATAACCGGGAGCACGGCTATCATGATAGTTTTAACACTCTGCAGAGGTTGTACCACTTTACCCACATATTTGTGATTTCATCACCTTTCGATGACTAAGAAACCTCCATTATGCCATCTCACACTTCCGTAGGTGCGTGGCCAAGAGATCACAAAATAGCCTTTCAAAAGGGACCACTAGTATGTACGGGCCCACTAAGGTTTCACCGGCAGGCTTGAATCTCTATTCTCCCACCCACGGGCCCCCTCGTGTGCCATGCGGATCCCAGGGCAGTCCTCCTCGACTCCCATTCCCCGCGCCATCCAATGGTCCATACAATACTAGCAGCGCTCCTAATTATTCAGCTACGCCACACCCATACTTGGCCTTGTGGTGGCACTGTTGACCTGGCATATTCTCGAATGAACCGGTCCTTAGATCTAAGGCAAGCAAACCACCATAACATCCAACCCATCCATATACCAGGCTTGCTTAGATCACCCATCGTATTGACCAGTTCACATTAACCAGAATATCATTGATGCATAATTAAATGTGTAGTGTTGTTTGCCATCCCAATTAATTAAGCGAAGCAAAAAGGTAAAAACCCTTCCCGACTCTCTACCATAAATTCCAGGTGACAAGGATGGTCAAACAAAACTAGTAAACTTCCTACCATAGGATTCCCATCAATTTGACACAAGCATGCAAGTTCGCAAACAAAACATTTATTCTAGAAACAGGATCAATATGCTTCAAGAACACTTTCCTTGCTCCGACGGATGGGGTTGCTCAAGCGCTTCAAAGTCTTGATTTTGGAAATCCCCGTATGCGGCCTCTTGAGCACGTTCCTCTACGCGTGATCATACATACAAGAAAATACATACAATTCAATATGATGCACACAAAATAATCATCATGCAATGACATGCATGCATGCACAATTCAATAATTAATTAACTACGGTTGTTTATTAATTAGGTGCGACGAGTTCATACGTGTTCATATGAGTTTACGGGGGTTTTAGCGGGAATCAATGCTGCTGAAATTAAAAAGATGACACAACTACGATCAAATTACGCCTATTAGGTTCAATATGATCGCTAAAATTTGCATCGGGAACATGGCCTACCGTAGATGTGATGGCTTCGATGATCGCGGGATGGGGACGATGCGTAGACGAAGTAGATGCGTCCTCCGGCGGCACGACGACGGCAACGTGATGGCGACAACGGTCTCCGGCGAACGGTGGCGCCCTTCTCCTTTTCTTCCTCTCCTTCCCCTCTTTTCCCTGGCGGCGCAGCTCTCTCGACTCCTTTTTTGCTTCTGTACCGGCGGCTTCTTTCGAAGGCAACGGCGTGCTGTTGGGATCGGGGAAAAAACCCTAGGCCTTCGGTCTTTTTTTATAGGCACGGGGGGACTCGATCGGGGGCCGAGTCGGTTCCGGGAGCCAGCGGTACGGGCGCATCGGGCGAGTCAACGCGCGGAGGCCAAGCGTGCGAGCGCGCGCGATCGGCCGGGAGTCGGGGCCAGGCGGCTGCGCGGTTCGGTCGGGGTGGGCCAGGGCGCGGCGGGCGGCTTGGTGTGAGCCAGCGGCAGGCGGCGCGGGTCCCAGGGCGCAGCCGTGGTTAGCGGGTTCGACCGTCGGGCGAGCGGGGCTGCGGGGTGGGTCCCGGCGCATCGGGTGTGTGCGACCGGCCTCGCGCGGGAGCGCGCTGCGTCGGTCGGCTGCGTGGCGCGGGATGCCGGGGCACTGCGGGCTGGGCCGGTTGGCCTAGCCGGCAGTGGCCCCTTTCTCTCTTTTTTTTTTATTTTTTTTCTTTTTTTCTTTTTTCTTTATAATATATTTTATTATTTTTATTAATTTTATTTATCTTATTCATTTTATTTATTCATTATTTATTTTATTATATTTTTTATATATATGTATATATATTTATTATTATAAATAATTTATTTATATATACTTCTTTTTATATATTATTATTATTTTATATTTATTCCCAAATACATGTTTTACGCTATTTTTATTTCTTTTCCTCTATTAATGTTTAATGCATGAATATATATGCAATGCGATGCATGATGCAAAAATTGAGGGTGTTACAAACCTACCCCCCTTAAAGTGAATCTCGCCCTCGAGATTCGATAGCATGGAGAAAAGATGAGGGAATTCTGCCTTCAGGTCTTCTTCACGTTCCCATGTAGCTTCGACTTCCGTATGGTGTTTCCATTGCACTTTGCACCAACGGATCCTCTTATTTCTCGTGACCCTTTCCTTTATGTCCAAAATCTTGATAGGTTGCTCGACATAGGACAAATCCTCCTGAAGTTCTAACTCGTCCATCGTCACTTGTTCTTCCGGTACCCTGAGACACTTCTTGAGTTGAGAGACGTGAAATACGTTGTGTACATCGGAGAGATACGTCGGCAGCTCAAGTCGATAAGCTACATCTCCTCGCTTGTCCAGAATCTTAAATGGTCCGATGTAACGTGGTGCCAGTTTTCCTTTGACGTTAAACCATCGCTGACCTCTGATAGGTGACACCTTGAGGTATACAAAATCTCCAGCTTCAAAAGTCAGACTCCTTCGCCTATTGTCAGCATAACCTTTCGGTCGAGACTGGGCAGCCATTAAGTTTTCCCGTATTATTTGGACTTGCCTTTCAGCTTCTTGTAACACATCGGGACCAAACACTTGATTCTCTCCGGTTTCATTCCAAAACAAGGGAGTCCTACACTTCCTTCCGTATAGTGCTTCATAGTGTGACATTTTAAAACTTGCTTGGTAACTATTGTTGTATGAGAATTCAGCATACGACAAACTTTTATCCCAACTTTTCCCATGCTTTAATGCATAAGCTCTTAACATATCTTCCAAAATTTGGTTGGTCCTCTCGGTTTGTCTATCTGTTTGGGGATGATACGCCGAACTGAAGTTCAACCTTGTTCCCATTGCTTCATGCAATTTCTGCCAAAATCTAGAGGTGAACTTAGAACCTCTATTCGAGACTATATTCTTCGGTACTCCATGTCGACACACAATATGCTCCATATACAATTCTGCTAGCTTCGCGGTGGTATATGTGGTCTTGATAGGGATGAAGTGAGCTGATTTTGTCAACTGATCCACAATAACCCATATTGAATCTTAGCCAGGCTGAGTTCGCGGTAATCCAACTATAAAGTCCATACCAATCTCTTCCCACTTCCACTCCAGGATCTTTAATGGTTGTAACAATCCGGCTGGCTTTTGATATTCAGCTTTAACTCGTTGGCACACATCACAAAGTGCAACATATTCGGCTATGTCCTTTTTCATGCTGCCCCACCAATAACATGTCTTTAAGTCCTTGTACATTTTCGTACAGCCAGGATGAATTGAGTAAGGCGAGTCATGTGCCTCCTTCAATATTGTTTCCCGAATATTCCTTACATTAGGTACCACAATCCTCTTTCCAAGCCATAAGGTACCCTGTTCATTCTCATCAAATCTGAATTCTTATCCTTGTCGGGTCCTTTCCTTGATTTCCTGTATTCCCTTGTCCTTTGTCTGTCCTTCCCATATTCCTGCTCTAATGTTGGGTTGACTTCCATCGTTCCCATCACATTTATGAATCCAAGATTCAACAGTTAAAACTCCTTGCATAACTCGGATGGCAGCTCTCGAACTGTGAGTTGATGACTTATTCCCTTTCGGCTCAAAGCATCGGCCACTACATTGGCCTTCCCTGGGTGATAGTTGATTCCCACGTCATAATCCTTGATGAGCTCCAACCATCGGCGTTGCCTCAGATTCAGATCCGTTTGCGTAAATATGTACTTGAGACTCTTGTGATCCGTATAAATCTCACATCGGTGACCAAAAACATAGTGTCTCCATATCTTCAAGGCGTGTACCACAGCTGCGAGTTCAAGGTCGTGTGTAGGATAATTCAACTCATGTTTCTTTAGTTGCCTCGATGCATAAGCTACCACTTGGCCTTCTTGCATGAGCACACATACTAATCCTTGTCTTGATGCATCACAATATATATCAAAACTCTTGCTCATGTCCGGTAATACTAACACTGGCGCGGTTGTCAACCTTTTCTTTAACTCCTCAAAGCTATCCTGACAAGCTTGAGTCCATCGGAATGCCTTCCCTTTCATGAGTAATTCGGTCATAGGCTTGGCTATTTTGGAGAAATCCTTGATGAATCGGCGGTAATATCCAGCCATTCCAAGGAAACTCCGAATTTCCTTGACATTCTATGGCGGTTCCCACTTAAGCACATCTCTCACCTTCCCTGGGTCAACTGATACTCCTCCTCCGAAAATAATATGGCCTAAGAAAGAAACTTCCCGTAACCAGAATTGACATTTACTGAACTTGGCATACAATTGGTGTTCCCGTAGCTTCTGCAATGTAAGCTTCAAGTGTTCCTCATGTTCCTTCTCATCCTTCGAGTAGATCATAATATCATCGATGAACACTACAACGAACTTATCCAGATATTCCATGAAGACCTTGTTCATGAGATACATAAAGTACGCAGGCGCGTTCGTCAATCCAAATGACATGACGGTGTCCTCATAAGATCCATATCGTGTCCGAAATGCTGTCTTGGGTATATCCGATGGTCTAATCTTCATTTGGAAGTATCCTGAACGAAAGTCGATCTTGGAGAAGATACAGGCACCCTTCATTTGGTCGAACAAATCCTCGATACGGGGCAGTGAGTACTTGTTCTTAATTGTCACTTCGTTGAGAGACCTATAGTCCACACACATCCTCTGGGTTCCATCCTTCTTATCTACGAAGAGCACTGGGGCTCCCCACGGGGATGAGCTTGGGCGTATAAAACCCTTCTCTAGCTGCTCTTGAATTTGCTTCTTGAGCTCTGCTAATTCCTTAGGAGGCATCCTATACGGCCTCTTAGTTATAGGTGCAGTTCTGGGTATCAACTCAATGGCGAATTCTATGTCACGATCAGGTGGCATACCTGGCAACTCATCTGGAAACACATCCGGGTACTCGTGAACGATCAGAATGCTTTCCAATGTCACTTCTTCCACGTGATTCAGCATCGCTTTCTCTCTTGCAGGTTGGGCTGCATCAACTTCGATGCGTGTACCATGTTCACTCGTCAACTGCACAATCCTCTCGGCACATTGAATGACTCCATTATACTTGCTCAACCAGTCCATTGCAAGTATTATGTCTATTCCTTGGGAGTCCAAGACTATGAGGTTTGCGAGAAAGTCTACCCCCCTTATTTTAATGCTTACTTTCGGACATACTATATTTGTCCTCATCTCTCCGCCAGGAGAACTTACTAGCATAGTTTGCTTCATATGAGAGATAGCCAAATTGTACTTGGCAACATACTTTGACGAGATGAATGAATGAGATGCTCCCGAATCAAATAAAACAGTCGCGGGGTTGGAGTTGGCGAGAAACATACCAATCACGACGTCATTAGCTTGCTGTGCTTCCTCAGTAGAGACATGATTCACATTGCCACGAGAAAAATTCTGCTGTCCACGGTTGCCTTGTGGTGCTCCTCCATTTGGTCGCTGGTGTTTTGGCCTTGGTGCATTGTTCATAGGTCCATTGTTCCTTCTAGGACATTGACTTGCAAAGTGTCCGGGCTCTCCAAAAACATAGCATGTCTTACCACCCGTAGCATTAGGGAAGTTTGGGCGCAACTGGTTTTGAGCATTTGCCGCCATGTTAGGACGCGGCGCAGGTGGCACGGGATAGCGAGGCGCTTGCATGGCGGGGCGTTGCTGCGGTGGCTGATTTGGGCAGGGCGGATAAGAAGCGCGGTATACAGGAGCAGATGGGTTGTAGTGTGGTGCAGTAGGTGGTGCATAGCGGGGGCGAACATTGCTTCCTTGCTGCGGTCCATGATGTGGCATCTTCCTCTTGTTGTCCTGCTCCATCTCACGAATCTTGTTCTCAACCACAGTAGCCTTGTCAACAAGCTTTTGGAAGTTTGGATAATTAGTATTGAGCAACTGGACTTGAATTTCATTGTTGAGACCCCTCATAAACAGATACTGCTTCCTACTATCAGTTTTGATGTCTTCTGGAGCATATCTTGATAATTGAGTGAATTTGTTGAGATACTCACTCACGCTCATCCTTCCTTGCCTGAGATTTTCAAAGTCTTGTCTTCTCAGTATCATAACTCCTTCAGTTACATAGTGGGAACGGAGACTCTGCTTAAACTCAGCCCAAGTGATTGCCTCCTGATTATCATGAGCGTTGCAAAGAGCTTCCCACCAGTCAGCGGCTGCTCCAACTAGTTGGTGTGATGCAAAGAGAACCTTCTCCCTATCAGTGCACTGGACAATAGCAAGTTTCTTCTCAACGGACTTCAGCCAATCATCAGCTTCCATTGGGTCTGTGGCTTGTGCAAAGGTAGGCGGTCTGGTCCTCATGAACTCTCCCAAACGGTTGTGAGGAGGCTGGGGTGGTGGCGGGGGTGGTATATGAGGCTGATTGTTGTTGCTAGCTTGCAGCTGTCCCATGGTCTGTACCATGGTCTGCATGAGCTGGTTCTGCATAGCTAACAGTTGTTCAATATTGATAGCTCCATGAGCATGTCCCTGGTTGTTCTGAGGTACTTCATTGCGCTCCTCCTCATCGTTGGCATCCCTCTGGTTACGAGTTCTCACCATCTGTTGGCGGAAGAGAGGTGGGGACAGAAGGATTTAGAATTTGGAAAGAACGTCACAGCTATATGCATCAAGGTATGTGTCACTAAATAATCCTTTATTAATATAGACCTATATGGGTATGTGGACAAGTGCCGAAGCATTCCACAACTCTCTACTAAGCACACAAACACTCAAACAAGCACCAAACAAAATTGACAAAAATCATAAAAGAAGTAATACAACTCAAGGTCACACAAGTACGTCTACGTCGCTCTTATTTAACTAATGAGGGTGTGCCTATCCTTGAGTCGTGGCATATGTCGAGGACTACTCGTCATCAAGCGGAAACTCCTCCGGGTCCTCGTCGTTGTCGTCGTCGTCATCGGGGTCCTCGGGGTCCTCGGGGTCCTGTGGTGGTGAGGCAGCAGGCGGCGGTGGTGTGGTAGACGCCACACTGGAAGGCTCCTCGTCAGAGGACTCCTCAAAAGATGACTCACGTTGGCCGTTGCGATGGTCTGGGGAGTCTGGGGTCCACGTCGGGGTGTCAGACGCGTAGTCGTCCGGGTCCTCGTCGGTGATCCAACGATACCTCCTGATTATCGCCTCGTGGCGCTGGGCGAGGTCGCGTCCATCCTGAATCTCCTGCTGCACCCTCTGAAGTCGGGCACTGAGCTGGGCCACGTCGTCAACAGTTTGACGAGACTGCGGGAGGTCCAGGGGTCCCTCCACGTGCCTGGAGACGAAGCGCGCGGTGCCACTGGGACGCTGCGGAACGAAGGCGTGCACCGTGTCCTCTAGACGGAAACGGCGGGCGTGACTCCAAAAGGTGACTGCTTCCCAGCTAGCATCCTGCTCCGCAGATCGGCGGGAGCTCCTCCAAGCAGGACTGCTATGGGTCTTCACCAACTCATCACCATAGTAGATATAGATCTTGCAGCTCCACTCCTTCCTGCCAGGGCGCTGCACTCCAGTGGTGTGGTAGGAGAGCGAGAGGTTGTGGTGACGGTAGCCAGCCTGCGGAGTAGGGCACGGAGACGATGTCGCAGTTGTCCTGCGGCCCTGCCGTCAGAACGGATCACCATGGGGTGACGGGTGTCGACGGCCGGAGAGCGACTGGCCAACCTACGCGGGGGCACAAGTCCACCGGTCGACTTACAGGGGTTGTCTTGGTGCGGGCCATCTACAGAAAACAAGGATACATTAGAGGAAAAAAATAACGGAATACAAATCTGAAAATTGCAGCAGCTAAAATGGCGGAAAAAGAGCGGTGCAGCGGTTCCAAAAAAACGAAAAGATTGAGAAAAATACAGCAGCCGACACAATAATTTTACCCACACATAACAGCAGCAAAACACACTTTTTTCGCGGAAATTTCAGCAGCAAAACAGCAGCACTTAATATTGCTCACTTCTGAAAATTTTTATCAAAAACGCAGCAGCGATCAATACTTTTTGCGGCTGAAAATAAGGGAACAAAACAGCAGCAAAAATTTTCGAAAATAGCAGATTAGAAGAGTGTTCCTAAGTGTTCTAGAGTGTCCATTCTACCTAGGCTTGCGTCCTACGGTCAACGCGGCTCTGACACCAATTTGTGACACCCGGTTCCAAATATGAACCAAGCGTAACGCATATGTGTGCCCAGGAAGTTCATCACACATATACGGTTGCATCACAAACGATATACAGAATTTAACCACGTCTTAACTAATAAATAAGTACTTTATTACAATAATCCAATAGTTCACGAATGATAAAATTCTAAATAATGCAGCGGAAAATAACTAAACAGCACGACTCCAATCCACAGGCAATTGACGGCGGTACGCAACGTAGTACTCCACGTGATCCTCAGGGTACTCCCAATTGTCTCCAGTAGCTGTTTGGGGGGGGGGGGATTGCAAGGGTGAGTACATGTCGTACTCAGCAAGTGTGGAAAGTATGACATGTGGCTTATTCAAATGACGAATGTAATAATGGCTAAGTGCTGAAAAGTACAGTAAAACATTTGAAAAGCATTATACTATGTCTATGTGAAACAATCCCATCATAACCATCATATTAACAAAATATAAACCATATCCAATTATTGCCAACATTATCACTATCCATGTTCAGTTACCAGAACTCAAATTCATATCTATGACCATAATCCATAAACCATTACCAAACCATAACCATCCCAAAACCCATCTTCCAACTCTAATCATGTAGGTCATCCAGGCGCTCATAACCGGGAGCACGGCTATCATGATAGTTTTAACACTCTGCAGAGGTTGTACCACTTTACCCACATGTTTGTGATTTCATCACCTTTCGATGACTAAGAAACCCCCATTATGCCATCTCACACTTCCGTAGGTGCGTGGCCAAGAGATCACAAAATAGCCTTTTAAAAGGGACTACTACTATGTACGGGCCCACTAAGATTTCACCGGCAGGCTTGAATCTCTATTCTCCCACCCACGGGCCCCCTCGTGTGCCATGCGGATCCCAGGGCAGTCCTCCTCGACTCCCATTCCCCACGCCATCCAATGGTCCATACAATACTAGCAGCGCTCCTAATTATTCAGCTACGCCGCACCCATACTTGGCCTTGTGGTGGCACTGTTGACCTGGCATATTCTCGCATGAACCGGTCCTTGGATCTAAGGCAAGCAAACCACCATAACATCCAACCCATCCACATACCAGGCTTGCTTAGATCACCCATCGTATTGACCAGTTCACATTAACCAGAATATCATTGATGCATAATTAAATGTGTAGTGTTGTTTGCCATCCCAATTAATTAAGCGAAGCAAAAAGGTAAAAACCCTTCCCGACTCTCTACAATAAATTCTAGGTGACAAGGATGGTCAAACAAAACTAGTAAACTTCCTACCATAGGATTCCCATCAATTTGACACAAGCATGCAAGTTCGCAAACAAAACATTTATTCTAGAAACAGGATCAATATGCCTCAAGGACACTTGCCTTGCTCCGACGGATGGGGTTGCTCAAGCGCTTCAAAGTCTTGATTTTGGAAATCCTCGTATGCGGCCTCTTGAGCACGTTCCTCTACGCGTGATCATACATACAATAAAATACATACAATTCAATATGATGCACAAAATAATCATCATGCAATGACATGCATGCATGCACAATTCAATAATTAATTAACTACGGTTGTTTATTAATTAGGTGTGACGAGTTCATACGTGTTCATATGAGTTTACGGGGGTTTTACCGGGAATAAATGCTGCTGAAATTAAAAAGATGACACAACTACGATCAAATCACGCCTATTAGGTTCAATATGATCGCTAAAATTTGCATCGGGAACATGGCCTACCGTAGATGCGATGGCTTCGATGATCGCGGGATGGGGACGATGCGTTGACGAAGTAGATGCGTCCTCCGGCGGCACAACGACGGTGACGCGATGGCGACGACAGTCTCCGACGAACGGTGGCGCCCTTCTCCTTTTCTTCCTCTCCTTCCCCTCTTTTCCCTGGCGGCACAGGTCTCTGGACTCCTTTTTTGCTTCTGTACCAGCGGCTTCTTTCGAAGGCGGTGGCATGCTGTTGGGATCGGGGAAAAAACCCTAGGGCTTCGGTCTTTTTTTATAGGCGCGGGGGGACTCGATCGGGGGCCGAGTCGGTTCCGGGAGCCGGCGGTACGGGCGCATCGGGTGAGTCAACGCGCGGGGGCCAAGCATGCGAGCGCGCGTGATCGGTCGGGAGTCGGGGCCAGGCGGCTGCGCGGTTCTGTCGGGGTGGGCCAGGGCACGGCGGGCGGCTCGGTTTCGAGCCAGCGGCAGGCGGCGCGGGTCCCAGGGCGCAGGCGCGGTCGGCGGGTTCGGCCGTCGGGCGAGCGGGGCTGCTGGGTGGGGCCCGGCGCATCGGGTGCAAGCGGTCGGCCTCGCGCGGGAGCGCGCTGCGTCGGTCGGCTGCGTGGCGCGGGATGCCGGGGCGCTGCGGGCTGGGCCGGTTGGCCTGGCCGGCAGTGGCCCCTTTCTCTTTTTTTTTCTTTTTTTTCTTTTTTTTTCTTTTTCTTTATAATATATTTTATTATTTTTATTTATTTTATTTATCTTATTCATTTTATTTATTCATTATTTATTTTATTATATTTTTTATATATGTATATATATTTATTATTATAAATGATTTATTTATATATACTTCTTTTTTATATATTATTATTATTTTATATTTATTCCCTAATACATGTTTTACGCTATTTTTATTTCTTTTCCTCTATTAATGTTTAATGCATGAATATATATGCAATGCGATGCATGATGCAAAAATTGAGGGTGTTACAGTCACTTTGCTTGAGTGACTCAACTTGTACCTTAAGGATCTTGTTAACTTTGGTTAAGTTAGCAAGTTCATCCTTGATGATAACATTTGAGTCGCTTAACTTCAATCAAGCTTCCTTGCTTGAAGCTAACTCTATTCTAGTGACTTGCTTCTCTCCTTTTCAAGATCAAGGAGCTCATTGATCTTGAGATACTCTTCCTTTTGTAGGATGATCATATCTTCTTGATGATCAATTAGCCCCTCCCTATTAACAAGCATGTCCATCAATAATTTCATTTCAGCGGCAGTTTTCTTATCTAAGCCAACTATCATATCTTCATCATCACTATAGTTATCACTATCACTATTAAAAGAATGCAAGGAGGAAGATTTTGTTGTTACCTTTCTTTTACCTTCCTTTGCCAATAGGCATGTGTCATTGCCCTTCCATGTGCCGATAGTTGGGAAAAGGGTGGATTTCATGGTTGCCTTCTCGATGGCCATGCTACCCATCTCCTCTTCCTCTTCGGATGTGGACTCATCATTTGAGTCCCACTCCTTTCCTAGATGCGCTTGTCCAATTAGCTTTTTCTTCTTGAAGGTCATCTTGGGTTCAGGCTTTGCTTCCTTGGTCTTCTTCTTGTTTTCTTCATAAGGGCAATCAACTATAAAGTGGTCATATTCACCACAGTTATTGCATGCCCGCCTCAACTTTGGTCTTGATTTATCATTGTATTTTCCCGATCTACCCCTTTGTCTTCTTGTCATCATCCACTTGAATTACATCATAAATAGGATCATGTCTTCTTCATCTACGTTGCTTCTCTCATCATCACTGTCATCTTCTTCTTGAGTCTTTCGAGCTTCTTTTGACAAGGGCTTGCAAGTGGACTTCAAGGCGACCCCCTTCTTCTTTGCCGAGGTGAGATCGGCAATTTCTTTGACATGCTTGGCTTGTTTATCCATCATCTCAAAGTTGATAATATTTCCAAGCAATTCATCTGAGGTCATTTTCTGATACTTGGGGCTTTCTCTAATCATCAAGCACAGGGTAACATTATGGCGCATGAAGGCCCTAAGAATAAGATTCCCCACCTCGTGATCATTCCACTTCTTGTTTCCATATGCTTGAACCTTGTTGATGAGATTCTTCAGCCGATTGTACATGTCTTGCAGTGACTCATCTTCTTCTATGGCGAATCTTCCCAATTCGCCTTCGATCATCTCAATCTTGGCTTCTCGCACATGACGATCGCCTTCATGTGTTGTTTGTAATGTGTCCCATATTTCTTTTGCAATTTCAAGTCCGTTCACCTTGGTGAACTCGTCTCGACTCAATGATGATGTGATGATTGCCGCGGCTTGAGCGTTCTGATGAATCGCTAGCTCATGGCTTGGGGTGAGCTCTTCATCATCATCCGAGATATATATTCCTGTACACACTATATGACACAAGCTGGGGTTAAGTGAGATTAGATGCATTTTCATATTCTGCCTCCACATTGAGTAATTATTGCCATCAAAGTATGGGGCTTTTCCTAGGGGAGTTGGTAGATAATGATTATCATTTGAATTGAAGCGATCATAGTTGAAAGGATATCGAGAGTAGTCGGTGTGACTACTCCCCTTCTTCTTCTTCTCGTCCTCGATCTTTATTTTCCCTTTGGAGAGAGCTTTCTTCTTTAGGAGCGCCTTGAGTTCGAGCGTCTCCTCATCATCATCCTCGATGTCTTGGATGGCGTTGAGGAGATTCTCCGATTTCTAAGCCTTTTCATCTTCAACCTTCTCTTGGTTGAAGTTCTTGTGCACATACTTCATGTCCGGCATTTTCTCTTTGAGCGATTAGTCTCTTTTGAAGAAACCTGCTCTGATACCAATTGAATGTAGCCTAGAGGGGGGTCAATAGGCTTTTTGAGCTTTTAGTCGGAAGCTGAGACACTTAGCAAACTGATCAAACAACGATAAATCGGACTAGTACGGTTGTGTGCGAACTAGTCTGGTGTGTGCGGACTAGATCAATCAATTTGACCAGTGATTTCGATCCAGGAACTCTACGCAATGGAAATTGAGTTACAAATAGAGTGTATTATTTCAACGAAACTAGATGTAGCACAAGTTAAATTTAGATTCAAAGTTTTAACATAAATTAAACTAGATTGAGCAAACCCAATATTTCAATGAATATTAAGAACAAGAACAAAAGACACAATGATTTTTATCCCGTGGTTCGACTCCACAAAGGAAATCTACATCCACGTTGAGGAGCCCACAAAAGGACCGGGTCTTCACAAACCCTACCCTCGTCGAATCGCCACAGAGGCTGATTATCTTCCACTAAGCACAAAGAGGTAAGAATAACCGTGTTCAAGGGGCCTTCTCACAAGTTGAGGGCTCCCCAAGATTTTCAATCCAAACACCACCAAACACACTCGAAAAGTAAGCAATGAAACAGCGATAGTGTGTGAGAGAATCAAATCCAAGAGCTCAAGACGTGAAGAATGTTTCTCTCCTTTGGCTATGGTTAATCCTCAAGGATTTGATCTTTCTTGTGTTGGATTGTGAGGAGAGACGTGTTTGCTAGGCTCTTGGATAGTGTGATGGCGCAAGGGGTCAAAAGTTTTTTATTAGGGGCCGTGCACCTCTATTTATACTAGGGTTTCCAAAGGTTACTGTTAGAGTTTTCAAAGTCCGGACTAGTCCGTGGTGGACTCCGTACTTGTCCGGTGTGCGGAGTGTGGGAAACCCTAAGTGTCCTGAATTATCGGACTTGTCTAGCTGGGGGCAGACTAGTTTGATTTTGTCTCTGAAGATGTTCGGACTAGTCCGGCACATATGGGACTTGTCTGGTGTGGTGAAACCCTTGGTGAATTGAGGACAAGTCCGCACTTGGAGGAGTTGTCCGATTTTAGTCAGAAGGTTCTCAGACTAGTCCATGCAGATATCAAACTTGTCCGATTTAGGTCAGAAAGATATCGAACTATTCTATTGTGATATCGGACTTGTTCGACTTCGTGCAAACCGTGAAGTGCTGAGGACTACTCCGCACTAGGGAGGACTAGTTCAATCTTAGTCAGAGAGATATTGGACTAGTCCGTGGTGATATCGTACTAGTCCGGCCTGCGGAAACTGGACTGTGCAGACAAGTCCGCTCTGGGAGGACTTGTCCGATTCTAGACAGAGAGAAATCAGACTAGTCCGAGGTAAATCAGACTAGTCCGTGATGAGGACATCACTCCTATACATATACACAACACTCCATTCAGCATACGAGATGCAATCAATAGGATTCACACACACCAATTAATTTCAGAGGTGAGCCCGTTCTTATATGTTACCTTACATATTTTTGAGAATAGATTGCTACCTAATGACTTAATTATAATTAGGATCCATAGAGAAGTTAAAGGAGTAATGGGAGGAAGATTTAGGGTCGTGGAGGACCAGAGGATATGTTCAAAGAGGATGGAAGTCGACCCCAACTCAAAATCGTGTCCAACTCAGAGTCCAGGAGCAGTACGCACTAAAACGGACGCTTAGGACGCATACGAACTCCGTTTTGGACGTTATACCTATGCACGAAAAGGGAAGAGGATAGCCTTTCCAATGGCACTGGTTCCATGTCAAAATTCCTTTGGAGTCGACAGGAATCATCGAAACAAAATTGAGTTAAGAATCTGTCAGGGTGCTGCGCCACCGTATTGGGCAATTGGGCCTTGTATCAAGTCTAAGTACATTTTTTTCGTGTGTTAGGGTTAGGTCACGACCCCAACACCCCCTTGGACGTCCTCCCTCCTATATATACTCCATAGTAACCGCCATAAACAATTGGGTTTTGCTTAGATTAATCTGATATACACAGTTTCACCGTTCATCGGATTGTGAGACCCCATCTTAGCAATTCAGATTGCTTCTACCTTGTTCTTGCTTGTGTTCTCGGTTGCACTTGCAGGGATTAGCCTTCTTGGCGAGGTCAATCGTGTGCAGCATGGTTGATAACCAACGGAGCGGTGGTGTAGTGATTGCAGGGGTTTTTCGTGTTCTACTCGAGAGCCTCAGATCATCAACGTCAAGATCTCCATCAATCGACTTCTCCATTACCTATTGGAAGATCGGACCTAAACCTTTATTTTCCTCATCAATTGGTATCAGATTCTCAGGATGCCCGTTAGGTAATTCATCTATCCATTACATTAGTTTTATTTTTCATACCTAGAGTACACAAAAAAGCCACAAAAAAACTTGCAGTTTAAAAGATCTGTTCATTACTTTTTCCAAACCACCATTGAGCCTTTGCAACTTTCGTTTTCAGTTAGGTTTGTTGAGTTCTTGTCCGCTGTTGAGTCATATTGCTGGTTTAGAAAGTGTTTTTGGTCTTAGTTTAAGTTTTGCATTGTGTTGATTCATCCTTTTGAATCACGTCATCACGTCCAGATTAGATTCATCTCTGTCCAGTTTAGTATTTTCATCATATCTCACTTATATGAACTCAGATTTTTTTTAGTTCTTGTACTTTATGGAAAGCTTAAGAAGTTCTCTGCAACTTTGGTATTTATAGGTTTCCCAGTAAACGGAGCTATAATGGTCAAAAGTATATTAGATCTGAATCTGTTCTCGACCTAGAATTTCTGAACAGTCTGTATTTCGGGGACAATGTCTCCTATTGTTCATGTACAAAATAGGTCTTACATATATTGAAATTAAATAGGAGAGATATATCTACAATCTTTCTGTTGTAAGTTTTTCTATTTAGAGCCTCTAAGTGTTCCTATTTATCCTTACAAGATTGAGCAGAAATCTGCGACAGACACACGAGATATCTTTGATTGGTTTTTATTGTGTTCTTCATTTGCAGCACATTCTGAGAAAAGAAAGACAAAAGAAAAACGCAAGTGCAAAACAAGATACAAAAGCCGCACCAAAAAAAAAACAGAAGTTCTTGCATCCTTTGTGTCATCTAGTTTGGTCTCATGTCTTGCTTGCTTGAACTACTAGGAACACATTTAGGCCAGCAACTTTGACAAGTACTTTGGACACTTATTCAACTTTACTATCTGATTTCATTGTTGCTAATACTTGCTACATATAAAGTGTCATCCAAGCTACACTTTACTCTTGAGCAGAATCGATACACCTTTACAATCATCTCACGCTTAATTGGTTTCTTCATATCGGCCACCGTTTGCCACCTGCAGTGTCGGTAGGAACACTTGTAAGAGTGTTGTAAGATGCTTGAGAGTGTGTTATTCTACTTCCACATTTCCATTATCCTTTCTAGTTGATAGGGATAATATATTTTTTTGTTGTCTTCCGTTTGCTACTAACAATGTCAGGTAAAAACAAGAATCATGCAATATATTCTGAGGTGATTGACATGATGAAGACGACGATGGAGTTGTTCACTAAGAATCAAACATCAACCAAGGTTTCACATGACATTGAGACCATCTTTACAACTCCTTCCACAAAAAGTAATTACATTCTCCCATCTCTTCCTTCTTATGATGGTTTTGGTTACAATGAATATATTGCTTGGGAAATAGAGTTCGATAAAGTTTTTGGACAATGTCATATGTGTGAGAGGAGAAAGATTAGAAATGTTGCAAGTGTATTAGTAGATTGTGCATTAACATGGTGGAACAACTTATGTGATTTAGAAAAACCTCAAACATGCAATGATATGAAAATTCTCATGAGAGAAACATTTACTAGTGTATCCAATTGCACAGATGAAATACATGAGCTCGAGAAGAATTTTCTTGTTGTACCTCCTCCTATGCCTAACCTTTTATAGGAACATGAACCAATAATTGTAGAAAATCCAAAAGCGAATGAGGTGTTCAACAACTGCTGTGAAAATTCAGATCTATCAATTAATATTTCACCCACAATTACTGCTGAAAATGAGAATAAAGGTAACGAATATCACAACACACTTGTTGAAGGTGAGAAGTTTGTGGATGTTCTGAATTTTTTCTCCAATCATGCTATTGTCGAGGAGCGACTAGTGGAATCTTTTATTGATACACCATTGCCACATGTTGATTTTCCTGCTGATCCTTCTGTTAAAAATAAGTTGTGTGCTAATAATTATATTGTACCTATGCTAAAACAACTGAATGAATTTTATACTTTATCACCCACATGTGCTGAAATTAAGCATTTGATTCCTATTACATGTGAAAGGGATGAGCTGAAATTGTTGTCTTCTCTAAATACTTTGGGTTATATTGAATTTGACACTCTATGTGATCTAGATATTGTAGAGAGAAGAATATTTTCTACAACTGAATTACCTTTGTTGGCAAAAAATAGTTTTCATGCAATAGGGAAATATGAACATAGTGACATGTTTGTGGTGCATAAAGTTTACATATGTTCAAATGTGCAAGCCCCTTTTGTGCTACAACAACATGGTAAAGTAAATGAATGCATTAACGCTAATAATACCTTGTGAAGTTTTTCTAGTATTTTTTCCTTGCAGCAGGGACAAAAAAAAAGAAAAATGTTGTTCGCTACGGTTGTGCAATATTGACAGCGCTGGACATACAAGCAAGCCGAGGACGGCTTGTCATCAAGAAGGGGAGAATGATGACATCAAGCACATTGTCATTGCACATACAAGCATGGAAGAATATTTATTTGTTTTGGATCCTGGCTCGAGTGAATGTCCATGCGTATTTGATGAAGAACATGGAGATGGTGCACTATGTCGTCCACCACCTTGGCCTCCTCCTTTGATGCACACAAGAGGACTTGATAGCGTTGAACATATGGATCCACACGAGAGAAGATGAACTTGAGTCGAGGACGACTCCAATTCAAGAAGGGGAGGATGATGAGGACATCACTCCTATGCATATACAAAACACTCCGTTCAACATACAAGATGCAATCAATAGGATTCACACACAGCAATTAATTTCAAAGGTGAGCTCGTTCTTATATGTTTCCTTATATATTTTTGAGAATAGATTGCTCCTAATGACTTAATTGTGATTAGGATCCATAGAGAAATTAAAGGAGTATTTTGAGGAAGATTTAGGGGCGTGGAGGACCAGAGGATACGTTCAAAGAGGATGGAAACCGACCCCAACTCAAAATCGTGTCCAACTCGGAGTCCAGGAGCAGTACGCACTAAAACGGACGCCCAGGACGCATACGAACTCCGTTTTGGATGTTCTACCTATGCAAGGAAAGGGAAGAGGATAATATTTCCAATGGAGATGGTTCCATATCAAAATTCTTTTGGAGTCGACAAACGAAACAAAATCGAGTTCAAAATCTGTCAGAGTGCTGCGCCACTGTATTAGGCCATTGGGCCTTGTATCAAGTCTAAGTACATTATTTTCGAGTATTAGGGTTAGGTCACGAACCCAACACCCCCTTGGACGTCATCCCACCTATATATACTCCATAGTAGCCGCCATGAACAATTGGGTTTTGCTTAGATTAATCTGTTATACACAGTTTCGCCGTTCATCGGTTTGTGAGACCCCAACTTAGCAATTCAGATCGCTTCTACCTTGTTCTTGCCTGTATTCTTGGTTGCACTTGTAGGGATTAGCCTTCTTGGCAAGGTCAATCGTGTGCAGCATGGTTGATAACCAATGGAGCGGTGGTGTAGTGATTGCAGGGGTTTTTCGTGTTCTACTCGAGAGCCTCAGATCATCAACGTCGAGATCTCCATCAATCGACTTATCCATTACCTATCAGAAGATCGGGCCTAAACCTTTTTTTCCTCATCAGCCCCGACCTGTATAACTTTGTGCAGTGAGAGTGATTAAAATTTGCTTGAGCTCTTGGAGTGTGTTTCTCCAACACACTCCATACACAAAGAGTATTATAATAATTTCTTGAGCTCCTTTCAACTTGATTTCTCACTCTCCCTTCTTTTTGCGCTTTCTTCATAATTTCATTAAAACCTGCGCTCGTCTCAACAATTTAGTTAGGATCTCCTGTGCTTGTTATAAATCCACCAAAACCCACAAGGGATGCATAGATGCACTTTCAGATGTGCTGCCCTGCATCGAGCTTTTCCTAACCTTGTTCACAGTCCACACAACCAGGAAGAGCAATGACTTTCTTGGCTTCTACTACTTCATGAAGCGCGAGAACCCACCCCTCAAGTATATGAAGATGTTCCTTTTCGGGAAGTGGGACGGCTGGACGAAGGATTGGGTGGTGATGATGTTGGATCGCCATAACATGTTGGAGCTGCCTGATAGCCTTCCGACAGTTGACACCGACGCCTGGGAGGTGGCTTCGACGCTATCGGAGGAGTACAACCTGATCTTAACAAGGATCCGGTAGTGCGTCGAACGAGGGGTGACTCCCCTGATGGTCATCACCAACTTCCTGACCAACCGATGGGCTATGCTGAAGAGTAGGGAATGGCCTGCATGGGCATTTGGTTGTGAGATGGATCCATACTAGATTGAGACTGGTATCGGGTCCAATTTGGATGAAAAGCCTATGAAACTTCATCTCCAAAAGCTGCACCACAGAGCCATTTGCCCTGATGATCTGACACCTCCGGTGGAGTTCCTGCCCCTGAACATGGTGCCAGAGGTCAGGAGGGAGCTGCTGAAGAAGATGCCAGCACTTGATGATCTGGGCCTCGTGGACAAGCGCCAAAGCACTCCTCCGGCAGGTATTGTAATTCCTGGAGATCCTTGCTCCCATGAAGGATCTAGACCTACGCCAGTTAGTGGCAAAGGCAAAGGTCCCGCAGCTTCACTTCCCAAGAAATCAACCTCCAGCCGAGGCAAAGAGAAAGCTCCTATCGAAGTTACAAGTCGCAAGCGAAAGCTGACAAGGAGCGACGAGAGCAGTGAGAGGGAAGCTCTGAAAGGAGTGACCCCTCAGCCTTGGCTTAGGTCCGTGGTAGTCGTGCCTCCAGCTCTGGCTTGTTCTTCAGCTCCATTTCCCATAGAGGTCACTAGCTCCGGGAAGTAGACTCCGGCTCTTGTGCCGGCAGAAGGCTCTAGGTCCAGAGCAGTTCCTCGTACGATGGAGGTTTCGGACGTGGCAGCGCCGGTGGCCACCTCAAGTCCAGGTTCGGTTCCTGGAGCGTCTACCACACCAACGATGGCGGGCTCTAGCTCCAAGTGCTCAAGGAAGAAGATTCGCGCTGAATGGAGTGGCAATACCCCTAGGTAAGGGTCGTTTCTTTTTCTTTTGTCTTTATTTTATTTCTTGCTTGGTCTTGAATTCCCTACTTTCTGCTTCCACAACGTCGAGAGCAAGTAAAGCATCTTCGGTTCCTACTGCAGCTCCGGAGGTTGCCTCAATTGAAGCTCTAGCCCCAGCTCCAACCTCTCCCCCATTTGTGGTGGCGGATGACACAATAGCTCCGGCTCTAGCTATCGTGGAGACAAGTCTATTGTCGATGCCAGATGATTCTGGGGTTGTGCCGGACCACGTGGATGAAGTATTTGAGCAAGCTCCGACAGTTTCTGAGTCAGCGGCAGAAGCTCCTGCATCAAGGCCAGGAGTGGCTGAAGCTGCGGTAGAAGCTTCAGTGCCAACTCCGGAGGTGACAGCTCTGGAGGTGACCATGTAAGAGATGGCGCAACCTGAGGATTCGGCCGCAGGTCCCATGCCCTCTGAGCCAATGTTTGAAGACCTGGCTCTAGGACCTTCCTCGCCCGCGCCGGAGATGGATGAACGGCTGGAGACTGGCCCTAAAGACGTCGAGTTGTTAGAGTCCATGCTCGGGCCATGGGCTCCAATGTCCATTTCATAATACTTGGAGGAACTAGAAGATGGCCCTCGAGTAGGCCCGGAGCCAATCCCCCTGGAGATGTCAATTGATAATGTTTGCTCCAGCCTCCAACATGTACAGCTTGCCTTCGACTAAGAGCAGAGGTCTCTTGAAGAGGAGTGCACCCTGCTAGAGCATTAGCGCCAAAAGCTCTTCTTTGAGACGAAGCTGACGCAGTCCGGGCTCAACAACAAAAAGGAGTGTGTGGCTTCAAAGAAGGCCCAACAGTCGCGCCTGAATAATGCATTGGATGAGAGAGAGGCTGCTATTAAGGCCCTCAATAAGAAGGCTCAAGAGATCTACAAGCATGCACAGAGGGCCCTTGAAATGGCCGACAGGCACTCGGAGAGTCTCGAGTAGTTGAGGGAAACACTTCTCACACTTCGGGAGGAGCTTGATAATAAGGAGGTCAGTCTCCAAGAGAAAAAGGAAGACCTCGTGAAGTGGGAGGAGGAGCTCACCCAGAAGCTGTCCCTGGGGGAGCAAAGCTTGGCCGATCGCGCCGAACAGTTCAACCTGTGGTGTGAACAAGAGAAGGATTGAATATGGCAGGTGGGGGTAAACGTCTCCAAAAGAGAGATTGATATCTCCACCAGGGATGAGAAGGTGAAGGCCAAGGAGAAAGACTAGGCAGACCGGCGGAATCGCATTCAATTTCGAGAGGGAGAGCTCAACAACCAAGAGAAACAGGTTGCCGAAATGATCCAACAGCATGTTAAGGAAGTTGAGCGCTTCTCCAAGGAAGGTTCTGTGGAACTCTCGGCTGCTAGGAGATCACTGGAGGAGCTTAAGAGCTTGAGAGTAACTGAATCCCAGCAGGTCTAGGGTTTTTTGGGGCAAGCCATTGAAGCTATGGTGCCATTTGGTTTCAGCTTGGTACGACCTGTTGACCCGAAGCCGCAGATGGACAAGGCACTGGTGGCATTGAACTCTGCCGGCAAGAAGCTAGAAGCTATGGGAGACGTGGTCGTCGACAATCTAGAGACAGAAAGAAGTTCCCTTGCCAAGAATGTTGTTGAGTACATGTTGACGTGTTACAAGAGACAAGATCCCCAGATGTCTTTAACTCCAGTGTTCGAAGGACCCATCGCCGAGGAGGAAGAAGCCGCAAGGGCCAGCGTTCAAGAAGTTGCCCGAACAGTTGCCTTTCTTCAATAGGAACTCCAGTAGTTAGGACTTCTACTTTCTTGCCTTCACCTTGTAATCCCCTGATTTTGAAAGAATGAAATCCTTCTAATTTTCACTTTTGTGTCTTCAATGCATTGCCCTTTATATTGTTGGCCCCCTGGTAGATGGGTTCAATGAATTGAGACCATCTACCATGATGATTTAGACAATGTTTCGGAAACATGATAGCTCCAAATTCGTAGCTAGTGTGATAGCTCCGAGTTTTGAGTCTTGCCTCCGATATCTCCAGGGACCCTTTGTTACGTCAACGGCAGACCCCCTGGGAGTTGTCAAAGCATGGTAGCTTCGAGGGCGCCCACTATCAACACTTGAAACATCGACAGCGGGCCCCCAGGGAGTTTTCAGAGCTTAGTAGCTTTGACGACACCCACTATCAACGCTTGGAACGTCGATGGCAGACCACCTAGGGGTTGTCGGAGCTTGGTAGCTTTGACGGCGCCCACTTTCAATGCTTAGAACATCAACGGCGGGCCCCACTCCACAAGAGTGGTCCCCTGAGCCTCCACGGCACTAGGGCCGTCCTCCGAGATAGCCTCAATCACCACCAAGGAGGGTCCCGCAAAAGAAGTTCCAACCTCCGGAAGTGGTTCCGATGGCCCTGCCGCCAAGTCTTCATTTACCCCCTCGGGCAGGGGCCAGTGACATCATCTGGGTACCCCTGGCCCAGCAGCAGGCACCTCCGCCATCATCACTTCGGGAGTAGGGGCACCTTTAGGCTCCGGCCTGTACTCCTCCTCCGCTGGTGGCTCGGGTTGGCGCCTCAACCATCATTGGTTCGAGTGTCGATACCTCCGCAACAACCGGCCCTGCGGCTGGAGCTTCAACCTCAACCGGCTCGGGCGTCGGAAGGTCTTCAACTACAACCGGCTCTGAGGCCGGAGCTTCGGAGGTAGCCGGCTCAACCGCCGGAACTTCCATCATCTCAGCATTAAGACCCGGAGCTTCAACCTCTGGGGCAGGTGCCGCTGGCGCATATTCTCTCCCGTGGTCCGGCGCTACCACGGGAGTCTCGGGGGATGAGTCGAGGTCCATGACCATGACAGCTGGTGCCGGAGCTGCCGCAGCTTCAGCCACCACTTGGGGCGGCACTGGGACAGGAGCAGAAGCTTTCGCCCTCACAGTTTCAGCTGCTGTGACTGAGGGTGGAGCCTCACTCCTCTTCTTGGGAACGCTGTGGATGATGGATGAAGAAACTTAAAACAGTTACTACAATAAAACAATTGTCTAAGGTAAAGATTAAAAATTACCTCGGGAGGCTTCCGCAACAGCTTGCGCGGAACCTTTTTCCCGGGCGTTCCGGGCTAACCATAGCCGCCGCCGCCATGGAAGCTCCGGAGGGCCACCCGGAACTCGTTGCAGCCACGGGAATTTCCTTAGTCGAGGCCACCCTCGACCGGGAAGGACCTCCGGACCTAGAGGCCTCAACTGGCCCTGGTGCTGGAGTCGCATGCCTGGAGCTTGCACCCCGGGAAGACGCCGTTGCGGGTACAGTCACCGCAGTTGTAGAAGACCCCACCCCCTTCGGGGAGAAGGAGCTGATGCAGAGGTTGCAGGCCCGACGGACCTTCCGTCGACATGCTACAGCTTCCTCTTCCGGCTCAAGGGTTCGTCCACCGGCTCCTTGCCCTTGCCGATGACTTCGATCCTTGGCTTCGGGACAGGGTCGGAGCCACCTACGGAAGTCCCAGGGATCACCACCCTGGAGGTCGATCTTCTCTCGACGACACCAAGGTCGTCAAGCACCGGCATCGTCCGCTGGAGCTCCCCGTTGAACTCTACTTCCACATTCAGAGGGAGAAAAGCTGGTGGCGGGGTCAAGTCATCACCCGCGACGTCGATGCCGTGCTGGAACTTCTTGAGATGAAACTCCAAGGTTGCCCCCGCCATGTTGGACTTCAGCCCTGTCTCGACTCGGTCGTCGTCCATCACACTGTTGAGGGCCCAAGCAAGTTTTTCTCTCCTCTTTAGCGGTGCGCACCTGTTGACCAGGAAATTGCAAAATACCGCCTAAGGAGTTAATCCTCCCTCCACGCACTGGCGGATCCTGGTCAGAGCAGGGTTGAAGGCATCTGACAGCACCGGAGCTTCAATCCAGACTGTAGTGTCAATGTTGGGGAGGCCTTCGGGCAGCTCCAGCTTCTCGTGCTCCTCCACCCGAATGACTATCCAGTCCTTCTTCCAATCATCCCACTTTCCAGAGGGAAACGACTGGAGGTACTTGAATGGGCACTTCTTGCGCTTTACGAAGTAGTAGAAGCCAAGGTACTCATTACTCCTACCGGTGGTATGGACGGTGAAGAAGGTCCGGAAGAGTTCAATGCAGGGTGGATGCCCACCCACATTTCACAAAAGTGGACGAAGACAGACACAAGAAGAATGGAGTGGGGGCCAAGGTGGTACAGCTGCAGACCATAGAATTCTAGCAGCATCAAGAAAAAGGAGGAAAAAGGTGGGATCAACCCCACCATGGCGTACGAAGAGAAGTACACCATCTCGCCGGTGTGCTCCTTCTCGAACGGCAGCTCTCCCTCGGCGCGAACCAGACGGTTGAAGAAGTCCGGGGACCATCCCATGAGGGCCCGGACCTTCTTCAGGTCACCTTCGATCTTCAAACGGCTCTCGCGAGACCCAACTCCATCGCGGCACAGCAAGGCAAGAGAGGAAAAGCGAGCACAAGTTGGGAGTTTGAGCGCAAGATCAGATGAGAGGCGTAAAGAACCCCAGACGGTGCGCGCTTTCCTTCTTAAGTAAGCCCTCGCAACGCTTGGATGGAAACCGCAAGGAAGTCGAAGATACTACTCAAAAATTCCACCCTGCCGATGACAAGAGGGCCCGGGACCACCCTGACGATCAAGTCGAGGTTCTTACCCAGGCGAACGGTTGTCATCATGAGGTGGGAAGCCCGAAGGCGGCGGCCTGACAAGGCACGCGGAACCTATACAATTTTCGTATCGGGAACCAGCGACCTTCAATTGCGTGAGATCCGCACGCCAAAGATCTCATTTGCCGCACACGGGATATACTATGTGGCGAGGATTTAACTCCAAACTATCGCCAATGGCACATCCGAAGACCTTTGAAGACTCAGTTCAAAAGTCGAAGGATGGACCCACCTCCGGCGGAATGACTTCACCCAAGGGGTCTTCCCCAGAGGTGGGCCCAGGGGGCCACTATCGGTACCCTAGGTACCATATACCCCTTGGGATTGCAAAGATCTAAAGGGAATGCCATCTACTTGATTTGAAGACCTTTGGAGGCCCACACGTCAGACATAACCGGACCCGCTTCCTCAACATGGTTAGTCCCAGGGTCACCACGTGTACTATCAAACCGGAGCTACCGCCCACAAGGGGGAAGCTCCGGGCTATGTACCATAGCGGCACCCCCAGACCTAACCCCAGACCGAGGGAAGCTCCGGAACTGACACGTGTTCTATGGCACCGGACCTATCTGTTCCCCACAGTATGCTCTGGAGCTGCCACGTGTCCAACCATCAGATCTTCAGCCTCTAACCTCCGGAAGACTCCACAACGACTCCGGATCTTCAAAGGGGAATCAAGGACTTCATGACCCGATTAAATGTCATTAATACTATATTAATGACACACGATCGGACGACCTTAATTACCAAGTAACGGTGCTATCAAAGCCCGTAACTCGGTTATTAAGGGTAATTAAGCACATCAAATGCATATCAATATTAGTAACCACCGGGGCCACATGTCGGGCCAGGCTAACTTGTAACGGCCTGCCCTTGTACTATAAAAGGACAGGCCGACGATACATAGAGGGGGACTCGATGCGCTCACTCTACACTCACAACTTACGTTGAGCTCATACATCCAATACAACACCATCACACCCCGTGGAGTAGGGTATTACGCTCAGGCGGCCCAAACTACGTTAATCTTCGTGTCTCCTATGTCATTTAACACTTCACCTTCTTGAATCTCCGCGCGTCCACATCGAACCTCAAACTCCTCTAACACTTTAGTAGTGTCGGTAGATCTGCCGGATCAAAACCACCGACAGATGGATAAAGGGTAATTGAGGTAGTGTGACACACACAAGAGCATCCTATCCTAAGGGGATAAATGAGGTAATATAGGAACTAGGCTAAGAGTTAGGTAGATGTTGACGGCTGTTATATACCAATTTTATCCGTCAATTTAACACAATTATGTGAAGGATTGATCATTTCTTGCACACATCACCTTTCTATCTAACCCAATTCCACTTGGACTTGGAGAAATATGTGTATGCAGCATTTTATGCAGGAAATGGGGAAATGTAGAGGGACCCATCCTATAAAATATCATCCTAGCCAATCAGGCGATGACACGTGGCATCCCATCGATCAAATGACTCACAAATATAAGTATCCGAGGAGATCCAACGGTGTATCACCCATATACATCAATGGGACCCACCTGGCAGCCATATGGAGAAAGCACACGAGAAACGATGCAATGACCTGGTCGGCCGAACCAGGGGGTCGGTCGACCTGGTCTTTGCACCAAACTCGGTCAACCTCCATGTGTTGGCTCCTCCCGGCTCTTTGGAGTCAATGGTGACTGATTCGCGCGCTTTTGGTTGCGGGAACCGACCTCAACACTAGTATAAATAGGACCCCCTACCCCTCACTTCAACACACACCACTTGGTCATCATTCTATTGTATACACTATCTTCCATAGTCCTTAGAGGAGTTAGGATGTAGAGAGGAGAACCTCTAGTCCCAAGTCCAAATTGGGAAAGCAGTAGAAGGAGTCTCTCTTCCCAATTCCACACTGTGAAAGGTATGACTTATGTATTCCTTCTTGTATTTGTGACTTTGTGCTCAATAAAGATATTATCTTTAGTCTTCTTTTATACATATACTTGGACAAAGCGTTTCTTGCTTGATTGTGGAGTCCATGTATGTGGAAGGTATGGTCTTTATGATTTCACTCTCATGATCACATCTTCTGCTCATAAACACTATAGACCCCCACTATAGTCTATGTAGTTATGATATTATTATGTTAATATGAATGACTTATGCTATGCTTCAACATTGGTTCAATGATGTTTAGGTTAGTCATTGCCTTAGGATGGCTTGTGCCATGGCTCCTAAGGTATTTGCTCAGTATGCTAGCATTGTGCTAGGGTATTTAAGTAGTGTAGGATGTCTCGTAGACCCACGGATTGAAGAGGTAGGCAGTAGGTGGTGACAGCCCTATCTATCCTTTGTAATCCTCCACGTTCGGCTATGCCACAAGCTCTTGGCGGGAGTCGCCCTAGTATTGCTAGGGGTAAGCCCGTGCCCGATGTGTTGAATAGCATTGCATAGGAATTCATCATTGACATGACCATTAGTATCTATCTTAGGCTATGTATATGTATTAGGAGCATTGTATGAGCAACTCTCTAAATCTCAATCTAATCTCCCTCTAGGACCCATTTTACCCTTTAGAATAGATTGCCTAGGTGTGTGTCACACTACCCCTATTATCAACTTACCCCTATCCGGATAATGGATTGGAATCCATAGCTTGACCATAAGAGTAGTATATACTTTACTCCATTGCCTTCCTTTGGGATAAATACAATATCCTCGGGAATACTCATGGGTGAAATGCTACAACGGTATCTTCTGTGCACTTGCGGATCTCATCTCTTTACCGGAGATGATATGTGGTGTTAAGAAATACCAACAAGCATTTCTGGTGCCGATGCCGAGGATGATTTGTTAGTATATCTTAGGAGCCGTCAACAAGTATTTCTGGCGCCGTTGCTGGGGATGATTTGTTAGTATATCTTAGGAGCCGTCAACAAGCATTTCTGGCGCCATTGCCGAGGAAGGCAAAAGAAGTGAAGGATAGCTATCACTTGTGATTAAGCTATAGGTACTAAAAGTTATTAGGAAGGATTACCCTTGTCTGTTTTCTCCTTTGTGTGAAAACAGGGTAGTGTTGGCCAACCCATTGTATGGGATGGCCAACGGGGACGCAAGTGCTAAACTGCAAGATGATTCAAGGCATACCTCAACAAATGTCCGCTAGGCAACACCATTTCCTTTTGCGAGAGAATTTCAGCTTTCAGTAGAAGCCAAAGTCATTCATACCCAAGCTTGGAAAAGGCTCCAAGAAGTTCTTCTTGGTTTGCCTCCACCATGGGGTGGATAGTTGGTTCTTCATCCAACACTCGTGTCAAGGGTTGCCTCCACCAATCCATGACCACATTCATGTTGGAGCTGAAGGAGTCCTATTCTCATTCATCATGGATGAGAAGAAGGTCTCCCCTCAAGGGGTGGATTGAAGAATGCTCGAGTTCCCATAGCTTGTAATGCACACCACTTCACAAGGTGGATATGCTAGTTATGGAACTACACCTCCCATTGAAGTGTCAAGAATATCCAAGTCATTGGAGATTTGTTTGGATAATCCAAGTCGTGGATATTCACATGATTTGTGAAAATCTATGTCATCATGGGACGCATGGGAATTATTTCCCTAAGACCCATGAGGTCTTTTTTTAAACAACAACTCCAATGGCGACCATTCACATGAAGATCTTGGCCATGGGCAAGAACTTAAGGAGCATTCAAAGTCCAAGATATCCCACCTCACTTGTTGGGATTCCCACATTTCGACCAAACCCATTCAACATAGGGCAAGTGACATTGTGGATGAAGCATTTCTTGTTTGATTGTGGAGTCCACATGTCATCATGCCCAAGGAAGCCTTTGATCTATGATCAAGGTATGGATTGATTCAATGGAATATCAATATGGTCAGAGTGGCACCCCTAAGAAGGACAAAGCCTCACCATGCTCATGAAGGAATACATTCAAGAGGGAGAACCCGTCGCTACAACAACATGTCTATATCAATACAATGGGGGGAGGCTAGGGCACCATGTGGCCCACATGTCCAAATGACAGCCAAATGAGGTTGGCATGTCAAAACAGAAGAAATCATCCACATCTTCAACTCCGGGATTGGACAACAAATCATCACGCTGAACAGAACGGACGTAAGTCCTACTCATCGGACTTAAAAAAACTTCGGTGAGTCCTTGCCAATAGGTTAATTGGTAGTTATCTCATATTTTTTTCCAAATTGCATCAACCCTTGCATTTGCATGTTTGAAATTCCACACTTGCGTGTTGGAAAGTAAAATTTCCAACCATCATATAACTAAAAATTTGAATTAGGGGAGAAATTTAATTGGATATGAACTATGTGCATGATCACTTGAATTTATCTTCCTAGTTCAAAAAAAAAAAGATTTGCATTGACCCTCATTGCATTTACAAGTTATTTCAAGTTGGGCAAGACAATTTGAAAATTGGGTTAAATTTGCTTTTGGCTAACGTAACCCGTTTTTGAGTTGTTTTGTGTGTTCTTGCTTAAAGTGCAGCTAGGTCAAAATTGTGAAGAGGTGGTATGGCAAGAAAGTGGAAGGTTTGATCAAGCTCAAGTAACCATTGAGAGGATTTGAGAACACTTCTCTCCTTCAAACTCATTTTGAGTTTGAGGAAGAGAAATGTTCAAGATGATGACCCAATGGAGGAGCCAGAACCAAATCCATTGCCAAATCCAATCTCAACTTGGCATTTGACATCAACCATCAAGCCTACGCCAAAAATCAAGGTTGTGAGTTTCTCACACAAAGACCTTCGTCACCAACTAATAGCCAAATGAGGTATGAGTTTAGAATTTTCCATTGTTTGGTTTGCCATGGAATTGAATATATTTTCTTGCATTTGTGAGGAAGGTTGACACTTCCTCATCATTCAATTCTCAAGCATCCCAACAAGAGTAAGCGTGGGTATTGACTTTTGGATCTTCAAAAGGAAATCCCACCTTACTTGGAAAAATCTCAAACAAGTACCTAGAATCCTTTAAGAATTGTTTTGTAAACTTAGTCATTTTTGTCTAGGTTTAGAAAATAAAACTTTTGGGCATGACTTAATTGGTGAATTGGCATATAGAAACTTGGGCATAGTGACAACCATAATTTTTAATTGAGCTTCATGCATAGATGGTGTCACTAGATTTCAAACTCCTAGGAATAAGTGATATCCTTGCTCTGAAATTGAATTGCATTTTTAGGAGGAGTCACTAAATTTACAATTCCTAGTGAAGTTCAGGAGGATAAAATTGAGAATCTTGTTTGTCATGGTCTAAATGATAAAATTTGCTCTTGAAAGCTAAGATGGTTAGAAACTTTATGTAAAAGCCCTAAATTACTAAGGCAAAGTTCAGATGGGAGATGTTGAAATT
This sequence comes from Tuctoria greenei, assembly GCA_036927565.1. Taxonomy (NCBI): domain Eukaryota; kingdom Viridiplantae; phylum Streptophyta; class Magnoliopsida; order Poales; family Poaceae; genus Tuctoria; species Tuctoria greenei. The sequence goes on along the minus strand of JAYESD010000003.1, from coordinate 82,861,493 downwards.
TAGAGGGGAAAAATAAATTTAACTAGAATCTGATAAATTCAAACCAATTTAAACCACAATTGAGAGAATTCAAAAATTCGAATTTAGCTCATGTTCAAACTTTGCCAAGATAAAAATCTGAGTTCACCATTTAATTGAAAATATTCAAATTAGCACCTCTGCAAATTTTCATAATATTTGGAGCACTAATTGTATTTAATTCAATGGGTACATTGAATTCCATTCAAATTCAAATTTGAATTTGAATTTCACATGAAACATATCCAAACTTGAAATCCAATTTCAGAATCAGATCCTAGATATTTTTTTGAGCCTATCTACAAAGTTTCATGAATTTTGGACACAATTTGGTTGGATATTTCTTTGTACAGAGAAGGTTTGAGTGGAGGGGCTGTGGGACCCACTCGTCATACAGACATGGAGCTAAGCTGAACGTATTTCACTTCTCTGCTTCTCCCATGGCGACACCTCTCCATCTGCATGTGCCACCTCTCCTCCACAGCCTGTCCATAGCTGCCCTTGCCTTTATAAACCGAGCTGGGTGCCCTTTTCTTCATTCTATTGCCTCTGGTCGGCATTTCTTCCCTGTTCTTCGTCCTCCCGCCCGCACTGCACCACCTCGCCGTCGTTCAAGCTTGCCGGCCAAAAGAAGCAGTGTTGAGCCATGCTCCAAGAAGAGAAAAGTAACCCAACTCGTTGCTCTATCATCTCCACCCTTTGGTCTATCGTTTTGCTCAGTGTGCTGCCCGTATTTTGAAGTTCCGTGGACGGCCGGTGAACTCCCCTGTTCTGCCGCCTCTGCTCCCTCGATGCCACGGCGATACAAGAGTCTTCGTGCTTCGATCCTCTAAGGAAAAAGGTTCGCAATCACGCCTAGTTCATGCTCGCAAATTTTCATCTCTTGTCATAGCTTGTAGCTCAGGTTTTCCTCAAAGAACCGACGCTTAGTTCTTTTGCCCGTTTTGGATCTTCACCCAAATTCGGTTTACACATGCAATAATTATTCGAATTGCTTAGCCAATAGCTTCTAAAAATTCTCGCGCACACCCTAGCCAAAAACGCCCAAAAGTTATCGACCATACGCATAGGAATCGAAGTTCTTACGGCCGTTGGTTGAAAAGCCACGGGTCGCCGTCGAACATGTATATGCAGCCATTGCCACCTCGATAGGAGTTCATTTTGGTCATCCTCATGATCCCAGGATGCTCTCCGATCAATTTCCGAGTGGTTTTAGCCCTTGCCGAGGCGATTTCATGTTGACTGAAACCCTAATCGCCGCCACCGCCGTCGCGCGAGCTTTTCCGGCCATCCATCGCCGTCGGGAGGATCACCATCGAGTTCCTCGCCTGATTTTAGGTGGGGGCGGTGAGAGTGAGGTGCCGCCATGCCCTGGAGCAATCTGCGATGAGGGGCCGCCGTCGGGCGCCACCCGAGCGCCGCCGGCGCGAGGTTGAAGACGACTCGGGGTGGGCCCCGGTCGTTAGTCTAACCAATGCGCGCCCGGATATGGTGCGGACAAGGATCCCGTGTGGCTGCATCCGTGAACCCTGTGGCCCAGTGTTGCTTAATCCCGATTGGCCCAATTTAAATCCTGTGGGCCCAGCCATTATTCAAACCTTTTTCAATTGAAATTTAAATTCCAGATTTAGTTCCCAATTCAAAAATCCATTTCTCCTAGCAGAATTGTCCAAAAATTACAAAATAAATTTTGATATAACCAGCATGAAGAATACTTTCCAGTGGTGCACATGGAATTGTATGAAAGTCCATAGAAATTTCTCCATAATTCAAATTAGCAAAATGATTATAGAATTGATTCCTATGGTTCTGCTCTTTGGAAAATTTCCAATTTCTCCAGAACTGTCATTTGAATATCCTTGAACTCCAGTAGAACTCTCAGGGTCATTAGACTTCATTTATATGGTCAAATCACCTGTGTATCTCTACCCACATAAAAATAGTCAAATTCATTTAGAATTTGTACAAAAACTTGTGCACAATTCTAAATTGAATATCTCTTAGTATAAAGCTGAAAAATTTGTCAAAACAACTTTATTGGTTTGATATTTATCCACCCTAACCAGAACAACAACCCAATCTTCATGAAAAACCCTAGTTTTTCCTGTAGAGCCCTTCAAAGCAAAATAATGTTTGATTTTTATCTGATGATTCACTTCATAGAAAAATCTGAAATTTTGCCAAAATGTTATTTAGTAAGTTTCTAAAGTCCTGTAAAAATTTCATACTCATTGGACTTTATTAACCTAGTTCAATCTGAAGATTTTCCTAACTGGTCACACAATGCCCAAAACAACAGAGACAAATCAGTAAAATATCCTCAGTCGTAAATTCAATATATTACGATATAATACTATAAAATTTTGAAACAAATTTTCATAGAACCAGTGAGACCCCCTATGTATGATACAACCACTAGTAGCCATGATACACCTCCAGAATTACAACCAAAATTCAAATAAGCCTTAAAGCTTATGAAATTTTGTAGACCACTATATTCAATTGCTATACCTGAAACTTACCTGGTTATTCCTACATGACCTTGTGAACTCCCTGTAATTTTATCAAGCTCAGGGAATCTGTTAAATCTGTATAAATTGAGATCACATCCCTATGTACAAAACAATATCTATTTCACCTCATATGTCCATTGCCTAAGTTCATCTTGTTTCCTTTCTGTTGCTGTCCAGTCTAGCAACAGAACTTCAAGTCCTAGCAACAAGACTTCAAACCCTAACTAATATTAATCCTTCTTGAGTTATAATCAACTTCAATTGTATATTAATAAATTGCAATCTCTTAATTGCATATCATTTCAATAGTGTTCGTGACGAAGGTGGCCAACGAGAAGCACAACCAATAGGACTAGAATTCTCTATTGGATCTGTTGTGGCGTGAATTCTCAACAAAGGCAACTAACTGATCGTCGCTGACTTTTATCGCAACCGAAAGGCAAGCCCCGGTTTGCATTTAAGTGCCTTTTAAAATTTTCCTTTTATACACACTGTATTGAATAGACTTGATATGTGCATTAGGTCTATGTTGATTGAATGCTCCACATGCATGACCAAATAATCCTTGAAGTGGATGGGTAGTATAAGACTCCCTCGAGTTATATTGCTATGCTTAATGTTTAGTTAGAATATCGATAGAAGTCGAGTATGTTGGATACTACTCGCGAGATTGGTCACATTTTATTAATCACAAGTCAAGTAGTGGAATTCTACTTGCGAGTGAAGTCGAGTGAGGGAAACCTACTCGCGAGTTGTTACCATAACGTTAACTCTTTAATATGAGACGTGGACGGGGATTTGTGTAGGTTGGTTTGCTCACATTGTGCCTGGGTCGGTAATGACGAGGCAGGTGTTGGGAGATGGATTGGTAGCCCCGTCTGTGTCGGTTAAGGCCCGTCTCGTGCTTGGCCATGTTGGACAAGTTTGAACTGTACCGGGTGCATACTGGCTATATGGAACCCAGGAAACCGATGCACCTTGAGGATCCTATGTTGGAACCTTTTTAATCGGCTTAAGCTGTCGGCTGTTAGTACAATGGGAGGTAACTCACTTATGAACATCTCACGGCGGAGGTGCACCTTGAGGGGAGCTCACTGTTTGGGTCGATTGAACTGTTTCGATGTGGTTGAATTTGGGGAAAGGTGGTTGCGTGCGACATCAGTGGAGTGTGCTGAGGCAACTCCGAGTATGGGCGTACGTGTCGTGCAGTCCGGGTATTTTTGATTGCAATCACCGTCGCTCGCGGTTATTTGAGCATACTTGGACAAAGTGTCTTGATGTAGTAAGAAAGATAAATGGAAAGATTATGAATATGCTGCTATGAATAATTCTTTGTATTGAAATCTTGGCTGCTATAGAGATAGCATAAGCAAAATTTACAATTTCCAAACATTTAACTTGGATAAGGCTTATGCAACCTTGAGCAAGTATCATCGTGGATGAAGCGTTTCTTGTTTGATTGTGGAATTCACAATGATGCTATGCCCATGGATCGCGTATGCTACTTTAAAACTGACCACTAAGGATTTACTTTCGGCGAGTCCATTCCTGCAAATTAAGCTTCCTAGTCTTTAAAGTTTCCAGCATATAGATTTTCATGTTTAGGTGAGACAGTTAAGTGTTGCTGAGCCTTGTGCTCATGGTTGCTATATTGTGGTTTTGCAGGTGTTATTAGCTTATGCTTATGTTATGTTGTCCGTGAGACCTCGAGCTTGTCGAGATGTATCTCTCACGGAAACCTTGCCGCTGCTCTCTATTTCGTGTTGCTAGTGAGAAGCGTTCGTGGGCATGAATGACTTCTCTTGTGCATAGTTAGTTGAGAGTATGAGTATGTATTCTCCGCTGCGTTGTATATTATGTTGTAAAAGAGGATCATCTTGTGAAATAAAATATTTGTGTTGGTTATTTTGTAAGACTTTTCTTGTGTGCTGTTGGGTGCCGCATCGCACGGCACCACCCAATGCGATTCATGGAATGTGCGGACCCCGGTCCCCACAGCTTGGTACCAGAGCCGTGTTGGGAATAGCATGCTTGAAAAGCGTCTATTTTTGAACACTACGAAGTAGTCGAGTGAGGATTAGTTATGTGCCAACATAAGGTCTATTATAGTATTAGTTACTTAAGTGGCAAAGCTAACATATGTGTTATTATATTCTATAACGACGCTCCGACGTTAGGTAAGAGGTAAGGCACGCCACCGCAAGCCGATCAATTGCTGTAAGCTCACCATGCGAGAGGTAGCATGTGATTATTTCCGTGGCCTGGCACGGAAATGTCAATATGAGTCTCTGAAACTTTCCATGTTTCTGAGATTATATGACGCGGGGTACCCCAGTGTGCTTCAATGTTAGTGGGAGCCCCTGTCGGGTGGGACATAACCCGATGCGCCCCCTACTGGTGCAGCACTATGCAAAGACGTGGGATCTCGTCGGGTGGTAGAAAATCCGGTCATGTACCTCGAGACGTGGCTTAACTCGAGGCGGCCCGTATGAAATGATACGGGACAAATGTTTTTTTTTCTTTCATATATATTATTGTGAACTGTTCGCCTGTGCGGGCTGTACCGTACGGTACCATATGATTGATCAGTAGTTTGACTGTAGTGACAGGTACACTAACCGCGTTATTCGTAGGTCGAGTAGAAAAGGTTTGCGAGTGAACGTCATTACTGCCAGCGTTGAGACGTATGCCGGAATACCGGCTTACGATTTTTATATGGTGAGGACGTAGTACCGACATTGCATTCGGGTTACATTGGCACATTGGCGGTCAAAATCCGTGCCAAAGGTGTAGCTCACCACAAAAGTGTCAAGTTAATATCCAAAGCATATTCCTATCTTGAAATGATAAAAATGAGATTTGAACCAAAACTGTCAACCTCAGTTCTTCCCTGTATTACTCTGGCAGAAACATAGCTCCAGTTTGAAAAATCATATCTCCTTATAAAATTATCCCATGAAGGTGTTCCATACATGGTTGCAAATGGATGCGAGTCTTCTGAATAATTTCTGTTCATGACCAGAACAGAATCCCCCTGGATCATAGCTAAAATTTGAAAAATTTCAAAACCAGTCAAAACTGGACAGAAACTGGAACTGTTTCTGTACTTCTCACCAATTTGATCATAACTCTCAGTAGAAACATCGAATGAGGGCATATAATATAATTATAGAAACTAGATGAGATATGTGACAATACTGTAAATTACAGTTTTGACAAATTTGGATATTTTGTACATGAAAAACTGTGGACAAAACAGCCATATACAAAGGAAGTGTTGTCAAAATTTCTCAGAAAATCTGGGAACATTGTCAACTTTGGAAATTCATATCTCATTAACCAGAACTGACATTGAAGCAATTAAATACATTCCGGAAAGTCTAGGAAGTGAACTACAACTTTGTTGTTCACCTCGAGGCAGAATTTTGCCTCTAACTGGATGAAATTCTCATATTTCTCCAGACGGGTCATTTCTGGCAGAACAGTTCGTCTTTGAAGCATAAGTTTGAAAATTTGTGCGAACATGAATATTGTTATACTTTCACAAAGTTCTTAACATGTTCATGTTTTCCTTATCTTCACTTAATGCTGAGATCGAGCTTTTACTCATCCCAAATTCATTTATGCAGTATGGTTCGTACTCGCTCATCGAGTAAGGTCGGAAGTTCTCGTCGAGACGGTGATGATTCGGATCCACCGCAGGCACCACCATCAACGATATTGGTGGATGTCATGTCAAATATGTTCGAGTCCCACCAAGAGAACACTAAGTTACTTCAAGCTTTGGTGCAGCAAGGCCTAATTCATAAAACTCAGCAAGTTATTCCACCTCGAAACAGTTATTTAGATTTCTTGGCAACACAACCGCCAATCTTCACGGAAGCAACTGAACCATTAGTATCAGATCATTGGGTTCGTGTAATGGAATCCAAATTCGGTGTGTTTCCCTGTGACGATTATCAGAAGACATTGTTCACTGCTCAACAACTCCATGGAGCTGCCGGAGCTTGGTGGGCAGAATATAGTGCGACTCGCTCTGAAGGTCATCGGATAGCATGGATTGAGTTCCGTGAGGCTTTCCTTGCTCGTCATATTCCGACGGGGATTATAAAGACCAAGTATGAGGAATTCGTTGAACTCAAGCAAGAAGACATGAGTGTCCATGAGTATTTTAAGGAGTTCAACCGTTTGGCACAATATGCGCCCGACTATGTGAATACAGAAAGGTTAAGATGTGATCACTTCTTTAGAGGGTTGAGGGTCAAACTTCGAGATAGGTTGGCGTTGTTCAATCACGGAAACTACGACAAATTAGTCAGTGCAGCTATCCTACAAGAAAAGGCAGATCTTTGTCTCCAAGCGGAGAAGAGAAAGCTGAGTATTCCGCAAGACAACACTAGTGTGGTTCCTCAGAAATATCGGTTGGTATATCGTTCGCCATCCGGTCAAGAATGGCGGCCATCTGCTCGACCATCATATCAAAGTTGCCCGCTGCTTGCATCAAGTTTTAAATCACCCCCGCAGCAGCAGCACATAAGTTCTTATACATCTTCACCGCAGCCAGAGATACCCAGTTCTCATCCACAAGTCAGTGCTGAACCGACTAAATATCCGTGCTTCACTTGTGGACTTATGGGTCACTTTACTAGATATTGTCCACAGAGAAATCAAAGCTGTAGCCAGACATCATTTCAACATTCAAGTCAGTTTCCCAATCAGCAGCAAAAGAAATCAAAGCTTGGCAGTGTCCACTATACTACCATTGAGGGTGTACCGGAAGGAGAACCCGTGTTAGCGGGAATGTTCACTCTCAACCATATACCTATATTGATTCTCTTTGATTCCGGTGCTACACATAATTTCATAAGTCAGTCCTTTGCGTTCAAGCACCAGCTTCCAACCACTACCGCAAAACATCGCTATCTTATATCTTCACCCGGAGGTAATATTACCGCAAGTGATGTTATCTCCCGAGCACCATTATGTCTGGGTGGTAGAATATATCCCACTACTCTCATCATCCTTGAAGGTCAAAAGGTTGATGTAATCTTGCGAATGTCGTGGTTAAACAACTACGAAGCTGTTCTAAGCATCAATTCTCGCACCGTTAAACTCAACTCTTCAACTCACGGCCACCACACCTTAGTTCTTGAGAACCTGGTTCAAGAAAGTTCAGCGGTGTGTTATTCGGAAACAAGTAAGTTGGAAGACATTCCAGTGTTCTGTGATTTCCCAAATGTATTCCCTGATGATCTGCTTGGTATGCCGCCAGACCGAGATGTCTAATTCAAGATTGAGTTAATACTGGGAACTACACCTATCTCTCGACGACCATATAAAATGGCACCTAAGGAGTTAGCTGAATTAAAGGAGCAACTTAATGACTTATTGAGTAAAGGTTTCATTCGTCCGAGCTCATCACCATGGGGATGCTCGACTCTCTTTGTCAAGAAGAAGGACAAGACATTGAGGCTATGTGTGGATTATCGTCCGCTTAATGTTGTGACTATCAAGAACAAGTATCCACTACCACATATTGATCTGCTCTTTGATCAATTAGTGAGTGCTAGGGTATTCTCCAAAATGGATCTTGGGTCTGGTTATCATCAGATTATGATACGACCAGAAGATATACCGAAGATGGCATTCTCAACTAGATATGGACTTTATGAGTATTTGGTTATGTCTTTTGGTCTCACAAATGCCCCAGCGCATTTCATGTATTTGATGAATTCAGTATTCATGCCAGAGTTAGACAAGTTCGTCGTGGTGTTCATCGACGATATTTTGGTCTACCCCAAGTCAGAAGAAGAACATACTGAACATCTCAAGATCGTGCTTCAACGACTGCGTGATCACAAGCTTTATGCCAAATTCAGTAAATGTGAATTTTGGATTAATCAAGTTCCATTCCTTGGTCATATTATTTTAGCGGAAGGCATAGCTGTGGATCCGAGTAAAGTGGTACAAGTGCTGAAATGGCAATCTCCCACATCCGTACATGAAGTCCGTAGTTTCTTCGGTTTACCAGGCTATTATCGGATATTTGTTCCAAGTTTCTCAAAGGTTGCTAAGACTATGACGGATTTATTAAAGAAAGGCAACAAGTATGTATGGAGTGAATCATGTGAGGAAGCCTTCAAAACTCCAGTGAAGCATCTCACAACAGCCCTGATCTTGGCTCAACCTAATACGACGAAATCGTTTGATGTTTATTGTGATGCATCCGGCATCGGATTGGGCTGCGTACTTATGCAAGATGGAAGAGTAATTGCATATGGATCAAGACAACTCCAAAATCATGAACACAATTATCCGACACATGATTTAGAATTGGAAGCAGTAGTTCTTGCATTGAAGATGTAGAGACAATACTTAATGGAAATCTAGTGCACCTCTACACAAATCATAAATGTTTGAAGTACATCTTCACAAAAAAGGAATTAAATATGAGACAACGAAGATGGTTAGAGTTAATCAAAGATTATGAACATAAGATTCACTATCATCCCGACAAGGCCAATGTGGTTGGCGATGCACTTAGTCAAAAATCTCAAGTTCATAATTTGAACATCGGTCCTATGGAAGAAGATGAACCAAGTCTACGTGTGATTCCTTATGGAGCTCTGTATAACCTTGCTCTCATACCTACAATCAGAGAGGAGATTGTAGAGGCTCAAAAGAAAGATAAGCGAATGTCTCATATTAAGAGTAGACTTAAAAGTGGAGAAATGAAATGTTTCCAGGAAGACGAACAAGTAACTTTATGGTTCAAGAATCGAATAGTGGTACCCTGGGACATGGACCTACGAAAAAAGATTTTGGATGAGGCTCACTTTCCAAATATTCCATCCACCCAGGAAGCAATAAAATGTACCAAGATCTCCATACTAAATTTTGGTGGAAACATATGAAGAGAGAAATAGAAAAGTATGTGTCCGAGTGTAACACATGTTGGAGAGTGAAAGCTGACCACATGAGGAAAAGCGGACTGCTGCAACCACTGAAAATACCGGCATGGAAATGGCGGGATCTGAGTATGGATTTTATTATCGGATTACCTCTCAACTTTCACAAGCACGATTCCATTTGGGTGATCGTTGACCGATTAACTAAGTCAGCACACTTTATTCCAGTGCATACCGCTTATAATGCAAAGAAATATGCGGACTTATACATATCAAGAATTATGTGCTTACATGGAGTGCCCCGCACCATTGTATCGGATAGAGGATCACTGTTTGTTGCTCGTTTTTGAGAGCAGCTACATGCATCATTGGGGACGAAGTTAATTCGTAGTTCCGCATATCACCCTCAAACCGATGGACAAACCGAGAGGGTAAATCAGATACTTGAGGATATGTTAAGAGCATGTGTCATGCACCAAGATAAAAATTGGGATGATCAATTACTGTTGGCGGAATTCTCGTACAACAACGGATATCAATCTAGTATCAAAATGGCACCCTATGAAGCTCTCTACGGCAGAAAGTGCCGCACACCACTCAACTGGTGCGAATCTGGTGAACGAGTGGTATATGGAACTGATCTGGCAAATGAAGTCGAAGAGCAAGTAAAAGTTATTTAAGCTAATCTTAAAGCCGCTCAGTCTCGACAAAAGAGTTATGCGGATAAAAGGTGTTGTCCTTTAAGTTTTAGCATCGGAGATCACGTGTATCTCCGTGTCTCTCCGATGAAAGGAATTCATCGGTTTGGAGTAAAAGGAAAGTTGGCTCCGCAATTTATCGGTCCATTTGCTATCACTGAAAGATGTGGTCCTGTTGCGTACAGATTGGAGTTACCTATAACTCTAGCTGGTGTTCATGACATTTTCCACATATCCTAATTACGGAAATGTCTCAAACCATCTACCGACGTCCGTATTGAAGAAATGGAAGAATTGAAACCGGATCTCACCTACGCCGAGCATCCAATCTGGATTATTGATGAAAAGTCTCGTGTCACAAGGAATCGGACGATGTGGTTTTATAAAGTTCTATGGAGTAACCACACCGTGGAGGAAGCAACATGGGAGAGTGAAGATTATCTCCACACAAAGTATCCGGACATGTTATCGTCATATCTCCGGTAATCTTTTACCTCCGTCTCTTTTATTTGTAATCTTGGGACGAGATTCTTTTTACGTGGGGAGGAATGTAAAAGCCCGAAATTACTAAGGCAAAGTTCAGATGGGAGATGTTGAAATTTAGAGGGGAAAAAGAAATTTAACTAGAATCTGAAAAATTCAAACCAATTTAAATCTCATTTGAGAGAATTCAAAAATTCAAATTTAGCTCATGTTCAAACTTTGCCAAGATAAAAATCTGAGTTCACAATTTAATTGCAAATATTCCAGTTAGCACCTCTGCAAATTTTCATAATATTTGGAGCACTAATTGTATTTAATTCAATGGGTACATTGAATTCCATTCAAATTCAAATTTGAATTTGAATTTCACATGAAACATATCCAAACTTGAAATCCAATTTCAGACAGATCCTAGATATTTGTTTGAGCCTATCTACAAAGTTTCGTGAATTTTGGACACAAGTTCGTGGAATATTTCTTTGTACAGAGAAGGTTTGAGTGGAGGGTCAGTGGGACCCACTTGTCATACAGACATGGAGCTAAGCTAAACGAATTTCACTTCTCTGCTTCTCCCATGGCGACAGCTCCCCTTCTGCATTTGCCACCTCTCCTCCACAGCCTATCCACAGCTTCCCTTGCCTTTATAAACCGAGTTGGGTGCCCTTTCTTCATTCCATTGCCTCTGGTCAGCATTTCTTCTCTGTTCTTCGTCCTCCCGCGCGCACTGCACCACCTCGACGTCGTTCAAGCTTACCGGCCAAAAGAAGCAGTGTTGAGCCGTGCTACAAGAAGAGAAAAGTAACCCAACTCGTTGCCCCATCATCTCCACCCTTTGATCTATCGTTTTGCTCAGTGTGCTGCCCATATTTTGAAGTTCCGCAGACCGCCAGTGAACTCCCCTGCTCTGCCGCCTCTGCTCCCTCGACGCCCCGGCGATACAAGCATCTTCATGCTTCGATCCTTTAAGGAAAAGGGTTTGCAATCACGCCTAGTTCAAGCTCGCAAAGTTTCAGCTCTTGTCATAGCTTGTAGCTCGGCTTTTCCTCAAAGAATCGACGCTTAGTTCTTTTGCCCGCCTTGGATCTTCACCAAAATTCGGTTTACACGTGCAATAATTATTCAAATTTCTTAGCCAGTAGCTTCTAAACTGTAAGACCTATGTGTGCTGAATACATTTGCTTGTAGTGAATACACTTGCTTTGACGATAAAAGTTTTGAATATCACCAAAACACCTTTTTATTAAGGTCCGACTAGTTTTGGTTAGCTCCGGTGAGTTTTGTCTTTAGCTCTGACAAGTTTTTGTTAGCTCCAGCTCAAGGTCCAGGTTGCTCTGGCAAGGTCCAGAACTTGACTGCAATGCTTCTATTTTTCATTTGCAATGTTTTGTACTTGCTTTACATCTCTGGAAAGATTGCTTAGTATTCATTTGCTAAGTTTTTGGTGCGTTTTTGATTGACATGGATGATATCGTGTTACTGTGGTTTTGCAACATGCTTATGTGTGGTTCTCACGTAAGGTGTTGTGTTCGGAACTAACTTGAGTCAAGTCGTGGACTTGGGCTCGTACGGATTGGTTGTTTATTCATGTGCAGGTGTTGCTTGAGTTCAAGACATGGCTGGTGACGGGATCCATTGAACTAGTCTTAGGGAGAAGATGAGGTTCAACAACCAAGTTCGGGAGGAATTGTGGTTGAGTTGATCGGGAGGTTGCGCAGCATGTTTGAATCAAGAACAATGCATATGAAGGTATCGTGAACATCATTGGAAGATGTTTGCACGTGTGCAAGGAGTTCATGAACGTGTCTACATGGTTCCGAGACGTGATGAAGAGATGTGGACGTAAAGAGTTGGTCGGAAAGGTCCAACCGACTAGGTTATGGACTAAGACTGTGGCTGAGTCGGGTTTGACTCAAGTATGGAATGATTTGAGTTGGTTATGATAGGATTTCATGTGGGTCACGAATTTGAGTTGTTTAGGCATGTGGAATACGTTCCTAAGGTGTTTGGAAGTCTTAAGATTGCTTCTATCTGCGTATAGAAGAATCCTAAGCAGTTATGGAAAGTTACGATTCGTGAACAGAGTAGAATTAGGTTCCTGATCTGAGTTGAGTTGGCATTTGAGCTTGTTATATAAGCAAGGGAGCCCAGAGCTCGTGGTGCACGACTTTGGGGCTGTTACTCTTGTGTTCTATTGAATAAAATTCGTAGTTTGAAGGAACTTTTGTGCCTTGTTCGTCAGACTTGTTCCAGACAAGTTTTACTCGTCGAGTTTCTGGACAGCACTACCTTTCGTTGGTGGTTTTATCATAACTCGAGTTTTACAGATCCAATTGACGTGATTCTTTTTGGGTTGTCTTCACAACTTGATTTTCTATCATCTATCAAAATTTCACGGTCATTGGATTTGTGGTTTCTGATCTACCCGATTTTCTTTGCAGCATTCCAGAAACTGTTTTTATCGGGTAGGTCAGATTGACCTTTGTTCGATCTTTCGATCATAACTTGAGTTTCTCTCGACGGAACTGAGTGATTCTTCTTGTGTTGTCTTCGTGACTTGATTCTCTCTGATATCTATCACTTTTGTCATGGTGAAACACGTTTATATTAGTCCCACACACGATTTGTTTAACAGATCGTTTTTCTGCCGAAGGGGTTTGGGGTTTAATTGTTTTGGCTGTATAAGATTGTTAAATCTACCATTCACCCCCCTATGGTAGATTTTCACATGCTCTTCGATCCTACAATTGGTATCAGAGCCACGGTGCTCTAATCTTTGTGATTTGCACGTGTTTTGGACTAATCATCATGGAGAAGTACTCTGCCAAACCTTGTGTCTTCACTGGTAATAATTTTCAGGTTTGAAAGGCACGCATGGAGGCTTTCATCCAGGCACAAGGCTTTGCAATATGGGAGAAGGTATACAAGACTTACAAAGTGCCATCAAACGATCAAGTTATAGCTACAAATCCGAGAGATGTCGACAACAACAACAAGGCTTGGAACTTATCATACAAGGATTAACTCAAAGCGACTTCGACCGTGTTGCACACCTCCAATCTGCATACGATGTGTGGAAAGCACTTTGTGACGACCAAGAAGGACCCAACACGATCAAGGAGGTAAGACAAGACATGTTCAAGAAAGAATACATGCACTTCGAGATGCATCCCGGTGAGTCCATTGACGATCTCTTTGCTCGCTTTAATAAAATTCTCAACAACTTGCGAAGCGTGAATGTTAATTTTTCAGATGCTGAAAATGCTAGGCAATTGTTAAGTGCATTAGACATGTCAATTTGGGAGATGAAAGTTACATCCATTCATGAATCTACTATCATGAGTTCACTTAATCTAGATGTGCTATATTCCAAGTTAAAAACTCATGAAATTGATATAATCTCACGTAAGAACCCCAACAAGTCTATTGCTTTTGTTTCTCAACGTGACATGCCTAGTTCCGGTCAAACATCATCCCGTGGTACACTTGCTTTGCTGTCCTCTCTAACCCTTGAATAGATTGAGGAGTTTCCAAAGAGGAGCTAGCACTTCTCTCTACGAGGTTCTCAAAAGCATTGCAAAATGTGAGAACTAGAAGGAGAGGAAGCTCCGGACCTCAACGATGCTTCAAATGTGGTAAGACAAGACACTTTCATACAGATTGTCCTAACCTTTCAGGTCCTACCTCCCGGGAAGAAAAACAATCAAGGATAAAGTACTCCTCAACAAATGATAAGAAGAAAAAGAAGGGCTTTACAGGTCGCCAAATGGTGAACAGTTTTATCTTAGCACTCCAGGAACTTGGCTCAAGTGATGTGGACATTGGAAGTGATGAATATGATTTGGCAAACTTGTGCTTCTTGGCGGGCAAGTCAAGATCAAATATGGAGGAGGCAGAACACAACAGCGACAATGAAGAGGTATATCCTACTTGTGAAGAAATGCGTGATGCTATTTCTCGTGCCACTGTTATTGTTAAGAAAAAGGACAAAAGCTTAGGGACAATGCTGTTAAAATTGAGTTACTAGAATCTGAAATTAATTGTTTGAAATCCTTGATTCCTAGTGATGATTCTTGTTCCTCATGTGACTTAATATATGAACAATTGTCCTCCCTAAGAAGTGCACATACCTCCACACTTGATAAACATAATCTTGAAATTGAAAAGAACAAAAAGCTTGCTGCACTTAATATTGGAAACTTAAAAGATGCTTCTTGTTCTACAATTGCTTTGCATTGTTCTAGTTGTGATGATCTTGATAAGAAACTACAAGATGCTATGAATGAAATCTCTATATTGAACAATGCTTTACGTTGTTATGAAGTTAAATATTGTTCCAATTGCAAATTAAAAGGAAAAACTTCATGTGAGAATTGCTTTGATCTGTCCAATAAACATGATAACATGCATAAGACATTTGATCAGTTTTGTAATGGGAATAAAAACCTTAACTTGTTGCTGAATTCATCCAAGTCTTGCAATGATAAAACTGGTTTAGGTTTTGATTATGATGCTCATGCTAAGGCACATCCACCTAAAATTGTAAAGTGTTTAGGAAGTGGTTTGACTCAAACAGTTCCTAAACAAAAAGAAGTGGTTTTCAAATCTGCAGGAGTATTGTCTCATTCGGTTTCAAATAAAAATGTTGTTTGCTCATCTAGACATGAACACAAAGTTAAATTTCATTGTACCTACTGTGGTAGAGATGATCATGTCATAGATTTTTGTTATAGACTAGCTAAACAACAGAAAAGGGAAAGAATGATTGCTAGATCTCATAACTTTCATGCAAAATTTGTTGCACATATTGAACCGAATGTACAACCTGCTGTTTTGAGTCAAAAACATTCAAAGTTTACCTCCGGACTTTCTGTTTTTGCCCGAGCTACTGATTTTTGTGCTACAGAAGTAACACCTTATAGGTCAGTAATTAAGAATAAAAAATCTCAAACTTTGACTCATAAATCTGCTGTTTTGTCTCAGCTTTCGCGTGTTTTTCCTGCTGCACGTCGCGTGACGCAGTACTAGATTCCTAAATGCCTTTTGACTAACCCTAGTATTGAGTCATCGACGTATTGTGCTTCTATGTAGGTTACACGTTTGAGGAAGGAGAACATTTGGATTATGGATCCAGGTTGCTCACGCCACATGACCAGTAACAAAGATTGGTTCTCCTCCCTCTTGTTTGTGTAATGTGTAGAGAATGTTACTTTTGCCGATAATTCTTCAACTCCTATAATTGCTAAGGTTTCGGTTAGAGTAAATGATCACTACACTTTGAAGGATGTGGCACTTGTCAAAAATTTGAAATACAACTTGCTTTCTGTTGCACAATTGCTAGATGAAAATCTAGAAATTATTTTCAATAAAAACTGCTGCAAAGTTGTAGGTTTAAATAGTGAGCTTATTTTTACCATATCTCGGCTTGGAAGAGTTTTTAAAGCTGATTTTGATATGTCTTCCTCTAAGCATAGGTGTCTAGTTGCTAATGATTCAAAGGACTTATATTTTTGGCATCGTAGACTTGGTCACGTAGGATTTGATCACCTAACGCGTGTTAGTGCTCTTGATCGCATACGTGGGCTGCCTAATCTTAAATGATACAAAGAAATTATGTGCTCTTCTTGTAGACATGCTAAGATGGTTGTAGGTTCACATACTCCTCTCACAATGATCATGACAACTGAACCGTGTCAACTTTTGCACCTTGACACCGCAGGACCTTCACGTATTCAATCCTTCGGAGGTAAATGGTATGTACTTGTGATTGTCGATGATTGTTCTAGATACTCTTGGGTTTACTTTATGGCGTCTAAGAATGAAGTTTTTAGTCACTTTAGAACTTTATTTCTTAGATTATCCATTGATTACCCTGGATCTTTAAAAGCAATTAGCATTACCAGGATTCCGGTTTATTGCAATGAAAAAAATCGTTGCAATAGGCTGAAATTCGTCGCGATAGGTTGTTGTCGCAACGAAATAGAACGTCGCGATAGTTTTTCCGACTCGTGGCGATAACAGCCGTGGCAATAGGTTATTGCGACGACTTGACATCCGTGGCAAATAGTTTGGTATTGCGACGACTCCACGTTCATTGCAAATAGTATGGTATTGCAACGGTTTAACCTATTGCGACGATTTAACGTATTGTGACGAAAATATTGGTGTTGCAATGATGTCACATTCATGGCAAAAAATTATGGTATTGCAACAACTCCACGTTCGTGGCAAATAGTACGGTATTGCAACGGTTTAACGTATTGCTACGATTTAACGTATTGCAACAAAAATAACAGTGTTGCAACGATGCCACTTTCGTGGCAAAAAGTATGGTATTGCAACGACTCCACGTTCGTGGTAAATAGTATGGTATTGCAACAGTTTAGCGTATTGCGACAATTTAACGTATTGCAACAAAAATAACAGTGTTGCAGAGATGCCACGTTCGTGGCAAAAAGTATGGTACTGCAACGACTACACGTTCGTGGCAAATAATATGGTATTGCAACGGTTTAACGTATTGTGATGATTTAACGTATTGCAGCGAAAATAACAGTGTTCCAACGATGCCACATTCGTGGCAAAAAGTATGGTATTGCAATGACTCCACGTTCGTGGCAAATAGTATGGTATTGCAACGGTTTAATGTATTGCGACGATTTAACGTATTGCAATGAATAGTACGTTATTTGTGACGATTTCACATCTGTGGCGATAAGTACGGTATCGCGACGATTTCATACTCGTGGCGAATAGTACGGTATCTCGATGATTTCATACTCGTGGCGAATAGTATGGTATCGCGATGTTTTCACATTCGCGGCAAATAGTACGGTGTTGCAACGATTTCACATCCGTATCGAATAGTACGGTATGGCAACGTTTTTACATTTGTGGCAAATAGTATGGTGTTGCAACGATTTCACATCCGTGGCGAATAGTACGGTATCGTGACGATTTCACACTCATGGCGAATAATATGGTATCGCGACGTTTTCACATCCGCGACGAATAGTACGGTATCGCGGCAATTTCACACTCGTGGCGAATAATATTGTATCGCGACATTTTCACATTCGTGGCGAATACTACGATGTTGCAACGATTTCACTTCCGTGGCGAATAGTACGGTATCGCGACGATTTCACACTCGTGGCGAATAATATGGTATCGCGATGATTTCACAGCCGTAGCCAGTAATACGGTATTGCAACGATTTCACGTTCATGGCGAATAGTACGGTATTGTAACGATTTCAAAACCGTGGCAACAATATTGTATTGCAATGATTTCTGATGTGTGGCAATAGGATCGTAATGCAACATATTCAAATCTGTTGCAACAGGGTCGTAATGCGACGTTCTCTAGGTGGTGGCAATAGGAGTCTAGTGCAACGCTTTTTTGGTCGTAGCCAAATGTTTGTAGTGCAACGTTTTATAATTTGTGGCAATAGCTAGCTTCCTATTGCAACAGTTTATTTTCGTCACAATAATCTGTTAATGCCACGTTTTATAATTAGTGGCACTAGAATCCTAAAGCACCAGGTTTGAAAATTAGTGGCAACAGAATCAATTTATTCGCACACGATACGTCCGTCGACTTAACAACAAACATCCAGCAATTGATGCAACGCTCAAGGCCTTGCGTCGTTGTGAGATGATGTTATTTATAGTTTTTTCAGTTTGCAACATTGCACCCATTAAAATAGCACCGCGGCGAGTTGTAGTACTAGGAATAGTTTCTTAATCATCCAGCTTCGACTTGGTGCGAGCAGGTGGCTTTTGTGGAGTTGCTGCTAGCCTTTGTTGATTTTGCAAGCTCTCCATCATTCTGTGCATGTCTGCTAGCTCCTTTTCTTACCGTGCAGAATTGGCTGCCATCTGATCATGTAAAGCCCGGACTTCCTGGTTCAGCTGTTCATTTGCCTGGACGAAGTCATCCATCTGGGAGGTCATATTTTCATTTCTTCCTTCTGACTCTTGCACCTGAGAGATGAAGTCTTCATTTCTATTTTGCAAGGATCGAACTTGCTGGCCGAGCTGGTCAAACATCTGGATACGTAGTCTTTTAGAAACATTAGGTTTAGCCATATAACCACACCCCCGAAACAGTGATCCTCCAGAACCGGTAGCGGATATATAAGTAAGCTGGAAGATGTTGTCTCTTTCCTCATCTGGGATTGGGACCCCCAGCTCAGCTTCCTTGACGTTGATTTGGGCACGTGCCTGGGTTTATATACAAAAAGAAAAGTCACATGTACATTGCAAATATTTATTTAAATGGGGACTGTTTGAAGTGTTTCTCACATGTATAGCTTCTGCCTGCTCGTTTGCCCATTGACCGTTCTTCACATGGCTTGCCTCCCACAATTCTATGTCATCGGGTTCTTTTCCTGTTTCTGGTTCTCGCTACATCAAATACATGCAAAATTTGATTGAATGATTGCAGTGCAAAGTAAAAGCATGGTTTAGTTTTCATACCTTCTCGATAACTAAGTTGGGCATAGGATTTCGAGCCAAGCAAGTGTTTTATCTTTTGAGTACTTCAATTTCGTGAATTGGTTCTGCTTATTGACTGCAATTTTAAGAATTAATTTCACGAATGGTTGTTATCAAATAGTTTTTGTAGGATATGAAGGTATTAGAAAGCTAGCTGACCTTGAATCGCTCGGACCCAAAATAGTCCATAAGCGCCAACCAATCGAAATCTGCTATGTCAACAGGCTTGTTTTGTATACATTCCTCATCAGTCGAATACTTCTTATAGGTGGCATGCAATGTTGATCGCCACCCCTTGTAGCGCTCACCAGCAATCTTCAATATTTTTCTTCTGGTATCATCTGTGTCCTCCAAGTCCCAGACATTTTGTACATTGTATATCACACTGTTATAAACGTACAAGATGGAGGTCGCTAGAAAAAAATACTTATGTGGGGTGTCACAACACTAACCAGAATGTCTCTCACTATATCGCTCTTCGAAGTATCGCCAACCTCTGCCCACTTCCTTACACTAGCGAGGGGTGCACCCAACCTATTGGACCACTGAATTTGAAGCTTCCGATTCTGATCATTCGTTCTATTTGCAGATGCTAGATAGCGCAATTTAGCAACCTTAAGTCCTTTAGCCACCCCTCTTCCAAACTTCTTTCCTTCTGTTAGTGTCATTTAAATGGTAAACGTTTAAAGCAAATTAGCAACTGACAGGGCCTAGTATCATGTACAAATAGTGTGAAAGAAGAAGAAGTCTGATGTTTTACCATCTTCAGGACGAGTGCGGCAAATACGAGCGTGGGAACACAGCATCGCAACAGCATTTTGCTCCATATTGGGCGATGCATCGACTTGTTGACTTCTTTGTTGCTGTTCATACCCTACAATCAGGCATCAGGCAGTAGTCAGTGGCGCTACAACACCCATAGTACTACAGGGGATTTTCAGTCCAGCTGCGAAGCAGGCAAGACAGTAGCTGGCGATGATAGAGAAAGAGAGGGTTTGCTGGGTGCTCATCCTCTGCAGTACTGCCGGTTCGGTCTGATCGACATCAGCAGGAGTGCGTCTCGAGGCGAATTGGTGGCAGGGTGAGTCATAGACGTCAGCGGTATTAGCAGGAAGAGGATGCAAGACAGATGAGGCGGGCAGCTTGTGACGTTTAACAAAGCTAGGGTTCGGTCTAGCAGTGCAGTGACCACATTTAAGTCAGAGGATCGACATCCAGATCACACCAGTGATCTCACGTGACTTACATTTTTCACAACAGTGTGATTCCGTTGGATCTTTACTGCATCGCGTGCAGTAAAAATGTATAAGTCAGGTGATCTGCGTCCATTGATATCACCCCGGAGCAAGTCTCGAGGCTAGGAGGACAGTGTGGCGGATCTAGGAATTAAATTTAGGTGGATTGCATACTGATATATTTTCTCTGCATGTTAGCATCTCGCCCTAAAGTGCTACTAGAACGGATACATGAATATAATCTTGCATTAGTTACCAGACATCAGCAACACATTTGGCAGTGTAAAAAATGGAATTGAGATCATATAAGCAGCAATGAACCCTCATGTACATGCATCTCTAAACTATATGATACTAACATTTCTTAGTGGACAAGGGTTAATGATATTGGACTATTTTTTCCATGGTATGCCATGTCATATGGGGCATAGCATGTAGGAGTAGGGACGCTGTAATGGCCAGGGGTTTGCGGGCGGCGGGGTCATCATGGCACACGAACGATGGGGTGTGGAGATAGAGGGAGACGCGTCGGGGAGAACAGTGAAGTGACCACCAGCAGGGCATGGGCGCCGGCCAGTGCTGGAGTGACCGGCGGTGACATGGGTTTTCAGGCGGCGGGGTCATTATGACACGCGAAGGATGGAACGTGGCGATGGTCGAGGGAGACGCGTTTCCGAGGACACTAAAGTGAGCAGCAGCAGGGCGTGGTCGCCGGTACCGGAGTGGCGGTGGCAAGAGAGCCCAGCGTGCGCGTGTAGGCATCAATAAATCACGCCATCACATATACTCACAAGCATGGCGTGGGCGCTAGCCGGTGCCGGAGTGACCGGCGGCGACAGGGGTTTGCGGGTGACGGGGTCATCATGACACGCGAAGGATGGGACGTGGCGATGGTGGAGGGAGACACGTCGGGGAGGACACTGAAGTGAGTAGCAGTAGGGTGTGGTCGCCGGTGCCGGAGTGGCTGGCGGCGAGAGATCCCATCGTGCGTGTGTAGGCATCAATAAATCACGCCATCACATATACTGATTAACTGTTAACTGGGACTAGGAAACTACAATCGCAATGCTAAAATATTTAGTAGAGCCCGATACATATTTATACTCATAGTACCAGCATGGGATGATGAATCTCGGAGTTCCTGAGCATCAGGTGTTGCAATATTCTCTGCATACGATGCAAAGGAATTAACGTGTTATAAATATGTATATTTTGATAGTAAACACATTTATAGTTATACCAGGTGCTTGTTGCCCATCACGATTACTTGTAGACGACATGACAGTTTGGTGTCTTGTACCTAAAGTAAGGAGTATATATAGTAAGTAACAGTGATAACGTCAGATTACATGAGGATGTGTATTTTAGATCGGGCGGTGTGGTTGCTATGAACTGGAAATGTTTGTTTTGAACAGAGGAATTAGAAATGAAGGAGTAGCAAAAAAAACCGTACAATCCGAGAAAGAAAAACAAGAAAAACATGTATAAACTGTGGGAATTGAAAATCTTAGGAATACAAGTTTGGAACACAGGAATGAGTGTACAACATTGGGAGTGGTTGATAAGATAACCCTGGCATCATTTACTTCTAAATCAAGAAATTACATAGTACATGTGGTTTTTAATAGTTTTCTTTCCTGACATGGAAATGTACTAGAAATACACTACCATAAACTGTCGGAGCAACATTTATTTTGGGGCAGAGGTGTAGTGTATTTTATATATGGAAACAAGTAGAATGCAATCAGATGCTAGGGTAAAATAAAAAGATGAATCGACTGTAGGATGCAGATCTAACTATTGAGGATAGTTGATTGCACGATTGCACCATTAATCAGATTTTATACTAGACATTCATGAAGCATAAGAGCATATAAGGAGTTGGGACGACAACTAGGAATGAACTGGCTGCAGCTGTTGGGACGACAACTAAAGCGATAAGGAGGGAGTAGCTCTATAAAAAGACGGCATGGATCGTGTAGAACTTACGTAGCACAAAACTGGAGTCTGGGATGTCGCAGGACAGGGTCAGCGACGAAGAGGTTCGATAGAGCCCGTCAAACTTGGTCGCTCGACGTCGTACCCACAGTCACGAGCACCACTCACACGGGAATTTCTTAGGAATGCAAGTTTGGAACACAACACTAAGAGGAGAACATGTGTGCCGGGAACGGAAGCCACTGCGGGATAAGAGGGAGACGCACATTTATATTCGTCGTGGCTAGCAACAAATGGGCGGGACTGGAATTTTGGGTGCACGGAGTGAAGTTTCAATTGTGAAAATCTCAATTGTGCGCGCCAAGAAGAACGAATTTTTTTTTTGAGGGACCGCTACCTGCCGTTCATCTTTGTTTTCATGGAGATGTAAAAGCAGTCATGTGGTAGTGGGACATTCCAAACAAATACGAACAAAAATATGAATCGCCAAATGTATCATTGTGCTAATGCAAACGACATGCAAATACAGAACACCCAAGTCCACGAAAGGAGGACGGCAAATCCATGGTCTAGTAAAAGGTAAACAATCAGCATTTTATATATAACATTCGTCGCAATGAAATGATAACATATACAGAGTATATACTACTACAAAAAAACATTTTCCCATGTGATGTCTAATCTTCAGGCCGTCGATCCTAAGCCGCTTGTGATACGAGTATTACAGGTACATACGATATATATATCAACAATGTCATTGGATATTAGTTACAATGGATAAAGTACTTTTCATGAACCTGTTGCATCAGGCGATGGACTAGTTAGCAATTTAGATGACGTAATTTCATAATCAAGTTTATTATGCATCATGTCTGTTGTTAGTTCTATTACTTGTAAGGATAATGTTTACCGGATTTCATTCATTCAGCCACAAGAAATATAGATGGTCCCAAGTTACAAACTTATAGGAGATGTTTTCGATAAAAGAAGTTTTTTTATATTGCATATATAGAACACATTATTCATGAACACAAAGACATATTTCATTAACAAACAAGTAATAGGAAAACACGTAGTAGACAGCAAGAACAAGATAAACTACACCTAATACTACTCTACTCAGAGATCACGAAATAGATAACCTACTCCTAATACTACTCTACTGGTAGAAAACCACGTCCTCCTCCTCCGCCACTGCCGCCTCCTCCGCCTCCGCCACTAGTGCTGCCTCCTCCTCCTCCTCCGCTGCCGCTGCCGCCGCTGCTGCCGCCTCCGCCTCTGCCTCCGCTGCCGCTACCGCCTCCTCCTGCTCCTCCTCTGCCGCTGACACCGCCTCCATAGCCGCGTCCACCTCCGCCTCAAGAGATGCCTCCTGCTCCGCCTCCTCCGCTGCCGCTGCTACCCAAGCCACCTCATACTCCTCAACCTCCGTCACAGTCCGAAGCTTCCCATCGACGCGGTGCTTAATCTTTAGGAGACCCTCTACCCCAGCAACCTCCGCGATCGTCTCGTGGAGGGCGTCGAGACGACTGGCCACAGTCATCAACCCGTAGCAGTAGTGGCCCACGGTGTACATGCTCGTGTGAAGGGGAAGGGTCCCAAGACCCAGACGACAACATGAGCGATCTGTGTCAGAAAAGACCTTCCGCGCCACTGCGTTGAGCGCTAGTGCGCTATGAGCGGCGGCGGACTTGGCGTCGGTGGCCACCTTAAGGCGCTGATCGAGTTCATCTATGTGGTCGGTGAGGAGTCTGAGAGTCTGCTAAACCCAACCGGGATGAGGAAGTGCAGGCGCCGCGGGCAGAGATGCAGGAACCGCCATCAGTTCCACCAGCATTGTTGGCGGTGATGGAAACGGAGAAGGAGTTTCGGAGGACGCCAATGTCCTAGAGCGCTTCGGCGCGGGGCTACCCATTTGTGTGGCGACGGAGGTGCAGAGAAAGAGCGAGAGGTGGTCGACAGTGGCGGGGGGAGAAGTTTAGAGGCTAGGTTCTAAGGTGTGGTGCAGCGAAGAAGCAAGAGGACGGTGAGTCTTTATAGCGGGTCGTCGTCTAAGCGGGCATGTCGAGATGATCGGACGCTAGAGGAAACCGCGCTTAACTATGAACCGGTCGGTGGCCCCGATTTCCTCGAAACCGCGGTTTGCATCCTGTCCCAACAGCTCGACACGTCCCATTAGGAGTAAATTTACACGTGGCGAAAAACAATTTTTTCGTTATATAAAAAAACCGTCCGTACATGCCTAAGTCAACTTCGTGACCGCGCGTCCGTGCCAGCGGACGCCTTGCAGCGAACATGGGCCTAGTTCTGCACGTATTACTTTTATTCGGATTTTTAACTGCAACTGTGCACCATGCCTTATAACGTCGGTGCACCGACCTCAACTTTTCGTGGTGGGACTAATCCTTCGCACCTGTTCCATATGTTCTTTTCTTCTCTGTCTGTTGTCTAATACTATTTCTGTTCTATGTTCAACATGCATGTGCGACCTTGATCCACGATCATGTTTCATGATGTTATACGTGTGTTTTCTCCTTTTGTTGAAAGATCGTCATGTACTATTTGAGGTATATATATATGCATGCATGTTAGTGTTGTTAAACATGACCGAGGTGTTTTAATTCTAGCTATGTCTAACATGCACGGACCACCAACAGGATCAACCAATTACACTATGTAAGAAACCCAAATAGGAGAAAACGATGGGCGGCAGATCGGATGTCCATTGATCACAAAGTGATGCGAGATGCGCTTAAAGTCATTGTTTGTCTCCTTTAGCTTTGCAATTACAAATCGAGACGAGCTTCAAACCCTAAGATCTTCTATTTTTTTCCAATTTTCTCGGTTCTCTTGTGACAGATTAACACATCACTAAACTTAGAGCACATTCACTTGATTGAAATCAATAAATTCTAACACGCTAGTATTCATTGACATGAATGAACACATATATATTACAAAACACAAGAAATATGTACAAGAACAGAATTGAAGCTAAACATGTACAAGAACTCCTAAAACTACAAAAGAAATATGTACAAGAACTCCTAAAACTACTCCGCTGGCCTCGCCTCCTCCGCCCTCTCCCCCAACTTCTCAAACCACGACAAGCGGTCCTCCTCCTCCTCCTCCTCCTCGTCGTCGTCGTCGTGGTGGTCGCCGCCGTCATCGTCGTCGTCATCATCGTCGTAGTCGTCGTCGTCCTCCTCCTCCTCCTCCTCCTCCTCCTCCCCCTCCTCCTCCTCCTCCTCCAGCGACGATGCAGAAGGAGAGTGGGCCAGCTACTCCGGCTAAGCCGATTGCTCCGGCTGCACCGGTGGCTCCGGCTGCACCGGCGGTGGAACCCCGCCGCGACGGAAGTTCCTCTCCACCGCCGCCACCAGGGCACTACGGCCCTCAGCGCCGAGCTCCTGGGCCATCGTCCTGGACAAGATGCCCAGGCGATTGGCCACACCCGTGAGGGTGTAGAGGTAGCGGCCGGTGGTATCCATTCCCGAAATATTGGGAAGGGTACCAAGAACCAAGGCGTCCAAGGCCCAAGACGTCTTGTTGTACGCCTCTGCACCATAATGAGGCGCTGGTCATCGTTCATCCTCTTGGGAGAGCTGCAGCATATCCGCTTGCAGGGTGGCTGCCTCGGCGGGCTAGGAGGCAGAAGGTTGGCCATGGCTGTGGTGGTTCGTCGGTGCCAGGCTAGGAGGTGGAACGAAGGAAGAAGAAGAAAGGAGTCAAAAGTTCTGTGCTTGTACATAATCGACAACGCGCCTTATATATGGTCTGTGCAGAGTAGACGAGGGAGCGGTTCGTTTCCTGCGCATTGAACTCTTTGTAGACCTCGTGCGGCGCAATTAAACCACTGTGGAAGACGATCTTCAGAGATCCTTCCGTCTCTCTTGTATCCATGTTGAACATCGCGCACGCGTCCCTGCACCGCGGCTTCTTAACTTCTCCGCAGACCTTGTGCGGCGCATCAGTTACTTGGCGCACTGGAAAGGCCAGCGGTGAGATCTTCGGCGAGCCTCGCCACGGCGGCGACGCGCGTGCCCCCTCGGCGCGAGGAGGAAGAAAGGGTCTGTGATGTTGGTTTTCTTGTTTCATGATGTTGTTTTTCTTGTTTTGTAGTACTATTGTTTTATGTTAATGAACTCAATGTCATTGTTCCTCTGTTCCATCTGTTATTTTGTTTTCTGTCCGTTATTTAATGAACTATTGATTCTATATATTTGTATTCTCTGTTAATGAACGACCGTCGCGTACGTGCGTTTTATTGTTGTCAAAGTTTGATTCGATAGGATCATCCATGTTTTTGTATACTGGATCTCGATCCATGCTAGTTGATGTTTCATTGGATGTACGACGATCCAAAAGTTTTTGTTTCGTAGGTTGGATTGGACCATCGATGTTGATATTTCATATGATAATATTTATTTATATATTAATTCTTGATTTTACTAATGTATATTAATAATATACAAATAATAAATATGAGAATCGTTTTTTCAACAAAAAGTGAAAACACTTGTATAACACCATCAATTTAACATGATCGTGGATCGAGGTCTTGCACATGCATGTTACACATAGAACACAAATATGAAGTACGTAGTTCATTAGACAACGGACAAAGAAGAAAATAACATATGGAATAGACGAACAACATTGAGTTCAGTAACATAGAACATTACAAAACAAGAGAAATGTCATCATGAAACAAGAAAATCAACATCACAAATCCTCATCAACAAGTGATCAATCACGCATTAAACATGATGGAGACCTCGCTGGCTCTCTTTCAAAAGCATGCATGCATGTCCGGCCATCATACATGATCACGAAAAAGCATTAATGCTCGGATAGACGGACGTGTGGCGTACACGTGTTAATTTTCTCTTATGCCGATGGGACGCTTCGAGCCGTTGGGACCGTGCAGCATATATATCCGCCTGTGATAATTGTCTTATCAGAGACGGGTCTTGCAGCATAACTAACCGCCTGTGATAATGGTGTTATCAGAGACGGATGTTTACCTACATCAAGCCGCCTATGAAGACCTTTTATCGTAGCCGGTTTCTACCATAATAGTAACCACCTGAGATAATTAGGTTATCACAGACTGTTCTTTACTTGTATCTAGCCGTCTGTGATAATTGTTTTTCACAGACATGCCTAGCCGTTGGTTAATAACCGCCTGTGATAAGGTATAACCTATGTAGTACTACTGCTGTTATTTCTAATTTCCAGGTCAATTCAATATAATCACAGAACAAAAATCAATAATATCACCACTGGACAAAAGTGAACAATATTATCATCACAGAAGTCAATTTCACTAAAACAATATACATATGTACAAGTTACAAATACAATTCATCTCAAAGTTTACAAGTTTTCAGTGAAAATTGTTTCTATTGGCATCGTCGCAAAGTTCTGGCACATCAGCTGCTGCACCATCCTCATCAAAGAACCCCCCTCTTTTGTACAAAATTTCGTGACGAATGAATTGACAGAGTTCAGCAGCAATCATGTCGGCTCCTCCACTAGGAATACTTCTACAAGCTGGCCATTCTTCATTCAGATTCTTCTTGTGCTGCAATATAACACATAACAAGGTTTAGAATGTATTGATTTGAACAATCTCAAAGTATAGATCAAAGTGAGAGTATACGGGAATTTATTTGGTATTTTTGGAGCAGTTGTACTATGAGCAATTGAATTTTGAAGTTGGAATCAAAATATGAAAATAATGTTTCTGGTAATATTGAACAGCAGAGAATATAAGTATTAAACTATGCTAGTTACAATGAAAATGAAACACAAAAGTAAGAAAATAAGGTATCGACATTAAGGATAACTTACATCCTCACGATTCACTCTATATACGCCGGCGGTCCGAAGATGCTCGCATACATAATACCCGCATAAGACACTCCTAGCAGGCTGCTTCGGACAAGCATAATACGTTTTAATGTCCAATGCATTCATATTGGAAGGTCTCTCACCGCCAAGCCGTTCCGCGTAAAACCGCCAAGCGCTATAATACAAGAAATGTCATAAAAAACTTGTCAACACATTCTAAATGCGCGTAAATTAAAATTATTGAATAAATGTACAATTTCAAAATGGAAAGGATATCTTTGTAACGATCTGTTGAGAAAACGGCTGAGTCCAAGACTGTTGCCATTCCCTGCGTTGGCTTGATGAAGATCATTATATAGCGATTACTGCAAACATACAAACACACGTGTTAACAATTACCAATAATTGCTATTTCAATGTCATGTGTCGAACTTACTCGAAGTGGTACGGAGCCTTTACGAGGTCCTTGCCGTGTCTGACAAAGTTAAACATCGCATGTCCTATGTAAGCTGCAACTTCTGTCCTTTTATCCTTCTTAAGTTTTGTGATTGAGTTTTCAAAATCTTTTTTTTCATGTGTTTGAACTTTGTTAAGTCTCGATCCGCCTGGATGTCGAATAGCACTTTGTAATCCTAGTAGGGTCAAGGATACCTGTCTTGCGCTCCAACTTTTCATTATCCATGTATTGCATCTGTCTGTACCCTGGGTACCATATACACCTTGGGATTGCAAAGATCTCAAGGGAATGTCATCTACTCGATTTGAAGACCTTCAGAGGCCCACATGTCAGACATAACCGGACCCGCTTCCCCAACATGGTTAGTCCCAGGGTCGCCACGTGTACTATCAAACCGGAGCTACAGCCCACAAGGGGGAAGCTCCGGGCTATGTACCGTAGCGGCACCCCCGGACCTAACCCCAGACCGAGGGAAGCTCCGGAACTGACACGTGTTAGGTGGCACCGGACTTATCTGTTCCCCAGAGTATGCTCCGGAGCTGTCACGTGTCCAACCGTCGGATCTTCAGCCTCTAACCTCTGGAAGACTCCACAAAGGCTCCGGATCTTCAAAGGGGAATCAAGGACTTCAAGACCCGATTAAGTGTCATTAATATTATATTAATGACATACGATTCGACGACCTTAATTACCAGTAACGTTGTTGTCAAAGCCCGTAACTCGGTTATTAAGGGTAATTAAGCGCATCAAATGTGTATCAATATTAGTAACCATCGGGGCCACATGTCGGGCCAGGCTAACTTGTAACGGTCTGCCCTTGTACTATAAAAGGACAGACTGACGATACATAGAGGGGGATTCGACGCGCTCACTCTACACTCTCAACTTACGTTGAGCTCATACATTCAATACAACACCAACACAACTCGTGGAGTAGGGTATTACGCTCAGGCAGCCCGAACCACGTAAACCTTCGTGTCTCCTACGTCGTTTGCATATCAGCTTCTTGAATCTCCGCGCGCCCACACCGAACCTCAAACTCCTATAACACTTTGGTAGTGTCGGGAGATTTGCCGGATCAAAACCACCGACAGTTGGCGCGCCAGGTAGGGGCGCCTGAGATTTCAAGGATGGTGAACTCAGCCGCTTGATCATCCAATGGTCATCCCATTGTTCAAGCTGTTGGGGGCAACCCCTCCAATATGCAGCCACCAGCAGGAACCACGGTTCCAGCAGGAGTCACACTTCCGCCACCGCCGCCTCCACAAGCAAATCTAGCTGGGCAATGCAATGGTGCACCGGCGTCAATCACTGTATCAGTGAATCATGACAACTCGGAACACGCGCTCCATGCAGCACGTGCTCTCCTTCAGCGCCCACCATCTCCGGATGCATCCCGGGATGCACTGGAGCAGTGGAGGGCTGATGTGGAGCACTTGGTTGCAGCAGCAGCTGACCGCATCAGCAACCAGGGTCCTCCTCCTTCAGGACGGGCCCCGTCGCAGCAACGGACCTTGTCTGGCAGACTTGGTCCACACGTTTCCAACAGCAGGAGACGTGCTGCGTCATAGCAGGTGACGTCGTTGCCCTCCGGGGCACGACGCACTCACACGGTATCAAGGCTTTCAACTCATGACCTTCGGGCGGAGCTTGATCGCCGATACCGCCAACAAGACGGCCGAGTCCATATTGAGCGTGCTCGTGAAAGACGAGAAGCTCAGGACATTCCTGCTCCTGAAGGAGTAGGAGGAGGCTGTTCAGCCCTGGCTATGCATCTGCGTATGGTCAGGTGGCCACAGAAATTCCGACCTCACATGCCGGAGAAGTTTGACGGGACCGTTAACCCCGTCGAATTTCTTCAGATTTACTCCACTACTATCCTGGCAGCTGGAGGAAATGAGGCCGTAATGGCCAATTATTTTCCAGTGGCTCTAACTGGGACCGCCTGGTCCTGGTTTATGAGCCTTCCACCCAACTCCATCAACAGTTTGGAGGAGTTGTGCCGGCAGTTCACCGCCAACTTCGGGAGTTCATACACCTGACCAGGCACCGAACTGAACCTTTTTGCAGTCGTGCAAAAAGGAGGAGAATCCCTGCGATCATTCATCCAGAGATTCTCTTAGGTACAAAACACTATCCCTTCTATCTCTAGCGCTTCTGTCATTGTGGCATTTAGACAGGGCGTACGGAATAAGAAGATGTTGGAGAAACTGGCGATCAAGGAGATCACCAGTGTAACGAAACTCTTCAGCTTGGCCGATAAATGTGCCAGAGCTGCGGAGGGACGTGAATTGCACTCCAAACCACCTTCGGAGGATCACAAAAAATCCTCCAAAAGAGAAGCCGCTACCTCCGGGAGTGGCAAGAAGAAGAAAAAGACCAATGGCAAGAAGAAGCCGTCGGCCGGTGCATCTAATGCTGTAGCTCCGGGTGGCCGGGGGCCACGCCCCGAGAAGCGACCTCGACCGTCTTCTGAAGAAAGTGGCAAACCCAAGGTGTGGTGTCCAATTCACAAAACGGACAGCCACAGTTTGGAAGACTGCCGGGAGGTCCAAAACCTTGCCGAGCGCTACAACAAGCGCCGGGAAGAAGTTCCTTTCTGACAGAGGGAAGGAAAACAAAAAGTTGACGAAGCTCTGGCTGAAGAGGAGTTAGGTTTTTAGGATCCTATAAAGGTCCTGAAGGCCGTTTACACCTCCATTGACGACAATTCTGAAGTCTCTGACAACGAGCATCGGAAAACCATGAACACCATTTTGGGTGGATCATGGGACATCACCTCCCGCCGCATCCTCAAGACAATGCGTCGGGACATGGCTGCTGTAGCTCCTACAGCCAGGGCGGAGCCTCATCGGAAGTGGATGGACATATCCATCACTTTTTATGCTTCGGACTGCCCTCCAAGCATGGTTGGAGCAGGTCAATTACCTTTGATGGTATCTCCTACCATTAATAACATCCAGCTCCACCATGTCATGGTAGACAGAGGTACGAGGCTCAACCTCATAAGCTTCGAAGCTTTTACCAAGCTTTAGCTTCGACCTTCGGATCTTCACCCCTCCTGACCTTTCTCCAGAGTAGGTCCGGGAGCCATTACCCCACTCGGTGCTATTACCCTCCCCGTTACCTTCAGGACCCGGGAGAAGTATCGCACCGAGAAGTTGGTCTTTGACGTTGCTCAGATCAACTTACCCTTCAATGTCATCTTGGGTAGGCCTGCCTTGTACAAATTCATGGCAGCTGCTCATTATGGTTACCTGGTGTTAAAGATGCCAACACCAGTAGGTGTTCTCCGGATCCGCGGAGATCGCACTGCCGGAGTAACTGCTCTGGAAGAACTCCATGTGCTTACTACGGCGCAAGAGGAGGACTCCAGACAGGAGCAAGCTCCAAAACCCCGCAGCATTTGTCAGCGAGGCTCGACTTCTGCACCTCGAGTGCAGCCAAGCGGTGACACCGGCATTCCCGTCAAAGTCGTCCAAATCGGTTCCGATGCCGCTCAGACCACCCGTATATCGGGGGGACTGAATGACAAATAGGAACTCGCGCTCATCGCTTTCCTCCGGGCTAATGTCGACGTGTTTGCCTGGCAACCGTCACAAATGCCTGGGATCCCCAGGGAAGTGATTGAGCACAATCTGAAGATCAATCCCGATGCCCGGCCTGTGCATCAGAAGCCTCGGAAGCAATCCGTGGAGCGGCATAACTTCATTCGATAAGAAGTGAAGAAGTTGCTCGATGCTGGATTCATTCAAGAAGTCTTCCATCCAAAATGGCTGGCAAACCCAGTCGTTGTGCCCAAGGCCGGCGGGAAGCTTCGGGTGTGTATTGACTACACAACACTAAATAAGGCATGTCCAAAAGATCCATTCCCACTACCTAGAATAGATCAGATAGTGGATTCCATCTCCGGGTGTGATTTACTGTATTTCCTAGATGCATATTCTGGGTATCATCAAATCAGAATGTCTAGGGAAGATGAAGAGCATACCTCTTTCATCACAGTAGATGGATTGTACTGTTATACAGCCATGCCATTTGGTCTCAAGAATGCAGCTTCAACCTTTGTACGAGCTATGTACAAAACTTTTGAAGAACTCATTAGAGACATAGTGGAAGTGTACGTCGATGACATCATGGTCAAGGTCAAGAACAAGGAGTCACTCCTTGACACTTTACAGGCTGTCTTCGATAAGCTACGGGTCACCCGCACAAAGCTAAACCCAGACAAGTGTGTCTTCGGGGTTAGCTCCGGAAAACTTCTTGGTTTCCTGGTAAGTCACCGGGGCATAGAAGCTAATCTAGCGAAGATCAAAGCCATTGAAGACATGCGGCCACCAGCCCGCATCAAAGATGTCCAAAAGCTGACTGGATGTCTAGCAGCCCTCAGCTGGTTCATTTCAAGACTGGCGGAACGGGCACTTCCCTTCTTCAAGTTATTGAGGAAGTTCGGACCATTCCAATGGTCTGAAGAAGCAGAAAAGGCGTTCCAGGAGCTAAAATAGTTCCTCACCACCCTACCAACTCTGGTAGCTCCAAACCCTGGTGAGCCTTTGCTGCTTTACATTTCAGCAACTGACAAAGTCGTCAATATGGTCCTGGTTGCGGAGAGACCAAAACTATCCCCTACTCAAGAATCCAGACCCCTTCGGGAGGGTCCGGAGGTTCTTGAAAGCGAGTCTGGGTCCCAGCTCCCAGACTTTAGTCCACAAGAAGTTACTTCATAAGACTCTGATCCCTCCGGGAGGGTCCAGGTCACTTCTGAAGAAGCTTTGGGTCCCTCCAGCCAGGACCCGGAGGTCCCAGAAGAAGGTTTGGATCACTCCGGGAGGATCCGGGTCAATGAAGAGGAAGCTCTGGGCCCCTCCGGGAGGGTCCGGACCATCCAGCGCCCAGTGTACTTCATCAGTGAAGTACTTCATGACGCCAAGACTTGATACCTAGAGGTGCATAAGCTACTCTATGCAGTTCTTATTGCCTCCAGGAAGCTTTGCCATTACTTCCAAGCTCACAAGATTTCAGTGGTGACTTCTTAACCACTTCGAGCAATCTTGCATAATCCCAATTCAACTGGGAATATTGCAAAGTGGGCAGCGGAATTGGCCGAATTCGATCTCGAATTCATTTCAAGGCAAGCAATCAAGAGTCAAGCATTGGCAGATTTCTTGGCGGAATGGACTCCCTCTTCATCAAACCCTGGGGGCCCCAGTGAGCAGAAGCCGGAACACAAGGCTCCGGTCTTCACCGAGCCTCACTGGACCCTCTACTTCGACGGCTCCATGCAAAAGCTGGGGGCCGGAGCTGGAATCCTTCTCCTCGCACCAACCGGGGAGAAGGTAAAATACATGGTACACCTTGACTTCAAGGCGACCAACAACATGGCGGAGTACGAAGCACTCATCTACGGACTAAAGGTGGCACAGTCATATGGTGTCAAGCAGCTGCTGGTCAAGGGAGATTCACAGCTCATCATTAAGCAAGTATAGGGTGAATGCTCCTGCAACAACCTCCAGCTAGCTGCTTACCTCCTTGAAGTCCAGAGGCTTCAGAAGGACTTCGAAGTCCTAGACCTCCACCATGTCCAGTGTGCCCACAACGCTGAAGTTGACGAACTCTCGACAAAAGTGTCAACCGGAGCTCCAGCTCCAGAACGAATTTTTGTCCGGAGGTTGTCAAAACCCACAGCTCAGCCTGCCGAACTGAGCGAAGGGGGCGAGATCAGCATCCCGAAGCTGACGGTCCCGATGGCCCTGTTACAATAGCAGCCATCAAGGGTCGTAGGTGCTGCCGGAAGCTATGAGCAAACCAGCACGCAAGACACAAATGCTCAAGTTAGCTCCGATGCATGGATCTCGGAGATCCAGAGCTACTTGAAAGACAACATCCTTCTTGACGATGATGTATCCGCTGACTGGATAGTCAGATTGGCTAAAAGATACACATTGGTAGAAGGGGATCTCTACCGGCGCAGTGCATCACAAGGGGAGAAGGCTGCGAGCTCCTCGCAGAAATCCATGGAGGCGAGTGTGGGAATCACGCGTCTTCCCGCACGCTGGTTGGTAAAGCCTTCCGGCATGGCTTCTACTGGCCTACAACACTCCAGGATGCAACTGAGCTGGTGAAGAAATGCAAAGCATGTCAATTTCATGCAAAGCAAATTCACACACTGGCTCAGCCTCTACAAATGATACCTCCTACATGGCCCTTCGCTGTGTGGGGGATGGACATCTTGGGACCTTTCTCAAGAGCCGTCGGAGGTTACAAGTTCCTCTACGTTGCCATTGACAAGTGCACCAAATGGCCAGAAGCAACTCCAGTTGTGACAATCAACAAGCAGTCTGCTATCAACTTTTTGCAGTCCATTGTATGCAGATTTGGAGTCCAAAACAAAATCATCACTGATAATGGGACCCAATTTAGAAGCTCTGCATTTCAACGATATTGTGAAGACCTCGGCATTCAAGTTTGCCACGCCTCCGTAGCTCACCCGGCGAGCAATGGCCAGGCCGAGAGAGCAAATGCAGAAATCCTGAAAGGACTCAGAATGCGCACCTATGAGCTCTTGAAAAAATATGGAGCCAACTGGATTGAAGAGCTTCCACCCACTCTATGGGCCAACAAGACAACTCCAAACCGGTCAACTAGAGAGACACCCTTCTTCCTGGTGTACGGAGCTGAAGCAATCCTTCCTCCGGAGATCACCTTGGGGTCACTCCGGGTCCGGACCTTCGATGAAGCCACGCAGGACCAGCTCCGGCGTGAAGACCTAGACCTCCTTGAGGAGGGAAGGTGCCAAGCAGCTGTTCGGAATGCCCGATACCGCCAAGCCCTTCGGCGCTATCATCAGCGGCATGTACACAACCGACAGCTCGAGGAAGGCGATCTGGTGCTACGGAGAATACAATCCAGAGAAGGGTTAAACAAACTCTCCCCTAGCTGGGAGGGACCCTTCCGAGTGATTAAAGTATCCCGTCTCGGAAGCGTTTGCTTGGCTACCGAGGATGGGACACCTCTCCCAAATCCTTGGAACATTGAGCACATCCGTAAGTTCTACACTTAATATCACGGAGGTGAGTCTGTAGTAACTTGAGGTGTATGTTATAGAGTCATCGTACAGAGTCGGGTAGTTCCTCCGGGAGAACAGCCGGACCTTTCCTGGAAGGTCCGCAAAGTTCATGCAACACTTGTCACAGTCCCAGGACTAAAAGTGTGGCTAGCTACCCTGGGTCAAACGAGAGATTAAACACGCTTAGCCTGGTTCTGTACCCTAAGAGTGTACTTGTTTCCCCTGTACCCCGGACCTATAATGAAATACATCTTCATGTGAAACAGACTCCACATACATTTATTTTGTACAGGCTCAACATTTTTTATTTTTCTCCTTCTTGTCTATAACAAAGTTCTGCAATTCTTATGAAATTTTAGTTCGACCAGTTCGTGTACAATTCGAGTTGTATTGTCAATTCTTTTGGATTCAAATATTGTTCATGGCTCACTCGCCCGAATGCCGCCAAGCCAATCTAGGGCCGGAGTGTGCTATTGGCTTAGCCTGGTCAAGCACCCTAAGTACGCCACTCTACCTACACCCCGGCAGGCCGAAGTAAGGCGGGTCCAAGTACAATTGGATCTGGAAAAAAAGATAATACATTCGGTTGTATTCAGAATCGCGTTTGACCTAAAAATTTCTTGGGAATCATAATCCGCGACGAAGTTATAGGCAAGGAACGAATTTTACTATTTTTCTTGGCTTCAGTGTGCAGGAAAAAAAATCCACGTTGATGGAGAAAAGCCGGAGCTAACAAAGCTCTGACTCCCCCTAGGAGGCTTGTAATTGATGTAAAACATTGAAAACGGGCATCACTGGAGCAACCAAGCTCCGGTAAAGCTAGGGGGGCCAGCCGTTGACGCAAAATAAAAGATGGTGAGAAGACCCCACAAGCGGAGTCTGCTGCTGACAAACTACGCGTTGGTAAAGGTCACTGCCAGAGCTACTAAGCTCCAACACCCCGGAGGGCAAACTATCGGTGCTCTACGCGTTGAAAGGGACTATTGCCGGAGCTACTAAGCTCTGACGATAGCCAATGCCGGAGCTTCTAAGCTCTGACAACCTCAGGGGGCCTTCACTATCGAAGACTTTGGACCTACACTCTACAAGTTCGAAGCAAATGAGTCTTCAACAAACACAATATCCTCTTGGTACATGTTCATAATCAAATTGTGTACATCTACCAGGGGGCCAAGTGAAGACAAAAGTGTTAAAGACAAAAAATGAAATTCAGAAAAATTTGGATTTCATTCATCTGGAGACAAGGGATTACAAAATTGTGGAAGAAATAGAGAGAATACAAGTGGGAGCTACAGAGATGGTCCTAGACCCTATGGAAGAATTGGGCGACCTTCTGAGCAACCTCCGACACGTTGGCTCGGGTGGCTTCACCTTCTCCTTCGACGGGACCTTCGAGCACCGGGTCCAGAGGGAATTGGGGATCCCGGCTGGTGTAGCACGTCAGCACATACTCTGCGACGTTCTTCGCCAGGGATTTCCCCTCAACCTCCAACTGGTCCGCGATGACGTCGCCCACCTTGGAGAGTTTGCTACCCGCTGAGCTCAATGCTTGCAACGCCAGATCCGGCTCCAGCTCCGGATCATCCGGACGCACGGGACTGAAGCCCATCGGTGTCAGCGTGTCGTTGGCTTTGCTCAGGAACTCCCAAACCTGTAGGGAGTCCGCAGTCCTCAAACCCTTAAGTTCCTCCAAGGACCTTTTCGCCGTCGCCAGTTCAGAATTCTCGCGAGCAAGGCGCTCAACTTCTTTGGCATTTTGCTGAATCTTTTCAGCAACCTGCTTCTCGAGTTTGCCAAGCTCCTCCTCCCGGAGGTAAATCTTGTTCCGGCGGTCGACCAGGTCCTTCTCCCGGCCCCTAACTTTCTTCTCCCTGGCAGTGAGGGCACACTCTTGCTGGTAGAGTTCCTGCCCTCGCACCCAGGCCTTCTCTTCCTCCTCAAGGCAACACTCCTCCAACTTCTTGGTGCGTTCCTCGAGACCCTTGTCAACTAGAGCCACCTTTTCTGTGAGCTCCTCCTCCCTCCTCAAGACGCCATCCCGCAGCTCTAGGAGTTTTTGCTCTTCATCTTCGAGCCTCTTCTCCCTCTCCTCAAGTGCCTCCCAACGCTTGATGAGAGTAGTGTTAATGGCTTCAAGCCTTTCTTGATGTTCATCAGCCGCACTATTAGCTGCCTTGGTCTACTCATAAATGGCCCGGGATTGAGTGTCGAGGGCGCGAGTCAAGCTCTCCTTGTCATCCAATAGTTTGCCCCAGTACTCCAAGCGGACATTCTCCTGCTTGATCCATTCTTTGTCATCTGCCAGCCTCGACTGCGCCAGCTTGATCTCGAAGTAGAGCCGGTTACACCACCGCCTAAGAGTTTGGCGCTCCTCTTCCAGAGCCTTGCTGTCATGGTAGAACGCCAGCTGGACTTGACGCAGACTGGAGCAAGAGTTGTCAATGGACAACGACAGGGGAATAGGGTCCGGACCTGCTGGGGTCTCCTCCGCTGGTTCCAGCGGGTTTTCACTTACAAAAATTGGGTCCCACTCCACAAGAGTGGTCCCCTGAGCCTCCACGGCACTAGGGCCGTCCTCCGGGATAGCCTCAGTCGCCACCGAGGAGGGTCCCGCTGAAGAAGTTCCGACCTCCGGAAGTGGTTCCGATGGCCCTACCGCCAGGTCTTCATTTGCCCCCTCAGGCAGGGAGCCACCGACTTCATTTGGGTACTCCGGCTCAGCAGCAGGCACCTCCGCCGACAACACTTCTGGAGCAGGGGCTACTTCCAGCTCCGGCCTGGGCCCCTCCTCCGCTGATGGCTCGGGTGTTGGCATCTCGACCACCATGGGTTCGAGTGCTGATGCCTCACCGGCCCTGAGGCCGGAGCTTCAACCTCAACCGGCTCGGGCGCCGGAAGGTCTTCAACTACAACCAACTCTGAGGCCGGAGCTTCGGAGGTAGCCGGCTCAACCGCCGGAACTTCCTCCACATCCGGCTCACTTACCGGGACTTCAATAACCTCCGACTCAACCGCCAGGGCTTCGACAATTTCCGGCTCTGGGGCCGGAATTACTGCTTCCTCCGGCTCAACGGTCGAAGCTTCCATCATCTCAGCATCAAGACCCGGGGCTTCAACCTCCAGGGCAGGTGCCGCTGGCGCATCTTCTCTCCCGTGGTCCGGCGCTACCACAGGAGTCTCAGGGGATGAGTCAAGGTCCATGACCACGACAGCTGGCGCCGGAGTTGCCGCAGCTTCAGCCACCACATGGGGCGGCACCGGGATAGAAGCAGAAGCTTCCGCCCTCACAGCTTCAGCTGCTGTGGCTGAGGGTGGAGCCTCACTCCTCTTCTTGGGAACACTGTGGATGATGGATGAAGAAACTTAAAAAAATAGTTACTACAATAAAACAACTGTCTAAGGTAAAGATTAAAAATTACCACGAGAGGCTTCTGCACCAGCTTGCGCGGAACCTCTTTCCCGGGTGTTCTGGGCTAACCATAGCCACCACCGGCGTGGAAGCTCCGGAGGGCCCCCCGGAACTCGTTGCAGCCATGGGCATTTCCTTAGTCGAGGCCCCCCTTGACCGGGAAGGACCTCCGGACCTAGAGGACTCAACTAGCCCTGGTGCTGGAGTCGCATGCCTGGAGCTAGCACCCCGGGAAGACGCCGCTGTGGGTACAGTCGCCGCAGTTATAGAAGACCTCCCCCTCCGTGGAGAAGGAGCTAATGCAGAGGTTGCAGGCTTGACGGACCTTCCGTCGGCATGCTGCAGTTTCCTCTTCCGGCTCAAGGGTTCGTCCGCTGGATCCTTGCCCTTGCCGACGACTTCGATCCTTGGCTTCAGGGCAGGATTGGAGCCACCTTCAGAAGCCCCAGGGATCACCACCCTAGAGGTCGATCTTCTCTCGACGACACCAAGGTTGTCAAGCACCGGCATCGTCCGCCGGAGCTCCCTGCTGAACTCTACTTCCACGTTCAGAGGGAGAAAAGCTGGTGGCGGCGTCAAGTCATCACCCGCGACGTCGATGCCGTGCTGGAACTTCTTGAGATGAAACTCCAGGGTCGCCCCCGCCATGTTGGACTTCAGCCCGGTCACGACCCATCGTCGTCCATCACACTTTTGAGGGCCCAAGCGAGTTTTTCTCTCCTCTTCAGCGGTGCCCACCTGTTGACCAGGAAATTGCAAAATACCGCCTGAGGAGTTAATCCTCCCTCCACGCACTGGTGGATCCTGGTCAGAGCAGGGTTGAAGGCATCCGACAGCACCAGAGCTTCACTCCAGACTGCAGTGTCGATGTTGGGGAGGCCTTCGGGCAGCTCCAGCTTCTCGTGCTCCTCCACCCAGATGACTATCCAGTCCTTCTTCCAATCATCCCACTTTCCAGAGGGAAACGACCGGAGGTACTTGAATGGGCACTTCTTGCGCTTCACGAAGTAGTAGAAGCCAAGGTACTCATTACTCCTACCGGTGGTATGGACGATGAAGAAGGTCCGGAAAAGTTCAATGCTGGGGGGATGCCCACTCACATTTCATAGAAGTGGACGAAGACAGACACAAGAAGAATGGAGTGGGGGCCAAGGTGGTACAACTTCAGACCATAGAAGTCTAGCAGCATCAAGAAAAAGGAGGAAAAAGGTGGAATCAACCCCACTATGGCGTACAAAGAGAAGTACACCATCTCGCTGGCGCGCTGCTTTTCGAACAGGAGCTCTCCCCGGCGCAGACTAGGCGGTTGAAGATGTCCGGGGACCATCCCATGAGGGCCCGGACCTTCTTCAGGTCACCTTCGGTCTTCAAACGGCTCTCGCGGAGACCCAACTCCATCGCGACACAGCGAGGCAAGAGAGGAAAAGCAAGCACAAGTTGGGAGTTTAAGCGCAAGAATTAGATGAGAGGCATAAAGAACCCCAGACGGTGTGCGCTTTCCTTCTTAAGTAAGCCCTCGCAACCCTTGGATGGAAACAGCAAGAAATTCGAAGATACTACTAAAAAATTCCACCCTGTCGATGACAAGAGGGCCCAGGACCACCCTGACGATCAAGTCGAGGTTCTTACCCAGGCGAACGGTTGTCATCATGAGGCGTGAAGCCCGAAGGCAGCGGCTGACAAGGCGCGCGGAACCGATACGATTTTCGTATCGGGAACCGGCAACCTTCAATTGTGTGAGATCAGCAAGCCAAAGATCTCATTTGCCGCACACGGGATATGCCACGCGGCGAGGTTTTAACTCCAAACTATCGCCAACGGCACATCCGAAGACCTTTCAAGACTCGCTTTAAAAGTCGAACGATGGACCCACCTCCAGCGAAATGACTTCACCCAAGGGGTCTTCCCCAGAGGTGGGCCCAGGGGGCCACTGTCGGTACCCTGGGTACCATATACCCCTTGGGATTGCAAAGATCTCAAGGGAATGTCATCTACTCGATTTGAAGACCTTCAGAGGCCCACATGTCAGACATAACCAGACCCGCTTCCCCAACATGGTTAGTCCCAGGGTCGCCACGTGTACTATCAAACCGGATCTACCGCCCACAAGGGGGAAGCTCCGGGCTTTGTTCCGTAGCGGCACCCCCGGACCTAACACCAGAGCAAGGGAAGCTCCGGAACTGACACGTGTTAGGTGGCACCGGACCTATCTGTTCCCCACAGTATGCTCCAGAGCTGCCATGTGTCCAACCGACCGATCTTCAGCCACTAACCTCTGGAAGACTCCACAACGGCTCCGGATCTTCAAAGGGGAACCAAGGACTTCAAGACCCGATTAAGTGTCATTAATACTATATTAATGACACACGATCGGACGACCTTAATTACCAGTAACGGTGCTGTCAAAGCCCGTAACTCGATTATTAAGGGTAATTAAGCGCATCAAATGTGTATCAATATTAGTAACCACCGGGGCCACATGTCGGGCCAGGCTAACTTGTAACAGCCTGCCCTTGTACCATAAAAGGACAGGCCGACGATACATAGAGGGGGATTCGACGCGCTCACTCTACACTCTCAACTTACGTTGAGCTCATACATTCAATACAACACCAACACACCCCGTGGAGTAGGGTATTACGCTCAGGTGGACCGAACCACGTAAACCTTCATGTCTCCTACGTCGTTTTACATATCACCTTCTTGAATCTCCGCGCACCCACACCGAACCTCAAACACCTATAACACTTTAGTAGTGTCGGGAGATCTGCCGGATCAAAACCACCGACAGCATCCTATTGAAGAAGTCCAGAATTGTTATAATCTCATGAAATGCGTATGCGTGTAGTAAGAAAAGCAAATACAAAATATTAGAGCACTTACAAGCACCAGACGAGCAGCAGGTTGATTTCGAGCATGCCCCGATGGAAAAGGGCACGCAGCTCTTCAAATAAAATGACTCGTCTATCCACTGTAGTGCTCCAGAATGCTTCTTTTGGAATATGAAATGCGACGCAATTAAGACCATAATTTGTGCTGGCAAGGATGTACCACTCATGCATTCTTCTGAGTTGGACGAGTTGTTTGCTAAGTTGTACAGATGTCATGAACAGCTTCCCATTCTTAAATTCAGGAGGAACATCCTCAAGCTTGTATATTGGAACTCCTGGTTTGACTCCTAATGATGGCTCATGAGAAGAACGAGATGCACTTGATTTTATAATATTTTCCTTCATAGTTTCCAAATATTTTGACACTTCTGATGAAAGTTTCTTATTTTTGTATGAGGTAACTTTGATAGGAACTGATGATCGAGGAGTAGTTGTCGGAAGTTGGACACTGGCTTGTTGTTGAACCTGTTGTTCAACTGATTGCTCTTTACTCCCAACAGTTGGCTCTAGTACTACTTCAAGCTGTTGCTCAACTGGTTGCTCTTTACTAGCAACAGCTTGCTCTGGTACTGCTTGAAGTTGTTGTCCAACTTGTTGCTCTTGGATATCATCCTTGCAGAGACATAGGGGGAGTGGATCTTCCTAGACTGGGAGTGGATCTTCATGCACTTTTGCCTTAGAAGATGGGGTTGCAGTATTTGGAGATGCGACGGGGCTAGAAATTGGCTCATCGTCCAACATGATATCGCGTCAGTGCCAAAGGATTAATTGGTTGACAGCCTGCCCCAGAGTCGCGATCCCCTCAGGTGTGACATGGTCTATTTCATAAGCTTCATAATCATTATCAATGATCTGAAGAACTTGCACCACAGCATAATATAGCGGAAGTGGATTCCCGTTGAAGTCACGATCAGGCATTGCCATAGCAGTGGCAACCTGTTTGGTTATGTTCCCTGCTCTGCCTATCGAGACAAGAAGAAGACAAGATTTGTCGCTAGCAATATCATCGACAGGGAACTTATGGGTTGACCCTGAGCCTGGCACAGAACCAACGCTGCTAGGGTAGCCAGTTGGGGATACTAATTGGTCCTTTTGCACCGGAACCATCACTGTACTCCGTGCCACTAATTGTCCCGATTGTCTAAGTTGTTCCATTATTTCTTGCATATTTTCTTTGACCTTTTGAGAAATCATTTCATTTAGGGTTTTCTTAAACTTTT
This sequence comes from Tuctoria greenei, assembly GCA_036927565.1. Taxonomy (NCBI): domain Eukaryota; kingdom Viridiplantae; phylum Streptophyta; class Magnoliopsida; order Poales; family Poaceae; genus Tuctoria; species Tuctoria greenei. Next base: position 82,818,306 of record JAYESD010000003.1, on the reverse strand, counting down.
CACGTCTTCTATATGTGTCTTTATCTTTAGGGAAACCATCTGGCCAAGACATTTGAGAAGAGACCGCTCGAACCTGTCCGCTGTGTTCAGCATTTCCTAAGATAGCGGTAAGTTGGTCATTCTCCCTCTTTGGCTTGAAGAGACCCTTCTGTTGCTTTTCAATTACTTGTTTCATTTTATCCTCTACTTCTTTCAGAGAGTCGGGCTTTTCAAGTTTGCCCTCGCTGGTCAAACCTGACCGAGCAAAGACCCAACATTGAGTTCGCTCATCGCACCCTTCTAATGGGTGATGATTGCCCTTACTGGTAATTTCATCTAATATCTTATTCCATTTCTGGACTTTGGGGGCATATCCGGCAGATCCCAAGTGATGATGGTATTTGTTCTTTTTTGCAAGCTCTGACCAAGTTGCACTTAGAGCTTTAGCATCAGGTGTGCTCTTTTGACGAACAAACTCTTGCCACTGAGCTTGTGTGATTTTTCCCATCTTCCTCGGGCTAGGGACCTTATCGGCCTTAACATAAGCATTCATTTCACTCTTCCAGCATCGAAACTTCTTGCCGCAAGAGACCAATGTTGCTTTCTTTACAACTTCTTCTGTGCCTTTCGGGAACTTGAATTGTTTCCTTATCCTTTCCCACAACTCATTCTTGGTCTGCTCGGGTAATTTCCTCCAATTCTCGGTTGTGATCGGCACAACCTCCCTAACAAGAAAACCGCATGCATTACGGTACTTGGTATTTGAATCCAGTGGTTCTTGGGGAACCCCACCTAGACCGACCCTTGTTATGTACATGATGTGGTTCAATGGACCCTTATTGAGACCTTGTTGCCCTCGTTTCCGCTTGAGTGAAGTTGAGGATTCATCCATTGGATGAACCTTTTGTGGTTTTAGGAGCCGATGTCACCTCATTGTCTTCGCGATTAATCTAGGTAGAAAAAAATTATAAGACTTCGTATACTTGACAACCAACATTAACTTGGACTGTTGAAGTTAAGATTAATGATCCATACCTCGTCAACAGGATCATATTCCGGGTCTAGATCCACTAAAGTCTTTTTAATTTTTAAATTCGAAAAAGGATCCGATGGACTGTGATAGGAGCCTAAACTGCGGGAGTCAGTAAACTCCATATTGTCTTCTTTATTGTTACTACCAAGACTAGTCTTCTTAGGGCTTTCCATGCTAGAACCAATAAGACAAAAAATCTAATAAATGGCATATTAACTCTACATGAAGTGTTGCATGAAGAAAAAGATGGAAGCATTCTAGGATTTGATAACGCATTCTAGGGTTTAAGGCAACTGGCCAAAAGGTTCCTATACATTGCGAGGGTGACAAGCATGTTAAAGTTGCTCACCAGCAATGGAAATTTTATCTTCTTATTCTAAATAGGCTAGCTTCGTTCAGAGTGGCGACCACGTTCTTGAGGTTTACTAGGCGGCGCCTAGCTCCGGACCTATAACTAATCAAGCAAGGGACAAAAAGCAAATCCTCCAGCCTTTTTCTAGTATCCTCTTGGTACATGTTCACAATCAAATTGTGTACATCTACCAGGGGGCCAAGTGAAGACAAAAGTGTTGAAGACAAAAAATATAATTCACAAAAATTTGGATTTCATTCATCTGGAGACAAGGGATTACAAAATTGTGGAAGAAAAAGAGAGAATACAAGTGGGAGCTACAGAGATGGTCCTAGACCCTATAGAAGAACTGGGCGACCTTCTGAGCAACATCCGACACATTGGCTCGGGTGGCTTCACCTTCTCCTTCGACGGGACCTTCGAGCACCGGGTCCAGAGGGAATTGGGGATCCTGGCTGGTGTAGCACGTCAGCACATACTCTACGATGTTCTTCGCCAGGGATTGCCCCTCAACCTCCAACTGGTTCGCGATGACGTCGCCCACCTTGGAGAGTTTGCTACGCGCCGAGCTCAACGCTTGCAACGCCAGGTCCGGCTCCAGCTCCGGATCATCCGGACGCACGGGACTGAAGCCCATCGGTGTCAGCGCGTCGTTGTCTTTGCTCAGGAACTCACAAACCTGTAGGGAGTCTGCAGTCCTCAAACCCTTCAGTTCCTCCAAGGACCTTTTGGTCGCTGCCAGTTCAGAATTCTCGCGAGCAAGGCGCTCAACTTCTTTGGCATTTTGCTAAATCTTTTCAGCAACCTGCTTCTCGAGTTGGCCGAGCTCCTCCTCCCGGAGGTAAATCTTGTTCCGACGGTCGACCAGGTCCTTCTCCCGGCCCCTAACTTTCTTCTCCCTGGTAGCGAGGGCACACTCTTGCTGGTAGAGTTCCTGCCCTTGCACCCAGGCCTTCTCTTCCTCCTCAAGACAACGCTCCTTCGACTTCTTGGTGCGTTCCTCGAGACCCTTGTCAACCAGAGCCACCTTTTCGGCGAGCTCCTCCTCCCTCCTCAAGACGTCATCCTGCAACTCTAGGAGTTTTTTCTCTTCATCTTCGAGCCTCTTCTCCCTCTTCTCAAGTGCCTCCCGGCGCATGATGAGAGTAGTGTTAATGGCTTCAAGCCTTTCTTGGTGTTCATCAGCTGCACTATTAGCTTCCTTGGTCTACTCATAAATGGCCCAAGATTGAGCGTCGATGGCGCGAGTCAAGCTCTCCCTGTCATCCAATAATTTGCCCCAGTACTCCAGGCGGGCATTCTCCTGCTTGATCCATTCTTTGTCATCTGCCAGCCTCGACTGTGCCAGCTTGGTCTCAAAGTAGAGCCGGTTATGCAACCGCCTAAGAGTTTGGCGCTCCTCTTCAAGAGCCTTGCTGTCGTGGTAGAACGCCAGCTGGACTTGACGCAGACTGGAGCAAGAGTTGTCAATGGACAACGACAGGGGAATAGGGTTCGGACCTGCTGGGGTCTCCTCCGCTGGTTCCAGCGGGTTTTCACTTACAAAAATTGGGTCCCACTCCACAAGAGTGGTCCCCTGAGCCTCCACGGCACTAGGGCCGTCCTCCGGGATAGCCTCAGTCGCCACCGAGGAGGGTCCCGCTGAAGAAGTTCCGACCTCCGGAAGTGGTTCCGATGGCCCTGCCGCCAGGTCTTCATTTGCCCCCTCAGGAAGGGGGCCAGCGAATTCATTTGGGTACTCCGGCTCAGCAGCAGGCACCTCTACCGACAACACTTCCGAAGCAGGGGCTACTTCCAGCTCCGGCCTGGGCCCCTCCTCCGCTGATGGCTCGGGTGTTGGCATCTCGACCACCATGGGTTCGAGTGCTGATGCCTCCGCAATAACCGGCCCTGAGGCCGGAGCTTCAACCTCAACCGGCTCAGGCGCCGGAAGGTCTTCAACTACAACCGACTCTGAGGCCGGAGCTTTGGAGGTAGCCGGCTCAACTGTCGGAACTTCCTCCACATCCGGCTCACTTACCGGGACTTCAATAACCTCCAGCTCAACCGCCGGGGCTTCGACAATTTCCGGCTCTGGGGCCGGAATTACTGCTTCCTCCGGCTCAACGGTCGAAGCTTCCATCATCTCAGCATCAAGACCCGGGGCTTCAACCTCCGGGCAGGTGCTGCTGGCGCATCTTCTCTCCCGTGGTCCGGCGCTACCACGGGAGTCTCACGGGATGAGTCAAGGTCCATGACCACGACAGCTGGCGCCGGAGTTGCCGCGGCTTCAGCCACCACTTCGGGCGGCACCGGGATAGAAGCAGAAGCTTCCGCCCTCAAAGCTTCAGCTGCTGTGGCTGAGGGTGGAGCCTCACTCCTCTTATTGGGAACACTATGGATGATGGATGAAGAAACATAAAAAAATAGTTACTACTATAAAACAACTGTCTGAGGTAAAGATTAAAAATTACCTCGGGAGGCTTCCGCACCAGCTTGCGCGGAACCTCTTTCCCTGGCGTTCTGGGCTAACCATCGCCGCCACCGGCATGGAAGCTCCGGAGGGCCCCCCGGAACTCGTTGCAGCCACGGACATTTCCTTAGTCGAGGCCCCCCTCGACCGGGAAGGACCTCCGGACGTAGAGGCCTCAACTAGCCCTGGTGCTAGAGTCGCATGCCCGGAGCTAGCACCCCGGGAAGACGCAACTGTGGGTACAGTCGCCGCAGTTGTAGAAGACCTCCCCCTCCGTGGAGAAGGAGCTAATGCAGAGGTTGCAGGCCTAACAGACCTTCTGTCGGCATGCTGCAGTTTCCTCTTCTGGCTCAAGGGTTCGTCCGCCGGCTCCTTGCCCTTGCCGACGACTTCGATCCTTGGCTTTGGGGCAGGGTTGGAGCCACCTTCGGAAGCCCCAGGGATCACCACCCTAGAGGGCATCTTCTCTCGACGACACCAAGGTCATCAAGCACCGGCATCGTCCGCCAGAGCTCCCTGCTGAACTCTACTTCCACGTTCAGAGGGAGAAAAGCTGGTGGCGGCGTCAAGTCATCACCCGCGACGTCGATGCCGTGCTCGAACTTCTTGAGATGAAACTCTAGGGTCGCCCCCGCCATGTTAGACTTCAGCCCGGTCACGACCCGGTCGTCGTCCACCACACTGTTGAGGGCCCAAGCGAGTTTTTCTCTCCTCTTCAGCGGTGCCCACCTGTTGACCAGGAAATTGCAAAATACCGCCTGAGGAGTTAATCCTCTCTCCACGCACTAGTGGATTCTGGTCAGAGCAGGGTAGAAGGCATCCGACAGCACCGAAGCTTCACTCCAGACTGCAGTGTTGATGTTGGGGAGGCCTTCGTGCAGCTCCAGCTTCTCGTGCTCCTCCACCCAGATGACTATCCATTCCTTCTTCCAATAATCCCACTTTCCAGAGGGAAATGACCGTAGGTACTTGAATGGGCACTTCTTGCGCTTCACGAAGTAGTAGAAGCCAAGGTACTCATTACTCCTACCTGTGGTATGGACGGTGAAGAAGGTCTGGAAAAGTTCAATGCAGGGGGGATGCCCACCCACATTTCATAGAAGTGGACGAAGACAGACACAAGAAGAATGGAGTGGGGGCCAAGGTGGGACAACTGCAGACCATAGAAGTCTAGCAGCATCAAGAAAAAGGAGGAAAAAGGTGGAATCAACGCCACCATGGCGTACCAATAGAAGTACACCATCTCGTCGGCGTGCTGCTTTTCGAACGGGAGCTCGCCCACGGCGCAGACCAGGCGGTTGAAGAAGTTCGGGGACCATCCCATGAGGGCCCGGACCTTCTTCAGGTCACCTTCGGTCTTCAAACGGCTCTCGCGGAGACCCAACTCCATCGCGGCACCGCGAGGCAAGAGAGGAAAAGCAAGCACAAGTTGGGAGTTTGAGCACAAGAATTAGATGAGAGGCGTAAAGAAACCCAGACGGTGTGCGCTTTCCTTCTAAAGTAAGCCCTTGCAACCCTTGGATGGAAACCGCAAGAAAGTCAAAGATACTACTTAAAAATTCCACCCTGGCGATGATAAGAGGGCCCGGGACCACCCTGACGATCAAGTCGAGGTTCCTACCCAGGCGAACGGTTGTCATCATGAGGCGGGAAGCCCGAAGGCGGCGGCCTGACAAGGCGCACGGAACCGATACGATTTTCGTATTGGGAACCGGCGACCTTCAATTGCGTGAGATCCGCAAGCCAAAGATCTCATTTGCCGCAAACGGGATATGCCACGCGGCGAGGATTTAACTCCAAACTATCGCCAATGGCACATCCGAAGACCTTTGAAGACTCGGTTCAAAAGTCGAAGGATGGACCCACCTCCGGCGGAATGACTTCACCCAAGGGCTCTTCCCCAGAGGTGGGCCCAGGGGGCCACTATCGGTACCCTGGGTACCATATACCCCTTGGGATTGCAAAGATCTCAAGGGAATTTCATCTACTCGATTTGAAGACCTTCGGAGGCCCACATGTCAGACATAATCGGACCCGCTTCCCCAACATGGTTAGTCCCAGGGTCACCACGTGTACTATCAAACCGGAGCTACCGCCCACAAGGGGGAAGCTCCGGGCTATGTACCGTAGCGGCACCCCCGGACCTAACCCCAGACCGAGGGAAGCTCCGGAACTGACACGTGTTAGGTGGCACCTGACCTATCTGTTCCCCACAGTATGCTCCGGAGCTGCCACGTGTCCAACCGTCCGATCTTCAGCCTCTAACCTCCGAAAGACTCCACAACGTCTCCGGATCTTCAAAGGGGAATCAAGGACTTCAAGACCCGATTAAGTGTCATTAATACTATATTAATGACACACGATCGAACGACCTTAATTACCAGTAACGGTGCTGTCAAAGCCTGTAACTCGGTTACTAAGGGTAATTAAGCGCGTCAAATGTGTATCAATATTAGTAACCACCAGGGCCACATGTCGGGCCAGGCTAACTTGTAATGGCCTGCCCTTGTTTTATAAAAGGATAGGCCGACGATACATAGAGGGGGATTCGACGCGCTCACTCTACACTCTCAACTTACGTTGAGCTCATACATTCAATACAACACCAACACACCCCGTGGAGTAGGGTATTACGCTCAGGCGGCCCGAACCATGTAAACCTTCGTGTCTCCTATGTCGTTTTACATATCACCTTCTTGAATCTCCGCGCGCCCACACCGAACCTCAAACTCCTATAACACTTTGGTAGTGTTGGGAGATCTGCCGGATCAAAACCACCGACAGCATCCTATTGAAGAAGTCCAGAATTGTTATAATCTCATGAAATGCGTATGCGTGTAGTAAGAAAAGCAAATACAAAATATTAGAGCACTTACAAGCACCAGACGAGCAGCAGGTTGATTTCGAGCATGCCCCGATGGAAAAGGGCACGCAACTCTTCAAATAAAATGACTCGTCTATCCACTCCATTGCTCCAGAATGCTTCTTTTGGAATATGAAATGCAACGCAATTAAGACCATATTTTGTGCTGGCAAGGATGTACCACTCATGCATTCTTCTGAGCTGGACGGGTTGTTTGCTAAGTTGTACGGATGTCATGAACGGCTTCCCATTCTTAAATTCAGGAGGAACATCCTCAAGCTTGTATATTGGAACTCCTAGTTTAACTCCTAATGATGGCTCATGAGAAGAACTAGATGCACTTGATTTTATAATATTTTCCTTCATAATTTCCAAATATTTTGACACTTCTGATGAAGGTTTCTTATTTTCGTATGAGGTAACTTTGATAGGCACTGATGATCGAGGAGTAGTCGTCAGAAGTTGGACACTGGCTTGTTGTTGAACCTGTTGTTCAACTGATTGCTCTCTACTCCCAGCAGTTGGCTCTAGTACTACTTCAAGCTATTGCTCAACTGGTTGCTCTTTACTAGCAACAGCTTGCTCTGGTACTGCTTGAAGCTGTTGTCCAACTTGTTGCTCTTGGATATCATCCTTGCTGAGACATAGGGGGAGTGGATCTTCCTAGACTGGGAGTGGATCTTCATGCACTTTCGCCTTAGAAGATGGGGTTACAGTATTTGGAGATGCGATGGGGCTAGAAATTGGCTCATCGTCCAACACGATATCGTGTTGGTGCCAAAGGATTAATTGGTTGACAGCCTGCCCCAGAGTCGCGATCCCCTCAGGTGTGACGTGGTCTATTTCATAATCTTCATAATCATTATCAATGATCTAAAGAACTTGCACCACGGCATAATACAGCGGAAGTGGATTCCCGTTGAAGTCACGATCAGGCTTTGCCATAGCAGTGGCAACCTGTTTTGTTTTGTTCCCTGCTCTGCCTATCGGGACAAGAAGAAGACAAGATTTGTCGCTAGCAATTTCATCGACAGGGAACTTATGGGTTGACCCTGAGCCTGGCACGGAACCAACGCTCCTAGAGTAGGCAGTTGGGGATACTAATTGCTCCTTTTGCACCAGAACCATCACTGTACTCGGTGCCACTAACTGTCCTGGTTGTCTAAGTTGTTCCATTATTTCTTGCATATTTTCTTTGACCTTTTGAGCAATCGTTTCATCAAGTGTTTTCTTAAACTTCTCACGTCTTCTATATGTGTCTTTATCTTTAGGGAAACCATCTGGCCAAGACATTTGAGAAGAGACCGCTCAAACCTGTCCGCTGTGTTCAGGGTTTCCTAAGATAGCGGTAAGTTGGTAATTCTCCCTCTTTGGCTTGAAGAGACCCTTCTGTTGCTTTACAATTACTTCTTTCATTTTATCCTCTACTTCTTTCAGAGAGTCGGGCTTTTCAAGTTTGCCCTCGCTGGTCAAACCTGACCGAGCAAAGACCCAGCATTGAGTTCGCTCATCGCACACTTCTAATGGTTGAGGATTGCCCTTACTGGTAATTTCGTCTAATATCTTATTCCATTTCTGGACTTTGGGGGCATATCCGGCAGACCCCAAGTGATGATGGTATTTGTTCTTTTTTGCAAGCTCTGACCTAGTTGCACTTAGAGCTTTAGCATCAGGTGTGCTCTTTTGACGAACAAACTCTTGCCACTGAGCTTGTGTGATTTTTCCCATCTTCCTCGGGCTAGGGACCTTATCGTCCTTAACATAAGCATTCATTTCACTCTTCCAGCATCGAAACTTCTTGCCGCAAGAGACCAATGTTGCTTTCTTTACAGCTTCTTCTGTGCCTTTCGGGAACTTGAATTGTTTCTTTATCCTTTCCCACAACTCATTCTTGGTCTGCTTGGGTAATTTCCTCCAATTCTCGGTTGTGATCGGCACAACCTCCCTAACAAGAAAACCGCATGCATTATGGTACTTGCTATTTGAATCCAGTGGTTCTTGAGGAAGCCCACCTAGACTGACCCTTGTTATGTACATGATGCGGTCCAATGGACCCTTATTGAGACCTTGTTGCCCTCGTTTCTGCTTGAGTGAAGTTGAGGATTCATCCATTGGAGAACCTTTTGCGGTTTTAGGAGCCGATGTCACCTCATTGTCTTTGCGATTAATCTAGGTAGAAAAAAATTATAAGACCTCATATACTTGACAACCAACATTAACTTGAACTGTTGAAGTTAAGATTAATGATCCATACCTCGTCGGCAGGATCATATTCCGGGTCTAGATGCACTGAAGTCTTTTTAATTTTTATATTTGAAAAAGGATCCGATGGACTGTGATAGGAGCCTGAACTGCGGGAGTCAGTAAGCTCCATATTGTCTTCTTTATTGTTACTACCAAGACCAGTCTTCTTAGGGCTTTCCATGCTAGAACTAATACGACAAAAAATCTAATAAATGGCATATTAACTCTACATGAAGTGTTGCATGAAGAAAAAGATGGAAGCATTCTAGGATTTGATAAGGTATTCTAGGGTTTAAGGCAACTGGCCAAAAGGTTCCTATACATTACGAGGGTGACAAGCATGTTAAAGTTGCTCACCAGCAATGGAAATTTTATCTTCTTATTCTAAATAGGCTAGCTTCATTCAGAGTGGCGACCACGTTCTTGAGGATTACTAGGCGGCGCCTTGCTCCGGACCTATAACTGATCAAGCAAGGGACAAAAAGCAAATCCTCAAGCCTTTTTCTAGTATCAAGAATCACAAAGTGTGGCACTTGGAATTGGATGGTGAGGTGAGGCAAGGCGAGGTAGCTGCAGGCGAGAAGAGACACTCTTTTTCAGCGATGAGGGCGTACCTAGAAGTGATGAGGGCAAAGCTCGGCGGCGATGGCGAAGCTCGGCGGCGACGGCGAAGCTCGTCGGCGTACCTGGAAGTGAAGAGGGCGAACACTTGGCGGCAAACGAAATTTTGGCAGCTAACGACATCTAAGTGTTTCTCGCGGGTTAGGTTTTTCCTGCGCTGCCGAGGGGTATATATAAATTCCAATTTTCTTAGACGGATTTTAAGTACCGACTGCCTGAGAAGATGGTTACCTAAGGCGGGTTTTACTTACCAACCGCCTGAGAAGATATTTACTACATTGATATTTTTTTGAATCAATGTGTGTTCATAATTTGATGAACGCCTACATAAAGACCCCTCACCAACCGTCTATTAAGACATGTTGACGACCGTGCGCGACATTTCCTTTCCCCGAGGCGCGACCTTTCAATGTGCGGTAAACCAACTGCTCCATCTTCCACTCTACGTGGCCTTAAAGACGCGCTATCACCCGTTAGTTCTCCACAAGCACATCGCTCACTTTGAATCCTCTTCTTGGTTTCGTCTTCCTCCGCTCCGACGACCCAACACCACTATGGCCGACCTTCCGCCGCCAAGCCCTCCGAGGGAGCCACCTTGCAAGAAACCATGTTGCAGCTCCCCCGAGAGGATCAACACCCAGCAACGCCTCCTCATGGCGCGAGAGGCGTACAACAATACGTCTCGCGACATGCGTGCCTTGGGGCTGGGTACCCTTCCAGAGTATCCTGGAATGGGTACCATCGGCCACTACCTCTACGCCCTCACGGGGGTTGCTGATTGTCTCGACATTCTGTTCGAGACGATGGCCTAGGTTCTTGGCCCCGAGGGCCGCAGAACGCTGGTGGAGGCGACGGCTAGCAACCTCGGGGTTGCACCGCCGGTGGAGCCGGTGCATCTGATGCAGCCGATGCAACCGGCCCTGTCTCCTATTGCACCGGCGCTAGAGTCGCCGCCAGAGGACGAGGAGGAGGAGGAGGACGAAGATGAGTAGGAGTAGGAGTAGGATTTAATTAGTTTTTCTTTGTTGTTTTTAGTTGCTTCTGTTTTGTAAATATTGTTAATGAATGAAATCTATATTTGTTCATCTATGTGATTGAATATTACTTGTGTATCTTGTGTGTTCTTGTGTAAATATTGTGTATCTTGTGTGTTCTTTTGTGAGATGTGTGATTGAATATTGTTAATGAATGAGTATCTTGTGTGTTCTTCAACTATGTGAATGAATGAATGTGTAGTGTGTTCATCGTGTTCCTCAGGCTCGGGTATCATAAGGTAATTATCTCAGGCGGTTGGTAATTCAAACTCGTCTGAGAAGAAGATTATCTCAGGCGGTTGGTAAGTAATAACCGACTGAGATAAACATCTTCGCAGGCGGTTATTAAGTACCAACCGCCTGTGATGATATTTACTTCTTCTTGATTAATATTCTTGATTAAATGTGGGTCCTTTAAAAAGGCAAAATTCCACTTTTTTGTAATATTATTGATAAGTAAAGGTTACCATTAAATTTCACTTCATAAATCTTTTGAAATTCGTCAAAACATAAAAAACATATGCTATTTTTCATTTTTCTATCTTGATGAATATAATGCCCTTTTCATTTATTTTTTCAGTGGACATTTTTACTCATCATACCAACCTCTATGAATTTTTTCAGATTTTTTAAATTTTTTTGAATCAATGTGTGTTCATAATTTGATGAATGCCTCATATGTATATGAGCATTTAGTTAGAATGATGGATAATTTGAAGTTTGACATGTTGGAATGCTTTTAAAAAATATTAACAAAATTCATACATGTAAAAATGATACAGATATGTTCATACAAACAAATTTGAGTGGAGGATCTTTTTTTTATGAGATACATAAATGTGAATAATATGTGAGTATAAATTAATTTGATATTTACCAAAACATTACAATGTCAGCTATACAAGTTTTAAAATATTTTGCTCAGGTGGTAGATGTTAATTTTATACAAATGTAGAAGAAAGAATCATTGAATTTGGATACAATTTGCAGAATCTAAACATGTTTGAGTATTTATATTGGAATCTAAATAAAAAAGAAGCAAGGGATAAGGAAACTGAAGAACAGTATCAGGCATTATCTCAGGCGGTTGGTAAGTAATACCCGACTGAGATAAACATCTTCTCAGGCAGTTATTATGTACCAACCGCGTCTGAAAATATTTACTTCTTCTTAATTATTATTCTTGATTAAATGTGGGTCCTTTAAAAAGGCAAAATTCCACTTTCTTGTAATATTATTGATAAGTAAAGGTTACCATTAAATTTCACTTCATAAATATTTTGAAATTGGTCAGAACATAAAAAAACATAAAACAAATGCTATTTTTCATTTTTCTATCTTGATGAATATAATGCCTTTTCATTTATTTTTCAGTGGACATTTTTACTCATCATACCAACCTCTATGAATTTTTTCAGATTTTTTAAATTTTTTTGAATCAATGTGTGTTCATAATTTGATGAATGCCTCATATGTATATGAGCATTTAGTTAGAATGATGGATAATTCGAAGTTTGACATGTTGGAATGCTTTTAAAAAAATTAACAAAATTCGTACATGTATAAATGATACAAATATGTTCACACAAACAAATTTGAGTGAAGGATCTTTTTCTTTATGAGATACACAAATGTGAACAATATGTGAGTAGAAATTAATTTGATATTTACCAAAACATTACAATGTCTGCTATACAAGTTTTAAAATATTTTGTTTAGGTGGTAGATGTTAATTTTATACAAATGTAGAAGAAAGAATCATTGAATTTGGACACAATTTGCATAATCTAAACATGTTTGAGTATTTATATTGGAATCTAAATAAAAAAGAAGCAAGGGATAAGGAAACTGAAGAACAGTATCGGGCATTATCTCAGGCGGTTGGTAAGTAATACCCGATTGAGATAAACATCTTCTCAGACGGTTATTAAGTACCAACCGCCTGTGAAGATATTTACTGCTTCTTGATTAATATTCTTGATTAAATGTGGGTCCTTTAAAAAGGCAAAATTCCACTTTCTTGTAATATTATTGATAAGTAAAGGTTAACATTAAATTTCACTTCATAAATATTTCGAAATTGGTCAGAACATAAAAAACATATAACAAATGCTATTTTTCATTCTTCTATCTTGATGAATATAATGCCTTTTTCATTTATTTTTTCATTGGACATTTTTACTCATCATACCAACCTCTATGAATTTTTTCAGATTTTTTAAAATTTTTTTGAATCAATGTGTGTTCATAATTTGATGAATGCCTCATATGTATATGAGCATTTAGTTAGAATGATGGATAATTTGAAGTTTGACATGTTGGAATGCTTTTAAAAAAATTAACAAAATTCATACATGAATAAATGATACAAATATGTTCACACAAACAAATTTGAATGAAGGATCTTTTTTGAGTAGAAATTAATTTGATATTTACCAAAACATTAAAATGTCAGCTATACAAGTTTTAAAATATTTTGTTCAGGTGGTAGATGTTAATTTTATACAAATGTAGAAGAAAGAATCATCAAATTTGGACACAATTTGCATAATCTAAACATATTTGAGTATTTATATTGGAATCTAAATAAAAAAGAAGCAAGGGATAAGGAAACTAAAGAACAGTATCGCACATTATCTCAGACGTTTGGTAAGTAATACCCGAGTGAGATAAACATCTTCTCAGGCGGTTATTAAGTACCAACCGCCCGTGAAGATATTTACTTCTTCTTGATTAATATTCTTGATTAAATGTGGGTCCTTTAAAAAGGCAAAAATCCACTTTCTTGTAATATTATTGATAAGTAATGGTTACCATTAAATTTCACTTCATAAATCTTTTGAAATTGGTCAGAACATAAAAAACATACAACAAATGCTATTTTTCATTTTTCTATGTTCATGAATATAATGCCTTTTTCATTTATTTTTTCAATGGACATTTTTACTCATCATACCAACCTCTATGAAGTTTTTCAGATTTTTTTAAATTTTTTTGAATCAATGTGTGTTCGTAATTTGATGAATGCCTCATATGTATATGAGTATTTAGTTAGAATGATGGATAATTTGATGTTTGACATGTTGGAATGCTTTTAAAAAAATTAACAAAACTCATACATGTATAAATGATACAAATATGTTCATACAAACAAATTTGAGTGAAGGATCTTTGTTTATGAGATACACAAATGTGAATAATATGTGAGTAGAAATTAATTTGATATTTACCAAAACATTATAATGTCAGCTATACAAGTTTTAAAATATTTTGTTCAGGTGGTGAATGTTAATTTTATACAAATGTAGAAGAAAGAATCATCGAATTTGGACACAATTTGCAGAATCTAAACATGTTTGAGTATTTATATTGGAATCCAAATAAAAAAGAAGCAAGGGATAAGGAAACTGAACAACAGTATCGGACATTATCTCAGGCGGTTGGTAAGTAATACCCGACTGAGATAAACATCTTCTCAGACGGTTATTAAGTACCAACCGCCTGTGAAGATATTTACTTCTTCTTGATTAATATTCTTGATTAAATATCTTATCAGGCGGTTGGTAAGTAAAACCCGCCTGAGATAAAGTTAAAAACCGCTTGTGAAAAACCGACGCCTGGAGACGGGGACCCCTCACCACACGCCCGCTATTAGACCACGACCCACTATAAAGGCTCACCGTTCTCTTGCTTCTCCGCCGCACCGCTCCTTAGATCCTAGCCTCCAAACTTCTTCCCCCGCCACCATCGACCACCTCTTGGTCTTTCTCTGCACCTCCGTCACCACACAAATGGGTAGCCCCGCGCCGAAGCACTCTAGGCCATCGACGTCCTCCGAACCTCCTTCTCCGTTTCCATCACCGTCGGCAATGCCGGTGGAACTGATGGCGGCGCCCGCATCTCCTCAGCCCGACTAGTTATAGGAGACTGTCCGCCTCTTTACCACCCGCATCGAAGAATTAGCGCGCCGAATTAAAGATGTCGAAGACGACGTGTCCTCCGCCGTCGAACATGCAAGAGCGCTGGACACAATGTCGCGGGATGTATTTAACAATACATCTCTCATCTGTCACCGTCTGGGTCTTGGGAGGCTTCCCCAGCTCCCCAGCATGGACTCCGCAGGCTACTACTTGTTCGGGTTAAGATTTGTGGCCGCTTGTCTCGACGCCCTCCATGAGACGATCGCGGAGGTTGCTGGGGTACAGGGCCGCTGGAAGATTCTGCACAGTGTCGCCTGTAAGCTCGGTGTGGAGACGGAAGAGGAGTCGCCGACGCCGTCGGAGGTCGAGCCGCCGGAGGATGCATCGTCTGCAGTGCGCACGGCGGCGGAGGTGGACGAGGCCTCCGAGTAGAATAGGATTAGGAGTAGTTTTGTTCTTGTTTCTACGTGTTTTTCGTCCATGTTTTCTTTACTCTTGTTTGTAATATATGTGTTGGTAGTATGTTAATGTAATATGTCTTTTATGTTCATGAACAATGTGTCTGATGTATTATCGAAAAAATTCTCCTTTTATCAAAAAACATCTCCTTTAACAACCCCTGGAATGGTACGTTGAACACAATTGTTTGGTTCCGTCGATGTTTATATCTAGTATTTAATCCTTGTTTATATCACTGTGTTGTTGGTTGAAGAGATTTTATGCGTTTGCTTTATTCTAATCCTTGTTTATATCACTGTGATTATATCTAGTAGTTGTAAAAGCCCGCTTTTCGGAAGAACAAAATTGCAAAAATGCGAACTTAAAATTTTTTAAAGTGGACTTGGAAATCCAAACTCACATGAACCATATGAGTTAACCAACGTTCACTAAAAATAGGAACCTGTTAAAAATTTACATATAGAACATGGTTGCTAATGTATTTGGAACTTAAGGGGTAAAATCCTTAATTTCCAGGTATTCACATTTTCAATGAAAAATTAAAGGAGAAAAGAAAAAAAAATTTGAGAGAAAGAAAAAGGAATTATTCCAACCCTGAAATGGGACATTCAAAAATAATCAAATCTAAGGTTGTAAATTTTTCCATGACCTTCTAATATTACAAATAGACTCTCGGTAAAGTTTCAAAATTTTTGAAGCACGTTTTCCATTTATTGGACACGTATTGAGAGTTTAATCAGAGTCGACTTCAAATTTAAACTTTGTACTTAACTTTGTCCAAATCCGTTCCAAATTTTTCCTGAGGTCTATTATGGTTCAAAAAGGGTAACTTCCAAGTTTCAGGATTTTTGAACCTAATCTACTATTTATTTCCTTCTGTCAAGTATCACCACTTGAATTCAAATTCAAAATTTGATTTTGTTTGAAACTTTACGAAATACTAAAATTGATTTGCCCAATAAATTCCTCATATTTTGTTTAGTGTCCCTGCCCACTTTTAACACTTTTAGAGCCTGTTAGATATTTAATTGCAGTTAGAATGAAGATAAGAAGGAGGGAGGTGGGTCCCACAGGTGGTGCCCACAAGTCAGGTCGGCACTGCCCACAACGTGACACCGATTCCATGCATGTGCCACCACGATTGCCACCGCGATGAAAACGTCGGTACTTATCCCAGCGCCCGGCCTTCTACCGATCTTATCCACGGCCGCCGCTCACCTCCCAGATGCGCCTCACTCCCGCTCGCCTTGCCCCCGGCCGTGCGCACCTGGTCGCCTCCTCACCGGCGCCTTCTGTGCCTACCGGCCCGCGCGCGTCGCCACGGCTCCTCCCGTCGGCCGTCCTGCTCGCCGGCTCGCGCCGCCCTTGCCATCCCCGCACCTGCGCGCCGCTCGGCTTGGCCGCGCACGTGACGCTGAGCTCGCTTCCCCGGCCTCTGCACGCCGCTGGCCCGTCTGCCTCCTTGTCTCCTCACTGGTGCCGCCCCCACGCTCCGCTGGGCCAAGCTGCTCCGTCGCCCCGCCCCACGGCACCTCGCCTCCCTGCAAGTTCCGTCGCTTGCTCGGCCGCCCACGGCGCGGCTTCGCCCCGCGCTCGACCGCCCACACCGCCGCCAAGGCACTCCTCCTGGCCGCGAACCTTCCCCGCCGTCTGTGTGCCTCTTGGCCACGGTTCGTACCCCGCGCCCCCGCCTGCAACCGCGTCTGCCCAGCGCCGGAGCCACGCCCCTCCGGCCGCCACGATGCGCCGCTCGCGCCCTACGCCGCGCTCCTGAGCAACGGCGTCCCGACGACGCGCCTGCCTCTGCCCCGCATCGCCATCCACGCCGTGTTCCTCACAGCTGCGCCTCCCACAGCGTGGTGACTACAATCCGCCAACCACTCGCGATGTACCTAGCGTGTCTCTGCTGTGCTGCTCGCTACAGCGCATCTCCAGGCCGCCTTGCTCCCACCTCGGCGTTACGGGAAAGTTCGAACGAGTGTTGTGTTACTTAGCCTTGTGCTGCCCCGACTTTGATGCCTACTTTCCGTCGTCACGATGTTCTGCTCTGTAGTCGCGTTCCGGCAGCAAGGCAAGTGATGTTTGGGATAGAGGATATGCAGGAACACACCTTTGACACAATGGTATCGACAACTAGTCCAAGGTTAGCTCTGATTTTGCAAGACTGATTGGATCAGTGACTGCAGCTAAGGTGTTCGATGAAATGTTTACGAGGGAAGAACCAACTTTGTTGATGTTTAGAGCTGGTCTGTGATGCAGGGGTAGAATGATGTGGCAATCGACCAAGATATGTGCCAAGATGCTCTTTGAATGGTGAAGTGACGGAAACCAAGTACACACCCAAGATGTTCGGCGAAATGCCTACAAGGTGAGCCTTGCCCTGAAATGTCTTCCTTGACGTCATCGAAGTCCGTTCGTAATGACCGCTAATGGTATTCATGTGTCGTCAAGCCATACGTCCATTTTCCGCGTGGATATCATTCCTATAGAAATCCCCAAGTTGACCTCCTTTGTCGTTTGTATCACGTTGGCCTGTCCGTGCGTGCTCGTGATGCTCCACCATGAGCTGCGTCGACGTTGTTGACCACATGACGTCGTCATGACGCTCCGAGCCGTCATCGTGCCCTGGCATCGAGATGAAGGATCCGTGTGATGTGTGTGGTGCTGGAACACAAGCACGACTCGTCGGACAATAGTTGTAAATCCAAATTAGGTTTTAGTCATTGTGAGAGCAATCGAGTCCTATGTGTAGCCAAGGTGCTCAATGAAATGTCTTCTAGGTCAAACCGGGTGTGTCGGTGATCACCGATGACCTGGGGTAGAGTACTGCAAGAATGTTGCAACCAACAAGGAGAACTAGACCAAGGGGAACCTTGGATAAGAGTTCCTTGGTTGTGTCGAGGATTTTCCCTAACCGATCACATGATTGGTTAACTTGGTGTACCACTTCTTCGACGACAGGTTCGTCGAGTCGCTTATCAACAACCATGTCGACATCACTAGCCTTAAGACTCACAAGGTAGTGTTCAGGATTCCGCTCACCCCATTGATGAGTCCGGGTTGATGTGGATGTCGCTAAGACGATCTTCTCTAGATGGCAAAGCATGCCTGCACGGCAAGGTATCACATCTTGTTTAAGTCCCGAGAGCTTACCGAGCTCACCTGGACAAGCTTGCCGTAGAAACTACTTTACCTAAAAGTCATTTGAATGTTGTCTTGGTACTCATGCTAGGTTAACAGTTCTTGTAATGACTTCTTAAGTCCAAACCATGTTGATCTCACTTCACTCCCAAGTGTCGCTAGGGTTTCACTTTAATTCATCCTAAGTCAGGACCCTACGACAACACTGCCCACTTAACTAGGTTTACTCCTTTATGAGTTAAGTCAAGTTCATTGGTCGACTGCTAAATTGCGACCTTCGTCTTGTACACTCCACTAATACTCAAGCTTTCGACGTCCCACCTTAATTTTTGGGTCGTCCTTACACTTCTCCGCCCAACACTTCTTGACCATTCAGATTTGTCAATGTCGTGTGGCATAGCTTGAAGTGTGGTGTGCTAAGTTGCAATGTAGCTTTATGTTGTACCTTTCAGTTCATACAGACACTTCTATGTCCAACTTGACTCATCCTCTGGTTACCCCCACAACAGAGGCATATCTGTCTTTCCTAGTCAAACTCCTCGTTCTTAAAGATTATGCAACCCCATGGAGTCTATTATAAAACTACTTGATTACTTAATTACTTATATGCATATCATGTCGATAGGAACATGATGATAGGTGATCAACGAGAAGTTTCACTTGGAGGAGAAGGCCAGGGTGTCCACTTGAAGTCCTTGGCGGAGTCTGCACAGAAGGACCACTAACAATTGACATTTATTCGAGTCGCAAACTAAGGCAAGGCTCGGTTTGCATTTAAGAGCTTTTCAAAGTTTTGCAGTATTTCTCACATTACGTCCTCAGTTGATAATGTGCATTTACGTATAAGGTGATTGATACTCCACTTGCATGACCACAAATCCCAGGGTTTGGTCGGAACGAGTTACAGTTTGACCTGTAGTAACTGCTTTGCTAATGTATAGGAAATCCGGTAGAAGTCGACTAGTTGGAATCTACTCGCGAGATAGGAATGACAGTTCACATGAGGGTGGAAGATTAAAAATGGCTTATGAAATAAATATGAGACCGGGCAGGGGGAATAGGAGTCGACGAGATGGAGTCTCGGTTGCATAGCCCCGCCCGTGTCGCTTGAGGACCGTGTCGTATGCGGCACCGTTGGGCAAGCTTGAACTGTACCGGTTGCATAATGGTATATGGGCCCATTAAACTAATGTAACTCCAGACTGTAGTGTGGAGACTCCTCGGTTGTTCTTGAATGGAGATGCGAAGGCAGAAAGGTGTAAATCTCCTAGCGGAACATTTTGACGTGTCCTTATAGGGGACCTTTTGCTCGGGATGAATAGGTTTGTCGACATTGGGGTCTTGGGTGAAAGGTGGCCACGTACGACGCGGGGGGGGAGAGCGTATGTGTCTCCCACACGGGTCTGCATGTCGTGCAGTCTGGGTGTGTCCTGATTGCAATCACCGTCCCTCGCGGTAATAGAGTACCACTTGTCCGTCGCTGTCGTGATGTAGTAAATACTAAAGAAGCCAGAAAATTATATTGTATTGGAATATTACTTGCTTTGCAACCTTGTATGATCTAGAAATAGTCACATTAAAGTTTACAGTTTCCCCATACTTTAGCTGTAATAGCATTATTTGTTCTGGGCATGTCATATCATCGGCAAAGTGTTTCTTGTGTGATTGTGGAACCCATGATGTGTCGTGCTTGGAGAATGTCATTTGCTACTTAGAACTTTATTATAAGGATCCAATTGTAGGCGAGTCGTTTATGCTTCACCTTACCTATGTTTAGTGTCCCCCTTGCATATGTCTAGTGAGACGGGTTAGTCTTGCTGAGCCTTATGCTCACGTTTGCGCTTTAACCATTTTTGCAGGTATTAGTTTTATTTCTGCTGTTCAGGTTGTACATGAGACTCGAGGTGTTGAGATAAATCTCATGTGAACCACGCCGCTGCTGAATGTTCTTCATGTTGCTAGTGAAAATCGTCCTAGGGCATGGACGTCTTCTCTCCTGTTTAGTTAGGTGAGATTATGAGTATGTATTTTTCCGCTGCGTGTGTACCCCTGTCGTACACTTTTTATTAAACTCTTCTTATTATGAAATGAAAATTTTTTATCTTTTGGTATCCTTTTCGTGTGTGCTGTTAGGTGCCGCATCGCACGACACCAACTAGTGAGATCCTCGGGTGTGTGGACCCCGGTCCCCACAGTAGTACTTAATTACGAACCTGTATAGAAGTAGCAATTTATACAACTTTATTATTAGTGAAGCCAAAATTTATAGAACCTAGATTTTTTAAAGCACATGTGTCACTTCCGGAGGAATCCATTCCTTTAAACTGCCCTTGAGTTTCCTTTAATGCAAACAGGGCTAAACAAAAGACGAGCGCGCATAGGGGAAACACAACAAGTGCAACATTCATCAGAGACGAGCATGCATATATAGGAGAAACACATCAACATGCCTTATACAAGTCTATTTTATATACAGTACTCCCTTTGTTCACTTTTCATTGCGTTGGGAGAACTAGGGGTAGCACATCCAAAAGGGAATGGAGGGAATATAACCCATAGAGTACAACACGTTATGGCAGAACAGGTCATACTCGCGCTCAATCCTACAGTTCTCAGTACAGAAGACGGTCCACTCGTACCACCCTCACCGGTCGCAGTGGGCATGCCCCTAGTTCCCCCCTGTTGGGCAGCGGTGAACGTAATCGTCAATGTCGGGCAACGCCACCGGTGGTGGTCCCAAAGGTGGCCTACAGAGTAACCTCCAGCTCATGAAAACGTCGAGCCTCTGCATGGCTTGATTCCGACACCGGCAGCACTCCGTGTTGGTCCTCTTCATCGTGATAGACCCGGCCGCGTTGTCGCCGACGTGGGCCTCGCCTTCGACCTGCCGGATATACTCGAGGGCGTCGCGGTCCCCGCGGTCGGCGCCGTAGCAGAACATGGCAAGGACATAGGCCGCCACCTTGTGGCCGTTCGCAGCCGCCCAGGCAAGGAACTGGGTGCCCCACTGCGCCTGCGCGCGGCCGTAGTTGAAGACGAGGTCGAACCCGGTGACGTAGCACGCATGAGGGTTGCCCATGTTGGCAAAGCGCTCCACGAGGGCGTCGTAGCTCCCGTTCCCGTGCCCTTGGAACCACTCCCAGCTGCTCTCCCGCTCCAGCGCCACGCGCCTGCCCATGGCGGGATCACGGCACGCCGCGTGCATGGCCTTGCAGGTGGCGCGCAGACTGGAGAGATCATCTATGGGCTGGGTGGAGGTTGCGGCGACCCACCCCGCGATCAGGACCACAATATCGTGCGGCAAGGGGAACTCCATGGGCTTCGAAGGGAACCAATGAGGGCGTGTGTGACGGAGAGGAAGAGTACGCGCGGTTAAGAGGATGGTGTGTGTGGCAGAGTAGAGGATGGTGTGTCGTCTTACTACTCTTTATTAGTACGCACGGAGAAGACGATGAGACACCCGGTGATTTTTAGTACGCGCGGAGAAGAGGGATGGTGGTGTGTGGACATTTATTTCCAGCCAATTTTTTTTTTGTCCCAGCTCAACTTTACTTTCACTGTATGGTCATGTCAGCTGTGTGCTCTGCACATTTTCAGCTACTGTCATTTGTTGCCGTAGCAACTGCTGGCATTGAATGGAAAGTGGGAGGATATGTATTGATGAAGGGTGTTAGGGTAATTTTATGTGTTGAATAATGTGCGGTTTGAATCCTAAAAATAGAGTTCACTTGGGATGGAGGGAGTATAAGATGGTCACCCGCGCCATCGTCTTTTCCGCACAACCGTTCCAACATCCTCTATTCTCTCCACAAAACCTAGTTGCGGCAAGTATACAGCAAATGCTTTTGAGCTCGAGCAACCCTCCGCCACGGAGCCCGCCGAGGGACCCGGCCGCCGATAAGCAGCCACGGCTGGATCCCCCCTTGCTGCCGCGCGTGAAGGATAACCTCCTGTTCAACATGGCCCAAGATGTATTTACGGATACATCTCACTCCATGGAACGCCTTGGGCTCGATACCCTTCCACAAAGTACTGGAATGGACACCACGTGCCACTACGTCTTCGGCCTCTCGCACGTGGCCTCTTGTCTCGACTCCCTCTGGGAGACGATGGTGGCCGAGCTCGGCGTCGCGGGTCGTCACAACCTCGTCGTGGCAGCAGCCTTGAGACTAGGTCACCTTCCACCGCCGGATCCCGAGGCGCTAGAGGAGGGTCAGGAGCCCGAGGACCCACCCGAGGAGGAGGAGGTGGAGGCTGAGTAGAGTAGTATTTAGCTGTTTTCTTTTCATATTTTTAGTTGTAGTTTTTCGTTTCATGTTTTTAGTTGTAGTTTTTTGTTTCATGGTTTTAGTTGTAGTTTATCTTTCTTATGTTTGTAATATACTCCCTCCATCCAAAGCGACAAGTATTTTGGGACGGAGATACTCCCTCCATCGAAAGGGACAAGTATTTTGGGACGGAGGGAGTAATGTTTTTAAGTTAAATGTACTTGGTGTTCTTGTTCATGGATGTACTATCTGTGCAAAATTAGTTCGAATTTTCTGATCGCCAAACCCTCCTTGTCCCCAAACCGGTGGAGTTGCCAGGAGATCGCCTGCAACAGGGCCCGCAAAGCGGTCTGTAAAGTAGTAGTAACAGGAAAATGCAACAGGCCGGTAGCTAGGACTGGAAAGAAAAAAGTGAAGACAATACAAGGAAGAAAATGTTTGAAAAAAGGAAGGACAACTGAAATGTTAAACTGGAAATCTTTTCACGGAAATTAATCCAGTCGTAATCCTCTCAAACATAGGCTCCATTTGAAGGATAGGATTTGTAAAGGATTTTTAGTTTCCATAGGAAACGTAACACATGAGCTAGGACACTTTGGTAGCCATACTAAAAGAGCTGCTTATCTGCCTCATCCACTTCCCCATGCCGCCAGTAGAATCTCTTCGACCGCGAGAAGGTGTCCCCCGAAGAGTTCGAGGACACCAAGGAGTGTCCGTTAGAAGAGTCGCCTGATGACGTGGAGGCCGGGGAGTTTGGGTGGACCGGCGGCGTATAGTCGAGGTAGTGATCCAGGTGGATGATGAGCTCCGCCGTGAGGCCGCCAGGTCGGACCACTGCGGCATGGTTGAAAGGTTCCGCCGACGGCCCGCCGTCACTCCCAGTCCGGCCATCACTTCCTGCAATGAAGGTGGCCATTTTGGCCCGAGGCAGGAGCCTTGGGTCTTTCATCCACCCAACGACCGTGCACAGGTCAGCACGCTGCCAGTGGTAAGTGGAAGAATCGAAGTGATCAAAGAGGAAGACATCACCCAGAAGCTGTCTGATGCCCTCTGCAGACCAGACATGCAGAGGGAGGTTCTCGATGACAACCTGGACGTGGAAGAACCACCCGACAATCGGCACACCAACGCCAAAGATCCTGGCCGGAAGTAGTGGTTATCATTCGGCATGGAGATAATTGCTGTCTCGATGGCGAGCTCCCGATAGTCATCACGGGTGAACTGCACCAGGAACTCACCATCCCCAAACGTGGAAACGGTGAAAGCCCAATGCGGGATTTCAAGTTGGTGATGGATGGCCACGGTGATCTCCATGGGTGTCGCCTCGCCGCGACCTCCTCTGGGTCCCAGAACAGCTGCTTGGTGGTCCAAACGAATAAACTCTGTCATCATGAGGCGGTTGTTGACCACCGTGCATTGCCCCTCACAAGGGCGCAGGGACGGTGAGGCTCCAGGTACCTGCTCGCGTCTAACATGGTTGCGAGGCATGGCACTGCGACAACAGAGGCAAAGGACTTCTCAGGCAACACACGGTAGCATGGATGGGAATCAGTCGGGAACTTGAGACTGGAAGCAATAGGGGGGGGGTGGTTTAAGAAGGCGAGGATGAAGAGGCCAAACATCGGAAGCAGCGTCCCTTGAGGATCTCACGAAAATCCGATGATAGGACCGCACCTTTCGAGGCCTTCAGCTCTGTACAAGCGTCATGAATGCACGAAGGCCCAGCTTGAATATAAAATGAATTAGCGCAGTTTTAGCCCACAAATAACAAGCGGCCCAACTTTTTCGTCATGCCTGCCTACCCACGGCGGGAAGTTTTTGTCACGCCGAATGAAGAAGGAAAATAAGAAATGAAAATAATATTTTATTACGGTACCCTTCGACCCACAACGCCGGCCCCCTCTCCGCAACGCGCTTGTAGGAGCATCCGCCGGCCGCCACGATTGTAGGAGCATCCGCCGGCCGCCACGCTTGTAGGAGCATCCGCGGGCCGCCACGCTTGGAGGAGCATTCGCCGGCCGCCACGCTTGGAGGAGCATCCGTCGGCCGCCACGCTTGGAGGAGCATCCGCCGGGCGCTATGCTTGGAGGAGCATCCGCCGGCCACCAAGCTTGGAGGAGCATCCGCCGGTCGCCACGCTTGTAGGAGCATCCGCTGGCTGCCACTCTTGTAGGAGCATCCGCCGGCCGCCAAGCTTGGAGGACCAACTGTCGGTCGCCACGCTTGGAGGAGCATCCGCTGGCCGCCACTCTTGTAGGAGAATCCGCCAGCCGCAGCGCGTGGAGTAACAACAACTAGGTACAATTGCTCACATAATGTGTTCTTGTACATCTATCCTCTTACGGATAGGTTGATGGCTGACTGAATTGTAGGAAGCGATGTCAGAAGATATGACATTGATGGGAAAAGACAGGCATACGAGGGAGTGGCAGGATGGAATGAAGGCATTTTTAAATTTTGCATTTCAGGGCACTCGTGAAGGAGGAACTATGCCTTGTCCTTGCACGAGATGTCGTAAAATTTGCCACGAGACACGCAAGGGAATTCATTTACACCTGCTCAGAAATGGGATGTTATTGGATTATACTTGTTGGATACACCATGGAGAAATACGAGTTCAGAAAAATATTGTTGAGGAATCAGCAAATAATAAGGAGATAATTTCAAATGATGGTGCTATGCAAAATATGTTGTCCAGTCTACTTAGAGGCACTGATCATGGTGGTACTTCAGCAGATGTTGATGATCAAGAAAATGCTATAACCAGCAGGAGCCAACTGGGGATGCAAAGAAATTCTATGAATTATTAACTGATTCCAAAAAGGAGTTGTATCCAGGTTGTTCGCAGCTGACCCAATTATCCTACATTATCAGGTTCTACCAGATAAAGTGTTTAACTGGTATGAGCAAAGTAGCTTGTGAGATGTTACTTGAACTATTCTCATTTGCGCTTCCAAAGGGCCACGCATTCCTAATACACTTGATAAACTTCAAAAGGTTGTTCGTGACCTCGGGCTGGACTACCAAAAGATCGATGCATGTGTCAATGACTGTGTGTTATTCCGGAAGGACTATTCTCTGCTGAATAGTTGCCCAAAATGTGGTGAATTAAGATAGAAAAATAGTACTGTTGGGGATGCAAGAGAGGCTTTACCTTGTGGAAAATCCAAGAAGCTTGTACCACGCAAGATTCTACGTTACTTCCCTCTTATTCCCCGTCTACAAAGGTTTTATATGGGAGAATCAACGGCATCAAACATGCGCTGGCACAAAGAAGATCGTGCTGATGATAGAATATTACGCCATCCCACTGATTCGAAAGCATGGAAGCATTTTGATAGCATTCACCCAAATTTCTCATCTGATCCTCGCAACATAAGACTTGGGCTAGCATCTAATGGTTTCAATCCTTTTGGAGTAATGAATGTTTCTTACAGTACATGGCCTGTGATTCTAATCCCTTATAATCTACCACCTTGGTTGTGTATGAAGCAGTCTTATTGGGTGATGTCAATGATAATTCCTGGGCCAAAGTCACCTGGAAACAACATTGACGTGTATCTGCAGCCTTTGATTGATGAGCTACTAAAATTATGGTCTGATGGTGTTGAAACATATGACAGTTTAAAGAAAGAGACATTTGTCATGCGAGCTTCTTTATTGTGGACAATAAATGATTTTCCATCATATGCAATGCTATGTGGATGGAGCACAAAAGGGAAGCTAGCATGTCCATACTGCCATATAAACACTAACGCCTTCTGGTTGAAATATGGACGAAAGCATTGTTATATGGGTCATCGTCGTTTCCTACCTCAGGATCACAGATGGCATCGAAACAAAGGTTCTGTCAACAACAAGGCAGAGAATAGAGAGGCTCCAACATCACTCTCTGGTGACAAAGTACTCCAACAATACAAGTGTTTTGATCAAGTGAGTTTTGGACCGACAAATAATAAGAGAAAGCACACCGAGGAAAATAGATGGCATAATTGGAAGAAGAAAAGTATATTTTTCGACCCCCCTTATTGGAAGACATTGCTAATAAGGCACAAGTTGGATGTCACGCACATTGAGAAAAACATTTGTGATAGCATATTGGGGACATTGCTTGCTATGGATGGTAAAACAAAATATAGTCTACAAGCTCGTCTTGATATGAAGGATATGGGTATACGGCCAAATCAACATCCAAAGATCATAAAGAGCAAGTACACATTCCCACTAGCATTATATACTTTGGGCAAAGATGAGAAGACCACCTTGTGCAAGTTTTTGGGGAATGTGAAGGTGCCCGATGGTTATGCCTCAAACATCAAGAGATGTGTGGACATAAAAGCATGTAAGGTATCAGGTCTAAAAACTCATGACTACCATATTATATTTCAGAAGCTCCTTCCTATTGCAATACGTAACATATTGCCTGAAAAGGTTGTTGCTCCTTTAATTGAGTTTAGCACATTCTTTTCTAGAATTTGTTCTAAAGAATTGTCGGAACCAGATTTGGACAAGATGAGCAAACAAATTCCTGAAACAATTTGTAAGCTTGAGATGTTGTTTCCTCCCGCTTTCTTTGATATCATGGTACATCTTCTAACCCATCTTGCCGAAGAAGCACGGTTGGGTGGACCTGTTTCTTACAGATGGATGTATCCAATTGAGAGGTACCTTGGTACATTGAAGAGGTATGTACGTAACAAAGCTCACCAGGAGGGTTCTATAGCTGAGGGATATATTGCCGAAGAGTGTATGACTTTTTGTAGTCGGTTTTTGGATAACATCAGCACCAAGCGTAATAGGCCAGAATGTCATGAAGCTGTAGCTACAAATGAACCTTCTGTTGATAATTCTAACATATTTACAGAAGTTGATAATTCTAAAAAAGGGTATAAATGGGACCAACTTACTATGGTGGAACTACATAACATCAGGCATTATCTTATTACTAATGTTGAAGAGGCCGCTCCATGGATCAAGTAATAATGTATAACTCAGATGTTGTATACTATATATATGGCTTATTGTAGATGGCTAATTTAATTTTCTACCCTTTTCAGTGAGCATATTGAAGAACTAAAAAAGATCCATTCTCGTGATGTTGATAAACGCCATAGAGATGAGTTTGTTGATTGGTTTAAATATGTGTTCTGAAATTGGTTTGTCGTCGATAACCCCTTTTATACTAATGTGTACAGATTACGACATTACACAAAGAAGGCAAAGCAACCGACTATCCGTATGCATTATCTAGAGGACCTATTGTCGGGCATGTTTTTTTAGTCGGTTGTTCATCGATGGCTTCTTCTTTCGAACTGCAGATGTGGAAAAAGATTTACGGGCCCAAAACAGTGGTATTGTTGTTCGGGGCACTGATCATGATTGGTTTGGAGTAATCAAGAAAATCATTGCTGTTGATTTTGAAAAAAAAATCAAGAGGTTCTGTTATTTTAGTGTGAATGGTTTGATTGGCCTTTTAAATCTGCTTGCTGCTAGCCGTTGTTGATGCGTTAATACCTGATGTTTTACATCGTTGAGTATATTGCGGATCATCAGTGTCGTTATTCCAGCACTGAGTCGTCAGGAGGCAAAAAGTAATGAACATCACTGATCAGCACTGCGCCGAGGAGAACGCGAAAATTGCAGTTGGCCGCGTCAAGTCGGTTTTACGATTTTATTCACGTTCCTTTGACTTCAAGTACCACGCCTATGCTTTGAAATATATGATTATACTAATCAAGCTCCGGTCTTTTACTGATTTATACTTAACCTCATTTGTTGCATTTGCTAAGGTCCGAGGCCAACAAGGGCTACTGCTTTGTCAACGTCACATCGCCAGATGCGGCGCTCTGGCTGTGGACGAAGCACCTGCATGGTTTCCGTTGGAAGGTGAATGACTCGCGGAAGATGTGTGAGGTTGACTACGCCAACATCTAGGTATTGCGCCGCCGCTGCATGGTGTTCACCTGCCGCTGCTCGTCATCCTTTCGCATGGTTGGGATGCGTTGGTGGCCCATTTCTCCAAGTCATTCTTTGACTGCAAAACCGAGGAGTTCCTGCCAGTGTGGTTCAGCTTCCCACGGAAGGTGAACGACTCACGGAAGATGTGCGAGGTCAACTACGCCAACATCCAGGTACGTCACCGTTCGCTGCCACCGTTTTCCATTGCGCCACCGCTGCAATGTGTTCACCTGCCGCTGCTCGTCATCCTTTCGCAGGGTCGGGATGCGTTGGTGGATGCGGCCAGATGGTTGCTCTTGCAGGTGTATGGTAATTACCTGAGTGTTTGGTCAGATCATGTGGTTAGTCCACGATGCACCCTAAACCCGGTGTTGAGGCCGTGTATTTTTCATTTGTGTGTACACTCAAGTGACATGTGACAAAGTGCTCAGTCATCAATTGCGTTTGGTTTGACGTCGAAGTTTGATTGGAGATAGATCATCCATTTCTTTATGTCTTGGATCATCCAAATTAATGTTTGGTTGGATGGACTGGACGATCCAATTTTTCATTGGTAGGTTGGGTGAAACTTGATTGAGATTATTGAATCATCAAAGTTGATAATTTCATAATATTATTCGTGCGCATGATGATCGATCGTGCACGCCGAGCGCCGAGTTATTCGGATTGCTGAGCAAAGTTCGGACGTGGAGTTCGTGTGTGCCCGTGCGCCCTGCAAGATTCGGTGCGCTCATGTACGTGGCCATCATCAGGGCAGGGTGGTACAGTCGCGAGAACCGTGCACTGCGCCCTTGGCTGTAAGATTTGGAGTGTGAACGTACGTGGCAACCATCTGGGGATGCAACTTCGGTGCTCCCGTTTGTGCTTCCATGTGTACTCCGCGCTTATGTGTCATCATCTAATTGGTTGAAGTTAAATCAGACATTATGTTAGGTAAATGAAAGGGGTCCTGACGCCAAGAAAAAGTAAATCGTGGCCACACATCCTAATTGCTACGATTGGGGTCCGTGGCCATTGATACTAACGCCACAAACCAGAGTATAATGGAAACACATCCTATTGCAACGATTGTGTTCCGTGGCGATAGATCCTGTAACGCCACAAACCAGTAATTCGTGGCAAAAGATCCTAATGCAGCGATTGTGGTCCCGTGGCGATAGATCCTAACGCCACGAACCAGTGAATCGTGGCAAGACATCCTAATGCAATGATTGTGTTTCGTTGCATTAGTATCCTGACGCCACGAAAAAGTGATTCGTGGCCACACATCCTAATTTCTACGATTGGGGTCTGTGGCCATTGATACTAACGCCACGAACCAGAGTATCGTGGCAACACATCCTAATGCAACGATTGTGTTCCGTGGCGATAGATCCTGTGACGCCACGAACCAGTAATTCGTGGCAACAGATCCTAATGCAACGATTGTTGTCTGTTGCATTAGCATCCTGACGCCACGAACCAGTGAATTGTGGCAAGACATCCTAATGCAATGATTGTGTTTCATTGCATTAGTATCCCGACGCCACGAAAAAGTGAATCGTGCCCACACATCCAAATTGCTACTATTGGGGTCCGTGGCCATTTATACTAACGCCACGAACTAGAGTACCGTGGTAACACATCCTAATGCAACGATTCTTTTTCGTTGCATTATGGTCCAAATGAAACTGTTTGCTGATTCGTGGCAACAGATCCTAATGCAACGACTGTGTTCCGTGGAAATAAAGTTGTAATGCCACGAACCAGAAATTCATGGCAACAAATCCTAATGCGACGATTGTGTTCCGTGGCAATAAAGTTGTAACGCCACGAACCAAAGTATCGTGGCAACACATCCTAATGCAACGATTCTGTTTCGTTGCATTACGGTCCAAATGCAACTGTTTGCTGATTTGTGGCAACAGATCCTAATGCAACGATTGTGTTATATGGCAATAAAGCTGTAACGCCACGAACCAGTAATTTGTGGCAACTGATCCTAATGCAACGATTGTGTTTCGTGGCAATAAAGCTGTAACGCCACGAAGCAGAGTATCGTGGCAACACATCCTAATGCAACGATTCTATTTTGTTGCATTACGGTCCAAATGCAACTGTTTGCTGATTCGTGGCAATAGATCCTAATGCAACGACTGTGTTTCGTGGCAATAAAGTTGTAACACCACGAACCAATAATTCGTGGCAACAGATCCTAATGCAACGATTGTGTTCTGTGGCAATGAAGCTGTAACGCCACGAACCAGTAATTCTTGGAAACAGATCCTAATGCAATGATTGTGGTTCGTGGCGATAGATCCTGTAACGCCACGAATCAGTAATTCATGGCAACAGATCCTAATGCAACGATTGTGGTCCATTGCATTAGCATTCTGACGCCATGAACTAGTGATTCCTGGCAACAAATCCTAATGCAACGATTGTGTTTCGTTGCATTAGCATCCTGACGCCATAGAAAAGTGAATCGTGGCCACACATCCTAATTGCTACGATTGGGGTCCGTGGCCATTGATACTAACACCACGAACCAGAGTATCGTGGCAACACATCCTAATGCAATGATTCTGTTTCGTTGCATTACAGTCCAAATGCAACTGTTTGCTGATTCATGGCAACCGATCCTAATGCAACGACTGTGTTCCGTGGCAATAAAGCTGTAACACCACGAACCAGTAATTCGTGGCAATAGATCCTAATGCAACGATTGTGTTCCGTGGCAATAAAGCTGTAATGCCACGAACCAGTAATTCGTGGCAACGGATCCTAATGCAACAAATGTGGTCTGTGGCGATAGATCCTGTAATCGCCACGAACCAGTAATTCGTGGCAACAGATCCTAATGCAACGATTGTGGTCCGTGGTGATAGATCCTGTAATGCCACAAACCAGTAATTCGTGGCAAAAAATCCTAATGCAACGACTGTGTTCTGTGGCATTAGCATCCTGACGCCACGAACTAGTGATTCGTGGCAACAGATCCTAATGCAACGATTGAGGTTCATTGCATTAGCATCCTGACGCCACGAACTAGTGATTTGTGGCAACAGATTCTAATGCAACGATTGTGTTCCGTGGCCATAGATCCTAGTGCCACGAACTAGTGAATCGTGGCAAAAAGCCAAGCTTACTGCAACGATTTAGTATTCGTTGCAGTACAATCATTGCAATAGGTCGGAATCCTTGTAGTGTAGAAGTGATAATGGAACTGAATTTAAAAATCAATCTTTTGATCACTTTTGTGCTGAAAATAGAATAGATCATCAATTTTCTTCACAATATGTACCTCAACAAAATGGTGTTGTAGAAAGAAAGAACAGAACCTTAGTTGAGATGGCTAGGACTATGCTTGATGAATATCAAACTCCTAGGAAATTTTGGGCTGATGCATTAGCAACCGCTTGTTATGTCTCAAATCGTGTTTTCTTGCTTGCTAAGCTAGGTAAAACACCATATGAGCTCCGATTTGGACATAGGCCTAGTGTTACACACTTTCAGGTCTTTGGTTGCAAATGCTTTGTTAAGAAACATGGTAATCTTGATAAATTTGAACCTAGATCAATTGATGGCATGTTTCTTGGTTATCCATCTCATACTAGAGGCTACCGTGTGCTTTTACTTGACACTAACAAAATTGTGGAGACTTGTGAAGTGTCTTTTGATGAAGCTAGCCCAGGTACTAGCTCAAACATTGCAAGTCCAGATCTATATCCGCAGGCGGGGAGCATTTTCGTTGAAGATGAGGAAGAATTGGAGCTGCTGCCCGAAAATTCAGCAGCTAAAGACTTTGGTTCAGCTCCGGATGTTAATTCTCAACCAGCACAGACAACCATCAATGCTGATTCAAATCATCCTCAAGTCACAAGCTCATCGATTTGTGATGAACATGAAGAAGAAGAAGCTTGTGAGACATCTGTTCCCCTATGGTTTTACAAAGATCATCCCCCACAACAGATGATTGAAAGCTTGCACGAACGAGTCACATGGTCCAGGTTTTGCGATCCAAACTCTTATGCTCATTCTGCTTTTGTTGCTTCTTTTGAACCCAAAGATATATCACACGCACTCACTAATGAATCTTGGATTATTGCCATGCAAGAAGAGTTAGAAAATTTTGAAAGAAATAATGTTTGGAAACTTGTACCTCCACCTCAAGGTCACACTTTAATTGGAACTAAATTGGTATTTAAAAATACACAAAGTGAGGATGGGGTTGTGGTTTGGAATAAGGCTAGGTTGGTTGCTCAAGGTTTCACTCAAGTTGAAGGTCTAGATTTTGATGAAACTTTTGCTCCTGATGCTAGATTAGAAGCCATAAGAATTTTGTTAGCTTTTGCTGCATCTATTGGTTTTAAGCTATATCAAATGGATGTTAAAAGTGCTTTTCTTAATGGCTACATAGATGAGGAGGTTTATATGAAACAACCACCAGGTTTTGAAAATCCAGATTTTTCCTAATCATGTTTACAAACTGTCCAAAGCCTTGTACGGTCTCAAACAAGCCCCTAGAGCATGGTATGATAGGCTAAAAACATTCTTACTTGAAAAAGGGTTTACCATGGGCAAGGTTGATACAACTCTTTTTGTGCTTAAGCATGGCAATGACTCATTATTCGTTCAAGTGTATGTGGATGATATTATCTTTGGTTGTGCTTCTCATGATCTTCTGTCCAAGTTTTCAGCTATGATGAGTTCAGAATTTGAGAAGAGTATGATGGGTGAACTCACGTACTTTTTGGGGCTGCAAATCAAGCAAACAAAGGAGGGTACCTTTGTGCATAAAACGAAGTATACAAAAGATCTCCTATGGCGCTTCAACATGGACAAAAGCAAGCCTCTTCGGACACAAATGGGAACAGCAACAACACTTGGACTTGATAAAGACGGTGAACCCATGGATCAAAAAGAATATAGAAGCATGATCGGATCACTTTTGTACCTTACGGCATCAAGACCAGACATACAATTCAGCGTATGCCTTTGTGCACGGTTTCAAGCCTCCCCACGTGCTTCACATCGTCAAGCCGTCAAAAGGATTCTCAGGTACATACATGGAACTCAAAAATTTGGAATTTTTCTTCCTTCTTCCTCAACAGTTACTTTGAAAGCTTTTTCGGATGCTGATTTTGGGGGTTGTAGGATTGATAGGAAAAGTACTTCCGGTACTTGTCATTTTCTTGGTAATTCTCTTGTTGCTTGGTCCTTTAGAAAACAAAATTCAGTTGCACAATCCACAGCCGAATCTGAATATGTAGCTGTTGCTAGTGCTTGCTCACAAATTCTTTGGATTGTTCAAACACTTAAGGACTATGGGGCTGATCTAGATAGTGTTCCACTGTTCTGTGATAACACTAGTGCCATTTGCATTGCTAAAAACCCCGTGTAACATTCTAGAACTAAGCACATTGACATTAGGTATCACTTTCTCCGAGATAATGTTGAAAAAGGAAACATTGTGCTTCACCATGTAGATATCGAACAACAATTGGCTGACATTTTTACAAAACCTTTGGATTTCACTCGTTTTTGTTATATTCATAGTGAAATAGGGGTTATGCATCCTCATGGCTTAAATTGAGGGGGAGTTTTGAAACTTGGGAAGTCTATGTGTGAATCTGAAATTAAAATAATATGAGCATAGTATTTCATACATATATGACTTTGTGATTCCTTTTACATGCTGAAAGTTCTTACTACATTACTCGTGTTATACATTTTGTAGTTTTTGC
This sequence comes from Tuctoria greenei, assembly GCA_036927565.1. Classification (NCBI taxonomy): domain Eukaryota; kingdom Viridiplantae; phylum Streptophyta; class Magnoliopsida; order Poales; family Poaceae; genus Tuctoria; species Tuctoria greenei. Next base: position 82,784,256 of record JAYESD010000003.1, on the reverse strand, counting down.
CATGTCTAGTAATTGGAATAATTACTTACACTAAAACTGGTCATGGTCGAACTTTCTTGCTATTTTGAACTTGTTACATGTTCACAAGTGCTTTTAATCATTAATAATTAATCAAGTAATCAACTCACATGTTGAGTTTTTATGAACAAATATAAATTGAGAAAAGATCAAGAGAATATGCATGCATCGCACTTCTTCTTTTGAGATGGCTTATCATTGCACTTAGATATGAACTTGGAAAAAGTTGTATATGACTAAAACGATGTCCTTAAGCTTCTGATTGTCAAATGACATAGGCTTGGCTTGGTTGGTTAGAATAAGGCAGATGCGCATATAATCTCTTGCAAATATCATATAATCTAAATTTATGCTTTGAAAAATAATAAAATGCAGCAACTAGTGTCATGATTTCAGGTTTTGAAATAGTTAAGTTTGTGAGATCATGACTTAATTAAATTGAAAATTACATTTGATCTCTAGCATGTCTTACACTACTTTATGTATTTCATTGATGAGATAATGTAAGGTACTTGATAGTATGACTTGGATGAGCTTTGTTTATATGTATATGTTATAATATGCTCATAACAACTAAAGGGGGAGAGATAGTTTGTTTATATGCTCATGACTTGCTGAATACATTGTCAAAGGGGGAGAGATAAGCATGAAGAGAAAGAGAATATGTGCATAAGGAGAGATAATAAAGGGGGAGAGATAATATGGGATAATTTTTGGATTTTCTTCTCATTTTACTTTTGATTTACAAAGGGGGAGAAATTGCCTTCAAAACTTTTATGTGAATAAGCCAATGTTCGGATTCTAAATGGTGTTGCCAATGCATTCATCAAGGGGGATATTGTAAGACCTATGTGTGCTGAATGCATTGGCTTGTAGTGAATACACTTGCTTTGACGATAAAAGTTTTGAATATCACCAAAACACCTTTTTATTAAGGTCCGACTAGTTTTGGTTAGCTCCACTGAGTTTTTTCTTTAGCTCCGACAAGTTTTTGTTAGCTCCGGCTCAAGGTCCGAGTTGCTCTGGCAAGGTCCGGAACTTGACCGTAATGCTTCTGTTTTTCATTTGCAATGTTTTGTACTTGCTTTACATCTCTATAAATATTGCTTAGTATTCATTTGCTAAGTTTTTGGTGCGTTTTTGATTGACATTGATATCGTGTTACTGTGGTTTTGCAACATGCTTATGTGAGGTCCTCACATAAGCTGTTGTGTTTGGAACTAACTTGAGTCAAGTCGCGGACTTGGCCTCATATGGATTAGTTGTTTATTCATGTGCAGGTGTTGCTTGAGTTCAAGACATGGCTGTTCGGGATCCATTGAACTAGTCTTAGGGAGAAGATGAGGTTCAACAACCAAGTTCGGGAGGAATTGTGGTTGAGTTGATCGGGAGGTTGTGCAGCATGTTTGAATCAAGAACAATGCATATGAAGGTATCGTGAACGTCATTGGAAGATGTTTGCACGTGTGCAAGGAGTGCATGGATGTGGCTACATGGTTCCGAGACGAGATGAAGAGATGTGGACGTAAAGAGTTGGTCGGAAAGGTCCAACCGACTAGGTTATGGACTAAGGCTGCGGCTGAGTCGGGTTTGACTCAAGTATGGAAAAATTTGAGTTGGTTATGATAGGATTTCGTGTGGGTCACGAATTTTAGTTGTTTAGGAATGTGGGATACGTTCCTAAGGGTTTTGGAAGTCTTAAGATTGCTTCTATCTGTGTAAAGAAGAATCCTAAGCAGTTATGGAAAGTTACGATTCGTGAACAGAGTAGGATTAAGTTCCTGATCTGAGTTGAGTTGGCTTTCGAGCTTGTTATATAAGCAAGGGAGCCCAGAGCTCGTAGTGCACGACTTTGGGGCTGTTCCTCTTGTGTTCTATTGAATAAATTCGTAGTTTGAAGGAACTTTTGTACCTTGTTTGTCAGACTTGTTCCAGACAAGTTTTACTCGTCGAGTTTCTGGACAGCACTACCTTTCGTCGGTGGTTTTATCGTAACTCGAGTTTTACAGATCCAATTGACCTTATTCTTTTTGGGTTGTCTTCAAAACTTGATTATCTATCATATGTCAAAATTTCACGGTCATTGGATTTGTGGTTTCTGATCTACGCGAGCTTCTTTGCAGCATTTCAGAAACTGTTTTTCTCGGGTAGGTCAGATTGACCTTTGTTCGATCTTTCGATCATAACTTGAGTTTCCCTCGACGGAATTGAGTGATTCTTCTTGTGTTGTCTTCGTGACTTGATTCTCTCTGATATCTATCACTTTTTTCACAGTGAAACACGTTTATATTAGTCTCACACACAATTTCTTTAACAGATTGTTTTTCTGCCGAAGGGGTTTGGGGTTTAATTGTTTCCGCTGCGTAAGATTGTTAAATCTACCATTCACCCCCCCCTCTGGTAGCTTTCCACGTGCTCTTACATCCTACATAAACATTCTCACGCACACCCTAGCCAAAAACGCCCAAAAGTTATCGACCATACGCATAGGAATCGAAGTTCTTACGGCCACCGGTTGAAAAGCCGCGGGTCGCAGTCGAACATGTATATGCAGCCATTGCCACCTTGATAGGAGTTCATTTTGGTCATCCTCGTGATCCCATGATGCTCTCCGATCAATTTCCGAGTGGTTTTAGCCCTTGCCGAGGCGATTTTGTGTTGACTAAAACCCTAATCGCCGCCGCCGTCGTTGTGCGAGCTTTTCCGGCCATCCATCGCCGTCGGGAGGATCACCATCGAGTTCCTCGCCTGATTTTAGGTGGGGGCGGTGAGAGTGAGGTGCCGCCATGCCCTGGAGCAATCTGCAACGAGGGGCCGCCGTCGGGTGCCGCCCGAGCGCCGCTGACGTGAGGTTGAAGACGACTCGGGGTGGGCCCGGTCGTCAGTCTAACCAATGCGCGCCCGGATCTGGTGCGGACAAGTATCCCGTGTTGCTGCATCCGTGAACCCTGTGGCCCGGTGTCTCTTAATCCCGATTGGCCCAATTTAAATCCTGTGGGCCCAGCCATTATTCAAAACTTTTCAATTGAAATTTAAATTCCAGATTTATTTCCCACTTCAAAAATCCAAAAAATTTTCAAATAAGCAAAATGCTTTCATGAAATTTTTCAAATAAGCAAAATTTTTGATAGAACCAGCACGAAGAATAGTTTCCAATGGTGCACTTGGAATTGTATGAAAGTCCATAGAAATTTCTCCATAATTCAAATAAGTAAAATGCTTATAGAATTGATTCCTATAGCTCTGCTCTTCGGAAAATTTCCAATTTCTCCAGAACTGTCATTTGAATATCCTTGAACTCCAGTAAAACTCTCAGGGTCATTAGACTTCATTTATATGTTCAAATCACCTGTGTATTCTCTACCCACATAAAAATAGTCAAATTCATTTAGAATTTGTACAGAAACTTGTGCAAACATCTAAATTGAATATCTCTCAGTATAAAGCTTCAAAATTTTTCAAACCAACTTTATTGGTTTGATCTTTATCCACCCTAACCAGAACTACAACCTAATCTTCATGAAAAACCCTAGTTTTTCCTGCAGAGCCCTTCAAAGGAAAATCATGTTTGATTTTTATCTGACGATTAACTTAATAGAAGAATCTGAAATTTTGCCAAAATGTTCTATAGTAAGTTTATGAAGTCCTGTAAAAATTTCAGATTCATTGGACTTTATTAACCTAGTTCAATCTGAAGATTTTCCTAACTGGTCACACAATGCCCAAAAACAACAGAGACAAATCAGTAAAATATCCCCACTTGTAAATTCAATATCTCACAATATAATGCTTATAAAATTTTGAAACAAATTTTCTTAGAAGCAGTGAGACCCCCTATGTATGATACAACCACTAGTAGCCATGATACACCTGCAGAATTACAACCAAAATTCAGATAAGGCTAAACACTTAAGAAATTTTGTAGACCACTATATTCAATTGCTGTAACTGAAGCTTACCTGGTTATTCCTACATGACCATGTGAACTCCCTGTAATTTTTCTCAGGCTCAGGGAATCTGTTTAATCTGTATAAATTGAGATCACATCCCTATGCACAAAACAATATATATTTCGCCTCATATGTCCATTGCCTAAGTTCACCTTGTTTCCTTTCTGTTGCTGTCCAGTCTAGCAACAGAACTTCATGTCCTAGCAACAGAACTTCAAGTACTAACTAATATTAATCCTTCTTGAGTTATAATCAACTTCAATTATATATTAATAAATTGCAATCTCTTAATTGCATATCATTTCGATAGTGTTCGTGACGAAGGTGGCCAACGAGAAGCACAACCTGTAGGAGTGGAATTCTCTATTGGATCTGTTGTGGCGTGAATTCTCGGCGAAGGCTACTAACTGATTGTCGCTGACTTTTATCGCAACCGAAAGGCAAGCCCCGGTTTGCATTTATGTGCCTTTTAAAATTTTTCTTTTATACACATTGTATTGAATAGACTTGATATGTGCATTAGGTCTATGTTGATTGAATACTCCACATGCATGACCAAATAATGCTTGAAGTGGATGGGTAGTATAAGACTCCCTCGAGTTATATTGCTATGCTTAATGTTTAGTTAGAATATCAGTAGAAGTCGATTATGTTGGATACTACTTGCGAGATTGGTCACATTTTATTGACCACAAGTGAAGTAGTGGAATTCTACTTGTGAGAGAAGTCGAGTGAGGGAAACCTACTCGCGAGTTGTTACCATAACGTTAACTCTTTAATATGAGACATGGATGGGGATTTGTGTAGGTTGGTTTGCTCACATCGTGCCTGGGTCGGTAATGACGAGGCGGGTGTTGGGAGATGGATTGGTAGCCCCGACTATGTCGGTTAAGGCCTGTCTCGTGCTTGGCCCTATTGGACAAGTTTGAACTGTACCAGGTGCATGTTGGCTATATGGAACCCAGGAAACCGATGTACCTTGGGGATCCTATGTTGGAACCTTTCCAATCGGCTTAAGCTGCCGGCTGTTAGTACAATGGGAGGTAACTCACTCATGAACATCTCACAGCGGAGGTGCACCTTGAGGGGAGCTCACTGTTCGGGTCGATCGAACTGTTTCGATGTGGTTGAATTTGGGGAAAGGTGGCTGCGTGCGACATCAGTGGAGTGTGTCGAGGCAACTCCGAATATGGGCGTACGTGTCGTGCAGTTCGGGTATTTTTGATTGCAATCACCGTCGCTCGCGGTTATTTGAGCATACTTGGACACTGAGTCTTGACGTATTAAGAAAGAGAAATGGAAAGATTATGAATATGCTGCTATGAATAATTCTTTGTATTGAAATCTTGGCTGCTATAGAGATAGCACAATCAAAATTAACAATTTCCAAACATTTAACTTGGATAAGGCTTATACAACCTTGAGCAAGTATCATCGTGGATGAAGAGTTTCATGTTTGATTGTGGAATTCACAATGATGCTATGCCCATGGATCGCGTATGCTACTTTAAAACTGACCACTAAGGATTTACTTTCGGCAAGTCCATTCCTGCAAAATTAAGCTTCCCAGTCTTTAAAGTTTCGAGCATATAAAGTTTCATGTTTAGGTGAGACGGTTAAGTCTTGTTGAGCCTTGTGCTCACGGTTGCTATATTGTGGTTTTGCAGGTGTTATTAGCTTATGCTTATGTTATGGTTGTCCGTGAGACCTCGAGCTTGTCGAGATGTATCTCTCACGGAAACCATGCCGCTGCTCTCTGTTTCGTGTTGCTAGTGAGAAGCGTCCGTGGGCATGGACGACTTCTCTTGTGCATAGTTAGTTGAGAGTATGAGTATGTATTCTCCGCTGCGTTGTATATTATGTTGTAAAAGAGGATCATCTTGTGAAATAAAATATTTGTGTTGGTTATTTTGTAAGACTTTTCTTGTGTGCTGTTGGGTGCCGCATCGCACGGCACCACCCAATGCGATTCCTGGAATGTGCAGACCCCGGTCTCCACACTTTAAAAGGTGTTGGGATCCATATAGTGTATTTCTATCACATGCATTGCTATGAGTAGGAGCTTTAGAAAATATGCAACATGAATTATCCATAAAGCTCCACTCTTATCAATGAACAACACATTGATCATAGATACACTTGACATTGGATCCAATGCATATTTGATTTTTTTCTGCCCTGTATGTACAAATGAAAGTTCGATTACCTAACTCGAACGTTCATTTGTACAAGTCTCTGGAGCTAACCATCCCTCTCCATTCAATTCAACATCTCTTGGCCAAGGAGTAAATGAGGATGGTTGCTACCTATCGGAAATTATGCCCAAAGGTCAATCATAACTATACGAGGCTAGAGATTTGAAATGGGAACCCTCCATGAGCAACCAATGAGCTGCCACGAATGGGTGAGAGCATTATGCTCTCAACTATTTTAGGCACTCATTCAAGCTCAAGGGATTTGCCACCATAATTGGGTACAAGTTATTCCTATGTGGCTAAGAGTTATGATGTACCATGACCAAGGAATGACAAGATCACACCCAATTTATATTGGGTGCAAGTTGTTCCTATGTGGCTAGAAGTTATGACATGCCTTAGCCAAGGAACAACAGATCACACTCAACCCATGTCGAGTGCATGTCATTCCTTTGTGGTTCCAGGTATGTTGTACCTTACCCAAGGAACAACTGATCATACCCAATGCATGTTGGGCACATGTCACTCCCTTATGGCAAAAAGATATGATACACCTTAGCCAACGAATGATGAACATACTCAATGTATGTTGAGTGCACATCATTCCTTTGGATCTAAAGGTTATCATTATCCTAGTCAAGGAATGACAAATCACACCCAACACATGGAGACCCTGATGTGCGGACGATCAACATCGGAAACACTCTATTCAACCACACTCATGGTGTCAATGGGAGGCAACACAACAATCAACACTCAACCCTCCATTGTCAAAGCCATGATGCAACAAGGATAGGCCAACTCATGGCCTACCTCCGTTGTTAGGGTTTCAACCCCTATCATGGACCTTGATCAAGAATAAGCTTGGTGAAGGACCCTTACTTGAGGTAACTTGTATCACACCCACTACATTTTTATTTCAAATCATCGATTGCATATTTATTTTCCATCCATCCATCATCCACCTTACATATATATATATATATATATATATATATATATATATATATATATATATATATATATATATATAGGTTAGATTTTATTTCATCAAATAAAGATGTGCGGTAAGAATGATTTAGAATTCGCATGGATGAAATGATGAATAGTTGCTCTGTTTTATTTTCCTAAGTCTCTAGTTTACAACTTGCTACTCTCTGAATATTGCTTTCATTGGTTTGAAATAATTTTACCTTACTTTTGAAGTTGTGGGTAGCAAAAGCTTAATCTAATTCTAGGTTGTTGCAAGACTAGAATTGGTAATAGGGCTGCTAGTCCTAGTTTGAAACTAAAACTTAGATTTTCGGGGAAATTCTAAAAAGATTTAAGTTTCCCTAAATTGATTGGAAATACCTACCAAAGCCATATGATGTCCATACATAGACAAAACCTTATGCAATTGCTATTTTCTTTCACATTGAGCCTAGTCAAACTAGTATAGACCTATGTGAGAAATCATTCAACTCTTTTTGAATTCAAGACTTCACTTGCGCATACTATACTTCTACACTAGAAGTAAGCAAAACGTCCATCATATCCACCATACCACAACAAAAAGAGAAACTCCATGTTATTCATGTTTAGCACTCTCTTCAAAATTCATTGCAAATAAAGGGAGTAGAAGACATGGCTATAAAAAAAACATGCTTACATCATAAGCATGAGAGAAAAAAATAGAGAAAAGAAAAGTAGCCATGTTTCATCCCTGCAAAAAGAAAGAGAGATTATACCAAAAAGGAGTTATCTCAAGTATCCACATCCACTTCCACTCCATCACATATGCACTAGTCTTGAATCAAAAAGTTTTGATTTGAATTCTCCTAGGGCTTACTCTTTTGAATTAGCAATGTATGTGATGCAAATATGCCTACTTACTTTACTTACAAAGCTCCACATACAAGCCATATTCAATGAGTCGGAATGGTAGAGGAACAATGCTTTGGTGAGAAAATATTTCCACTATCCACAAAGGAGTGAACGAGAGAAACAAATTGTGGTACTTAATATCTAAATTGAATTCTCCTGGATTTAAGTGGAACTTGATTTCTAGGCTATGTTTGATCCATTTGCTATTCTACCTTTCAACTACTCATGAATATGAAAAAGCATAAGCCCCATGATAACTTAAGAAAGGTAGGGTATCATAGCCAATTTCTGCAATACAAGGTAGAGTATCTTGTTGTGCATTAGATACTTTTGAAAATAAGATATTGTAGCAACTCCTGATCATCAACTAAAGTCTTGAGTTTGCTCGGGACGAGCAAAGGATAAGCTTGGGAGAGTTTGTTGACGGCTGTTATATACCAATTTCATCCGTCAATTTAACTCAATTATGTGAAGGATTGAAATTTCTTGCACACATCACCTTTCTATCTAACCCAATTCCACTTGGACTTGGAGAAATATGTGTATGCAGCATTTTATGCAGTAAATGAGGAAATGTAAAGGGACCCATCCTATAAAATATCATCCCAGCCAATCAGGCGACGACACGTGGCATCCTATGGATCAAATGGCCCACAAATAGAAGTATCCGAGGAGATCCAACGATGTATCACTCATATACATCAATGGGACCCACCTGGCAGCCACCAGGAGAAAGCACATGAGAAACAGTGCTTTGACTAGGTCGGTCGAACCAGGGGGTTGGCCGACCTGGTCTTTGCACCAAACTCGGTCAACCTCCACGTGTTGGCTCCTCTCGGCTCCCTGCAGTCAATGGTGACTAATTCGCGCGCTTTTGGTGGCGGGAACCGACCTCAACACTAGTATAAATAGGACCCCCTACCCCTCACTTCAACACACACCACTTGGGCATCATTCTATTGTATACACTATCTTCCATAGTCCTTAGAGGAGTTAGGATGTAGAGAAGAGAGCCTCTAGTCCCAAGTCCAAATTGGGAAAGGAGTAGAAGGAGTCTCTCTTCCCAATTCCACATTGGGAAAGGTATGACTTATGTATTCCTTCTTGTATTTGTGACTTTGTGCTCAATAAAGATATTATCTTTAGTCTTCTTTTATACGTATACTTGGACAAAGCGTTTCTTGTATGATTGTTGAGTCCATGTATGTGGAAGGTATAGTCTTTATGATTTCACTCTCATGACCACATCTTATGGTCATAAACACCATATACCCCCACTATAGTCTATGTAGTTATGATATGATTATGTTAATATGAATGACTTATGCTATGCTTCAATATTGGTTCAACGATGTTTAGGTTAGTAATTGCCTTAGGATGGCGTGTGCCATGGCTCCTAAGGTATTTGCTTAGTATGCTAGCATGGTTCTAGGGTATTTAAGTAGCGTTGGATGTCTCGTAGACCCACGGATTGAAGAGGTATGCAGTAGGTGGTGACAGCCCTATCTGTCCTTTGTAATCCTCCACTTTCGGCTATGCCACAGGCTCCTGGCGAGAGTCGCCCTAGTATTGCTAGGGGTAATCCCTTGCCCGATGTGTTGAATAGCATTGCATAGGAATTCATCATTGACGTGACCATTAGTATCTACCTTAGGCTATGTATATGTATTAAGAGCATTATAGGAGTGACTCTCTAACTCTCAATCCAATCTCCCTCTAGGACCCATTTACCCTTTAGAATAGATTGCCTAGGTGTGTGTCACTACACCTATTATCAACTTACCCCTGTCCGGATAATGGATTAGTATCCATAGCTTGACCATAAGAGTAGTATATACTTACTCCATTGCCTTCCTTTGGGTGAAATGCTACAACGGTATCTTCGATGCGCTTGCGGATCTCATCTCTTTACCGGAGATGATCTTTGGTGTTAAGAAATACCAACAAGCATTTCCGGTGCCGATGTCGGGGATGATTTGTTAGTATATCTTAGGAGCCACCAACAAGCATTTTTGGCGCCGTTGACGGTGATGATTTGTTAGTATATCTTGGGAGCCGTCAACAGTAGATACTCCTAATATGCTTCTAATGTAAATATACATAGCCTAGGTTAGTTACTAATGATTATATTAATTATGAATTCTCATGCTAAGTGGATTAACACATCGGGCACGGTTTTACCCCTAGCAACACTAGGTGACTCCCACCAAGAGCCGGTGGCATAGCCGAATGTGAAGGATTACAAAGGACAGATAGGACTGTCACCACCTACTACCTACCTCTTCAATCTATGGGGTACGAGACATTCAGCGCTACTCTTTATCCTAGCACCATGCTAGCATGTTAAGTAATTACCTTAAGAGCCTAGGCACAAGCCATCCTAAGGCAATGAACTAAATCATCGTTGAATCAATGTTAATTCATAGCATAAGTGATTCATATTAACATAGTCATATCATAGCTAATTAGACTATAGTGGAGGTTTCTAGTGTTTATGATAATGTAATAAGAATGGTTGATGAGGACATCAACACCCCCGATACATCCACACCAACTCAGCTACTGGTTTCTGGTCCGATCACTCGCGCTTGTGCACGTCAACTAAACTATGAGGTGAACTCATTCCTGGCCTTATGTCCATGTTATCTAGACCGTGGAACTACATGATTTCTTGTTTTGCTTAGGAACAATGGAGAGAAGCCAATGGGAAGGGAATTCGCGCGGACGGGATTTGGACAGCAGAACAGCACCAACTTGTGACGGCCACCACTACTTCATATGGACTCTGATCTGGGCGTTCAAGTACTTCCTGGAAAGATTATCAAGTCTACTTTCAAACGGATCAGGCCTCATGTCCATATCTATTAGGAGTCGGCCAAAATCATTATTTTAATACCAATACCTTTTCTGTCTATGGTGATGATCACCAAAATTGGGCCCATGGCCCAACTATCGTTTGGAGTCCATTAGGGACTTGTGATTAGGGTTTCTCACGAACCTAGGGAGGTAATAAATAGTAGCCGCCACCCTCATTAGCTGGTGGGTTTTGTTTATTCGTAAGTTAGCTTCTGCTGCTTCCTTGTACACATGCGTGTTGACTAGATCGCCCGTCTACTTGTATCCAGAACCCCACTTTAGATTGATTCAACTGATAAGTGCTTGTTCTTCTTGTTCTTGCATGTTCTTCGATTGCTTGCAGGAACAAAGGCCCTTGTGGTCAGGTTGATTGTGCGCCAGCAAGATCAATACAACTTCGGAGTCGGTGTATCGATCGCTAAGGCGCATCGTCTTGGGGATGGTGTAGTTGGATCGCCAACGTCATCTCCTCCACAAATCAAACCCTCCTATTCTCATCAAAAGATCCGGAACCAAGATCCTATCAAGTGGTATCCGAGCAAGGTTAATCGATGAGAGTGCTACCATTACTTTTCTTTCCACTGTTATCATCCTATAGTCCAGAAAAAGCCCAAAAACCTACCAGATCTGTTTTTTCCATTATTCCTAGACCATTGTGCCTTTTACTTTCTCTACTTAGTCAAGACTTGTTGAGTTCATGGTTGCTACGACGAGCCAAGTTGCTGATCTTTAGTTTTGCACCACTAGAGTTTTGAGTTCGTGTCACATTCAGCCACCTAGTTCGAGTCAGATTCGTAGTTCGAGTTTGAGTTGGATTATTGGTTTGAGTTTGAATCAGATTGCTACTTCGAGTTTCAGTCGGATTGCTAGTTCGAGTATGAGTCGGATTACGAGTTCAAATCAGATTGCTACTTCGAGTTTGAGTCAGATTGCTAGTTCGAGTTTGAGTCGGATTACTAATTCGAGTTTGAATCAAATTGCTACTTCGAGTTTGAGTCAGATTAGTAATTTGAGTTTGACAACAAGAAAAAGGCAAGTGCAAAATCAAAAGCCGCACAAAAGCCACAAGCAATTAGAGAAGAAGAAAAAGGAAAGTGCAAGATCAAAAGCCGCATGTGCAAATTTTGTTCTAAGGTCTCCTGATTCCATCTAGAGAGAGTTTGGGTGACCACCTCAACAAAAAAAAATGAAAAAAAGGAAAAAATCAGATTGTTGTTTGCGGTGTTTTTGGTGATGGCATTGGTGTCTCGGCTCGCGTCTCTAGTATGGTCTAGGCTAAGATCAGCACTGTACTATCGTAGAACATTTATTCAGCTTTTTTGATTAACGTGGTGAAAGTTTGCTCCTTGTGCTAGTTCAGCCACCTAAAGCCATAGATTGACACCTGCTCTTGAAGTTGTTCATTACTTGCTGGTTGCCATCACCTTCTTTCTGAGCTTGGTAAGAACAGGTAAGAGCTTGATTGAACAGGTTGAGAGTGAGCGAGTTATCTCCACCAGCACCTTTGTAGCTAGGTATAATGTTACCCTTTCATATTGGATTGTTCTTTTTTTCTACTAACCATGACAGGAGGAGCAAATACAAATGAAGACGTGCATTCACCTCGCACACGGGGAATTATACAACACATCGAACGCCAAGTGTGACTACGCACAGAAGCACTTGATGAGGATTTTCGTGTCACCAGTGACCCCCTTGGTCAATTGGAAAATATGCAGATCGACACCAACACCAAAATCAGCACGTTGGAGATTTCCATTCAAACATTGAACACCTCTATTGGAGCCATCCTACAACACCTTGAGGAGAGGGATCGTGGACGCACCACAGATGGACATGTGAGCAATGCTCCTAGTATTGTACGTGACAATGAAGATGACTATTCTGTAGATACGGAGATTGGGGAAGATGAGGAAGCTAGGCCACGGCGCCGGCTACAATGCAACCGTCAAGGTATGGGTGGACATCGTCAGTGTGAGGTACGCAATCATGATGATACTTTTAACAAGATCAAATTTAAGATACCTCATTTTGATGGTAAATATGACCCTGATGCATATTTTACTTGGGAGATATCTGTTGATAAAAAATTTGCATGTCATGAGTTTCCTGAAAACGCAAGAGTTAGAGCAGCCACTAGTGACTTTACTGATTTTGCTTTTTGTTTGGTGGATAGAACATGGCAAGAAAAATCCTAATAACATACCACAAACTTGGGATGCTTTGAAACGGCTCAGCGGGCTAGATTTGTTCCTTCTTACTATGCACGTGATCGATTAAATAAGTTACAACAATTGAGACAGGGAGCTAAAATTGTAGAAGAGTATTTTCAGGAATTACAAATGGGTATGTTGTGTTGTAATTTAGACGAGGATGAGCAACCAGCTATGGCTAGATTTTAGGATGGTTTAAACCGTGAAATACAGGACATACTTGCTTATAAAGATTACAATAATGTTACCCGTTTGTTTCATCTTGCTTGTAAAGCTGAAAGAGAAGTGCAGGGACGACGAGCTAGCTCTAGAACTAATATTTCTGCAGGAAAGACTAGCTCATGGCAACCACACACGACTACTCCTTCGACTGGGCGTGCTTCCCGCCATCTTCTTCACCAAGTCGGGCAGCACCTTCTTCCTTTGGCAACAGGCCACGTGCTTCTTCCACTAGCTCAGCAGTAAAGACCACCCAAAAGCCCACCGAGAGTGCTTCTTCCGTAGCACCTACCGGATGATCTGGAGACGTTCAATGTCACAAGTGCAAGGGTTTTGGCCATGTGCAGCATGACTGCCCAAGCAAACGTGTTCTAATTGTTAAAGATGACGGTGAGTACTCATCTGCTAGCGATTTTGATGACTATACATGTGTTTTGCTTGCAGCTGACTATGCAGGTAGCGATGAACATCAAGAAGAGCATATTGGTGCAGAAGATGCAGCGCACTATGATAGTCTCATTGTGCAGCGTGTGCTTAGTGCACAAATGGAGAAAGCGGCACAAAATCAAAGGCACACATTGTTCCAAACAAAGTATGTCGTCAAAGAGCAATCTTGCCGCATGATCATTGATGGAGGTAGCTGCAACAACTTGGCCAGTAGTGACATGGTGACCAAGCTGGCACTATGCACCAAACCGCCCCCACATCCCTATTACATTCAATGGTTAAACAACAGCGGTAAGGCAAAGGTAACTGACTTGTGCGAATCAATTTTACTATTGGATCATATAAGGATGTCGTAGAATGTGATGTTGTGCCTATGCAAGCTTGTAATATTCTACTAGGAAGACCTTGGCAATTTGATAGAGATTCTATGCATCATGGTAGATCAAATCAGTATTCTTTTCTTTACAACGATAAAAAAATTGTGTTGCATCCTATGTCCCCTGAAGCTATTGTGCAAGATGATGTTGCTAGAGCTAGGAAAACTAAATATCAGGACCATGCTAACGTTGAGAACAATAACAATGCCAAATTTATGTTTGATAAGAAAAATGAGATATCTTTGAAGGGAAAATGCTTGTTTGCTACGAAATCTGATATTAATGAATTGATTGCTTCCACCTCTGTTGCCTATGCTTTGGTATGCAAAGATTCTTTGATTTCCCTTTACGATATGCAACGTTATCTGCCTCCTACTGTTGCTAACATTTTGCAGGAATATTCTGATGTGTTTCCAAGTGAAATACCACCAGGACTACCACCACTTCGAGGGATTGAGCACCAGATTGACCTCATTCACGGTGCTTCATTGCCTAACCGTGCACCATATAGGACAAATCCGGAAGAAACAAAGGAGATTCGGCGCCAAGTACAAGAACTACTCGACAAAGGTTATGTACATAAGTCTCTTAGTCCTTGTGCTGTTCCAGTTATTCTAGTACCTAAAAAGGATGGATCATGGCGTATGTGTGTGGATTGTAGAGCAATCAATAATATCACCATTCGATATCGTCATCCTATTCAACGCTTAGATGATATGCTTGATGAATTGAGTGGTGCTATTGTGTTCTCAAAAGTTGATTTGCGTAGTGGTTATCACCAAATTCGCAAGAAACTAGGAGATGAATGGAAAACTGCTTTCAAAACTAAGTTCGGTTTATATGAGTGGTTAGTCATGCCTTTTGGGTTAACTAATGCACCTAGCACCTTCATGAGATTAATGAACGAGGTTTTGCGTGCATTCATTGGAAAATTTGTTGTTGTGTATTTTGATGATATATATATATATATATATATATATATATATATATATATATAGCAAATCCATGAATGAACATCTTGATCACTTACGTGCAGTTTTTAATGCTTTACATGAGGCACGATCATTTGGTAATCTTGAGAAGTGCACCTTTTGCACGGATCGAGTCCCTTTCCTTGGCTATGTTGTTACTCCACACGGAATTGAAGATGATTAAGCCAAGGTAGAGGCTATTCAAGGGGTGGCCTGTACCAAAGACCATCACACAGGTGCGAAGCTTTCTAGGGCTGGCTGGGTTCTATCGTCGCTTTCTGAAGGATTTCAGCACCATTGCTGCTCCATTGAATGACCTTACAAAGAAGGGGGTGCCTTTTTCTTGGGGTACCACACAAGATAACGCCTTTACCATACTGAAAGATAAGTTGACACATGCACCTCTTCTCCAACTTCATGATTTTTCTAAGACTTTTGAGCTTGAATGTGATGCTAGTGGGATTGGATTGGGTGCTGTTTTGTTACAAGAAGGAAAACCTGTTGCATATTTTAGTGAGAAAATGAGTGGGCCTGTTCTGAATTATTCTACCTATGATAAGGAATTATATGCTCTTGTACGAACTTTAGAAACATGGCAGCATTAGTTGTGGCCCAAAGAATTTGTTATCCATTCTGATCATGAATAACTAAAGTATATTAGGAGTCAAGGGAAACTGAACTGTAGGCATGCTAAGTGGATGGAATTTATTTAGTCTTTTCCTTATGTCATTAAACACAAAAAGGGAAAGGATAATGTTATTGCTGATGCTTTATCTAGACGTTATACTCTTCTATCTCAACTTGACTTTAAAATTTTTGGATTAGAAACAATTAAAGATCAATATGAACATGATGCTGATTTCAAAGATGTATTGCTGAAATGTAAAGACGGAAGAACATTGAATAAATTTGTCCTCAATGATGGCTATGTGTTTAGAGCTAACAAGTTATGCATTCCAGCTAGCTCTGTTCGTTTGTTGTTGTTACAGGAAGCGCACGAAGGCGGGCTAATGGGGCACTTTGGAGTGAAAAAGACAGAGGAAATAGTTGCTGGTCATATATTTTGGCCAAGGATGAGGCAAGATGTGGAGCGCTTCGTTGCTCCCTGCACGACATGTCAAAAACCTAAGTCACGACTTAATCTACATAGTTTGTACATGCCTCTTCTTGTTCCTAGCATGCATTGGGAGGATATTTCTATGGACTTTGTTTAAGGACTGCCTAGAACAATGAAGGGGAGGGATAGCATCTTTGTTGTCGTGGATAGATTTTCTAAAATGGCACACTTCATACCTTGTCGTAAAAGTGATTATGCTACACATGTTGCTGATTTGTTTTCCCGAGATATTGTTAGGTTGCATCGTATGCCAAACACAATAGTTTCATATCGTGATGCTAAGTTTCTTATCCAATTTTGGAGAATGTTATGGGCAAAATTGCGGATTAAGCTTTTGTTTTCAACTACTTGTCATCCCCAAACTGATGGTCAAACTGAGGTTGTGAAAAGAAGTTTGACTACCATGCTTAGGGCTGTTTTGAAAAAGAATATAAAAATGTGGGAAGAGTGTTTGCCTCATGTTGAGTTTACTTATAATCGTTCCCTACATTCTAGTACTATGAAATGCCCTTTTGAGATTGTTTATGGATTTTTACCCCGTGCTCCTATTGATTTATTACCTCTTTCTTCAATGGAATGAGTGAATTGTGATGCTAAACATCGTGCTGAATTGATCTTAAAATTGCATGAAACTACTAAGAAGAATATAGAGTGCATGAATGCCAAGTATAAACTTGCTAGTAGTAAGGGAAACAAACCTATCACTTTTGAACCTGGTGATTTAGTTTGGTTATATTTGCGAAAGGACAGGTTTCCTAATTTGAGAAAGTCTAAATTGTTACCTCGAGCTGATGGTCCATTCAAAGTGTTAGAAAGGATTAATGATAATGCATATAAACTCGAGTTGCCAGCGGATTTTTGGGTTAGTCCCACATTTAACATTGCAGATTTGAAGCCATATTTGGGAGAAGAAGATGACCTTGAGTCGCGGACGACTCAAATGCAAGAAGGGGAGGATGATGAGGATATCAACACCCTCGATACATCCACACCAACTCAGCTACCGGTTTCTGATCCGATCACTCGAGCTTGTGCACATCAACTAAAATATGAGTTGAACTCGTTCTTGGCCTTATGTCCATCTTATCTAGACCATGGAACTACGTGCTTTCTTGTTTTGCTTAGGAACAATGGAGAGGAGCCAATGGAAAGGGAATTCGCGCGGACGGGATTTGGACAGCAGAACAGCACCAACTTGTGACGGCCACCACTACTTCATATGGACTCCGATCTGGGCGATCATGTACTTCCTGAAAATATTATCAAGTATACTTTCAAACAGATCTGGCCTCATGTCCATATCTATTCAGAGTCGGCCGCAATCATTATTTTAATACCAAGACCTTTTCTGTCCATGGTGCTGCATCACAAAAATTGGGCCCATGGCCCATGTATCGTTTGGAGTCCATTAGGGACTCGTGATTAGGGTTTCTCACGACCCTAGGGAGATAATAAATAGTAGCCTCCGCCCTCATTTGCTGGTGGGTTTTGTTTATTCGTAAGTTAGCTTTTGCTGCTTCCTTGTACACGCGCGTGTCGACTAGATTGCCCGTCTACTTGTATCCAGAACCGCACTTCAGATTGATTCAACTGATAAGTGCTTGTTCTTCTTGCTATTGTGTGTTCTTCGATTGCTTGCAGGAACAAAGGCCCTCGTGGTCAGGTTGATTGTGCGCCAGCAAGATCAATACAACTTCGGGGTCGGTGTACCGATCGCTAAGGCGCATCATCTTGGGGATGGTGTAGTCGGATCGCCAATGTCTTCTCCTCCACAAATTGAACCCTCCTTTTCTCATTGAAAGATTGGCAACAAATATCCTATCAATGGTGTAGCACAATCAGAAATACTATTCCTACCACATACATGGAATCGACAATCAAACGAAAATGCTTCATCCAAGTATATGAACAATAGTAGACTAAAGATATCATCTTTATTATGAATAAAGTCACAAATACAAATATGAATATAGGAGACATACCTTTCCCAATTGGGAAGAGACTCCTTCTACTCCTCTCCTACATGGACTATGGAGTAGTGGATACAAATGAAGAATACTCAAGTGGTGTGTGTTGAAGTGAGGGGTGAGGGGTACTATTTATATCTCGGAGAAGGGCCAGTTCCCTCCACCAAAAGTGTGCGAATCAGTCACCCATGACCTCTTCAAGCCAGGAGGAGCCAACACGTGGCGTTTGACCACGAAAGGCACCAAGACCTAGTCGGCCGACTAGGGGGGTCGACCGACCTGGTCTTGGCCCCATTGGGGTTGTGCTTCCTCCAGGTCTCTGCCATGTGGGTCCCATTCCTTTATATGGGTGCTACACCATTGTATGGACTCGGATACTTCTATTTGTGGGCCATTTGATCCATGTGGTGCCACGTGTCGTTGCTTGATTGGCTAGAATGATATTTTAGAGGATCCATCCCCTTATTTCACTTCATTTTTGCATAGAATCTCCGCGTGCACTACTTTCTCCAAGGACAAGTGGAAATAGGTTAAATAGAAAGGTGATGTATCTAAGAAATGACAATTCCTTCACATAATTGAGTTATATTGAAGGGTGAAATTTGTATATAACAGCCATCAACAAACTCCCCCAAGCTTATCCTTTGCTCGTCCCGAGCAAAGTCAAGACTTTAGGTTGATGATCAGGAGTTGCTATTATGTTCTATTTTTCAAAAGTACCATGTGCACAACAAAATATTCTACCTAGTATTGCAAAAATTGGCATGGTACTTCAGCCATCTTAAGTTATTATGGAGCTTTTGCCATCTCCTATTCATGGGTGGTTGAAAGATAGAACAACAAATGGGTCACACATACCCTAGAAATCAAGTTCCACTCCAATTCTGGAGAGTTGAATTTAGATTTTAAGTGCCTCAATTTGATCCTACCTCTATGTAAGTCTTGTAAGTGGATCTTGGTATGGAATGTAGTAGGCATATTTGTAACACATAATATTGCTAAGTCGAAAGAGCAAGCCTTAGGAGAATTCAATTCAAAGCAATTTGATTAAAGACTTGTGCATGTATGATGGAATGGAGTGGATGTGGATCTTGAGATGACTCCTTTTTTAGTGTACTCTCTTATTTTCGCAGGGATGAAACATGGCTACTTTTTTTCTTTTTTTTGTGTGTAGCCATGTATTCTACTCCCTTTTTCGCAATGAATTTTGGAGATAGCACTAAGCATAAAGGATATGGAGTTTCTCTTTTTATTGTGAAATGGTGGCATGATGGAGATTTTGCTTACTTCTAGTGTGGAAGTATAGCATGTGCAAGTGAAGTCTTGAATTCCACAAGTAATGAATGAAATCTCAAATAGGTTTATACTAGTTCGACAAAGCTCAATATAAAGACAAATAGCATATGCGTAAGGTCTATCAATTTAATGTATCATATGGTTTTATTGTGTATTTCCAATCAAATGAGGATAACTTAAATCTTTTTAGAATTTCTCCAGAAATCTAAGTTTTACTATCAAACTAGGAATAGCAGCCCTATCACTATATCATACCTCACAACAACTTAGAATGGATTAAGCTTTTGCGACCTGCAATTTCCAAATCCAGGCAAAAGCATTTAGCCAATGAGAGCAATAGGTTGGAGAGTAGTAGATTGTAAACTAGGGACTTAGGAAAATTAAAATGGAGCAACTATTCATCATTTCATCTATGTGAATTCCAAGTCATTCTTATCGCACATCTTTTATGTTATTTAAAAATAAAATCTATCCTATTTTTTTTAAATGCAAGGTGGATGATGGGTAAGTGGAAAATAAATATGCAAGGGGTTGATACAATTTACCTCAAGTGGGGGTCCTCCCCCAAGCTTGTTCTTCATTCACCTCCGTGTAGAGGGTTGAACCCTTGATGACGGAAGTATGCCGCGAGATTGGCTTGTTGTTGTTGTAGTATGGAGTTGAAGTTGGTGAATTGAGCGTCCATGGTTTGTTGCCAGTCTTGGGTACCTTGAACATGCCCTTGGAGAGTGTTGTAGATGTCACCCGTCCTTACTTCAAGCTTCTCCATACGTCTAGAGAGGTCTGTCATTCCCTGACTATAGTCATGATGACTGCTAGCCTAATTAAATGACATCTTCTCATAGATGTTGTAGGCAAGCAGCTAGAGCTTGAAGTGGATAGGGGTGCCTCCCTTGTAGCACCTGGCCATCCATGCCAAGATGGACCTTCGGTCTCATATGATGGAGGTTGAGTCCATCTGGGTGCATCACCCGTTGGGTCTATTCCTCTTCATACTCATGGACCATAGAGGTTGTCGGGGGCATGGCCGCTCTCCTTTACGGCTTCTAGTTAGCCTGTTAGAGATATTACTTCTTCTGGCTTCCTCGATGTGAAATAGGTCAATGGTTAGCCTCCGGCATTTGTACAAATGATAATCCGAGTTAGGTAACTGAATTTCAATTACAAAGCCGGGATAATAAAATATCAAAGAGCCATCTTAATGATGCTTAAGGGTATGTCCTTGCACTAAATAATATTCATTAATCAATTCTCTTTTATTTTCAATATACACAAATAAAAATATTCTAGTGCTCCTACCCTAGTAGCAATGTGGGTGATCAATGAAGTGGATTCAATTGGCCCTACCCTTGGGATATAATCTAACCATTGTGTCGTCATGGCAATAACTGGAGCAACTTTTATCTTTTTATTCATGGCACATAAAATTTTCAGTTCATCATCACGCACTATCCTTACATCTACTCTAGGGAACATAGTCATAGCCAACCATCTATGCATGAAGCGTAAAGTAGGGTTGTGCAAGTGGCTATTCCTAGGTGCACTACATCTGACCTCACCAGTTAAATCTTTCCAAAAACTTTGTTTGTTAAACTTAGGCAAAGTGTCTAAATGTAGCAAACAACGTTTATGGAAGCCTAGGATTTCACTTAATTCTTTCCATAGGATGTTGTATTATTTTTGAAATAATCTAAAAGTAATACCATGAAATCCTATTGTGAGTGTGCAAAGGAATTGTATGGAGAGAAAGCGTGAACCCTTCTCCTCCGTGTGAGCAATTTTTTTCCCATCCTAATGCATGCCAAATGGAAAAGAATTTGGAATCCATGCCTATTTTAGAGATCAAATCCGGATCATAAGCTTTCGTACGAGAAAACTCACGATCTTGGAGGAGCTTGTGTGCTTGATCTTCAACTTCACTTTGGATGTCGAGGTCGTCGTCGTGATGAAGTTGGTGTGGGTTGCTCCTCTCACCCATGGGAGTGTCCTCTTACGCACTCCAACTCCGTGAACTTGGTGTAGCAACGGAAGACGGGCATGAACTTGAGTCTCCACCATGGCTTGAGCTTGCAGCCTCCTTCCTCTTTCCAAACAACCTCTTAATTCCTTTCATGGCCACAACAAACAATAACACAACAAGGCAAAAACTTGAAAGAGGCGATGCTAGTGAAAGCAAAACCTCTGATGAATTTTCCCTTGAAACAATTGAGAGAAAATTGCAAATGCGAACAAAAGAAAATATTTTTGGGTTGGCAATTGATAAGAGTACTTCAATGAAGAGCAAGAAAACAATGTGAGCAAGAGTTACTTTGGTGAGGTACGAAATGAGGTGAAGTGCGAGGAGAAGAGCTCCTCACGGCCAACATTTATTGTGTGCAATCCCCAAAGGTCACTAGGGAACCAAATGTAGCCGTTGGAGGAGAGAGAGCCAAAATGGCCCTTTCCCCATGTCGGCCAAACAGGGGGGTCGATCGACCTGAAATGTGGGCCCCCTGTTCCCCCTTTTGGCAGGTGGATCCCCAACGGCTATGAAATTAGCACGTTGGTGAAATACCACTTTTACAGCTCAGAAAAATTGGTTTCCAAATAAAAAACTCTTTTTTCAAAACCCAACAATATTC
Source organism: Tuctoria greenei (assembly GCA_036927565.1). Taxonomy (NCBI): domain Eukaryota; kingdom Viridiplantae; phylum Streptophyta; class Magnoliopsida; order Poales; family Poaceae; genus Tuctoria; species Tuctoria greenei. The sequence goes on along the minus strand of JAYESD010000003.1, from coordinate 82,762,143 downwards.
TTTTTGTGAAAAACAAAGAAAAAATGATAGTTGAGAATATAAGATTCTCAACTGGCTAAGAAAAACCAAACATGCAGTGGGGGAAATAAAACTAAATGGGGAAATCCAAATAAAGAGAAAAGAAAAACAAAGAAAAGGTTAACTACCAATTTAACCTATTGGCTAGGTCTCACCACCGTCCGATGAGATGGACATCCCTCCTTCTTAATTTCTTGACATCCGTACCCAGAGGGATGGGCTCGGACGGCTTGTCTTGCTTCTTCCGCCATACCTTTTTTGTCGTCTTGGTGGACTTAAGCCTTTGGGGAGGCCCGGACTCCTCCATCTTCATTGGTTGTCATCATAGACGATAAGACGGGTTTTCTACATAGATCAACTTCCTCATGAATGCAATGAGCAGGTCCACCATTGGAGGTGTGATTTCGACCTCTTGAATGTTTTTAAGATTCGCCCCAATGAGAATCATGGAGCATTGCTCCAACTTTGGGTGAAAGTTAAACTTCTCCTCCGTGCCATTGATATGGAAGTCGATTTCTCCAGCTCCAACATCTATGCGAGCCTTCGCGGTGCTTAGGAATGGACGCCCAAGAATGAGCGGCGTATCCTTCTCGACCTCCATGTCAAGCACCACTAAATCCACGGGTATGAAGCAGTTCCATATTTTCACCAGGACATCTTCGGCAATACCCGCTGGATAACGGACTTAAGAATCAGCTAGTTTGGGTTGCATTGGTGTTGGAGTAAGCTCCGTGAAGTTCAGCTGGTCAAAAACCACCTTGGGCATCACACTCACACTTGCTCCAAGGTCACAAAGGGCCTTGTCAAAGTGGTGTGCCCCAATCGAGCATGATATTGTAGGACATCCAAGGTCCTTCAGCCATTTGCCTCCTTGTAGAGAAATCATGTCGATGCTTTCCACGGGAGGTTTGGGCTGTACTAGCATCTTGCCATTTCCTATTGGAGGAACAATAGCTACCAGTTGAGCCAACTGAGTCTCCAACATCTTATTGAAGCTCAAATGATTCTTGAAGGCTGAGGATAGTCCTTCAATCTTCGCATTGATGCTCTCTAGGGTTTTGTCATTAGCTAATAGCTTCTTGGATACAACCTCATTGATCTTCAGCTGGCCAATGGCAAGTTCTCTCAAGTTGGGCTGATTTCCATTGTTGCCATTGTTGTTGTACCCTCCTTGAAAGAATAGGCATGGTTAGCCTCACCCTTGACCTCCTGGACGATAGCCATTGTTGGCTACGTTTAAGGTATCCTCACGGGTTTTTGGGCAGTCATTGCCCAAATGACCCGTGTTGCCTCAGACTTCACAAGTGATGTGAGAGTCTAAGGCATAGGCATTGCCACATACTTCACCATTGCCTTGTCCATCAATTTTCTTCATAAGGAGGTCCAACTTAGCGGCGATCATGTCCACCTCCTTCAAGGTGTGCATGCCTCGCTGGCGTCTATGGGGACGCTTGTAGCTCCATCCCATGTTTGACACCATCTTCTCAATAAAATCTTTGGCTTTGGGCACCGTCAATGAGAAGAAGGCACGTCAAGTAGCAGCATCAACATGGTCACGGATGGAAGGGATCAGCCTGTTGTAAAAGTTTTGGATTATGAGCCAAACATCCATCCCATTGTAAGGACAGGCTAGGATGTACTCCTAAAGCCTTTCACAAGCATCAGGAATAGATTCCTTGGCATCTTGCTGGAAGTTGGAAATTCTTCCACGTAGGGCATTAGTCTTGCCCAACGGGAAAAACTTGGCAAGGAATGTCATAGAACACTTCTCCCAAGTATCTAGAACACTTCAATTCACATAGAACCAGTATTTCACTCTCCCAGGAAGAGAGAACAGGTAAAAACTAAGATGGACAGCATTAGGGGATACGTCCTTAATCTTAAAAGTGATGCAGATCTCATGGAACTGTTGCAGGTGAGCACTTGCATCCTCATTAGCCTTCCCACAAAATGGGTTGGCTTCCACCATAGTGATAAGGCCAGTATTGATTTAAAAGTTCATGTCTCCCATGTTTACAGTGGGCCCAACAAGCACATTGTTAGCAGGGGGAGCAGAAAACTCACGAAGGGTCTTATGGGCCATTGGTGTTTTAGTTATTGGTGTGGTTGTGCTGGCTTGCTTTGCCGCTCGAAGCTTCTGAGGAGTAACAACACGAGGTTGATCTCTCAAAAGGGATTCGAGATCTTCAACAAAGTTTTACTGGCATGCAGAAACCACACATACATTACTGTTTTCACATAAAATACAAAAACAAAGAAAAGGTAATCCTACTAAAACCTAACAGGGTCCTATCATATTCACTCAATCATTCAATACTTCAGCTGCCTTCCCCGTCAATGGCGCCAGAAATGCTAGCTGATATTTCCGATGCACTACTAATAATTCATCCCTAGCAGGGGTGACAAAAATGTTTGTTGGTAGGTTTTACTTCTCAGATGAACATCCGCAAGCGCAAAGAAACTATCGATGTAGCATTTCCCCTTTAAAGAGTATTCCAAAAAGGGTGTCATATATTTTCCCAAAGGAAGGCTAGATGGAAGTAAAAACAATCATCAAGTGGAAAGGCTAGGTTGGCCTAGGTAGGGTTCTAGCAAGGATGGATAAAGGGTAATTAAGGTAGTATGACACACACAAGAGCATCCTATCCTAAGGGATAAATGAGGTAATAGAGGAGCTAGGCTAAGAGTTAGGTAGATACTCCTACTATGCTTCTAATATACATATACATAGCCTAAGTTAGTTAAAAATGATTATATTAATTATGAATTCTCATGCTAAGTGGATTAACACATCGGGCACGGGTTTACCCCTAGCAACACTAGGCGACTCCCGCCAAGAGCCTATGGCATAGCCGAATGTGGAGGATTACAAACAACAGATATGACTGTCACCACCTACTACCTACCTCTTCAATCCGTGGTCTACGAGACATTCAACGCTACTCTCTATCCCAGCACCATGCTAGCATATTAAGTAATTACCTTAAGAGCCTAGGAACAAGCCATCCTAAGGCAATGAACTAAACCATCGTTGAACCAATGTTACTTCATAGCATAAGTTATTCATATAAGATATTCATATTATAGCTAATTAGACTATAGTGGAGGTTTATAGTGTTTATGATAATGTAATTAGAATGGTATAGCACAATCATAAATACTATTCCTATCACATACATGGAATCCACAATCAAACATGAAATGCTTCATCCAAGTATATGAACAATAGTAGACTAAAGATATCATCTTTCTTATGAATAAAGTCACAAATACAAATAGGAATACAGGAGACATACCATTCCAAATTGGGAAGAGACTCCTTCTACTCCTCTCCTTCTTGTACTATGGACTAGAGACTCTCCTCTCTACAGCTTATACTCCTCTAAACCTATGAAGAGTAGTGGATACAAAGGAAGAATACTCAAGTGGTGTGTTGAAGTGAGGGTGAGGGGTCCTATTTATAGCTTGGAGAAGGGTCGGTTCCCGCCACCAAAAGCACGAGAATTATTCACCCATGACCTCTTTAATCCGGGAGGAACCAACACGTGGTGTTTGACTGCGAAAGGCGCCAAGACCTAGTCGGCCGACTAGGGGGGTCGGCTGACCTGGTCTTGGCCCCGTTGGGGTTGTGCTTCCTCCAGGTCTCCGCCAAGTGGGCCCCATTCCTTTATATGGGTGCTACACCGTTGGATGGCCTCGGATACTTCTGTTTCTGGGACATTCGATCTATGTGGTGCCACATGTCATCGCTTGATTGGCTGGAAGGATATTTTATAGGATCCATCCTCTTGTTTCACTTATTTCTCCATAGGATCCCTGCATGCACTACTTTCTCCAAGGACAAGTGGAAATAGGTTAAATAGAAACTTGATGTATGCAAGAAATGACAATTTCTTCACGTAATTGAGTTATATTGATGGGTGAAATTTGTATATAATAGCCGTCAATAGTGCGCACCATTGTAACAGGGCCACCGAGACTGCCAGCTTTGAGGTGCTGGTCTCGCCCCTATCACATAGTTCGACGGGTTGAGCAGCAGGTCTTGACAATCTTCTGACAAAAACTCCGTCTAGAACTTGAGCTCTAGTTGAAGACTTCGTCGAGAGGTCATCAGCTTCAGCATTGTTGAGACGTTGTACATGATAGAGATCCAGGACGTGGAAGTCTTTCTGCAGCTTTTGGACTTCAAGTAAATAAGCAGTGAGCTGAGGGTTTTTGCATCTACATTCACCTTTGACTTGTTTGATGATGAGTTGCGAGTTACCCTTCACCAGTAGATGCATGATGCCATATGATAGCGCCACCTTGAGTCCGTACATGAGAGCTTTGTACTCTGCGATGTTGTTGGTTGCCTTGATGTCAAGGTGTACCATGTACTTGACCTTCTTCCAGTTGGAGCAAGAAGAAGGATTCCAACTCCGGCCCATGCTTCTGCACGGAGCCGTCGAAGTAGAGTGTCCAGTGAGGCTCAGTGAAGACTGGGACCTTAGGTTCCGGCTTCTGCTCACTGAGGCCCCCTGGAGTTGATGAAGAAAGAGTCCACTCAGCCACGAAGTTAGCCAGCGCCTGACTCTTGATAGCATGTCGAGGTAGGAATTCGAGATTGGATTCTGCCAGCTTTGTAGCCCACTTGGCGATATCTCCAGTAGAATTTGGATTATGCAATATAGCACGCAGTGGATAGGAGGTTACCACTCATATCTTGTGGGCCTGGAAGTAGTGATGTATCTTTCTTGAGGCAATAAGGACTGCATATAGCAGCTTATGCACCTCAATGCAACGAGTCTTGGCGTCGTGGAGCACTTCACTGATGAAGTACACTAGCCGCTGGACAGTTTGGACCCTCCCAGTTGGGCCTGAAGCTTCTTCTCCATCAACCCGGACCCTCCCGTAGGGGTCCGGATCTTCTTCCTGAGAAACCCGGACCCTCAGAGAGGGGTCCAGATCTTCTTCTTTATCACCCCGGACCTTCTCGAAGGGGGTCAAGACCTTCTTCTTGTTCAGCAGAAACTCCCTCGATTGCAAGATATTGATCCGCGGGCATCTTGTAGGATCTAAGAGCACGTGTAAAGCTACCAAGGGGGGGGGGGGGCGAATGGTATATTAAAACTTTTCAGCGGAAGCAACGGAAAAACCCCTCGGCAGAAAAATGATTTGTTAAATAAATCGTGTGTGCGACTAATGTAAAGGTGATCAATTGTAACTAAACAAGTAGAGATTGTGGAGAATCGAGTCACGAAGATGTCACAATAATAATCACGGAAATCCATCGAGAAAAACTCAAGTTACGATTCTAAGATCGAACAAAGGTCAATCTGTCACACCCTAGAAAAATAGTTCTGCAACACTGAAAAGAAACTCGTATAGATCAGAAACCACAAATCCAATGATCGCGAAATTTTCACAGATGATAGAAAATCAAGTTGTGAAGACAATCCAAAAAGAATCACGTCGATCAGATCTGTAAAACTCAAGTTATGATAAAACTACCGGAGCAAGGTAGTGTTGTGCAGAAACTCGATGAGAAAGACTTGAACAAAACAATATGGACGAACAAGGCACAAAAGCTCCTTTAGAGTACGAATTGTATTGATCTAAACTCACAAGGAACAGACCCAAAGTCGTGTACTGTGAGCTCTGGCCTCCCTTGCTTATATAACCAGCCCTTAGGCCAACCCAAACCTAACTAGGACTCTAATCCTACTCAATTCACAAATCGAAACTTTCCATAACTGCTGAAGACTCTTCTATACGCAGACAGAAGCAATCTTAAGACTTCCAAATACCTTAGGAACGTATCTCACATTCCTAAAACAACTCAAATTCGTGACCCACGTGAAATCATATCACAAACAACTCAAAACTTTCCATATTTGAGTCAAACACGACTCAGACGCAGCCTGAGTCCATAACCTAGTCGGTTGGACCTTTCCAACCAATTTTTTACGTCTACATCTCTTAATCACTCCTCGGAACCATGTAGCCATGTCCATGCACTCATTGCACACGTTCCAACATCTTCCAACGACATCCAAATACCTTCATATGCATTGTTCTTGATTCAAACATGTTGCGCAACCTCCTGATCAACTCAACCACAATTCCTCCCGAACTTGGTTGTTGAACCTCATCTTCTCCCTAAGACTAGTTCAATGGATCCCGCCACCAGCCATGTCTTGAACTCAAGCAACACCTGCACATGAATAAACAACCAATACTTCTGAGCACAAGTCCTCGACTTGACTCTCGTTAGTTCCGATAACCGCAACACCTTATGTGAGCACCTCACATAAGCATGTTGCAAAACATAGAAAAAACGATATTAGCCATAACCACCAAAACACACCAACAACTTAGTAAAACATTACTAAGAAAACTTCCCATCAATGTAAAGCAAGTACGAATCATTGCAAGATAAAAGCAGAATAATTGCAATCAAGCTCCAAACCTTGCCAAAGCTAACCGGACCTTGAACCGGAGCTTACCAAAGCTAGCAGGACCTAATGCCAGAGCTAACCAAAGCTGGTCGGACGTAGCAACGGAGCTTACCAAAGCTAGTCAGACCTAGCACCAGAGCTGACCAAAGCTAGTCGGACCTAGCCACAACAAGTCAGACCGAACCAAAATAAGTAGGAACTAGACAAAGAAGTCTGACCTAGCCAAAGCAAGTCGGACCTTGCATCGGACCTTGCAGGAGCTATCTAAAACAAGCCGGACCAATCACCGGACCTTGCAGGAGCTCGAACCTATAGTTGTACCTTGTTAAAAAGGTGTTTTGGTAGTATTCAAAACTTTTATCGTCAAATCCAATGTATTCAGCACAAGCCAATGTATTCAACACACATAGGTCTCAAAATCTCCCCCTTGATGAATGCATTGGCAACACCACTTAAAACCCGAACATTGGAATGAAAAGCTTTGAAAACAATTTATCCCCCTTTTGAAAATCAAATGAGATAGAAATAAATTTCTCCCCCTTGCATACTTCTCCCCGTATGACAATGTATTCAGCAATGTACAAAAGAGAAATTTTAATTTTTTATGAGCACATTATAACATATACATATAAAACAAAGCTCATCCGAGTCATACTATCAAGTAACCTACACTATCACAACAATGAGATGCATAAAGTAGTGTAAGCCATGCTAGAGATCAAATGTAATTTTCATTTTAAGCAAGTCATGATCTCACAAACTTTACTATTTCAAGACCTAAAAGCATGGCACTTGTTGCTGCAATTTTATTTTCTTTTAAGCACAAATTTTTAACATATGACATTTGCAAGAGATTATATGCCGCATCTACCTTATTCTAACCAACCAAACATTTGACAATCAGAAGCTTAAGGACATGGTTTTAGTCATACACAACTTCTTACAAGTTATATCTAAGTCCAATGATAAGCCAACTCAAAAGAAGAAGTGTGATGCATGCATATTCTCTTGATCTTTTCTCATTCCTTCATTTGAACATAAAAACTCAACATGGGAGTTGCTTACTTGATTAATTTTTTTAAAAGCACTCGTGAGCATGCAACAGGTTCAAAACAGCAAGAAAGTTCGATCACGACTAGATTTAGTGTAAGTAATTAATCCAATTACTGGTCATGGCAAAAACTACAAAATGTATAACACGAGCAATGTAGTAAGAACTTTCAGCATGTAAAAGGAATCACAAAGTCATATATGTATGAAATATTATGCTGATATTATTTTTAAATTCAGATCCCAAACTTGAAAGCTCCCCCTCAATTTAAGCCATGAGGATGCATAACCCCTATTTCACTACGAATGTAACACAAACGAGTGAAATCAAAAGGTTTGTTAAAAATGTCAGCCAATTGTTGTTCGGTATCTACATGGTGAAGCACAATGTTTCCTTTTTCAACATTATCACGAAGAAAGTGATACTTAATGTCAATGTGCTTTGTTCTTGAGTGTCGCACAGGGTTTTTAGCAATGTAAATGGCACTAGTGTTATCACAAAATAGTGGAACACTATCTAGATCAACCCCATAGTCCTTAAGTGTTTGAACAATCCAAAGAATTTGTGAGCAAGCACTAGCAGCAGCTACATTTTCAGATTCGGATGTGGATTGTGCAACTGAGTTTTGTTTTCTAAAGGACCAAGCAACAAGTGAATTACCAAGAAAATGACAAGAACCGGAAGTACTTTTCCTATCAATCCTACAACCCCCAAAATCAGCATCCGAAAAAGCTTTCAAAGTAACGGTTGATGAAGAAGGTACAAAAATTCCAAATTCTTGAGTTCCATGTTAGTACCTAACAATACTTTTGATGGTTTGACGATGTGAAGCACGTGGAGAAACTTGAAACCGTGTACAAAGACATATGCTGAATTATATGTCCGGTCTTGATGCCGTGAGGTACAAAAGTGATCCGATCATGCTTCTATATTCTTTTTCATCCATGGGTTCACCATCTTCATCAAGTTCAAGTGTTGATGTTGTTCCCATTGGTGTCCGAAGAGGCTTGCTTTTGTCCATGTTGAAGCGCTTGAGAAGGTCCATTGTACACTTCGTGTGATGCACAAAGGTAACTTCCTTGGTTTGCTTGATTGCAGCCCCAAAAAGTAAGTTCACCATCATACTCATTTCAAATTCTGAACTCATCATTGGTTAAAAATTGGACACAAGATCATGAGAAGCACAACAAAAGATAATATCATCCACATACACTTGAACGAATAATTAGTCATTGCCATGCTTAAGCACAAAAAGAGTTTTATCAACCTTGCCCATGGCAAACCTGTTTTCAAGTAAGAATGTTTTTAACCTATCATACCATGCTCTAGGAGCTTGTTTTAGACCATACAGGGCTTTAGTTAGTTTGAAAATATGATTAGGAAAATCTGGATTTTCAAACAAGGTGGTTGCTTAACATAAACCTCCTAATCTATGTAGCCATTAAGAAAAGTACTTTTTTACATCAATTTGATATAACTTGAAACCTTTAGATGCAGCAAAAGCTAATAAAATTATTATGACTTCTAATCTAGCAACAGGAGCAAAAGTTTCATCAAAATCTAGACCTTCAATTTTGGGTGAAACCTTGAGCAACCAATCTAGCCTTATTCCTAATCACAACCCCATCCTCTATTCATTTTTAAGCACCCATTTAGTTCCAATTAAAGTGTGATCTTGAGGTTGAGGTACAAGTTTCCAAACATTATATCTTTCAAAATTTTCTAACTCTTCTTGCATGGCAATAATCCAAGATTCATTAGTGAGTGCGTGTGATATATCTTTGGGTTCAAAAGAAGCAACAAAAGCAGAATGAGCATGAGAATTGTGGTCGGAAAACCTCGATCTTGTAACTCGTTCATGCAAGCTCCCAATTATCTGTTGCGGGGGGGATGATTCTTGTAAATCCGTAGGGGAACAGATGTCTCACAAGCTTCTTCTTCATCAGGTTCATCGCAGATTGATGATCTTGTGGCTTGTGGACGATCAGGACCAGTAGAGATGGTAGTCAGAGCTTGTTCAAAGTTCAAAGCTGGACACGTGTCAGCTTCGGAACTATCAGGCAATATCACTGACTCTTCTTCTTCTTCGAAAATACGCTCCCCCTGAGGATATGGATCTGGACCTGCAATGTTTGAGCTAGTACCTAGGCTAGCTTCATCAAAATACACCTCACAAGTCTCCACAATTTTGTTAGTGTCAAGTAAAAGCACACGGTAGCCTCTAGTATGAGATGGATAACCAAGAAACATGCCATCAATGGATCCAGGTTCAAATTTATCAAGATTACCATGTTTCTTAAAAAGCATTTACAACCAAAGACCAGAAAGTGTGTAACACTAGGACTATGTCCAAACCGGAGCTCATATGGTGTTTTACCTAGCTTAGCGCGCAAGAAAACCCGATTTGAGACATAACAAGCAGTTGCAATCGCATCAGCCCAAAATTTCCTAGAAGTTTGATATTCATCAAGCATAGTCCTAGCCATCTCAACTAAAGTTTTGTTCTTTCTTTCTACAACACCCCTTTGTTGAGATACATATGGTGAAGAAAATTGATGATCTATTCCATTTTCAGTGCAAAAGTGATCAAAAGATTGAATTTTAAATTTGGTTCCACTATAACTTCTAATTGCTTTCAAAGATCCTAGGTGATCAATTGATAATCTAAGAAATAAAGTTCTAAAGTGACTAAAAGCTTCATTCTTGGATGCCATAAAGTAAACCCAATAGTATCTAGAATAATCATCAACAATCACAAGAACATATCATTTACCTCCAAAGGATTGAACACATGAAGGTCCTACGGTGTCAAGGTGCAAAATTTCACTCGGTTCAGTTGTCATGATCATTGTGAGTGGAGTATGTTAACCTGCAACCATCTTAGCATGTCTACACGAAGAGCACACAATTTCTTTGTCCCCTTTAAGCTTAGGCAGCCCACGTATGCGATCAAGAGCACTAACACGCTTTAGATGATCAAAGCCTACATGACCAAGTCTACGATGCCAAAAATATAAGTCCTCTGAATCATTAGCAACTACACACCTATGCTTAGAGGAAGACATATCAAAATCAGCTTTAAAAACTCTTCGAAACAGAGACATGTTAAAAATAAGCCCACTATTTGAATTTACAACTTTGCAGAATTTTTTAGTGAAAATAATTTTTAGATTTTCATCTAGCAGTTGTGAAACAGAAAGCAAGTTGTATTTCAAATTTTTAACAAGTGCCACATCCCTCAAAGTGTGGTGATTATTTACTCTAACCGAACCCTTAGGAATTATAGGAGTTGAAGAATTATCGGCAAAAGTAACATTCTCTACACGTGACACAAAAAAGAGGAAGGAGAACCATTCTTTGTTATCGGTCATGTGGCGTGAGCAACCTGAATCCACAATCCAAATGTTCTCCTTCCTCAAGAATGTAACCTACATAGAAGAACAATACATCGATGACTCAATATTGAGGTTAGTCAAAAGGCATTTAGGAATCCAGTACTAAGTTACACGACGTGCAGCAGGAAAAATACGCGAAAGCTGAGATAAAACAGCAGGTTTATGAGTCCAAGTTTTAGATTTTTTGTTCTTAACTACTGACCCATAAGGTGCTACTTGTGTAGCACAAAAATGAGTAGCTTCGAAGGCAAAAACAGAAGGTCCGGAGGTAAAAAATGAAGCTCCGAAGGTAAACTTTGAGTGTTTTTGACTCATAACAGCAGGTTGCAAGTTACTGACATTCGTTTTAGTATGTGCAACAAATTTTGCATGGAGTTATAAGATCTAGCTTGCATTTTTTTCTTTTTTATGTTGTTTAGCTAGTCTATAACAAAAATCTATGACATGACCATCTCTACCACAATAGGTACAATGAAATTTAACTTTGTGTTCATGTCTAGATGAGCATGCAGTATGTTTATTTGAACCCGAATGTGACAACACTCATGCAGATTTAAAAGCCACCTCTTTTGGTTAGGAACTGTTTTAATCATACCACCTCATAATGACTTTACAATTTTAGGTGGATGCGCTTTAGCATGAGAATGGGAATCAAAACATAAACAAGTTTTATCATTACAAGATTTGGATGAATTCATCGGCAAGTTTATATTATTGCTCCCAATACAAAACTTCTCTAGTGTCCTATTCATGTCATCAAGTTTCTTAGACAATTCTAGGCAGTTTTCACTGAAGTTTTTCCTTTTAGTTTGCATTTAGAACAATATTTAACTTCATGAGCATGTAAAGCATTGTTCAGTATTGAAATTTCATTCATAGCATCTTTTAGTTTCTATTCAAGATCATTACAGGTAGAACAATGCAAATCAATTCTAGAAGAAGAAGCATCTTTTAATTTTCCGTCATTAAGTACAGCAAGCTTTTTGTTCTTTTCAATCTCTAACTCAACTTTATCAAGAGTGGAGGAGTGTGCGTTTCTTAAGTAGGACAATTGCTCATATATGAAATCGCATGAGGAACAAGAATCATCACTAGGAATCAAGGTTTTAAAACGATTAATTTCATATTCTAGTGACTCAATTTTAACAGCATTTTTTCTGAAGATTTTTCTCCTTTTTCTTAACAATAACAGTTGCACGGGAAATAGCATCACACATTTCATCACAAGTAAGACATACCTCTTCATTGTCACTGTTGTGTTTTAAATCCTCCATACTTGATCTTGATTTGCCCACCATGGAGCACAAGTTTGCCAGATCGTCTTTATCTTCGTCACTTCCAATGTCTACATCACTTGAGCCAAGTTCTTGAAGTGCGGTGATGAAACTGTTTATCAGTTTGCGTTCTGTAAAACCCTTCTTCTTGTTGTTGATGTTGCCAGAAGAGGACTTGACTTTATTCTGCTTTTCATCACGGGTACAAGGACCTGAAAGATTAGAGCAATCTGTTCGAAAGTGTCATGTCTTACCACATTCAAAGAATCGTTGAGGTCCGGAGCTTCCTCCCCTTCTAGTTCTCACATATTGCAATGATTTTGAGAACCGAGTAGATGAGTGCTAGCTCTTCTTCTAGAAATTCTTCAATCTATTCCAGGGTTAGTGAAGACAGCAAATCAAGTGTATTTATAGATGAAGATTGGTCGGAGCTAGGCATATCAAGTTGAGAAACAAATGCAACAGACTTGTTGGGGTTCTTACATGAGATTATATCAATTTCATGAGTTTTCAATTTAGAATATAGCACATCTAATGTAAGTGTACTCATGACAGTAGATTCACGAATAGATGTGACTTTCATCTCCCAAATTGACATGTTTAATGCACTTAACAATTGCCTAGCATTTTCAGCATCTGAAAAATTAACATTGACACTACGCAAGTTGTTGAGAATTTTATTAAAGCAAGCAAAAAGGTCATCAATGGACTCATCGGGTTGCATCTCGAAGTGCATGTATTCTTTCTTGAACATATCCTGCTTTACCTCCTTGATCGTGCTGGATCCTTCGTGGTAGTCACAAAGTGCTCTCCACACATCGTACGCCGATCAGAGGTGTGCAACACGATCGAAGTCGCTTTGAGTTAGTCCTTGGATTATCAAGTTGCGAGATTTATTCTTGTTGTCGACATCTCTTAAGTTTGTAGCCATGACTTGATCGTATTGCAGCACGTCGTAAGGCATGTACACTTTTCCCGTCTCGCGAAGCCTTGCGCCTGGATAAAAGCTTCCATGCGTGCCTTCCAAACCTGGAAATTAATACCAACAAACACACAGGGTTTTGCCGAGTATTTCTCCATGGGGATTAGTCAAAATCACGTGCGAATCACAAAGATTAGAGCACGGTGGCTCTGATATCAATTTTAGGATTGAAGAGCATGTGTAAAGCTACCAGAGGGGGGTGAATGGTAGATTAAAACTTTTTAGCAGAAGCAACAAAAAACCGCTCGGCAAAAAAATGATCTGTTAAAGAAATCGTGTGTGCGACTAACCTATAGGTGATCAATTGTAACTAAACAAGTATAGATTGTGGAGAATCAAGTCACGGAGACGCCACAATAAGAATCACGAAAATCCGTCGAGAAAAACTCAAGTTACGATCGAAAGATCGAGCAAAGGTCAATCTGTCCTATCCGAGAAAAACAGTTCTGGAACACTGCAAAGAAACTTGTGTAGATAAGAAACAACAAATCCAATGACCGTGAAATCTTCACAGATGATAGAAAATCAAGTTGTGAAGACAATCAAAAAAGAATACGTCGATCAGATCTGTAAAACTCGAGTTATGTTAAAACCACCGAAGCAAGATAGTGCTATGCAGAAACTCCACGAGAAAGACTTGAACAAAACAAATTAGACGAACAAGGCGCAAAAGCTCCTTTAGACTACGAATTTTATTGATCATAACTCACAAGAAACAGCCCCAAAGGTGTGCACCACGAGCTCTGGCCTCCCTTGCTTATATAACAAGACCTTAGGCTAACCCAAACCTGACTAGGACTCTAATCCTACTCAATTCACAAATCGAAACTTTCCATAACTACTCAAGACTCTTCTATACGCAAATAGAAGCAATCTTAATACTTCCAAACACCTTAGGAACGTATCCCACATTCCTAGAACAACTCAAATTCGTGACCCACATGAAATCCTATCACAACCAGCTCAAAACTTTTCATATTTGAGTGAAACACGACTCAGCCGCAGCCTGAGTCCATAACCTAGTCGGTTGGACCTTTCCGACCAATTTTTTACATCCACATCTCTTCATCACGCGTTGGAACCATGTAGCCACGTCCATGCACTCCTTGCACACATGCAAACATCTTCCAACGATGTCCATGATACCTTCATATGCATTGTTCTTGATTGAAACATGTTGCACAACCTCCCGATAAACTCAACCACAATTTCTCCCGAACTTGGTTGTTGAACCTCATCTTCTCCCTAAGACTAGTTCAATGGATCATGTCACCAGCCGTGTCTTGAACTCAAGCAACACCTACACATGAATAAACAACCAATACTTCATAGTGCAAGTCCTCGACTTGACTCTTGTTAGTTCCGATAACCACAACACCTTACGTGAGCACCACACATAAGAATGTTGCAAACCATAGCAAAAACGATATTAGCCATAACCACCAAAACACACCAAAAAGTTAGTAAAAGATTATTAAGCAAAATTTCCATCAATGTAAAGAAAGTATGAATTATTGCAAGATAAAAGAAGAATAATTACAATCAACCTCCGGACCTTGCCAAAGCTAACCGGACCTTGAACCGAAGCTTACCAAAGCTAGCAGAACCTAACGTCGGAGCTAACCAAAGATGGTCGGACCTAGCGCCGGAGCTTACCAAATCTAGTCGGACCTAGTGCCGGAGCTGACCAAAGCTAGTCGGACCTAGCCACAACAAGTCAGACCTAACCAAAATAAGTCGGACCTAGACAAAGAAGTCAGACCTAGCCAAAGCAAGTCGGACCTTGCATCGAATCTTGAAAGAGCTACCCAAAACAAGTCGGACCAATCGTCGAACCTTGCAGGAGCTTGGACCTAGTGTTGGACCTTGTTAAAATTGTGTTTTGGTAGTATTCAAAACTTTTATCATCAAAGCCAATGTATTCAGCACAAGCCAATGTATTCAGCACACATAGGTCTCACAACTCGAGTTTTATCATAAATTGAGCTTTACATATCCGATCGACGTGATTCTTTTTGGGTTGTCTTCAAAACTTGAATTTATATCATCCCTTAAAATTTCACGGTCATTGGATTTGTGGTTTTTGATCTACATGAGTTTCTTTGTAGTGTTCAAAACTGTTTTTCTCAGGTAGGACAGATTGACCTTTGTTCGATCTTTCGATCGTAACTTGAGTTTATCTCAACAGATTTTCGTGATTCTTTATGTGACGTATTTGTGACATGATTATCCACAATATATACTAGGTTTGTTACAATTTATCTCATTTATATTAGTCGCACACACGGTTTCTTTAGCAGATCGGTTTTCTGCCGAGGGGTGTTTTTGTTGCTTCCGCTGAAAAGTTTTAATCTACCATTCACCCCCCTCTGGTAGATTTACACGTGCTCTTCGATACTACACATCTTTCCTTTAGGATCCATGCTTGGGGGCCCCCAGACTCGCCTTCAGGTAGCTCAGGACCGTCCTGAAGGGGGTCTAAACTTTTGAGCTGAAGATGGTGCCGGTCTCTCTGCGACCAGGACAATGCTGACAACCTCTATAGTTGCCGAAATGTAAAGCAAAAGAGGCTCACCAGGTTCCAGAGCTACCAAAACTGGTAGAGTGGTGAGGAGCTGCTTGAGCTCTTGCAATGCCTTCTCTGCTTCTTCAGACCACTGAAATGGTCTGGACATCCTCCATAGCTTGAAGAAGGGAAGCGCTCGCTCTGCCAGTCTTGAAATTAAACGGCTGAGCACAGCTAGACACCCAGATAACTTCTGGATGTCCTTGACATGGGCTAGAGGCCGCATCTCTTCAATGGCCTTGATTTTGGCCAGAATTTTCGTCGATTCCTCGATGAGTCACCAAGAAACCAAGGAGCTTTCCGGAGTTAACTCCGAAGACACACTTGTCCGGGTTGAGCTTCGTACGCGTCAAGCGCAGCTTGCTCAAGACGGCTTGCGGATTGTTAACGAGTGACTCCTTGTTCTTCACCGTGACCATGATGTCATCAATGTAAACCTCCACCAAGTCCCTGAGGAGTTCTCCAAATATTTTTTGCATGTCTCGCACAAAAGTTGAAGCAGCGTTTTTGAGACCGAAAGGCATGGCAGTGTAACAGTATAACCCATCTACTATAATGAAGGCAGTGTGCTCTTCATCTTCCCTAGACATATCTGGGAAATACAATAATTCAACCTGGAGCTTTTGGTCATGCCTTATTCAAGGTGGTGTTGTCGGTGCACATCCGAAGCTTCTCGCAGGCCTTTGGTACAACGACTGGGTTTGCCAGCCACTGAGGATTGAGAACCTTTTGGATGAAACTGGCATCCAGCAGCTTCTTGATTTCTTGTCCCATGATGTTCTGCCACTCGACAGATTGCTTCTAGGGCTTCTGACGTACTGGCCATGCATCGGGGTATATCTTCAGGTTGTGCTAGATCACCTCCCTATGGAGCCAGGCATATGTGACGGTTCACATGCAAACATGTCGACATTCGCTCGGAGGAAAGTGACCAGCACGAGTTCCTGTTTGTCTTCCAGACCTCCCGATATACAAGTGATCTAGGCAGCATCAGAACCAATTTGGATGACTTTGACGGGGATTTTTGTGTTGCCGCTTGGTTGCACACGAGGTGCTGAGGTTGAACCAAGCTGGCGTGAGCTCGAAGGTTGTTGAGCTGGTCGCTCCTTGCCAGATTCTTCTTCTTGTGTTGTTGCCAGTGCATGAAGTTCTTCCAGCGCAGTGACCCCAGCAGTGCGATCCCCACAGATCCGAAGGACGCTTGAAGGTGTTGGCATCATCAACACTTGATAGGCATAATGAGCTATGGCCATGAACCTATACAGGGCTGGTCTGCCTAGGATGGCATTGAAGGGAAGGCTGATGTGTGCCACATCAAAAACCAGCTTCTTGGATCTATAGTTGTCTTGAATCCCGAAGGTCACTGGGAGTGTTATTGATCTGAGAGGAGTGATGGCTCCTTGACCTACTCCAGAGAAAGGACGTGAGGTACTAAGGTATGATAGGCTGAGCTGAAGCTTCGTAAAAGCTGCGAAGCTGAGGAGCTTGAGCGCCGCACCTCCGCCCACTAGGACATGGTAGAGCTGGATGTTATTGATAGTAGGAGAGACAATCAAAGGCAACTGACCAGCTCTGGTCATGTTCTTCGGGCAATCCGAAACATCGGAAGTGATGGTAGTATCCATCCACTTCCGATGAGGTTCTGCCTTGGCAGTGGGAGCTGCGGTAGCCATCACCCGACGCATTGTCCTGAGGATACGCCGAGAGGTAATATCCCAAGACCCTCCATATATCATATGGAGAGTCTTCTGACACTCGTTGATATAGATATCAGAGTCATCATCGATGGTGTTGTAGACAGCCTTAAGGGACTTCTTGGCATCTTGGAAGCCTAGCTCCTGATCAGACAAAGCTTCGCTGACTTTTTGTTTCCCTTCCCGTTTGCGAAAAGGGGTTTCTTCTTGGGGCTTGTTGTTGCGCTCAACAAGCCGCTGGACCTCGCGACAGTCTTCAAGATTATGGTTGTTCGATTTATGGATCGGACACCACATCCTCTCACCGTCTCCATTCTCTAACGATGGTTGAGGTTGTTTTTCGGGGCGTGGCCCCCGGCCACTAGAAGCTGCAGCAGCAGCAGTAGCAGTAGGCGTGTCGGCCAACAACTTCTTCTTGCCATTGGACTTCTTCTTATTTCCACTGTCGGAGGCAGTAGCTTCAGCCTTGGAGGATATTTAATAGCCTCCGCAGCTAGTTTGGAGCATCTCTCGGCCCTCTGCAGCTCTAGCATATTTATCAGCTAGGCTGAAGAGCTCCGTGACACTGCTGACATCTTTAGTTGCCAGCTTCTCTAGCATCTTCTTATCTCGAACCCCTTGTCGGAATGAGATGATGACAGAAGCATTTTAGACAGAAGGTATTGTATTATGTGCCTTAGAAAACTACTGGACAAATGATCGCAACGATTCTCCCGATTTTTGTTGCACTGCGAACAGGTCTAGCTCTGTGCCAGGTCGGGTGTAGGAGCTCCCGAAGTTGGCAGTGAACTAGCGACAAAGTTCCCCCAACCATAGATGGAGTCAGGAGGGCGACCCATGAACCAGGAAGTTGTCCCGATTAGAGCCACGGGGAAGTAGTTTGCCATCACAGCCTCATTGCCTCCAACCGTGCGCGAGGATGCGGTGGAGTAGATTTGAAGAAATTCAATTGGGTTGACTGTCCCGTCGTACTTCTCCAGCTGATGAGGTCGGAACTTGGGTGGCCATTTGACCATGCGAAGATGCATGGCCAGTGCTGAACAACCGCTCCCCACTCCGAAAGGTAAAGGGTTTCCTTGAGCCTCTCGCCTCTCGCGAGCGCGCTCGATATGGACGCGGTCCTCTTGCCTCATGTATCGACGGTCGAGCTCCGACTAGAGGTCCTGCGTCGGTAGCCTCGATGCCGTATGAGTGTGGCGTGCCTTGGAGGGCAGTGACGTCATATGCTGGGAGGGCGCACGTCTCCTGTGCTGTGACGCCTAAGGACCAAGTCTACCAGACAAGGTCTTGTTCCTTGAAGGTGCCTGCCCAGCATGGGGTGGACCTTGGTTACCAATGGTGTTGGCTGCAGCTACAACCAAATGCTCCACATCAGCACGCCACTCCTCCAGTGCGGCAGGGGGAGCTCCTGGTGCCAGTGGACGCTCGAGAAGAGTCCGCGCTGCGTTCAGCGCAATCTCAGGGTTGTTTGTCGATGTAGTGATCGACGCGAATAGATCGTCTTGCTGACATGGTGGAGGTGGCGATGGTATGACACCCGTTAGGACAACTGCGTTGGCTGGCTGCTGCACGTTGGAGGGATTTCCTCCAACAGGCTGCTCAGCCAAACCATCAGACAAAGCTGCGGCGGAATTCACCATATTGAGATCTCTGGCGCCCGTACCTGGCGCGCCAAATGTCGAAGTGTAGCAACGACACTTCAACCGGTACTACTAAAGCATAGTCCGCGGAGGTTCGTACTTGGATGGGGCACGTGTAAGATCACGAACAAGATGATGACACATGAGTTTTTATGTAGTTCGGGCCGCCTAAGCGTAATACCATACTCCACGGGGTGGTTGTTGGTTGTATGAGTGTGTAGCGTGTGTCTCAGGTTGCTTGTATGCGTATGAGCTTAGATGCCTTCTACCGTGCGGTGCAGCCCTATTATATGCTAAAGACTGACCGTTACAGTGCATGCCTGGCCTGACAGGTAGCCCCGGCTATATTAATCACCCTATACATGATCTACTGGTGTTATGAGTGATTAACAGTGTGATAACATGCCTTAATGGCGGTGTTACCGGTATTAACAGTCCTCTGATGGTACTTCGTTAACACTGAATTGATGATGCTTTAACCAGGTCTTTTAACGACTGTTTTATAGCCTCTTGAATGACCGCGCCGTTGGAGATCATGTGGTCTTCCCGTTGCTGACTTAGGTCTGGAGGTCTTAGACATGGAAGCTCTGGAGCCTCCCTTTATTGGGAGGCAGGTTCCGAGCCACTTGACACGTGGCGACATCGGAGCTTCTCTCTACTGGGGGTTAGATCCGGGGTTACTAGACACATGGTGGTACCAGAGCCTCCCTATGAAGGGACGTAGGTCCGGCACCGCGGGACACGTGGTACCACCGGAGCTACCCATATGAAGGAGGTGGGCCTAGTGTTGCGGGATGCGTGTTGCCTTTGGAAGTCTTCAACTCGAACATAGGAACTCCTTAGTTCGGAGTGTGGTATCAGGAGGTACCCAGTACACAGGGTACTGAAAACAGCTGTCATGATATTTTTTAACACTATGTAGAGGTTTTACCACTGTACCCACATGTTTGTGATTTTATCACCTTTCATGACTAAAGAACCTCCATTATGCCTTATCACACATCTGTTGGTGTGTGGCCCAGAGATCACAAAATAGCCTTTCAAAAGGGACTACTAGTATGTACGGACACACTAAGGTTTCATCAAAAGACATGAATCTCCATTCTCCCACCCGCGGGTCCCCTCGTGTGCCATGCAGATCACAGGGAAGCCCTACTCAACAACCATTCCCATCACCATCCAATGGACCATACAACACTAGCAGCAAACCTAATTATTCAGCTATGTCGCGCCCATACTTGGCCTTGTCGTGGCACTGTCGTCCTGGCATATATTTGCATGAACCGGTCCTTAGATCTAACACAAGAAAAACAACTACACCATTCAACCCATTCCACAATACCATGCTTGCTTAGATCACCTAAGTTCCATATTGCTAAAAGATAAATAACCAATTCACATAGTCCATATGTTCATTAATTCCGAATTAAGTCATCTAGTTGTTTCCAATCCCAATTAAGTAAAACGGAGCAAAAGTGTAAAATACCCTTCCTGACTCTCTACATTGTATCCCGAGCAACAAGGATGGGCATACAAGTCTAGTAATAGCCATTCATGGGTTCCCCATTAATTTGACACAAACATGCAATTTTGAAATAAAACATTTCAAAATAGGATCAAAATGTTCAAGGGCATTTGCCTTGCTTCGGTGGCTGGTTTAGATCGAGAGCTTTAAAGTTCTAGTGCTGAAGGTCCTCGTAAGCACCTTCTAGAGTGTTTCCTTCTATTTCGTGCAACAAACATGTGAAACAAGCATTACAATCAATAAATGCTCATATAGTACTCAATATGCCATGATATGCATGAATGATGCAATTATGATATCGTACATGTTATTAGGTCACTGCTATTGCTTACTAACTGGTTAAAGTCAAGTTTTACATGTTCGAACAAGTTTCGAGTCAATTCTGAAAAACTGGGGAAAGTTTCAGGATTTCAGGAATTCAGAGGCTAGACTTATCCGCATGATGGTCCGGACATGTTCGCAATGGATCGGACTCTTCCGCTCTAGACCGGACAAGTCCGCTATGTTCCAGGGTTTTGCGAACTTCCCAACTAGGGCAGGGGTTGAATCAAGGGTGGAATCCAAATCGATGTGGAAATTTGGATCTAGGGGTAGTTACCGTGAAAGTAATGGTTCAAAGGTCGAGGATTAGGCGTAATGTGTGAAACTTGACATCTAGATCCGTTGATGATGAATCAGCAGCAAGACATAGAAGAAATCATTGGCGACGAAGAGTTAATGTGGTTCAAAAGTCATGGATTAGGTGTAATGCGCAAAACTTGACGTCTAGATCCGTTGACGATGAATCAGTGGCAAGACGTAGAAGAATATCGTTGGCGATGAAGAGTTGATGAAGAAGATCGTAGCAGCGACGACGATCTTACATGGTCCTTCCTTTTTCCCTTCTCCTTCTTCATCCTCCTCCTTCCCTTCCTTGCGGTGAGGACTTCCTCTCTCGAGAACGGCGGCTACAGTGGGCGGCGGGGCAGTGGTGTTTCCTCACGCGGCAAGGGTGAGGAGGGGTTGTGATTGTTTATATAGGGAGAGGAGTAGTGGGGTCGGGTTGGGGCCTTGGTGGGGTCCCGCTTGGGCTCCTAGGGGGTGAGGCACGACGTTCTAAGGCCCAAATAAGTCAATTACCTAATAACTCGTCAAGAGGGAGGATAGGAATCCGATTCAAAACCCTAGAAATTGGACTAGTTTGTATGGCCTGCCAAGTCCACTTTTGGCTCTGTTGTCACCACAGACTAGTTTGTTGCCAAGCGAACAAGTCTGTTGTACCACAACGAGAAGGGGACTTTGGACTAAAATTCAACTATATGGACTAGTCCGTCAATATTAACAGACAAGTCCAGATCGTAACAAAACAAAACAAGACTAGTTTTGACACCCGATTCCAAAAATGAACCAAGCGTAATGCATATGTGTGCCGAGGATGTTTAACACACATATACAAGTGTTTCACAATTGATAAAAAGATACAAACCATGTCTCGAATAATAATGCTAATAATAGTACCTTATTACAAACCAAATAGTTTCGAATACAAGCTCTAATGAAACTGCAGTGGAAAAACTATACACTAATGATTCCAATCTCCACGGGCAGGTTTGATAGCAAAACACACACCTAGAACACCTTAAAGACCTCCTGGTACTCCACCAGGTCGCTTGCGTCTGGAGTTGGTAGGGGAATATCAATGGTGAGCACATGTCGTACTCAGCAAGTGTGGGAAAGTATGACATGTAGCTTAAACAAGGAATAGTAATGAACAATGGCTAATTGCATAAAAGTACATTCAAAACAGTTGAAAATGCATTATTATGGTCATTAAGTGATGTCCTCCCAATTAACCCAAATAACATCAATTTCAGCTTAAATAACCAATTCCAAAAATAATAAACCATATTCAACTCATAACTGCTCATTTATCTCCATTCCATCAATTCCATATACCAAATCCAATTAACAAACCAATACCGATTTACAATTCAATTTTAGCCATTAAACCATATTAAAGTCTATATTCTTATCATGTGAGGGTCCAGGTTGCTGTTGACCAGTCGCACGGCTCACATGATAGTTTTAGACACACTTTGCATAGGTTGTACCACTTTATGCACAAGTTCATGATTTCATCACCCTTCGATGACTATGGAATCTCAATTATGACGTCTCACACTACCTTAGTTGTGTGGCCAAGAGATCACAAAATATTCTTTACAAAGTGATTACTAGCCGATTTAGACCCCACTGAGGTTTCACCGGTGGTGATCTCTCCAAATGAGCACATCCAACCAAGGGCCCCCTCTTGAGCCATTCAGATCCAGGGGTAGTCCCACCAATTTCTACAAACCCAATCCGACTACCCCTTCCCCGAGCATTCTTAATGGTCCAAACAGCACTGGCAATTCACTAATTAGTCAGCTAAGTCACACCCATACTTGGCATTGTGGTGGCACTGTAAATCCTGGGTAGTCCCTCCACGAACCGGTCCTTAGATCTAAAGCAAGCAAAACCACCAAAAACAGTCCAACTCATTCCACATAACCATTTTTCTTAGATCCCTAGGCACCATGTTGCTAAAGGGTCAATATTTGCAATTCTCATCATTCACATGTTCAATAGTTCACAATTAAGCCATTTGATTGTTTCCCTAACACAATTTAGCATTGCGAAGCAAAAAGTGCAAAATACCCTTCTCGACTCTCTACATGGTGTTCAAGCGACAAGGGTGGTCATACAGAACTAGTAAACTCCTAGAATTGAGTTTTCCACCATATTGACACAAGCATGCAATTTTGCAAACAAAACCTTTAAAATAGGATCAATATGGTCAGGGACACATTCCTTGCTCCTGCCTTGTTTTGGATCAAAGGCTTCGTAGTTCTGGTTCTGCAGGTCCTCAAAAGCACTCTCTATGGAAATTCCTTCTATTCAGAGCGACAAACATACAAAACACACAATTCAATCAATTAATGCTCATATAGTACTCAATATGGCATCATATGCACGATTAATGCAATTGTGAGGTCAAACTTGTTAATGAGTTGCTAATAATGTTTACTAACTAGTTACAATAGTTTCTAACATGTTTAGACAAGTTTGGAATTGATTTGAGTTGAATTGGAATAAATTCAGCACAGTTAAGATTCAGAGGTCGGACTAATCCTTATGCAGGGGCGGAGTAGTCCGCCCTGGACAGACTGCAAATTAGGGTTTTCTGATCTAAGAGAATTGGGGTTGAATTGAAGTAGAAGCTCGAATGTAGAGGGTATACCACATGTTTAGAGATCCAAAGATCAAGATTTTGATGTGAGGCTTTAGATCTTGGCAATTAGGGCTTAGTGGAGATGAGTTGATGAAGAGTGGTGATGAAGAACGTCAATTTGTCGAAGAATCGATGAAGATTGATCTCGTTTGATCCTTCTTTGAGCTTCTCCCCTCCTCCTTGCTTCCAGACTTGATCTTGATGACGACACGAGATCAAAGGTGGCAGCAAGGGGTTTTCCTCAAAGGTGGAGAGGTGAGGGTATTGGGTTGTTTATATAGAGGTGGAGAATTGAGGTTTGGCAACAATCGGACTAGTCTGTTTGGCAACAGAGAAAAAATTAGACTAGTCCGGTGTATAAGGTCGGACAAGTACAGGGTTCAAAGAAAAAGGCTTCCAAGACTGAAATTCTGGATACAATCGGACTAGTCCGCTTGAAATCGGACAAGTCCGGATAACATCAGAGCCATCAACGGACTAGTCTGCACACTGTGCCAGACAAGTTTGGACTCTAAAGAAACTGAATATTTTAAGTCAAAAGGGCAATATCGGGGTAGTCCGGTTCAGGGGCCGGACATGTCTGTACTCTCACAGACTGAAATTTCCAGATTAAGCCTGAAGTCATTTTAATCTTGTTCCTTTTTACATGGCTTAATATTAAACATGTATGAGGATGTATGCAATGCATTATGCATGAAAATCAGGGTGTTACAAACCTACCATCCTTTAAATGAATCTCACGATGGAGATTCGACGTGAGAGGAAAGAGATAGGGAAATTCCTTCCTGAGAACATCTTCTCGTTCCCAAGTTGCTTCAGATTCTGTATGATGCTTCCATTGCACTTTACACCATCGAATCACCTTGATCCTTGTGACCCTCTCCATAGTGTCCAAAATTTTGATGGGTTGCTCGACATAGGTCAAATCCTCCTCAAGCTCCAATTCTTCCATCGTTACTTGATCCTCCGGAACCCTCAAGCACTTCTTGAGTTGAGAAACATGAAACACATCATGAACATCGGGGAGATGTGCTGGCATCTCCAACTTATAGGCTACTTCTCACCGTTTGTCCAAAATCTTGAATGGTCCAATATTGCGAGGTGTCAACTTGCCTTTGACATTAAACCGCTTGTAACCTCGCACGGGTGATACTTTGAGATATACAAAGTCTCCCACCTAAAAAGATATGCTCTTCGTCTATTATCCGCATAACCCTTCTATCTTTACTTGGCGGCTCTCAAGTTTTCGCAGATAGTCTGAACATTCTTTTCATCTTCCTAGATCACATCAGGTCCAAATACTTGAGTCTCCCCGGTCTAATTCCAAAACAAGGGTGTTCTACAACTTTTCCCACACAATGCTTCGTATGGTGACATCTTCAAGCTTGCTTGATAACTGTTGTTGTAGGAAAATTCAGCATATGGCAACCTTTTGTCCCAACTTCCTCCATACTTTAGCGCACAAGCTTTCAGCATCTCCTCCAATACCTGATTTGTCCTCTCGGTCTATTTATCCGTCTGGGGTGATATGCAGAACTGAAATTCAATTGAGTTCCGATGGACTTGTGCAGCTTTTGCTAGAACCTCGAGGTAAACTGAGAAAATCAGACACTATTTTCTTGGGCACTCTGTGTAAACACACTATTCTTCCCATATACAATTCTGCAAACTTGGCTCAACTATAGGTAATCTTGACAGGAATGAAATGCACTGATTTTATCAACCGATCGACAATAACCCATATCGAATCATATCCAGCCGAAGTGCGAGGCAACCAAACTATGAAATCCATTCCAACCTCTTCCCACTTCCATTCTGGAACCTTCAATGTCTGTAATAATCCGGCTGGCCTTTGATGTTCAGCTTTGACTCATTGGCATACATCACACAGTGCAACATTTTCCGCTATGTCCCTTTCCATACCATCCTACCAATAGCATGTCCTCAGGTCCTTGTACATCTTCATACAGACGGGATGGATA
Organism: Tuctoria greenei; assembly: GCA_036927565.1. Taxonomy (NCBI): domain Eukaryota; kingdom Viridiplantae; phylum Streptophyta; class Magnoliopsida; order Poales; family Poaceae; genus Tuctoria; species Tuctoria greenei. The sequence continues at coordinate 82,736,329 of JAYESD010000003.1, read as the reverse complement.
GAGTAAAGTGAGTCATGTGCCTCCTTTAATATCAACTGTCAGAGACTCTTTTCATCAGGCACAACAATCCGTTTTCCAAGCCATAGAGTACCTTGGTCATCCTCATCAAATCCGAATTCCCTCCCTTCTTGGGTCCTTTCCTTGATTTCCTGGATTTCCTTGTCCTTTGTTTGACCTTCTCGAATTTCTTGCTCTATGGATGGATTCACTTCCATCGCTCCCATCTCATTTACAAATCCAAGATTTAACCGTTCGAACTCCTTGCATAGCTCAGGTGGCAACTCCCTGACAGTAGCCAGTGGCTAGCTCCCTTTCGACTCAAGGCATCAGCCACTACGTTGCCTTTTCCTGGATGATTATTGATTCCCACATCATAGTCCTTAATGAGTTCCAACCATCTTCGTTGCCTTAAATTCAGATTCGTTTGTGTGAATATGTACTTGAGACTCTTATGATCCGTGTAAATCTCACATCTATGACCAAGAACGTAATGCCTTCAAATCTTCAATGCATGCACTACGGTTGCGAGTTCGAGATCATCTGTCGAATAGTTCAGCTCGTGTTTCTTCAACTACCTAGATGCATAAGCTACTACTCAACGTTCTTGCATTAATACACATCCAAGTCCTTGCCTTGAAGCATCACAATCGATGTCAAAGCTCTTGCTCACATCTGGCAATACTAACATAGGTGCGGTTGTCAAGCTTTTCTTTAACTCCTCAAAACTGTCTTGACAAGCTTTAGTCAACTTTAAAGGCTTCTCCTTCATTAGCACTTCAGTCATGGGCTTTGTTATCTTGGAAAAGTCCTTGATGAACCGACGGTAATATTGAGCCATTCCGAGAAAGCTCCTTATTTCCTTCACATTATGCGGCGGTTCCCACTTCAGCACATCTCTAACCTTCCTCGGGTCGACTGACACTCCTCCTCCAGATATGATATTACCTAGGAATGATATATCCCTCAACCAGAATTGGCACTTGTTGAACTTGGCATACAACTAGTGTTCTCGCAATTTCTGCAAAGTCAACCTTAGATGCTCTTTGTGCTCCTCTTCACATTCCGAGTGGATCATGATGTCATCAATGAACACTACCACGAATTTATCCAAATACTCCATGAAGACTTTATTCATGAGACACATGAAGTATGAAGGTGCGTTGGTCAATCCAAATGACATGACCGTATACTCATAGGATCCATACTGTGTCCTGAAAGCTGTTTTGGGTATGTCCGATGGTCTATTCTTCATTTGGAAATATCCCGACTGAAGATCTATCTAAGAGAAGATTCAGGTTCCCTTCATCTGGTCGAACAGATCTTCAATGCGGGCAGTGTGTATTGATTCTTGCTTATCACCTTGTTGAGAGATCGGTAATCTGCACATATTCTCTGGGATCCATCCTTCTTATCTAAGAAAAGCACTGGGGCTCTCCATGGCGACGAGCTTGGAATGGATTTCATAGTTTGGCCGAGGCTGGTTTTGAGCATAAGCAAGCATATTTGGGCGTGGTGCGGGCTGCATAGGTAAGCGAGGTGCTTGCATGGGTGGGTGTGGCTGCATTGGCTGTTGCGGTCGCGGTGGATAAGCAAGGCGATATGCAGCAGCAGATGGGTTGTAATAGGGTGCAGCAGGTAGTGCATAGCGAGGACGGAAATTGCTTTTTTGCAGCTGCCCCTGATATGGCACCTTCCTCTTGTGGTCTAGCTCCATCTCTCGAATCTTGTTCTCAACCACAATGGCCTTGTCAACCAGCTTCTGGAAGTTTGCATGGTCAACATTGAGCAACTGAACTTGAATTTCGTTATTGAGTCCCCTCATGAACAGATATTGCTTCCTTCTATCAGTGCTGATGTCCTCTGGAGCATATCGAGACAGTTGAGTGAATTTATTGAGGTATTTACTCACACTCATCCTTCCTTGTCTGAGGTTCGCCAATTCTTGCCTTCTTAGTATCATAACTCCCTCTGGCACATAGTGAGAACAGAACTTCTCCTTGAATTCAGCCCAAGTGATTTTTTCTTGATTTTCATGGGCATTGCATAGAGATTCCCACCAGTCTGCAGCTGCTCCAACTAGTTGATGAGAAGAAAAAAGCACTTTCTCTTGGTCGCTGCATTGAACAATAGCTAGCTTCTTCTCTACGGATTTGATCCAATCATCAGCATCCATAGGGTTGGTGGTTTGAGCGAAGTTTGGTGGCTTAGTCCTCATGAACTCTCCCAAACGGTTGTGGTGTGGTAGGGGTGGCGGTGGTGGAGGCATGTGGGGTTGATTGTTGTTGCCAGCTTGCAGTTGTCCCGTAGTCTGTATCATGGTCTGCATGAGCTGGTTCTGAATAGCCAATAGATGCTCAAGGTTGATAGCCCTCTGGGTAGGTCCGTGGTTGTTCTGAGGTGCTTCATTGCTCTCCTTCTCTACATTGGCATTTCTCTGGTTATGAGTCATTGATATCTGTTGGTGAAAGAATAATAGATACGGAAGAATTTAGAATTTGAGAAGAAACGCCCCAACTATATGCATCAAGGTATATGTAACTAACAACTCCTTTATTAATAAAAATAGCCCTATTAGATGACGTGGACAATGATCCCACAACCCTCTTCTACGTGTGGATGTGGACAAAACGCTAGACGTCCCACAACTCGCACAAAGCACATAAGCACAAGCAAACCATGAAAATTCAGCATACCACACTAAACATGACTAAGACGATCTAAGCGCTTTTCTAACTTCTAGATAGGAGACCTAGACTTAATTGTCTGAGTCATGGATGTCCTGGCCATGAGGCGGCGTAGGCGACGGCTGTGGCGAAGCATACATGGGTGTGCGCCAGGGTGAGTTGGCCGTCCGTGTAGGTGCTGGTGAGGTTACCACACCATTGACCTCCACAGTGGCACAAACTTCCTCTTTCTTCTCCATGTTAAACAGCTTCTTACGGTGGTAACAAATCTCTTCCATAGCATCAGCATAGCGATTTCCCAAGTTAACCAATATTGCCTGAGTTCTGTCAATGGCACGAGAACTGACTTGAGCTCCATCCTGCGGCCTTATTGTTCCCTTCTTGCGTTGCGGGTGCAGCGCAAAGCTAGTACCTCCAAGCTGCTCCCAATATATGTGGCACAATCTAGTAAGTGCATCCCAAGCGACATCATCAATAGTTTGCTCCCTGGTGCTTCTCCATGTGGATGCAAAGTGTCGGGTGACCACCTCATCTCTAGCAAGAATAGTAACTAGAGCTCTCCATTCACACGTCCATGGCGAGGAATCCTCTTGACATAGTTGTGACACCCGGTCCCAAAAATGAACTAAATGAATGCATATGTGTGCCCAGGATGTTCAACATACATACACGAGTGTATTCACAAAAGGATATAAAGAAAATTACCACATAACAAGATTAATTAAACACTTTTATTACAGAATTCAAAATATCCTCGAATACAAGCTCTAATGAATATTTGACAAGTTTGAACTAATGCAGCGGAAATAACTAAATAAATAGACTAAGCAAATCGGCATAGAGGGTAGCGCGGCTACAAGCAATCCACAGGCAAAGATGACGGCAGACACGGCCTAGCACTCCGCATTATCATCGTTATACTCCCAATCCTGACCTGCAACTGTTGGTGGGAGGAATTGCAATGGTTAGCACATGTCGTACTCAGCAAGTGTGGAAAGTATGACATGTAGCTGATGCAAATGACGAATATAACAATGGCTAAGTGCTGAAAAGTACATTAAAATTTGAAAAGTGGTATATTATATGTATGTGAAGTAAACCCATCATAAATCATGTAATTACTATAATACCTGTCCATATTCAACATCCGTCATCCATATTCCAGATTATTACCATCATCATCATCCATGTCCAATTATCATAACTTAATTCACAACCATAACCATAACCAAAGATAACCAGTACCAAACCATCCCAATACAAAAATCCCTCTAATCATGTAGGTCATCCAAGTGCTCTTAACCGGGAGCACGGCTATCTTCATAGTTTTAATACTCTGCGGAGTTTGTACCACTTTACCCACGTGTTTTTGATTTCATCACCCGTTGGTGACTAAAGAAAAACTCTATCATGCCAAAACACTACCATAGGTGTATGGCCAAGAGATCACAAAATAGCCTTTACAAAGGGACTACTAGCATGTATGGACCCACTGAGGTTTCACTGGTGGTGATGTCTCCAACTGAGCACATCTTCAACCAAGGGCCCTCTATTGTGTCATTCGGATCCTAAGGAGTCCCGCCAACCATATCCAAACCCAATCCGACTCTCCTTCCCCGGTGCGCCAAATGATCCATGCAATACTAGCAATACCCCAATTAATCAGCTACGCAGCACCCATACTTGGCCTCGTGGTGGCACTGTTGTCCTGGATTATTCTTGCATGAACCGGTCCTTAGATCTAAAGCAAGCAACCACCATGACATCCAACCCATCCACATACCAGGCTTGCTTAGATCACCCATTACCATGTCATATTGACCAGTTTATAATGACCATAGTATCATTAATGCATAATTAAATAGTATAGTTGTTTTCCCATCCCAGTTAATTAAGCGAAGCAAGGTAAAAAGCCCATCCTGACTCTCTACCATATATTCCAGGTGACAAGGGCGGTTAATAAAGCTAGTAAACTTCGTATCATAGGATTTTCCATCAATTTCACACAAGCAATGCAATTTTGCAACAAAACATTTATTGTAAAAACAGGATCAATATGTTCAAGGACACTTGCCTTGCTCTTGGGCTTTGTTTGGGTCAAAGTATTCAAAGTTCTGGTACTGGAGGTCCTCGACAGCACCCTCTAGCACAACACCTTCTATTCCGCACAACGAACATACAAAACAATAATTATAGTCAAATAATGCTCATATAGTACTCAATATGTCATGACATGCATGATTATTGCAATTATGAAGTAAAACTTGTTAATAAGTTGCTATTAATGTTCACTAATTGGTTCTAATAGTTTTTAACAAGTTCGAACAGTTTTGGAATTGAATCGAGTCAATTCGGAATTAATTCAACACAATTCAGATTCAGAGGCCGGGCAAGTCTGATTTCAGAGGCCTGACTAGTCCGCCCTGGACCGACTGCAAATTAGGGTTTTCTTGATCTATGAGAATTTGGAGAATTGGGGTTGCATTGACGTGGGAAAGAGAAATTAGCAGTTATACCATGTGTTTAGAACTCCAAAGATCAAGAATTGAAGATGGAACTTGGATCTTGACGATCTAGGGTTGATGATGAAGAGTTGAATGTGAATTGGCGACGAAGAATGCAAAGTCAATGAAAATCTTGATTACTTGATCCTCTTTTGTTTCCTCCTCTTCTTCTTCTTGATCGGGATCTCCTTATCCCTCCTTGATGGCGGCTCTCCACAAACTAGGGTTTGTGGTCTTTCAATTGAGGCTAAATGATGTAAAGTCAAGAGGTGGGGTGTTTTATATAGGGATGGAGGGTAAGGGTTTGATGGATTTCGAGATTGGGGTTGGTGAAGGCCGTGTAGGGGTCCCACATGGGCTCCACAGGGGTTAAGCACGACGTCCTTGGGCCCAATAAGGCAGTTACCCAAAAATAAATTGTGAGGAAATAACAAAAACCAAGTGAACTCAGCAGGTCAAGCTAGTCTGCACAACGGACTGGACTAGTCCGTTTCGGAACAGAAACAATATCAGACAAATCTGGTGGAAGGTCCGGACAAGTATGGTCTTGTCCAGAGGATAAAACGAACAAGTCCGACATGGATCGGACAAGTCCAGGGATTTGGTAACTTATTAGAAAACCGGACCAAAGATCAGACTAGTCCGCACTCAATCAAGGACAAGTCTGGAATGGAACAGAGAGTCAGTTGGACTAGTCCATAGGAAAAACGGACAAGTCCGGAGGGCAACAGAGAGGGAAACTGGACTAGCCCGGGGTACAAATCGGACAAGTCCATACTTCTACAGACTTTTAAGTGATGTTTTGCTTCTAATTCATTTTAAACTTGTTCCCTTATATGTTGCTTAATGTTAAACATGTATACGAACGTATGCAATGCATGATGCATGAAAATGAGGGTGTTTTAAACCTACCCTCTTAAAATGAATCTCGCCCTCGAGATTCGACGCGGAAGAGAAAAGATAGGTAAAATCCTTCTTGAGATCATCCTCCAACTCCCAAGTTGCTTCCAATTCTGTATGATGTTTCCATTGCATTTTACACCATCTAATAATCTTTTTCCTTGTGACCCTCCCCTTGGTTTCTAAGATTTTGATCGGTTGCTTGGCAAAAGTCAAATTTGCTTCTAATTCCAATTCTTCCATTGGCACTTGTTCTTCCGGTACCCTTAAGCACTTTTTGAGCTGTGAAACATGAAACACATCATGAACATCCGATAGATGTGCTGGCATCTCCAACTTATATGCTACTTCTCCTCTTTTGTCAAAAATCGTGAATGGCCCAATTGTGAGACTTATGTGTGCTGAATACATTGGCTTGTACTGAATACATTGGCTTTGATGATATAAGTTCTAAAATTTTGCTAAAACACCCTTTCAGCAAGGTCCGAGTCTAGGTCCGAGCTCCGGCATGGTCCGACAATTGGTCCAACTTGTTTTATCAAGGTCCAACATGTTTTTGGATAGCTCCAGTGAGCTTTTTCTTTAGCTCCGACATGTCTTTGATAGCTCCGGCATGTCTTTGTTAAGCTCCAATATGGTTTTGCTAGGTCCAACTTATGTTGGGTAGCTCGGACATGTTTTTCTTGCTCCGGCGCTAGGTTGTACTAGCTTTGGTAAGCTCCGGCTCAAGCTCCGGTTAGCTTTGGCAAGATTCGGAGCTTGATCGCAATGTTCCTGCTTTTACTATGAAATGTTTCAAACTTGCTTTATATTGTTAAAAATATTGCTTAGTATTCACTTGCTAAGTTTTTGGTGCGTTTTTGGTTGATATGGATGATATCGTTTTACCGTGGTTTTGCAACATGTTTATGTGAGGTACTCACATCAGGTGTCGTGTTCGGAACTAACTTGAGTCAATTCGCGGAGTTGGGCTCATACGGATTGGTTGTTTGTTCATGTGCAGGTGTTGGTTGAGTTCAAGTCATGGCTAGTGACAGGATCCTTTGGACTAGTCTCAGGGAGGAGATGAGGTTCCAACAACCAAGTTCAGGAGGAATTGTTGATGAACGGGTCAGGAGGTCACGCAGGATGAATGAATCAAGGGCAGTGCATGTGAAGGTTATTGGACATCAAAGGAAGGTGTTCGCACGTATGCATGCGGTGCATGACGTGGAAACATTGTTCTGGATATGGGCTAAGGAAGGAAAGATCTGGTTGGAAGGATCAGATCGTATCGGTTGATGACTTCGGCTGCGGCGGAGTCGGTTATAGCTCGGTATGGAAAGTATCGAGCAGGTTATGATAGGTTTTTTGTGGGTCACGAATTTTAGTTGTTTTAGGAATGTGGGACACATTCGTAAGGTGTTTGGAAGTCTTAAGATTGCTTCTATCTGCGTATATAAGAGTCTTGAGCAGTTATGGAAAGTTTCGATTCATGAATTGAGTAGGATTAGAGTCCTAGTTAAGATTGGGTTGGCCTAAGGGCTGGTTATATAATCAAGGGAGGCCAGAGCTCGTGGTGGACGACTTTTGAGCTGTTTCTCTTGTGTTCAATTGAATAAAGATTGTAGTTTAAATGAACTTTTGTGCCTTGTTCGTCCGACTTGTTCCAGACAAGTTTTTCTCGTCGAGTTTTCTGCACATCAATACCTTTCCTTGGGTTTTTTATCATAACTCAAGTTTTACAGATCCAATTGACGTGATTCATTGTGGGTTATCTTCACAACTTGATCATCTATCATCTGTAAAAATTTCACGGTCATTGGATTTGTGGTGTCTAATCTACATGAGTTTCTTTGCAATGTTCCAGAACTGTTTTTCTCGGTTAGGACAAATTGACCATTGTTCGATCTTTCGATCGTAACTTGAGTTTGTCTCGACGGATTTGAGTGATTCTTGTTGTGTCGTCTTCGTGACTTGATTCTCTCTGATATCTATCACTTTTGTCATGGTGAAACATGTTTAGATTAGTCTCACACATGATTTCTTTAACATATCATTTTTCTGCCTGAGGGGTTGGGATTTAATTGTTTCCGCTGTGTAAGATTATTTTATCTACCATTCACCCCCCCTCTGGTAGCTTTTCACGTGCTCTTAGATCCTACACCAATGTATCGAGGTGCTAGCTTGCCTCTTATGTTAAACCTCTTATGACCTCTCATTGGTGACACCTTGAGGTAAACAGAATATCCTATTTCGAAGGCTAAGCTTCTCCGCCTATTGTCCGCATAGCCTTTTTGTCTTGATTGAGCAGCCCTCAAGTTTTCACGAATAATATGGACTTGTTTCTCGGCTTCTTGCAACATATCCGGTCCAAATACTTGATTTTCTCCTGTCTCATTCCAGAACAAGGGTGTTCTACACTTCCTTCCATATAATGCTTCATAGGGTGTCATTTTTAAGCTTGCTTGGTAACTATTGTTATATAAAAATTCTACATATGAAAAGCTCTTGTACCAAATTTTCCCATGCTGCAAAGCACAAGCTTTTAACATGTCCTCCAAAATCTAATTGGTCCTCTCGGTTTGTCCATTCGTTTGAGGGTGATATGCTGAGCTGAAATTCCACCTTGTTCCCAATGCTTCATGCAATATCTGCCAAAATCTAGAGGTAAATTGAGAACCTCTATCCGAGACTATTTTTAGCTCTGCCAGCTTTGCAGTGGTATAGGTGGTCATGACGGGAACAAAATGAGCTGACTTGGTCAAACAATCTAAAATTACCCAAATTGAGTCATAACCGGATTGGGTACGTGGTAAACCATAAAGTCCTTTCCAATTTCTTCCCACTTCCATTCTGGAATCTTCAGTGGTTGCAATAATCCAGCTGGCCTTTGATGTTCCGCCTTGACTTGTTGGCACACATCACACCACGCCACATATTCGGCTATGTACTTTTTCATGCTAGCCCACCAATAGCATGTCTTCAAGTTCTTGTACATCTTCATACAACCAGGGTGAATTGAATATGACGAGTCATGTGCCTCTTTTAATATTGTCTCCCGAATATGCTTTACATCACTACAGGAAACGCGATCATTTGCGAGAGTTAGTTTTATTTGTGACAGTCAGCCGTCTCAAATAACTTGAATTGCGATGACATGTCTGTGGCTGTCGCAAATAAGAAGGACGTCGTAAATAAGGTCTAATTTGTGACGGCTTCGTCGACAGTCATCACAAATAAGCTTTTATTTGCGACGGCAATCCCTAGGGCCGTCGCAAATCAAGTAGTACTGTCGCAGATAAGTTAAATTGTGATGGCCATAAGATAAGGCCGTCACAATTAGTAGTGTCGTCGCAAATAAGGGCTAATATCGGCCCCATCGGACCACGACACCTCATTCTCCTCCAACGCCCCCGAATACGCTGCCGCCGCCCTGCCTCGCCCCCGTCGCCCTGCCGCGCACTCGCCACCGGCCCGCCGCCCGTGCTCCCGCCGAGGGCCCGCTGCGCCCATGCCGCCTTCGGCCCCGCCGCGGCCCCTGACCCCGCCGTACCCCCCGCGCCTGATGCCACCGCGCCCCCGCCGCCGGCCCACCACCCCCGCTCAAGCTACGCCATCGCCGCCCCTGGCCCCGCCCCGCGGTGTCCCCTCCCCCGTCGCGCCCCCCGCCCCCGCCGTCCCTGCCCCGGACAGCCGCGCCCGCCGCATCCCACCGCGGCCCCTGCGCCCCCGGCCCCGGACAGCAGTGCCGCCGGCCTCCTCCAACGTCTCCGCCGTCCATCCGATGCCGCCGGACCGCTGCTCCACGCCACACAAGTAATTGTTACTTACTAGTTAATGTAGTTAGATTCATAGTTCATGAATTGTTAATTTCTAGATAATTAGTTGTTAATTGTTAATTGATGATTAGTTGTTATGTTATTTAGTTGTTAATTGTTCTTGATGATTAGTTGTTATGTGAATTATATGTTAGGTTGTTGTTAATTAGTTGTTAATTCTCATTAATTGTTAGTAGTTGCTAATTAGGTTTGAATTGCAATTACTTGTTATTTAGTTATTAATTAGATGACCATTCTAATTAATTATTAGTTAGTTGTTAATTGGATCTTAATTTTACTATATATGCTTAGGTTTTATTTAATAATGTTTAAGATTTGTATTATTGATCTCGTTTATTGTTTTGTGTTTAAAATACAGTTGCTTATGTTTTCTCTAATATTGTTGATGCTTATATATTATATATAGAAATGGCTAAACAAAAGGGCGTCGTACGTAAAGTAGGCATCATATATGTAGCGCATATACGGCCCATCGGGGCCAACCCTAACCTTCATTCGAGGTCGGGCAATGAGAGAACGACACCGCTGCAGTGTGGGTCACAATCGTGACCCGTGACTAGTGACAGGAGGTGAATCGTTAGGGTTAAGTGTATATGGGCCGGGCTGCCCATTACTAACCCTAAAAGTTTGTAATCGTTAGGGTTAAGTGCTTATTGTTTATTGATATTTAATGTTTTTGAGTGACTACTTAATATATGTAAATAAAGGGGTTTTGGGCTGGCTCGGACCATCCCGGAAGGGCATGACACGCAATAAGTGTGATCGTGCCGTGTAGACCATTGTAGTGGTACCGTATGCGTCAAGGCGACACATAAGCGAATGGGTTGGTAAGGACTTCAATGACCCGCGATTGCATAGACGGTGGAAATAGATGTGGAATTGTCATCTAAGACCAACTTTCCTCTCACTCTTTCTCTAGTTCTTTCCTCTCTCTTAAATGACTTCAAAATGAAAGTGAGCAACGCAACCTATAGGAATGTATTACCCATTACGGATTGGCACGTATCACATGCCATTGGCATGTGAGACGTGCAGGTTCAGAATTGTCCCTTTTTGGACAGCTTGGGAGTTTTAACTCTTAAACTCTTTTAATGAACATCTCTTCAATATATATTTTACCACAGGCAAGGTATACTTTAGAGGACCCGAACGACCCTTGTATGGTTGGGGATGCGAGGAGAGTGTTTCACTAAAACGCTGCCAAGGCGCTTCGACAAGATTTATCAAATGCTCGTGTTAAAATTATTAATGAGCACTTGAAGGCGAACCAGCACCACGTGCTACACTTTCGGCAAGAGAGTGAGAGGCACCTGACGACGGAGGAGTACGCGCAGGTACGTTGGGTGTAGTAAGTATTTTTTCTGATAATTTCCTTGATGGTATTTTTAACGACTTACAACTATGTGCACGGCCACGTGAGCTGGTTGCAGGGTCGAACCGATGCATTTCGGGCCCTTTGTCGCTACTGGGCTAGTGATGATTTTAAGGCTAAGTCTGGGAAGGGTCGAGAGTGCTGAGGGGTCGAGGGGAAGAGCAGGCACGGCCAAGATAACCACTTGCATTTATCTAAGTGCATGGTAAGTGTATGTAACTTCTGTTTATATATTCATAGTATACTATTCGTACTAACAAGTATTGACAGGAGCGTGAGACAGGGTGGCGCCGACCCCTGCTGAGATCTAGAAGAGAGGTCACAGGGACCCTTCTCAGCCTCAGGGTTGCAGTCAGGCTGTAGCCGAGCGATTGGTAAGTTTAGAAATCATTCATATTAAATATAACTATATGGATTGTTGAACTTACACAGTTACTTGTTTTGCAGACTAAGTACGGGGAGGAGGCTAGGAAGATACATGGCGAAGATTTCGATTGGGAACGTGAACCAATCGATCCTAAAGCCGCTTATGCAAGCAGAGGTTGAAAACCACATGGAAGGCGAGTTTATAAGTCATTTTATCATTTTCAATTCAAAGTATTCAAAATATTTCAATTTCATATTACTGACTCTCTTTTTATAGGCTCATCATATTCGACGGAGTTGTTGAGTTGAGGGCGGCGAGACCTGCGAGAGGCAGCTCCACGCAGGTTTCTAAGTCTCATTAATTGCAGGGATCTGTGACGGCTGCTCAAACTCCGTCGCCGTCATTACCGCCACCTGGAATGAGGCGCGACGACAACTTCGACTTCCGAGGTGGCTTTGGAGGTGGCTTCGGATGTCAGACGGGCGAGTGAGCTCTTGTTTGCTTTGTTGATGGTGATGTGCGATGTATCGACGATATTGTGATAGTGTTTGTTATTGTGATGCTGTTTGTGATTGTCATATGTTATCTTGTATGTTCTGTGATTCTGGCCATTGAGCCGGGTAGTATTTTCAGTTTTTTTAAAAAAAAATAGATAACCTTATTTGCGACGGTTTTTATACAGTACTGTCGCAAATAAGGATCCAGGCCGTCGCAAACTAGACTGTTATTTGTGGTGGCCTAGCCATCACAATTAAGTCCCTATTTGCGACAGCCAGGCCGTCGCAAATGGCTGCATGAGCCCCATCGGATGACTGCATGGGACCCATCGACTGAGCTTATTTGCGACGACCTGGCTATCGCAAATAGGAATTTAATTGCGATTTCATGGCCATCGCAAATCGATCTATGGGGCCCATCGGCCCCCTGGTAATAATTTGCGACGACTACTGTGGGCCCTCGCAAATAAGCCTATTTGCGATGATGGTCGTCGCATATAAGCTTATTTGCGATGAATTGTTTGCGACGGCCAAAAGCCGTCGCAAATAAGTAAAGATGTCGCGAATAGCTTATTTGCGACGGTTTTTGGCTTATTTGCGATGGCCCTAGCCGTGGCAAATCGTCGGGATTCCTGTAGTGCATTAGGCACGTCAATCCTTTTTCCAAGCCGTAACGTACCATGGTCATCCTCGTCAAACCTGAATTCTCTTCCCTTTAGGGTTCTTTCCTTGATTTTCTGAATTTCTTCATCCTTGGTCTGACCTTATCGAATCTCTTTCTCTAAGGTTGGATTTAACTCCATTATCCCTGTCTCATTCGCAAATCTGAGATTCAACCGTTCAAACTACTTGCATAGCTTCGATGGCAATTCTCGAACCATGAGTTGGTGACTTACTCCGTTCCTACTCAAAGCATCAACCACTACATTAGCGTTTCGCGGGTGATAGTTGATTCCCAAATAATAATCCTTGATGAGCTCCAACCACCTTCAGGTCCGTTTGTGTGAAAATATACATGAGACTCTTATGATCCGTATAAATTTCACACCTATGTCCAAGGATATAATGTCTCCAAATATTCAATGCATGTACAACGGCTGCAAGTTCTAAATCATGCGTTGGATAATTCTGCTCATGTTTCTTCAATTGTCTCGATGCATAGGCTACCACTTGACCTTCTTGCATGAGCACACATCCAAGTCCTTGTCTCAATACATCACAGTAAATATCAAAACTTTTAGTCACGTCCGGCAATACCAAAATTGGGGTTGTCGTTAACCTTTTCTTCAACTCCTCAAAACTTTCTTGACAAGTTTGAGTCCATTGCAAAGCCTTCCCCTTCATTAGCAATTCAGTCATGGGTTTGGCTATTTTGGAAAAATCCTTGATGAACCTAAGGTAATACCCAGCCATCCTGAGAAAACTTCTAATCTCCTTCACATTCTGCGGTGGCTCCCATTTCAACACGTCTCTCACTTTTCCTGGGTCAACTGATACTCCTCCTCCCGAGATGATATGACCTAAAAACAACACATCTTTCAACCAGAACTGGCACTTGCTGAACTTTGTGTACAATTGATGCTCCCTCAATTTCTGCAATGTAAGCCTCAAGTGTTCCTCATGCTCCTCCTCGCTTCTCGAGCAGATCATAATATCATCTATGAACACCACAACGATCTTATCCAAGTACTCCATGAAGACCTTATTCATGAGGTACATAAAGTAGGCAGGTGCATTTGCCAATCCAAAGACATCACGGTGTACTCATAGGATCCCTACCGTGTTCGAAAAGCTATGTTGGGTTTGTCCAATGTTCTAATCTTCATTTGAAAGTATCCCAACCTCAAATCAATCGTGGAGAACACACAAGCACCCTTCATCTGATCAAAAAAATCTTCTGTGTGTGGAAAGGTACTTGTTCTTGATGGTCACCTTGTTGAGAGCTCGGTAATCCACATACATCCTTTGTGATTCATCCTTCTTATCCACAAAAAGAACGGGCGCTCCCAAAGGTGATGAGCTTGGGAAAATAAAACCCTTATCTAGTTGCTCTTGAATCTGCTTCATGAGCTCCGCTAACTCCTTAGGAGGCATCCTATACGACCTCTTAGCTATAGGTGCAGTTCCATATATTAATTCAATAACAAACTCAATGTCACGATCAGGTGGCATACCTGGAAACTCATTCGGAAACATGTCCAAGAATTCACACACCACTGGAATCTTCTCAAATGCGGCACCATCCATGTGATTCAACTCCAATTGCTTTAGTGCGGTTTGAGATGCTTCAAACTCTATGGTGATCGATCCCTTCCTCATTGGTCAACTTCACCATTTTTGTGGCACATTCAATAACTCCATTGTGCTTCCTCAACTAGTCTATACCAAGTATAATGTCCAATCTTTGAGAATCCAAAAAAATAAGGTTGGCAAAGAAGTCTACCCCCCTTATTCTAAGGCTTACTTTTGGACATATTGTATTTGTCATCATCTCTCCTCCAAGAGGCTTAACGAATAGAGTAAACATCATATGAGAGATAGGCAAACTATACTTGGCAACATATTTCGATGCAATGAATGAATGTGATGCTCCACAATCAAATAACATAGTCGCCGGGTTGGAGTTTGCGAGAAACATACCAATCACCATGTCATCCGCTTGTTGAGCATCCTCCGTAGAGACACGGTTCACGTTGCCACGAGCAAAATTCTGCTGTCCATGGTTGCCTTATGGTTGTCCTCCATTTGGTCTTGGGTTCTATCTTGGGGCATTGCTTCCTTGACCAAGGCCTGACTTGGGACATTGATGTGCAAAATGTCCTGCTTCTCCTCAAGTATAGCACTTCCTAACTGCACCAGAATTATTGGGATGGACTTGATTCTGAACATTTGCACTAGGAAAGTTGGCACGAGGTGCAAAATGCATTGGAGGCCTAGGTGCTTGCAGGATAGGGCGTTGCTACACAAACTGAGCTGGGCGCGGTGCATAACCAGGGCGATGTACAGAAGCAAAAGAGCTATAATAAGACGCATTTGGTGGTGCAAAGCGAGAGTGCACATTACTTCCTTGTTGCTATCCTTGATATGGCGCCTTCCTTTTGTTATCTAGCTCCATCTCAAGGACCTTGTTCTCCACCACAATTGCTTTGTCCACAAGCTTCTGAAAGTTTGCATAATCACAATTCTCTAATTGTACCAGGATCTCATTGTTCAAGCCCCTCATGAACAAGTATTGTTTCCGGCTGTCCCGGCTCACATCCTCAGGCGCATATCTTGAGAGTTGAGTGAATTTATTGAGATATTCACCTACACTTGACCTTCCTTGCCTCAGGTTCTCAAATTCTTGACTCTTCAAGATCATAACACCTTCCGGCACATAATGAGAACGGAAGCTCTCCTTGAACTCAGCCCAAGTAATCCTCTTGTGGTTCTCATGGGCATTGCATAGTGAATTCCACCAATCGGCAGCTACCCCAGCTAGTTGAAGAGACACAAATAGCACGTTCTCCCGGTCACTGCATTTGACAATAGCTAGCTTCTTCTCCACAGACTTGAGTCAATCATCAGCATCCATAGGGTCAGCAGCTTGAGCGAAAGTCAATGGCCTAGTTCTCATGAACTCTCTCAATCTGTTGTGAGGAGGTGGGAGTTGCGGTGGAGGCATGTGGAGCCGATTGTTGTTGTTACCAGCCTGCACATGTCCCATAGTATGTATCATGTTCTGCATGAGCTGATTTTGCATGGCCAATAGCTGCTCAATATTGATAGCTCCCTGAGCAGGTCCTTGTCCATTGTTGTTCTTAGGTGCTCCATTGTTCTCCTCATCATCATTGGCATCCCTCTGGTTGCGAGTCCTCACCATATGAATAAAAGCAAGAGATAATAATTTAGAAAACATCCCCAACTATATGCATCAAGGGATATGAAACTAAGCAACTACCTGTCGAAACGTATGAACGACACTTCCCCAGGTATTACTAAATTGTTGCCCGCGGAGGTTCTTGTATCATTTAGGGCGCGCGGACATGTTAGGCAAGATGATTACACAGACGATTTACGTGGTTCGGGCCGCCTGAGAGTAATACCCTACTCCACGGGGTGTGTGTTGTTGTATTGAGGATTCACTGGTGTTTGTGTGCGTATGAGCTTGCTTGTCTTGTTTCGTGCAGCACATCCCTTTTATAGACCAAGGGATGGTTGTTACATGTGTTGTCTGGCCCGACATGTGGCCCCGACGGTTATTATTCCCTAATACACAATTAAGTGTGTTTAAGCACCCTAATAGCATGATAACACGCCTTAATGGTGGTGTTACCAGTGCTAAGGATCTTTTGATCGTGCGCCATTAATATTGTATTAATGTTACATAATGAGGCCTTGTAACTGTAGCAATCACTGTCCCTTAAATGTTCATGTCGTTGGACATCCGTTAGTATTCCCGTTGGTGTTGTAGGTCCGGAGGTTCAACACGTGGCAGATCCGGAGCTTCCCCTCTCGTAGAGGTAGGTCCGGAGCCGTTACACACATGGTGGCACTGGATCTTCCTTCTACTGGGGGTTAGGTCCGAGGTCACTATACACGTGTCAAGCACGGAGCTCCCCTATGTACATAGTTTAGCTCTAGTCCTATATTACACGTGGTAGTGCCGGAGTTACCCATATGAAGGAGGCGGGTCCAATGTCGTGTGAAAGTTGGGTCCTACGAAGGTCTTCAGCTTTGACAGCTGGAACTCCCTTACACTTCTTGCTGTATCATATGGTACCCGGTATGTAGGGTACCGACAGTGGCCCCCGGGCCCACCTCTTTAAGAAATCCTTTGGGTTAAGTTATTCTACCGGAGGTGGGGCCATCCTTGATTCTCGCGCTGTGATTTCAAAGGTCTTCTGATGTACCGTTGGGGCGATGGTCTGGGGTTGAACCCTTGCCGCGTGGCTGATTTTGAATGTGGCAGATGAGATCTTTGAGTGTGGATCTCATGCAATTGAAGGTCACCTGTTCCCAATACGAAAACCGTATTGGTTCCGAGCGCCTTGTCAGGTAGCCGCCCTCGGGCTTCCTGCCGCCCATCATGGCAATGGTTCGCCTGGGGTAACAACCTTGACTCCTCCATCAATGTGGCCCCTGGCCCATTCGTCATTGACGAGGTAGATTTTTTGTAATGTGGCCTTGCTCTTGTTGTGATTTCCATCCAAGCGTCGTGAAGGCATAATTAAGAAGGAAAGTTCGCATGGTTTGAGGACTCTTTACGCTTTCAATCAATCTTGCGCTCAGAGCCTCCCAACCTTTGCATAGCTTTCACTTCTTTTGCTCCACTTTGCCGAGATGGAGTTAGGTCTTCCCAAAATTTGCATTCGGAGCAAGGATAACCTGATGAAGGTCCGGATCTTCATGGGGTGGTCTAGCGAGACTTCAACCACTTGGTTCGGGTCGGCAAGCTCCCCTTCAAGAAGGAGCGTCGTGGCGAGATGGTGTACTTCTTAGCGTACGCCATGGTGGGACTGATCCCACCTTTTTCAAGTTTCATCTTTATGCTGCTGGAGTTCTACGGCCTCCATTTGCATCATCTCGGCCCCCACTCCCTCTTGCTGGTGGCGACATTCGTACACTTTTGCGAGAAGTGGGTGGGCGTGGCTACCTGCATCGAGCTGTTCCGGACCTTCTTCACGGCCCATACCACCAGTAAGGGAACCGAGCTGCTTGGCTTTTACTACTTTGTGAAGTGCAAGAACTTCCCTCTCAAGTACTTGAAGTCGTTCCCCTCCGGCAAATGGGATGATTGGAAGAAAGACTGGGTCATCATTGCATTGGAGGAACATGATAGGCTGGAGCTGCCCCAAGGACTCCCCAACATTGACGCCGATGCATTGAACGTAGTTTCAAAGCTATCGGATGCATTCAAGCCTATCTTGGCCAGAATCCAGGAATGTGTGGAGGGTGGAGTGACCCCCCAGATTGTCTTTGGGAATTTCTTGGTGAACAGGTGGCCTCCGATGAATAGAAGGGAGAAGCATGCATGGGCCATCAATAGTGTGACAGAGGACGACCGGATTGAAACTTGAATGAAATCGAATTTGGATGACGAAGCTTTGAAACTCCATCTCAAGAAATTTCAGCACGGGTCCATCGCCGATGATGCCTTGACTCCGTCGGCTACTTTCCTGCCTCTGAACATGATTCCAGAGTTTAGCACAGAGCTCCAGAGGAAGATGCCAGCGCTGGATGACCTTAGTGAAGTGGAGAAGCGCAGGACCTCCAGGGTTGTAATTCCCAGAGCTTCCAAGGGGGTGGTCACCCCTACTCTGAGAAAGAAGGTTGATGACATCGGCAAGGGCAAGGGAAAGGAGCCAGCCAAATCTTCCAGTCATAAGAGGAAGTTGAGGCATGTTGATGGGAGCTCTATCGGGACTACTCCAAATCCAACAGCCCCTTCTTCAGTGGAGCAGACCTTCGGTGACCACACCTACTTCAATGCTAGGGACCTTGAGGGACTCAAGCTCCGGCAGGCCGACTCTGGCTCCGGTGCTAGTTGTGAGCTCTAGGTTCGAAGGTCCTTCACAGTCGAGGAGTGTTCCGATTGAGAAGACTCCAGCTTTTGCGGATGCCCTCTGACTAAGGTTCAAAGTTGTTGTCTCACCAAATTTGGCGAGCTCTGACTTCGAGCCCCGGAAGAAGAGATTCTCGACGACTGGGGCGGTAGCATCCCTAGGTAAGCATCGCCATCTTACTTTGAAATGCTAATCTTGTTTTTATTATATTTTTAATCTTCTTGACCTTTTTGCTCCCAGGGTGACAAGAAAAAAGTCTGAAGCTTCGGCATCTGCTACAGCGACTGGAGCTGTGCATGCTAAAGCTCCGACTTCAACCATTGATCCTCCCTAGGTGGCGGCAGAACACAAGGCAGCTTCGACACCAGCTGTCGTGGATTAGATCTAGAAGAGACGCCAGGATCCCCTGTGGTAGCGCCGGACCATGGGGTAGAAGTAGTTGAAGTTGCGCCACCAGCAACAGCGTCAGAGACTGAAGCTTCGATGCAAGATCCAGAGGTGTCTGATGCCTCGGCACTTGAGCCGAAGGTAATAGAAGCTCCAGCGCCCTTGCCGGAAGTGGCTGAAGATCTGGTGATTGAGCTGGAGGTGCCAGAAGCTCCGACCTCTATGACGGAGATAGTTGAAGCTCCAGCTGCTGAGCAGGAAATGCCTGAAGCTCTGGCAATTGAGTCGGAGATGATTGATGTACAGACACCTGAGCCAGCTGGAAGTGGCTTCGGATGAAGTTCTGACAATCGCTCTGGAGGTAATTGCTCTGGAGATGTCCGTACCCGAGTCGGAGCGTCCTGAGGAAGCAGTAGGCCCTCCACTCGCGAAGCCAGCAATTAAAGACCCAATGGCAGGACCTTCGGCGTTAGCTCCGGAGGTAGAAGTTCCCCCAGCGGGATCTTTCTCAGCAATGGCTGAGGAGCTCCCGGAGGGTGGCCCTAATGGTGTAGAAGCTCAGGGAACCACCATTTTGTCGTTGGACCATATTTTTATTCTTGAAGATCCTGTGGAGCCGGCAGACATGACCCCGATAGGTCCGGAGCCTATTCCTTTGGTGTTGTCTATTGACAATGCCTACTCGAGCCTCCGACAGGTCCAGCTCACCTTCGACCATGACAGCAAGGTCTTCGAAGAAGAGCGCAACACCTTGAGGCGTTGGCGCAACAGGCTTCACTTCGAGACTAAGCTGGCGCAGATGAGGCTTGCATACCAAAAGGAGTGGGTCAAGAAGGAAAAGGCCCGGTTGGAATATTGGGGCAAGTTGCTGCAGGAGAAGGAGGCTGCTATCAGGGCCCTCGACGCCAATTCTCAGGAGATTCTCGAACAAGCCAAAGAAAGGAATGACGCTACTGACGAACGACAAGATAGCCTCAATGAGTTAAACGAGATTCTCCTGAAGCACCAAGCAGACCTCGAGGTGAGGGAAGATAAACTTCTGGAACAACAGGAGGATGTTTCAAAAAGAGAAGAGGAGCTCGGTCAGAAGCTGACTCTGGATGAGAAAAATTTGGCAGATCGCACTAAGAAGTTTGATCTGTGGAGTAAGGAGGAGGAGGAGAAGTACTGGAAACTGGGGCAGGAGCTCTCAAAAAGAGAAGCTGATATTGCCACCAGAGAAGGGGAAGTAAGGGGCAGGGAGAAGGACGTGGCCGAATTGCGGAATTGCATCCACCTCCGGTAGACGGAGATAGCCGACCGCAAAAAGCAAGTTACTGACAGTATGCAGCAACATGCCAAAGTGGTTGAGCGCCTCGCTCGGGTATGTTGGGAGATTGAGGCCGCCCGAAGGTCACTGGAGGAGTTGCGGAGTTTGAGGGAGACCGAGTCCATACAGGTATGGGACTTCTTGGAGGAGCCAATGACGCGTTGATGCCGCTAGGCTTCAGTCCAGTGCGTCCATACAATCCAGAGCTGAAGCTGGACCAAGCACTGGTGGATCTCAACTCTGCTAGCGGCAAACTCAATGCAATGGGTGACATCATCGTGGGCTAGCTGGAGACAAAGGGGAAATCTTTGGCTAAGAACATCGCAGAATATCTGCTGATGTGTTACAAGAGCCGAGATCCCCAATTCTTTCTAGATCCGGTGCTCGAAGGTCCCGTTGCTGAAGAGGAGGACGCCGCCAAGGCCAGCGTTCAAGAGGTTGCCTAGAAAGTCGCCTCATACTTCCGTATGACCTAGGACCTTACTCTGCTTGTAACTTCTCCAATTTTGTAATCTCCAATCCTCAGATGAATTTAATCCAAACTTTTTGAATGACTGAATTCCATTTTGTCTTCAATACATTGTCCTTCATCTTGTTTGTCCCCTGGTAGATGTACACAATTTATTTGCGAACATGTACCAAAAGGATCTGACTATGTGTTGAAGACTTGAGCGCTTTGAACTTTTAGACTTTATGTCCAAAGTTGCTATCTCCGACTTCTCCAGGGAGCTTTTATTTCATCGGTGGTGGGCCCCCTGGTAGTTGTCAGGGCTAGATAGATCCGACAACGCTCACTATTTACTCGCATGGACGTTAACAGCGGGCCCCTGGGGTAGTTGGAGCTGGATAGGTCCGACTGCACCCACTGTCAACGTGTAGGAACGTCAACAGTGGGCCCCCTCGGAGTGATTTTTCCACCATCTTCACTTCGATTGTCTTGAGTTCTTTACATCAACGGCAGGCCCCCTGGGGTTGTCAGAGCTTATTAGCTTCGACGACACCCACTATCAACGCTTGAAACGTCGACGGCAGACCCCCTTGGGGAATGTCGGAGCATAGTAGCTCCGGCATTTTCCACCATTGGCATGAATTTTCCATATTTCCTGCACACTGAAGTCAAGAAAAATGTAAAATTCGTCTTCTCATCTATAATTCATTTGCTTCTTACTATTCTTAATTGAACCATAGATTCGTAAGAATTCAATATATAAACAAGCGCACTGAATTTATTTCTTCAGATTCCAATGACTTCTGGACCCGCCTTACTCAGGCCTGTCGGGATGTAGGTAGAGTGGCGTACTTAGGGTGTAGGACAAAACTAAGTCGATAGCTCACTCTGGACATATGTTGCCTTGGCATTCAGGCGAATAGACCATCCAACAATATTAAAATCCAGAGAAATCAACAATGCAACTTGCTTAGCATATGAATTACTTGGACTAAAAGCCAACAAGAATTGCACACCTTCATTATATACAAGAAGGAAAAGAAAGATCATTCAAAAGAATGAGCCTGTACAAAATAAATGTGCATGGAGTCTGTTTTCACACAACAATATCTTTCATTATAGGTCCGGATTATAGGGGAGACAAGGACACACTTAGGGTTCGGAACCAGTCTAAATATGCAATACCTCTTGTTCTAACCCAGGATAGGTAGCTACACTTTTGTGCTGGGACTGTATCAAGTGTTGCTTGAACTTATCGGAACCTCCCGGAGGGGTCCGGATGTTCCCCCGGAGGACCTACCTGACTCTATATATTGACTTTATAACATACATTGTATGTAATTACATACTCACCTCCGTGAAACTAATTATAGAACTTACGGAGGTGCTCGATATTCCAAGGATTAGGAAGTAGGGTCCCACCCTCAGTTGCTAAGCGAACGCATCCAGGACAGGATACTTTGATCACTCGGTAGGGACCTTCTCAGCTGCGGGGAAGTTTGTTAATCCCTTCACGAGTTAATATTCTCTGCAGCACCAGATTGCCTTCCTTGAGCTGTCGGTTGTGCACATGCCTCTAATGATAGCGCCGGAGCGCTTGGCGATAACGTGCATTCTGAACCGCTACTTGGCACCTTCCCTCGTTGATGAGGTCATGGTCTTCACGCCGGAGCTGGTCCTGCGTGGCTTCATCGAAGGTTCGGACCCGGAGTGACCCCAAGGTGATCTCCGGAGGAAGGACTGCTTCAGCTCCGTACACCAAGAACAAGGGTGTCTCTCCAGTTGACTGGTTAGGTGTAGTGCTGCTTGCCCACAGTGTGGACGGAAGCTCTTCGATCCAATTGGTTTCATGCTTTTTCAGGCGCTCATATGTACGCGTCTTGAGTCCTTTTAAGATTTCTGCATTTGCTATCTCAGCTTGGCCATTGCTTGTTGGGTGAGCTACTGATGCGTAGCTGACTTGAATGCTGAGGTCTTCGCAATACTCTTGAAATGCTGCACTTGTGAATTGGGTTCTATTCTCAGTGATGACTTTGTTTGGAACTCCAAATATGCATATTATGGACTTCAAGAACTTGATTGATGATTGCTTATTCATAGTCACAATTGGGGTAGCTTCTGGCCACTTGGTGAACTTGTCGATGGCGACATACAGGAACTTGTAACCTCCAACGGCTTTTGGGAAAGGTCCCAAAATGTCCATGCCCCACACAGCGAATGGCCATGTAGGAGGAATCATTTGCAGTGATTGGGCCGTTGTGTGAATTTGTTTTGTGTGGAACTGACATGCTTCACACATTTTCACCAACTCCACTATGTCCAGTAGTGTTGCAGGCCAGTAGAAGCCGTACCGAAAGACTTTGCCGACCAACGTGCGGGAAGACGCGTGGTTCCCACACTCGCCTCCATGGATCTCTGCGAGGAGCTTGTGGCATTCTTCCCTTGCAATGCACCGCATTAGGACACCGTTGGCACCACGCCGATAGAGATCCCCTTCTACCAGCATGTATCTTTTAGCCAATCTGATGATCCGGTAAGCGGATACACTGTCGTCAGGAAGGATGTTGTCCTTCAAGTAGCTCCAGATCTCCGAGATCCATGCATCGGAGCTAACTTGATCTTCTGAGTGTTGCGTGTTGGGTTGCTTGGAGCTTACTGCAGCACCTACAACCCATGGTGGACGCCATGGTAATAGGGCCACAGGGACTGCCAGCTTCGAGGTGCTGGTCTCGGCCCCTTTGCTTAGTTTGGCAGACTGAGCTGTTGGTCTTGACAACCTCCGAACAAAGATTCCGTCGGGAGCCAGAGCTCCGGTTGAGGCCTTCGTTGAGATTTCATCAGCTTCAACATTATGGTGACGTTGAACATGGTGCAGATCTAGGACTTCGAAGTCCTTCTGGAGCCTCTGGACTTCAAGGAGATATGCAGCTAGTTGGGGGTTGTTGCAGCAGAATTCACCTCTTACTTGCTTTATGATTAGCTGCAAATCACCCTTCACCAACAACTATTTGACACCGTAGGATAGTGCCACCTTGAGCCCTTAGATAAGAGCTTCATACTCCGCCATGTTGTTGGTTGCCTTGAAGTCAAGGTGAACCATGTATTTGATCTTCTCCCCGGTCGGAGCGAGGAGGAGGATTCCAGCTTTGGCCCCCTGCCTCTGCATGGAGCCAGCGAAATAGAGAGTCCAGTGAGGTTCAGTGAAGACTAGGTTCTTAGGTTCCGGCTTCTGCTCATTGGGACCCACAAGGTTTGATGGAGAAGTAGTCCACTCCGCCACGAAGTCAGCCAAAGCCTGACTATTGATTGCTTGTCGCAGCACGAATTCAAGATCAAACTCAGCCAGCTCCACTGCCCACTTTGCAATGTTCCCAGTAGAATTAGGGCTATGCAATATAGCACGTAGTGGATAAGAAGTTACCACTGATATATTGTGGGCCTGGAAATAATGATTAAGCTTCCTTGAGGCGATAAGGACTCTGTAAAGCATCTTATGCACCTCGATATATCTAGTCTTGGCATCAAGGAGTACTTCACTGATGAATTACACTAGGCAATGGACGGTCCGGACCCTCTCGGAGGGTCCCGGAGCTTCCTCTCCATCGACCCGGACCCTCCCAGAGGGATCCGACCCTTCTTGTTGAGTTTCCCGAATCCTCCAGGAGGGGCTCAGAACTTCTTCTTGTTCGATCCGGACCCTCCCTGAGGGGTTTGGATCTTCTTCAACAGTCGTGAGAACTCCCTCAGATGAGAGAGGTTGATCTTCTAGCACTCCTCCTTGAGGATCTGTGCCTGGGGGTTGGGACTCAGACTTGCCTTCACGTAGCTCTTGACCCTCCCGGGGGGGGGGGGGGGGTCTAGGCTCCTGAACTTTAGGTGGTTCCTGTCTTTCTGCGACCAGAACCATACTTACAACTTATGTAGTTGTAGAAATATAAAGAAGTAGAGGCTCACCAGGGTTCGGACCTACCAAGATTGGTAGGATGGTGAGGAGCTGCTTGAGCTCTTGGAATGCCTTTTCTGCTTCTTCGGACAAATGGAATGGCCCAGACTTCCTCAACAGCTTGAAGAAGGGAAGCGCCCGCTCCGCCAATCTCGAGATGAACCAGCTGAGCGTAGCTAGACATCCAGTTAACTTCTGGATGTCCTTGATGCGGTATTGTGACACCCAGTTCCAAAAATGAACCAAGTGAACGCATATGTGTGCCCAAGATATTCAACACACATACACGAGTGCATTCACAAAAGAGTATACAGAAAATTACCACAGAACAAGATTAATTAACCAAATTTTATTACACAAACCATATTATCCTCGAATACAAGTTCTAATGAATACTAATAACAAGTTCAACTAACGCAGCAGAAATAAACTAAGTATGCAACTATGCAGCTAAGAAGCATAAGCAAAAGGTGTAGCGCAGCTCCATGCAACACCACAGGCAAAGCTGACGGTAGACACGGCCTAGAACTCCGCATTATCACCATTAAACTTCCAATCCTGACCTGCAACTGTTGGGGGGGGGATTGCAAGAGTGAGTACATGTCGTACTCAGCAAGTGTGGAAAGTATGACATGTGGCTGATTCAAATGACAAATATAATAATGGTTGAGTGCTGAAAAGTACATTAAAACATTTGAAAAGCAATATATTATATGTATATGAAATAAACCCATCAAAAGCCACGTAGTTATCATAATACCAGTCCATACTCCATATCCATCATCATATACCAATATCCATATTCGATACCAAAATTCAATTCATAACCATCCATAACCATAATACCAACCATAACCATATTATCAACCATAATCATCTCAAATCCCAATTTTCCTCTAATCATGTGAGGGTCCAGGTTTCTCATAACCGGGAGCACTGCTATCATGATAGTTTTAGACACACTCTGCAGAGGTTCTACCGCTTTACCCACGTGTTTCTGATTTTATCACCTTTCGATGACTATAGAATCTCAATTATGCCGTCTCACACTTCCGTAGGTGTGTGGCAAAGATATTACAAAATAGCCTTTACAACGGGATTACTAGCCTATTTAGACTCCACTGTGGTTTCACCAGTGGCGATATCTCCAACTGAGCACATCTTCAACCAAGGGTCCCCTCTTGAGCCATTCAGATCCCAGGGTAGTCTCACCAATCATCAATAAACCCAATCCGACTACCCCTTCCCCGAGCATCCTTAATGGTCCAAATAGCACTGGCAGAGCCCTAATTAATTAGCTACGCTGCACCCATACTTGGCCTCATGGTGGCACTATAAATCCTGGATGATTGCTCCACAAACCGGTCCTTAGATGTAAATCAAGCAAAACCACCATAACATCTAACCCATCCACGTACCAAGCTTGCTTAGGTCACCCAGAACCATATCAGATTTAACCAGTTCATGTCAACCACAATCTCATTAATGCATAATTAAATTAAGTAGTGTAGTTGTTCTTCCATCCCAATTAATTAAGCGAAGCAAAAAGGTAAAAATCCCATCCCGACTCTACCATGTATTCCAAGTGACAAGGGTGGTCAAACAAATCTAGTAAACTTCCTATCATAGGATTTCCCATCAAAATTGACACAAGCATGCAGTTTTGCAAACAAAACATTTATTAAAAAAAACAGGATCAATATGCTTCAAGGACACTTGCCTTGCTCTTGGGATTGATCCGGGTCAAAGCCTTCAAACTCTTGGTGCTGGAGATCCTCTGCGGCACTCTCTAGTGCAAATCCGTCTAATCTGCACAATAAACATACAAACAAGAAACACAATAAAAGAGTGCACAAATATTACTCAATATGACATGATACGCATGATTAATGCAAATGCAAGGTTGAACTTGTTAATAGATTGCTTTTAAATGACACTAACTAGTTCTAATAGTTTTTAACAAGTTTATACAGGTTTGTATTTGATTAGGTCTAACTTTAGAATTAATTCAACACAATTTAACCAGGAAAATCAGACTAGTCTGCATAGGACCAGACAAGTCCGCACTGCGCGAGAACGGCAGATTAGGGTTTTCTAGATCGATGTGAATTTGGAGATTTGGGGTTGAATTCATGTAAGGAAAAGAGAATAGAAGGTATACCAGGTGTTTAGGACTCCAATGAATCGAGAAACTTGGAGGTAACACTTGGATCTTGATGATCTAGGGTTGGTGATGAACTTGGAGATGAATTGGTGATGGAGAACAAAACTTGATGGAGATCTTGATCCTCTTTCGTTTCCTCCTCTTCTTGTTCTTGCTTGGGATCTCCTCCTCCCTCCTTGATGGTGGCTCTCCACGAACTAGGGTTTGGGTGGGGTGGAAAAGTGGCAAATAGAGGTCAAGCCATGGGGTAGTGTTGTTTATATAGAGGTGGAGGCTAGGGTTAGATGGATTTCGAGTTTGAGAGGAGTAGAGGCCGGTTTAGGGTCCCTCATGGGCTCTAAAAGAGTTAGGCACGATGTCCCTAGGCCCACTTAACATGAAACCCAAGAAACAAGTCGTAAAACAAAAGATCAATTCAGAATCGCAAAATATCGGACAAGTCCGAAAAGGACGGGACTTGTCCGAAGTTAGTCAGAAAGAAATCAGAAAACTCTAGCCGAAAATTGGACAAGTCAGACTTTAGTCAGAGAGGAAAACGGACAAGTCCGCTGGAACACCGGACTAGTCCGAACAAGTCCAGGGTCTTAGCAAAATTTCAAGGATTCTTGGAACACCGAACTAGTCCGCATAAAATCGGACAAGTCTGAAAGTGTCCAGAGGCAAAATCGGACTACTCCGCAACAAAAACGGACAAGTCCGTTTGAAGTCAGAGAGAAATCGAACTAGTCCTCACAAAAATTGGACTAGTCCGCACTTTTCAGCATTTTAAGTGCGGTTTTGTTCCAAATCAATTTTAAACTTGTTCCTCTTTATGTGGATTAATGTTAAACATGTATATGAATGTATGTAGGGCATGATACACGAAAATGAGGGTGTTACAGGGATGGGGGCCGCATATCTTCTATATCCTTAATCTTTGCCGGGCTTGCCTCAATTCCTTGGTGAGTCACCAAGAAACCAAGGAGCTTCCCGGAGCTAACCCCGAAGACACACTTGTGTAAGACCTATGTGTGCTGAATACATTGGCTTGTAGTGAATACACTTGGCTTTGATGATAAAAGTTTTAAATATCACCAAAACACCTTTTTATCAAGGTTCGACGGTAGGTCCGGTTTGTTTTGGGTAGCTCCGGCTACATTAGATGCTAGGTCTGGCATCTTGGTAAGATCCGACTAGCTTTGGTTAGCTCCGGTGAGCTTTATCTTTAGCTCTGGCATGTCTTTGTTAGCTCCGGCATGTCTTTGATAGCTCCGGCATGACTTTGTTAGCTCCGACATATATTTGATAGCTCCGGCATGCTTTTGCTAAGCTCCGACGTACTTTGTCTAGCTCCAGTTTTGGGTTGACTAGTTTTGACTAGTTTTTGGTAAGCTCCGGTGCTAGGATCTACTAGTTTTGGTAAGCTCCGGCAGGTGCTTCATTGTACTAGTTTTGTTAGCTCCGGCTCAAGCTCTGGGTTGCTCTGGCAAGGTCCGGAACTTGACCTAAGTGCTTCTGCTTTTCATTTGCAATGTTTCGTACTTGCTTTACTTTGTTGGAAAGATTGCTTAGTATTCTTTTACTAAGTTTTTGGTGCGTTTTGGTTGATATGGCTGATATCATGTTACTGTGTTTTTGCAACATGCTTATGTGAGGTTCTCACGTAGGGTGTTGTGTTCGGAACTAACTTGAGTCAAGTCGAGGACTTGGGCTCGTATGGATTGGTTGTTTGTTCATGTGCAGGTGTTTCTTGAGTTCAAGTCATGGCTGGTGACAGGATCCATTGGACTAGTCTCAGGAGGAGATGAGGTTCCAACAACCAAGTTCGGGAGGAACTGTGGTTGAGCGGGTCAGGAGGTCGCGCAGGATGATTGAATCGAGGGCAGTGCATATGAAGGTCGAAGGAAGGTGTTCTCACGTATGCATGAGGTGCATGACGTGGCAATATGCTTCTAGAGACGGATTATGGAAGGAAGATCTGATCGGAAGGATCGGATCGTATCGGTTGAAGACTTTGGCTGCGGCGGAGTCGGTTATGGCTCGGTATGGAAAGTATCGAGTTGGTTATGTTAGGATTTTGTGTGGGTCACGAATTTGAGTTGTTTAGGAATGTGGAATACGTTCCTAAGGTGTTTGGAAGTCTTAAGATTGCTTCTATCTGCGTATAGAAGAGTCCTAAGCAGTTATGGAAAGTTCCGATTATGATCGGATTAGGATTGGAGTCCTAGTTGAGATTGGGATTGCCTAAGGGCTGGTTATATAAGCAAGGGAAAGCCAAAGCTCGTGAGAGACGACTTTCGGGGCTGTTCCTCTTTTGTTCTATTGAATAAAATTCATAGTTTGAAGGAACTTTTGTGCCTTGTTCGTCCGACTTGTTCCAGGCAAGTTTTACTCGTCGAGTTTCTGGACAGCACTATCTTTCGTCGGTGGTTTTATCATAACTCGAGTTTTATTGATCCAATTGACGTGATTCTTTTTGTTTTGTCTTCACAACTTGATTATCTGTCATCTGTCAAAATTTCACGGTCATTGGATTTGTGGTTTTTGATCTACACGAGTTTCTTTGCAGCATTCTAGAAACTGTTTTTCTCGGGTAGGTCAGATTGACCATAGTCTGATCTTTCGATCATAACTTGTGATTTTCTCGACGGATTTGAGTAATTCCTTTTGTGTTGTCTTCGTGAATTGATTCTCTCTGATATATATCACTTTTTCACGGAGAAACACGTTTAGATTAGTCTCATACACGATTTCTTTAACAGATCGTTTTTCTGCCGAAAGGGTTTGGGGTTTTAATTGTTTCCGCTGTGTAAGATTTTCAAATCTACCATTCACCCCCCCTCTGGTAGCTTTTCACGTGCTCTTCGATCCTACAATTGGTATCAGAGCCACGGTACTCTAATCCTTGTGATTTGCACGTGTTTTTGACTAATCATCATGGAGAAGTACTCCGCCAAACCTTGCGTGTTTGCTGGTATTGATTTTCAGGTTTGGAAGGCACGCATGGAGGCCTTCATCCAGGCGCAAGGCTTCGCAATATGGGAAAAGGTGTACAAACCTTATGAAGTCCCGCCTAACGATCAAGTTACGGCTACGAACCTCCGGGACGTCGACAACAACAACAAAGCACGAAACTTGATCATCCAAGGACTCACTCAAAGCGACTGTGATCGTGTCGCACACCTCTGATCAGCATACGATGTTTGGAGCGCTATCTGTGATTACCATGAAGGCTCCAAAACAATCAAGAGGTAAAACAAGATATGTTCAAAAAGGAATATATGCGTTTTGAGATGCAACCCGGTGAGTCTATCGATGACCTCTTTGCTCGTTTCAATAAAATTCTCAGCAACTTGCGTAGCGTGAATGTTAATTTTTCAGATGCTGAAAATGCTAGACAACTCCTTAGTGCATTAGACATGTCAGTTTGGGAGATGACAGTAACATCCATTTGTGAATCAACTGTCATGAGTTCTCTTACATTAGATGTACTTTATTCTAAACTAAAAACTCATGAAATTGACATCCTAGCACGTAAGAACCCAAACAAGTCTATTGCATTTGTCTCACAACGTGATATGTCTAGCTCCAACCAATCATCATCCTGCAATACTCTTGCTTTGTTGTCCTCACTAACCCTGGAACAGATCGAAGAATTTCCAGAAGAGGAGTTGGCACTCATCTCTACTAGATTCTCAAAAGCATTGCAAATGTGAGAACTAGAAGGAGAGGAAGCTCCGGACCTCAACGCTGTTTTGAATGTGGTAAAACAGGACACTTTCATACATAATGCCCTAAACTTTCAGGTCCGACCACCCGGGGAGAAAAAACAAAGCAAGGTCCGGACCTCCTCTGGAAATTCCACCAAGAAAAAAAAGGGTACCATAGGACGCAAGATGATCAACAGCTTCATCACCGCACTTCAAGAACTTAGTTCAAGTGATGTAGATTTTGAAAGTGATGAAGATGATGATGATTTGGCTAACTTATGTTCATGGCGGGCAAAGCAAGATCAAGATCAAGTCAGGAGGAAGCAGAACACAACAGTGACGATGATGAGGTATGTTCAACCTGTAATGAAATGTGTGATGCTATTTCTCGTGCCACTGTTATTATCAAGAAAAAGGACAAAAAGCTTAGGGACAATGCTGCTAAAATTGAGTCACTAGAATCTGAAATTAATCGTTTGAAATCCTTAATTCCTAGTGATGATTCTTGTTCCTCATGTGACTTAATATATGAACAATTGTCCTCCCTAAGAAGTGCACATTCCTCCACTCTAGACAGACTTGATGAAGAAATTGAAAAGAACAAAAAGCTTGCTGCACTTAGTGATAAAAACTTAAAAGATGCTTCTTGTTCTACAATTGATTTGCATTGTTCTACTTGTGATGATCTTGATAAGAAACTACAGGATGCTATGAATGAAATTTCTATATTGAACAATGCTTTACGTTCTCATGAAGTTAAATTTTGTTCCAATTGCAAACTAAAAAGAAAAACTTCATGTGAAAATTGTCTTGATCTGTCCAATAAACTTGATGACATGAATAGGACACCAGGTCTGTTTTATAATGGGAATAAGAATCTAAACTTGCTGCTGAATTCTTCCAAGTCTTGCAATACTAAAACTGGTTTAGGTTTTGATTCTCATGCTCATGCTAAGGCACATCCACCTAAAATTCTAAAGTCATTAGGAAGTGGTTTGATTCGAACAGTTCCTAAACAAAAAGAAGTGGTTTTCAAATCTGCAGGAGTGCTTTCTAATTCTGTTTCTAATGTTGGGTGCTCATCTAGACATGAACACAAAATTAAATTTCATTGTACCTTCTGTGGTAAAGATGGTCATGTCATAGATTTTTGTTATAGACTAGCTAAGCAACAGAAAAAGGAAAGAATGTCTGCTAGATCTCATAACTTTCATGCTAAACCGAAAATTAGAAACATGCAACCTGCTTTAATGAGTCAGAAATTTGAAAAGGTAGCTTCTGGAACTTTTGGCAAGAAATCTACAAAGGCAGCTCTGGTAGTTCTGATAGCTCCGAGAGCTCCCGAATCTTTTGTTGTTCCCTCCGGAGCTTCAGTTTTTGCCTCTGGACCTTCTGCTTTTACCTCCGGAGCTACTGGTTTTCACTCTAAACAAGTAACAACTTCTAAATCAACTGTTAAGAACAGAAAACCTCAACCTTTGACTCATAAACCTGCTGTTTTATCTAAGCTTTCGCGTGTTTTTCCTACTGCACGTCGTGTGACTCAGTACTGGATACCTAAATGCCTTTTGACTAACCCTAGTATTGAGTCATCGACGTATTGTGCTTTTATGTAGGTTACACGTTTGAGGAAGGAGAACATTTGGATTGTGGACTTAGGTTGCTCACGCCACATGACCGGTAACAAAGATTGGTTCTCCTCCCTCATTTTTTTGTCACGTGTAGAAAATGTTACTTTTGCCGATAATTCTTCAACTCCTATAATTGCTAAGGGTTCGGTTAGAGTAAATGATCACTACACTTTGAAGGATGTGGCACTTGTCAAAAATTTGAAATACAACTTGCTTTCTGTTGCACAATTGCTAGATGAAAATCTAGAAATTATTTTCAATAAAAATTGATGCAAAGTTGTAGATTCAAATAGTGAGCTTATTTTTAACATGTCTCGGTTTGGAAGAGTTTTTAAAGCTGATTTTGATATGTCTTCCCCTAAGCATAGGTGTCTAGTTGCTAATGATTCAAAGGACTTATATTTTTGGCATCGTAGACTTGATCACGTAGGCTTTGATCACCTAACACGTGTTAGTGCTCTTGATCACATACGTGGGCTGCCTAAGCTTAAAGGGGACAAAGAAATTGTGTGCTCTTCTTGTAGACATGCTAAGATGGTTGCAGGTTCACATACTCCTCTCACAATGATCATGACAACTGAACCATGTCAACTTTTGCATCTTGACACCGTAGGACCTTCATGTGTTCAATCCTTCAGAGGTAAATGGTATGTTCTTGTGATTGTTGATGATTATTATAGATACTCTTGTGTTTACTTTATGGCGTCTAAGAATGAAGTTTTTAGTCACTTTAGAACTTTATTTCTTAGATTATCAATTGATCACCAAGGATCATTGTCGGTACCCTAAAAACCGTACACCCCCTGAGATTACAAAGATCTCAGGGGAAGAACGACTACTCGAGTTGAAGACCCTCGGAGGCCCACTTGTCAGACATGACTGGACCAGCTTTTCCAACATGGTTAATCCCTAGGTCGCCACGTGTACTACCGAACCGGAGCTACCGCCCACAAGGGGGAAGCACCGGACTGAGTACCGAAACAACACCTTCGGACCTAACCCCTGACCGAGAGAAGCTCCGGACCTGACACGTGTCAGGAAGCCCCGGAGCTTCCTGCTTCCCGCAGCAAGCTCCGGAGCTGCCACGTGTCTAAACATCGGAGCAAGCCGCCTCTAACCTCCGGGAGACATTGTAACTGCTCCGGATCTTCAAAGGAGAGCCAAGGACTTCAAGACCTGTTTAAATGTCATTAATGCCATATTAATGACACTTAAACAGACGATCTTAACACCTGTAACGGCACTGTCGAAGCCCGTTACAGGATCATTAACAACAATTAATCGTGTATCAATACTAGTAACCGCCAGGGCCACATATCGGGCCAGGTAGCTTGTAACGGCCTGTCTTTGTACTATAAAAGGACAGGCCGACGATACACAGGAGGGGACTGACACGGACGGTAGATCATACGTGATAAGCCAATACAACATCAACATCCCCGTGGAGTAGGGTATTACGCTCAGGCGGCCCGAACCACGTAAATCCTAGTGTCTCCAGTGTTAAACTGCAATTCACCTTCTTGAGTCTCCGCGCGCCCACACCGAACTACGAACTCCTTCAACACTTTAGCTGTGTCAGGAGATCTGCCGACTCCAACAGTCGACAGTTGGCGCGCCAGGTAGGGGGGCGCCTCAGATTTTCGAGAATGGTGAACTCCGCGGCTGGATCATCCAATGGCCAACCTGCTGCTCAAGCTGTTGAGGGCAATCCCTCCAACAGGCAGCCACCAGCAGGAGCCACTCTCCCACCACCACCGTCTTCTCCGGCGAATCGTGCTGGACAACGTGATGGTGCTCCGGCGTCACTGACTGCGTCAGCAAGTCATGACAACCCGGAACATGCGCTCCATGCAGCGCGTGCTCTTCTCCAACGACCACCACCTCCGGACGCATCTCGAGATGCAATGGAGCAGAGGAGGGCCGATGTGGAGCATTTGGTCGCAGTAGCGGCCGAACGCCTCAACAACCAGGGACGTCCTCCTTCCGGACGAGCCCCGTCGCAGCGGTGGACTTTGTCTGGGAGACTTGGTCCGCACGTCTCCAACAATAGGAGACGTTCTGCGTCACAGCAGGTGACATCGTTGCCCTCCGGGGCACGACGTACCCATACGGTATCTAGGCTTTCAACTCATGACCTCCGGGCGGAGTTGGATCGCCGATACCGCCAACAGGATGGCCGTGTCCACATCGAGCGTGCTCGTGAAAGACGGGAAGCTCAGGACCTTTCTACTCTGGAAGGAGTAGGAGGAGGCTGTTCAGCCCTAGCCATGCACCTGCGCATGGTTAGATGGCCACAGAAGTTCCGGCCACACCTGCCGGAAAAATTCGACGGGACTGTCAATCCCGCTGAGTTCCTTCAGATATACTCCACTGCAATCTTGGCAGCTGGAGGAAACGAGGCTGTAATGGCCAACTACTTTCCAGTGGCCTTAACCGGGACCGCCAGGTCCTAGTTTATGAGCCTTTCACCCAACTCTATCAACAGTTGGGAAGAGTTGTGCCGTCAGTTCACTGCCATCTTCGGGAGTTCATACACGCGACCAGGCACTGAACTGGATCTTTTTGCGGTCGTGCAAAAAGGGGGAGAATCTTTGCGGTCCTTCATCCAGAGGTTCTCTCAGGTACGCAACACAATCCCTTCTATCTCAAGCGCTTCTGTCATTGTGGCATTCAGACAGGGCGTACGGGACAAGAAGATGTTGGAGAAGCTGGCGATCAAAGAGATCACCAGCGTCACGGAACTCTTCAGCCTGGCAGACAAATGAGCCAGAGCTGCGGAGGGCCGTGAAATGCACTCCAAACCAGCCTCGGAGGATCACAAGAAACCCTCTAAAGAAGAAGCTGCTACCTCCGAGGGTGGCAAGAGGAAAAAAAGACCCACGACAAGAAGAAGCCGTCGGCCGGTACATCCAACGTTGCAGCTGCTGCAACTCCTGGTGGCCGGGGACCACGCCCCGAGAAGCGACCTCGGCCGTCTTTCGAAGACGGTGGCAAACCCAAAGTGTGGTGTCCCATTCACAAAACGGGCAGCCATGGTTTGGAAGACTGCCGAGTGGTCCAAAACCTTGCCGAGCGCTACAGCAAGCGCCGGGAAGGATCTCCTTTCCGACAGAGGGAAGGAAAACAGAAGGTCGACGAAGCTCCGGCTGAAGAGGAGTTAGGGTTTCAGGATCCCAAGAAGGTCCTGAAGGCCGTCTACACCTCCGTCGACAACGACTCTGACGTCACTGACAACGAGCGTCGGAAAACCATGAACACCATTTTTGGTGGGTCATGGGACATCACCTTCCGTCGCGTCATTAAGACTATGCGGCGGGATATGGCTCCTGTAGCTCCTACAACTAGACCGGAGCCACATCGAATGTGGATGGACACACCCATCACTTTTGATGCTTCAGACTATCCACGAAGCATGGTTGGAGCTGGACAGTTACCTTTGATGGTATCTCCCACCATCAATAACATCCAGCTTCATCATGTTATGGTGGACGGAGGTTCGGGGCTGAACCTCATAAGCTTTGAAGCTTTTACCAAGCTTCAGCTCTGACCTTCGGATCTCCAGCCCTCTCGACCTTTCTCTGGAGTAGGTCCGGGGGCCATTACTCCACTCGGAGCTATAACTCTCCCCGTTACCTTCGGGACACGGGAGAAGTATCGCACCGAGAAGTTGGTCTTCGACGTCACTCAGATCAACTTACCATTCAACGCCATCTTGGGTAGACCTGCCCTATACAAATTTATGGCAGCTGCTCATTATGGATACCTGGTGTTGAAGATGCCAACACCAGTAGGCGTTCTCCGGATCCGCGGAGATCGCACCGCCGGGGTAACTGCTCTGGAGGAGCTCCATGCATTAACCACGGCGCAAGAGGAGGACTCCAGACAGGAGCAAGCTCCAAAACCCCCGAGCATTCGTCAACGGGGTTCAACCTCTGCACCACGTGTGCAGCCAAGCGGCAACACCGACATTCCCGTCAAGGTCGTCCAAATTGGTTCCGATGCCGCTCAAACCAACCGTATATCGGGAGGGTTGAATGACAAATAGGAACTCGCGCTCATCACTTTCCTCCGGGCTAATGTTGACGTGTTTGCCTGGCAACCGTCACAAATGCCTGGGATCCCCAGGGAAGTGATTGAGCATAATCTAAAGATTTACCCCGATGCTCGGCCTGTGCATCAGAAGCCTCGGAAGCAATCCGTAGAGCGGCAGAACTTCATCCGACAAGAAGTGAAGAAGTTGCTCGAAGCCGGATTCATCCGAGAAGTCTTCCATCCAAAATGGCTGGCGAACCCAGTCGTTGTGCCCAAGGCCGGCGGGAAGCTTGGGATGTGCATCGACTACACCACACTGAATAAGGCATGTCCAAAAGATCCATTTCCACTACCTAGAATAGATCAGATAGTGGATTCCACCTCTGGGTGTGAGTTACTGTGTTTCCTAGACGCATATTCTGGGTATCATCAAATCAGGATGTCTAGGGAGGATGAAGAGCATACTTCCTTCATCACAGTAGATGGATTGTATTGTTACACATCCATGCCATTTGGTCTCAAGAATGCAGCTTCAACTTTTGTACGAGCTATGTACAAAACTTTTGAAGAACTCATCATAGAAATAGTGGAAGTGTACGTCGATGACATCGTGGTCAAGGTCAAGAACAAGGAGTCCCTCTTGGACACCTTGCAGGCTGTCTTCGACAAGCTGCGGGCCACCCGCACGAAGCTAAACCCAGACAAGTGTGTCTTCGGGGTTAGCTCCGGAAAACTTCTGGGGTTCCTGGTAAGTCACCGGGGCATTGAAGCTAATCCGGCGAAGATAAAAGCCATTGAAGAGATGCGGCCACCAACCCGCATCAAAGACGTCCAAAAGTTAACTGGGTGTCTAGCTGCCCTCAGTCGGTTCATATCAACACTGGCGGAACGGGCGCTCCCCTTCTTCAAGTTGTTGAGGAAGTCTGGACCATTCCAATGGTCCGAAGAAGCAGAGAAGGCATTCCAGGAGCTGAAACAGTTCCTCACCACCCTACCAATTCTGGTAGCTCCAAACCCTGGTGAGCCTTTGCTACTTTACATTTCAGCTACTGACGAGGTTGTCAGTATGGTTCTGGTTGCGGAGAGACCAGAACTATCCCATACTCAGGAATCCAGACCCCTTCGGGAGGGTCCGGAGGTCCCTGAAAGTGAGTCTGGGTCCCAGCTCCCAGACTCAAATCCACAAGAAGTCACTTCAGAAGACTCAAACCCCTCCGAGAGGGTCCAAGTCATTTCTGAAGAAGCTCCAGGTTCCTCCAGCCAGAACCCGGAGGTCCCTGAAGAGAATCTGGACTCCTCCGACAGGATCCGGATCAATAGAGAGGAAGCTCCGGACCCCTTCGGGAGGGTCCGGACCATTCAACGTCCGGTATACTTCATCAGTGAAGTATTACATGATGCCAAGACTCAATACCTGGAGGTGCATAAGTTGCTTTATGCAGTTCTTATTGCCTCTAGGAAGCTCCGACACTACTTCCAAGCTCACAAAGTCTCGGTGGTGACCTCTTATCCACTTCGAGCGATCCTGCATAATCCCAATTCAACTGCGAATATTGCAAAGTGGGCAGCGGAATTGGCTGAATTCGATCTCGAATTTATTTCAAGACAAGCAATCAAGAGTCAAGCGTTGGCAGATTTCGTGGCGGAATGGACTCCCTCTCCATCAAACCCTGGGGGCCCCAGCAAGCAGAAGACGGAACATCAAGTTCCAACCTTCACCGAGCCTCATTGGACTCTTTACTTCGATGGCTCCATGCAGAAGCAGGGGGCCAGTGCTGGAATCCTTCTTCTTGCACCGAGTGGGGAGAAGGTAAAATACATGGTACACCTTGACTTCAAGGCAACCAACAACATGGCGGAGTATGAAGCACTCATCTGCGGGCTAAAGGTGGCACTGTCATACGGTGTCAGGCAACTGCTGGTCAAAGGAGATTCACAGCTCATCATCAAGCAGGTGAATGGTGAATGCTCCTGCAATAATCTCCAGCTATCTGCTTACCTCCTTGAAGTCTAGAGGCTTTAGAAGGACTTTGAAGTCCTAGACCTCAACCATGTTCAGCGTGCCCACAACGCTGAAGCTGATGAACTCTCGACCAAAGCGTCAACCGGAGCTCCAGCTCCTGACGGAATCTTTGTCCGGAGGTTGTCAAAACCCACAGTTCAGCCTGCCGAACTGAACGAAGGGGGCGAGATTAGCATCCCGAAGCTGACGGTCCCGATGGCCCTGTTACCATGGCAGCCATCAAGGGTCGTAGGTGCTGCCGGAACCTCCGAGCAACCCAGCACGCAAGACTCAAATGCTCAAGTCAGTTCCGATGCATGGATCTCGGAGATCCGGAACTACTTGAAAGACAACATCCTTCCTGACGATGATGTATCCGCTGACCGGGTAGTCAGATTGGCTAAAAGATACACACTAGTAGAAGGGGATCTCTACCGGCGCGGTGCCAACGGCATCCTAATGCGGTGCATCACAAGGGAAGAAGGTTGCGAGCTTCTCGCAGAAATCCATGGAGGCGAGTGTGGGAACCACGCATCTTCCCGCACGCTGGTCGGAAAAGTCTTCCAGCATGGCTTCTACTGGCCTACAGTGCTCCAGGATGCCACTGAGCTGCTAAAGAAATGCGAAGCATGCCAATTTCATGCAAAGCAAATTCATACACCCGCTCAGACCTTACAAATGATACCTCCTACATGGCCCTTCGCTGTGTGGGGGATGGACATCTTGGGACCCTTCCCAAGAGCCGTCGGAGGTTACAAGTTCCTGTACGTCGCCATCGACAAGTTCACCAAGTGGCCGGAAGCAACTCCAGTTGTGATGATCAACAAGCAATCTGCTATCAACTTTCTGCAATCCATTGTAAGCAGATTCGGAGTCCCAAACAAGATCATCACTAATAATGGGACTCAATTCACAAGCTCCGCATTCCAAGGGTATTGCAAAGACCTCGGCATACAGGTTTGCTACGCTTTCGTAGCTCATCCCGCCAGCAATGGCCAAGCTGAGAGAGCAAATGCAGAAATCCTTAAAGGACTCAAAACGCGCACCTATGAGCGTTTGAAAAAGCACGGAGCCAATTGGATCGAAGAGCTTCCGCCCACTCTATGGGCCAACAGGACTTCTCCAAACCGGTCAACCGGAGAAACACCCTTCTTTCTAGTGTACGGAGCTGAAGCAATCCTTCCTCCGGAAATCACCATGGGTTCGCTCCGGGTCCGGACCTTCGACGAAGCCGCGCAGGACCAGCTCCGGCATGAAGACCTAGACCTCCTCGAGGAGGGAAGGTGCCAAGCAGCTGTTCGGAATGCCAGATATCGCCAGGCTCTACAGCGTTATCACCAGCGGCATGTACACAACCGACAGCTCGAGGAAGGCGATCTGGTGCTACGGAGAATACTATCCAGAGAAGGGCTAAACAAACTTTCCCCCGGCTGGGAGGGGCCCTTCCGAGTGATCAAAGTATCCCGTCCCGGAAGCGTTCGCTTGGCTACTGAGGATGGGACACCTCTCCCAAATCCTTGGAACATCGAGCACCTCCGTAAGTTCTACACTTAATTCCACGGAGGTGAGTCTTGAGTAACTTGAGATGTATGTTATAGAGTCATTGTACAGAGTCGGGTAGTTCCTCCGGGAGAGCAGCCGGACCTTTTCTGAAAGGTCTGTAAAGCTCAAGCAGCACTTGTTACAGTCTCCGGACTAAAAGCGTGGCTAACTACCCTGGGTTAAACGAGAAACCAAGCACACTTAGCCTGGTCCCGTACCCTAAGAGTGTACTTGTTTCCCCTGTACCCCGGACCTATAATGAAAGACATCTTCATGTGAAATAGACTCCACGTGCATTCATTTTGTGCAGGCTCGATATTTTTATTTTTCTCTTTCTTGTCTATAACAGAAACGTGCAATTCTTAAGAAATTTTAGTTTGACCAGTTTATATACGACTCAAGTTGAATTGTCAGAACTCTTGGATTTAAATATCGTTTATGGCCAACTCGCCTGAAAGCCGCCAAGCCAATCTAGGGCCGGAGTGCGCTATCGACTTAGCTTGGTCAAGCACCCTAAGTACGCCACTCTACCTACACCCCAGCAGGCCAAAGTAAGGCGGGTCCATGGACAGTTGGATCTAAGAGAAAAGACAACGCATCCAGTTGTATTTAAAATCGCGTTCAACTTAAAATTTACTTGAGAATCGTAAGCCGCGATGAAATTATAGACAAGGAACAAATTTTATCGTTTTTCTTGGCTTAAGTGTGCAGGAAAAATAAAATATACGTTGATGGAGAAAAGCCGGAGCTAACCAAGCTCCGACCCCCTCAAGGGGGTCAACCATCGGCGCTGAGTAAAAGATGGTGAGAAGACCCCGTACATGGAGTCTGTTGCCAACTTACCAAGTGTTGCTAAAGGTCATTGCCGGAGCTACTAAGCTCCGACACCTTGGAGTACTAACTATCGATGCTCTACGTGTTGATAGAAGCTATTGCCGGAGCTACTAACCTCCAGCGATGCACAGTACCGGAGCTTCTAAGCTCTGACAACTTCAGGGGACCTTCACTATCGAAGACTTCGGAACTAAATTCTACAAGTTCGAAGCAAATTCGTCTTCAACAAAACTCAGTATCCTTTTGGTACATGTTCACAATCAAATTGTGTACATCTACCAGGGGGCCAAGAGAAGATAAAGATGTTGAAGACAAAAAATGAAATTCGCAAAAATTTGGGGATTTCATTTATCTGGAGACAAGGGAGTACAAAATTGAGGAAGAAGAGAAAATACAAGCGGGAGCTAAAGAGATGATCCTAGACCCTATGGAAGAACTCGGCGACCTTCTGGGCAACCTCCGATACGCTGGCTCGGGTAGCTTCGCCTTCTCCTTCGACAGGGCCTTCAAGCACTGGGTCCAGAGGAAATTGAGGGTTCCGGCTGGTGTAGCACGTCAACACGTATTCTGTGACGTTCCTCGCCAGGGATTGCCCCTCGACCTCCAGTTGGTCCGCGATGACGTCGCCCACCTTGGAGAGCTTGCTGCCTGCTGCGCTCAACGCTTGCAGCGCGAGGTCCGGCTCTGGCTCCGGATCATCCGGGCGCACGGGGCTGAAACCCATCTGCGCCAGCGCATCGTTGGCCTTGCCCAGGAACTCCCAAATCTGCAGGGAGTCCACTATCCTCAGGCTCTTCACTTCTTCCAAGGATCTCTTGGCCGCCGTTAGTTCGGAATTCTCACGGGCGAGGCGCTCAACTTCTTTGGCGTTTTGCTGAATTTTTGCAGCAACCCGCCTCTCAAGTCTTCCGAGCTCCTCCTCCCGGAGGTGGATCTTGTTCCGACGGTCGACCAGGTCTTTCTCCCTAGCCTCCACTTTCTTCTCCCGAGCAACAAGGGCACACTCATATTCGTAGAGTTCCTGCCCTCGCACCCAGGTCTTCTCCTCTTCCTCGAGGCAGCACTCTTCCAACTTCTTAGTGCGCTCCTCGAGGCCTTTGTCCGCCAGAGCTGTTTTCTCGGCAAGCTCCTCTTCCCTTCTCAAGATGTCATCCCGCAGCTCCAGGAGTTTTTGCTCTTCGTCTTTGAGCCGTCTCTCCCTCCCTTCGAGTGCCTCTCGGCGCTTGATGAGAGCTGCGTTGATGGCTTCAAGCTACTCGAACCGAGCATTGGCCGCGTCGTTGGCAGCCTTGGCCTGATCATGGAACTCCCGAGAATGAGCGTCGAGGGCATGGGTCATGTTCTCCCTCTCATCCAGCAGCTTCTCCCAACACTCCAGGCGGATCTTCTCCCGCTTGATCCACTCCTTGTCATCCGCGTGCCTCGACTGCGCCAGCTTAGTCTCGAAGTGGAGCCGATTACGCCACCGCCTAAGGGTTTGGCGCTCCTCTTCAAGAGCCTTGCTGTCGTGGAAGAAGGCCAGTTGGACCTGACGTAGACTGGAGCAGGCGTTGTCGATAGACATCGACAGTAGGATGGGCTCCGGACCTGCTGGGGTCTCCTCCGCTGGTTCCAGCGGGTCTTCACATACAAAAATTGGGTCCCACTCTACTAGAGCGGAACCCTGGGCTTCCAAAGCGCTAGGGCCTTCCTCCGGGATGGCCTCAGTCGCCATCAAAGAAGGCCCCGCCGCCAAGTCTTCATTCGCCCCCTCAGGCAGGGGGCCGGCGACTTCGTTTAGGCACTCTGGCTCTGCCACAGGTACTATCGATGTCGTCGCCTTCGGAGCAGGAGCTACTGCTGGCTCCGATCGGGGCACCTCTTCTGAGGGAAACCCGAGCTCCCTCGCCTCTTCAACCGCCGGCTCTGCGACCGGCGCTCCAACAACAACCGGCTCAGCGACCGGTGCATCGGAGGTAACCGACTCAACTGTCGGAACTACCTCGACTTCCGGCTTGCACGCCGGAGCTTCAATCACCTCCGGTTCAATCGCCGGGGCTTCAACGAGTTCTGGCTCCGAGACCAGGACTATTACTTCTTCCGGCTCTGCAGCCGGAGCTTCCATTACTGCAGCACAAGGACCCGGAGCTTCAATCTCCGAGACAAGTGTCGCCGGCATGTCTTCACTCCTGTGGTCCGGCGCTACCACGGGAAGTTCTGGGGACGAGTCGAGGTTCATGACCACGACAGCCGGCGCCGGAGCTGTCGCAGCCTCAGCCACCATCTGGGGCGGAGCCGGGACAGGAGCGGAAGCCCCCACGGC
The DNA here is from genome assembly GCA_036927565.1 of Tuctoria greenei. Classification (NCBI taxonomy): domain Eukaryota; kingdom Viridiplantae; phylum Streptophyta; class Magnoliopsida; order Poales; family Poaceae; genus Tuctoria; species Tuctoria greenei. The sequence continues at coordinate 82,693,356 of JAYESD010000003.1, read as the reverse complement.
CTCAGAAACCATGGCCGAGGGTGGAGCTTCACTCCCTTTCTTAGGGACGCTGCAGAGGATGGATGAAGAGAATTAACCAACAATCACTACAACTAAAAAGTTAACCAGGGTAAACATCAAAAATTACCTTGGAAGGCTCCCGCACCAGCTTGCGCGGAACCTTTTTCCCGGACGTTCCGGGCTGGCCAGGGTCGGCGTAGGAGCTCTAGGAGGCCCCCCAGAACTCGCCGCAGCCACGGGAGATTCCCGGGTCGAGGCTCTCCTCGATCGGGAGGAACCCCTGGACCTGGAGACTTCAACCGCCCCGGGGGCCGGAGTCGTACACCCGGAACTAGCACCACCGGAGGGCTCTACCACGGAGACGGAAGCGCTTCGGGAGGATCCCACTGCAGGAACTGTCTCGTTCCGGGAGGACCCCACCACGGGGACAGTCGCCGCGGCACTAGAAGATCTTCCCCCTTGGGGAGAAGGAGCCAAGGTAGAAGCAGCGGGCATGACAGACCTTCCGTCGACATGCCGCAGCTTCCTCTTCCGACTCTCCGGCTCCTCCGCCAGCTCCTTGCCCTTGTCGATGACTTCAACCCTCGGCTGTGGAGCAGGGACTGAGCCATCTTCGGGCACCCCAGGTATTGCAACCCGGGTGTTTGGTCTCCTCTCGATGACGCCAAGGTCATCAAGCGCAGGCATCTTCCGCCGGAGCTCTCTGCTGAACTCCACTTCCACGTTCAGAGGGAGAAAGGCCGGCGGCGGAGTCAAGTAATCTCCATCGACGTCGATGCCGCGCTGGAATTTCTTGAGGTGGAACTCCATGGTCTTCCCCACCATGTCGGACTTCAACCCGGTTTCAACCCGGTCCTCGTCCATCACGCTGTTGAGGGCCCAGGCGAGCTTCTCCCTCCTCTTCAGCGGCGCCCACCTGTTGGTCAGGAAGTTGCAGAACACCGCCTGGGGAGTCAATCCTCCCTCCACACATCGGCGGATCCTGGTCAGGACAGGGTTGAAAACTTCCGCCAGCACCGGGACTTCACTCCATATCGACGTGTCGATGCTGGGCAGACTGTCTGGCAGTTCCAACCGCTCATGCTCCTCCACCCTGACGACAATCCAATCTTTCTTCCAGTCATCCCACTTCCCGGAAGGGAACGACCGGAGGTACTTGAACGGGCACTTCTTGCGCTTCACGAAGTAGTAGAAGCCAAGGTACTCGTTGCTCCGGCCGGTGGTGTGAACGGTGAAGAAGGTTCGGAAGAGCTCGACGCAGGGGGGGATGCCCACCCACATCTCGCAGAAGTGGACAAAGATGGACACAAGGAGAATGGAGTGGGGACCAAGGTGGTATAGTTGCAGACCATAGAAGTCTAGCAGCATCAAGAAGAAAGAAGAAAATGGTGGGATCAGTCCCACCATGGCGTACGAAGAAAAGTACACCATCTCGCCAGCGCGCTCCTTCTCAAAGGGGAGCTCTCCGCCGGCACGGACCGAGCGGCTGAAGAAGTCCAAGAACCACCCCATAAGGGCCCGGACCTTATTCAAATCGTTGTCGGGCTTCAGGCGACTCTCGCGCAGACCCAACTCGCAGCACAGCTAGGCAAGAGAGGAAGAGCAAAGTACGAGTCGGGAGTTTGAGAGCAAGATCAGATGGGAGGCGTAAAGAACTCCTGAAGGTGTGCCCTTTCCTTCTTAAGTAAGCCCTCGCAACGCTTGGATGGAAACTGCAGGGGAGTCGAAAATACTACTCAAGAGTTCAACCCAGCCGATGACAAGGGGGCCCGAGACCACCCCGACGACCAAGTCGAGGTTCTCACCCAGGCGAACGGTTGTCATCACGAGGCGGGAAACCCAAAGGTGGCGGCCTGACAAGGCGCGCGGAACCGATATGGTTTTCATATCGGAAACCGGTGACCTTCAATTGCGTGAGATCCGCACGCCAAAGATCTTATCTGCCGCCTGAGGTGTGCCACGCGTCGGGATTTAACTGTAAAATCCTACCAACGGCACCTCCGAAGACCTTTGAAGACCCAGTTCAAGAATCGCAAAGGCGGACCCACCTCCGATGGAACGACTTCACCCCCGTGACCTTCCTCGGAGGTAGGTCCAGGGGGCCACTGTCGGTACCCTAAAAACCGTACACCCCCTGAGATTACAAAGATCTCAGGGGAAGAACGACTACTCGAGTTGAAGACCCTCGGAGGCCCACTTGTCAGACATGACCGGACCAGCTTTTCCAACATGGTTAATCCCTAGGTCGCCACGTGTACTACCGAACCGGAGCTACCGCCCACAAGGGGGAAGCACCGGACTAAGTACTGAAACGACACCTCCGGACCTAACCCCTGACCGAGAGAAGCTCCGGACCTGACACGTTTCAGGAAGCCCCGGAGCTTCCTGCTTCCCGCAGCAAGCTCCGGAGCTGCCACGTGTCTAAACATCGGAGCAAGCCGCCTCTAACCTCCGGGAGACCTTGTAACTGCTCCGGATCTTCAAAGGAGAGCCAAGGACTTCAAGACCTGTTTAAATGTCATTAATGCCATATTAATGACACTTAAACAGACGATCTTAACACCTGTAACGACACTGTCGAAGCCTGTTACAGGATCATTAACAACAATTAATCGTGTATCAATACTAGTAACCGCTAGGGCCACATATCGGGCCAGGTAGCTTGTAACGGCCTGTCTTTGTACTATAAAAGGACAGGCCGACGATACACAGGAGGGGACAGACACGGACGGTAGATCATACGTGATAAGCCAATACAACATCAACATCCCCGTGGAGTAGGGTATTACGCTCAGGCGGCCCGAACCACGTAAATCCTAGTGTCTCCAGTGTTAAACCGCAATTCACCTTCTTGAGTCTCCGCGCGCCCACACCGAGCTACGAACTCCTTCAACACTTTAGCTGTGTCAGGAGATCTGCCGACTCCAACAGTCGACAATCATTAAAAGCAATTAGAAGTGATAATGGAAATGAATTTAAAAATCAATCTTTTGATCACTTTTGTGCTGAAAATAGAATAGATCATCAATTCTCTTCACCATATGTACCTCAACAAAACGGTGTTGTAGAAAGAGAGAACAGAACCTTAGTTGAGATGGCTAGGACTATGCTTGATGAATATCAAACTCCTAGGAAATTTTGGGCTGATGCGTTAGCAACCGCTTGTTATTTCTCAAATCGTGTTTTCTTGCGTGCTAAGCTAGGTAAAACACCATATGAGCTTCGGTTTGGACATAGGCCTAGTGTTACACACTTTCGGGTCTTTGGTTGCAAATGCTTTGTTAAGAAACATGGTAACCTTGATAAATTTGAACCTAGATCCATTGATGGCATGTTTCTTGGTTATCCATCTCATACTAGAGGCTACCGTGTGCTTTTACTTGACACTAACAAAATTGTGGAGACTTGTGAAGTGTCTTTTGATGAAGCTAGCCCAGGTACTAGCTCCGGTGTTGCAGGACCAGATCCGTATCCTCAGGGGGAGGGTATTTTCGAAGATGAAGAAGAGCCGGTGATACTGCCTGGTAGTTCCGAAGCTGACACGTGTCCAGCTCCAGACATTGAACAAGCTCCGGCTATCACCTCTGCTGGTCCTGATCGTCCAGAAGTCACAAGCTCATCAATCTACGATGAACCTAATGAAGAAGAAGCTTGTGAGACATCTGTTCCCCTACGTTTTTACAAAGATCATCCCCCACAACAGATGATTGGAAGCATGCACGAACGAATCACACGGTCCAGGTTTTGTGATCCAAACTCTCTGCTCATTCTGCTTTTGTTGCTTCTTTTGAACCCAAAGATATATCACACGCACTCACTAATGAATCTTGGATTATTGCCATGCAAGAAGAGTTATAAAATTTTGAAAGAAATAATGTTTGGAAACTTGTACCTCCACCTCAAGGTCACACTTTAATTGGAACTAAATGGGTATTTAAAAATAAACAAACTGAGGATGGGGTTGTGGTTAGGAATAAGGCTAGATTGGTTGCTCAAGGTTTCACTCAAGTTGAAGGTCTAGATTTTGATGAAACTTTTGCTCCTGTCGCTAGATTAGAAGCCATAAGAATTTTGTTAGCTTTTGCAGCATCTAAAGGTTTTAAGCTATATCAAATGGATGTTAAAAGTGCTTTTCTTAATGGCTACATAGATGAGGAGGTTTATGTCAAACAACCACCAGGTTTTGAAAATCCAGATTTTCCTAATCATGTTTACAAACTGTCCAAAGCATTATACGGTCTCAAACAAGCCCCAAGAGCATGGTATGATAGGTTAGAAACATTCTTACTTGAAAAGGGGTTTACCATGGGCAAGGTTGATAAAACTCTTTTTGTGCTTAAACATGGCAATGACTCATTATTTGTTCAAGTGTATGTGGATGATATTATCTTTGGTTGTGCTTCTCATGATCTTGTGTCCAAGTTTTCAGCAATGATGAGTTCCGAATTTAAAATGAGTATGATGGGTGAACTCACTTACTTTTTGGGGCTGCAAATCAAACAAACCAAGGAGGGTACCTTTGTGCATCAAACGAAGTATACCAAAGACCTCCTAAGGCGCTTCAACATGGACAAAAGCAAGCCTCTTCGGACACCAATGGGAACAGCAACAACACTTGAACTTGATGAAGATGGTGAATCCGTGGATCAAAAAGAATATAGAAGCATGATCGGATCACTTTTGTACCTCATGGCATCAAGACCGGACATACAATTCAGCGTATGTCTTTGTGCACGGTTTCAAGCTTCCCCACGTGTTTCACATCGTCAAGCCGTCAAAAGGATTCTCAGGTACTTACATGGAACTCAAGAATTTGGCATTTTTCTTCCTTCTTCCTCAACCGTTACTTTGAAAGCTTTTTCGGATGCTGATTTTGGGGGTTGTAGGATTGATAGGAAAAGTACTTCCGGTGCTTGTCATTTTCTTGGTAATTCTCTTGTTGCTTGGTCCTCTAGAAAACAAAATTCAGTTGCACATTCCACAGCTGAATCTGAATATGTAGCTGCTGCTAGTGCTTGCTCACAAATTCTTTGGATTGTTCAAACACTTAAGGACTATGGGGTTGATCTAGATAGTGTTCCACTGTTTTGTGATAACACTAGTGCTATTTGCGTTGCCAAAAACCCCGTGCAACATTCTAGAACTAAGCACATTGATATTAGGTATCACTTTCTCCGAGATAACGTTGAAAAGGGAAACATTGTACTTCACCATGTAGATACCGAACAACAATTGGCTGACATTTTTACAAAACCTTTGGATTTCACTCGTTTTTGTTACATTCGTAGTGAAATAGGGGTTATGCATCCTCATGGCTTAAATTGAGGGGGGGTTTTTTGAAACTTGGGAAGTCTATGTGTGAATCTAAAATTAAAATAATATGAGCATAGTATTTCATACATATATGACTTTGTGATTCCTTTTACATGCTGAAAGTTCTTACTACATTACTCGTGTTATACATTTTGTAGTTTTTGCCATGTCTAGTAATTGGAAAAATTACTTACACTAAATCTGGTCATGGTCGAACTTTCTTGCTGTTTTGAACTTGTTACATGTTCACAAGTGCTTTTAATCATTAAGAATTCATCAAGTAATCAACTCACATGTTGAGTTCTTATGAACAAACATAAATTGAGAAAAGATCAAGAGAATATGCATGCATCGCACTTCTTCTTTTGAGATGGCTTGTCATTGCACTTAGATATGAACTTGGAAGAAGTTGTGTATGACTAAAACCATGTCCTTAAGCTTCTGATTGTCAAATGACATAGGCTTGGCTTGGTTGGTTAGAATAAGGCAGATGCGCATATAATCTCTTGCAAATATCATATGATCTAAATTTATGCTTTGAAAATTAATAAAATGCAGCAACTAGTGTTATGCTTTCAGGTTTTTAAATAGTTAAGTTTGTGAGATCATGACTTGCTTAAATTGAAAAATTACATTTGATCTCTAGCATGGCTTACACTACCTTATGTATTTCCTTGATGTGATAATGTAAGGTACTTGATAGTATGACTTGCATGAGCTTTATTTATATGTATATGTTATAATATGCTCATAACAACTAAAGAGGGAGAGATAATTTGTTTATATGCTCATGACTTGCTGAATACATTGTCAAAGGGGGAGAGATAAGCATGAAAAGAAAGAGAATAAGGAGAGATAATAAAGGGGGAGAGATAATGACAGATAATATGGGATAATTTTTCTTCTCATTTTACTTTTGATTTACAAAGGGGGAGAAATTGCTTTCAAAACTTTTATGTGAATAAGCCAATGTTCGGATTTTAAATGGTGTTGCCAATGCATTCATCAAGGGGGAGATTGTAAGACCTATGTGTGCTGAATACATTGGCTTGTAGTGAATACACTTGGCTTTGATGATAAAAGTTTTAAATATCACCAAAACACCTTTTTATCAAGGTCCGACAGTAGGTCCGGCTTATTTTGGGTAGCTCCGGCTACGTTAGATGCTAGGTCCGGCATCTTGGTAAGATCCGACTAGCTTTGGTTAGCTCCGGTGAGCTTTATCTTTAGCTCCGGCATGTCTTTGTTAGCTCCGGCATGTCTTTGATAGCTCCGGCATGACTTTGTTAGCTCCGACATATATTTGATAGCTCCGACATGCTTTTGCTAAGCTCCGACGTACTTTGTCTAGCTCCAGTTTTGGGTTGACTAGTTTTGACTAGTTTTTGGTAAGCTCCGGTGCTAGGATCTACTAGTTTTGGTAAGCTCCGGCAGGTGCTTCATTGTACTAGTTTTGTTAGCTCCGGCTCAAGCTCCGGGTTGCTCTGGCAAGGTCCGGAACTTGACCTAAGTGCTTCTGCTTTTCATTTGCAATGTTTCGTACTTGCTTTACTTTGTTGGAAAGATTGCTTAGTATTCTTTTACTAAGTTTTTGGTGCGTTTTGGTTGATATGGCTGATATCATGTTACTGTGTTTTTGCAACATGCTTATGTGAGGTTCTCACGTAGGGTGTTGTGTTCGGAACTAACTTGAGTCATGTCGAGGACTTGGGCTCGTATGGATTGGTTGTTTGTTCATGTGCAGGTGTTGCTTGAGTTCAAGTCATGGCTGGTGACAGGATCCATTGGACTAGTCTCAGGAGGAGATGAGGTTCCAACAACCAAGTTCGGGAGGAACTGTGGTTGAGCGGGTCAGGAGGTCGCGCAGGATGATTGAATCAAGGGCAGTGCATATGAAGGTCGAAGGAAGGTGTTCGCACGTATGCATGAGGTGCATGACGTGGCAATATGCTTCTAGAGACGGATTATGGAAGGAAGATCTGATCGGAAGGATCGGATCGTATCGGTTGAAGACTTTGGCTGCGGCGGAGTCGGTTATGGCTCGGTATGGAAAGTATCGAGTTGGTTATGTTAGGATTTTGTGTGGGTCACGAATTTGAGTTGTTTAGGAATGTGGGATACGTTCCTAAGGTGTTTGGAAGTCTTAATATTGCTTCTATCTGCGTATAGAAGAGTCCTAAGCAGTTATGGAAAGTTCCGATTATGATCGGATTAGGATTGGAGTCCTAGTTGAGATTGGGATGGCCTAAGGGCTGATTATATAAGCAAGGGAAGGCCAAATCTCGTGAGAGACGACTTTCGGGGCTGTTCCTCTTGTGTTCTATTGAATAAAATTCATAGTTTGAAGGAACTTTTGTGCCTTGTTCGTCCGACTTGTTCCAGACAAGTTTTACTCGTCGAGTTTCTGGACAGCACTATCTTTCGTCGGTGGTTTTATCATAACTCGAGTTTTATTGATCCAATTGACGTGATTCTTTTTGGGTTGTCTTCACAACTTGATTATCTATCATCTGTCAAAATTTCAAGGTCATTGGATTTGTGGTTTTTGATCTACACAAGTTTCTTTGCAGCATTCCAGAAACTGTTTTTCTGGGGTAGGTCAGATTGACCATAGTCTGATCTTTCGATCATAACTTGAGTTTTTCTCGACGGATTTGAGTAATTCTCTTTGTGTTGTCTTCATGAATTGATTCTCTCTGATATCTATCACTTTTTCACGGTGAAACATGTTTAGATTAGTATCATACATGATTTCTTTAACAGATCATTTTTCTGCCGAAAGGGTTTGGGGTTTTAATTGTTTCCGCTGCGTAAGATTTTTAAATCTACCATTGACCCCCCCTCTGGTAGCTTTTCACGTGCTCTTCGATCCTACAACTTGTCTGGGTTCAACTTGGCGCGCGTGATGCGCAACTTGTCGAAGACGGCTTGCAAGATGTCAAGGAGTGACTCCTTGTTCTTGATCTTCACAACGATGTCATCGACATACACTTCCACCAAGTCCCTAATGAGTTCTCCAAAAGTTTTGTACATAGCTCACACAAAGGTTGAAGCAGCATTTTTGAGACAAAAGGGCATGGCAGTATAACAATACAATCCATCTACTATTATGAAGGCAGTATGCTCTTCATCTTACCTATACATTTGGATTTGATGATATCCAAAGTATGCATCTAGGAAACACAATAGCTCACACCCGGAGGTGGAGTCCACTATCAAATGTATCCTAGGTAGTGGAAATGGATCTTTTGGACATGCCTTATTTAAAATGGTGTAGTAGATACACATCCGAAGCTTCCCGCCGGCCTTGGGTACAACGATTGGGTTTGCCAGCCATTTTGGATGAAAAACTTCACGGATGAAACCAGCTTCGAGCAGCTTCTTGATCTCCTGTCAGATGAAATTTTTCTGCTTGACAGATTGTTTCCGGGGCTTCTGATGTACAGGCCGTGCATCGGGATAAAATCTTCAGATTGTGCTTAATCACCTCCCTACGGATCCCAGGCATTTGTGACGGTTGCCAGGAAAACATGTGAACATTCGCCCGGAGGAAAGTGATGAGCGCGAGTTCCTATTTGTTGTTCAGACCTCTCGATATACGGGTGGTTTGAGCAACATCGGAACCAATTGGTACAACTATGACGGGTATGTCGTTGTCGCCACTTGGCTGCACTAGTGGTGCACAGGTTGAGCCTCAGTGACGAGTGCTTGGAGATTGAGCAGCTTGCTCTTTACCGGATACCTCCTCCTGCGATGTTGCAAGCGCATGGATTTCTTACCGTGTAGTGATTCCTGCAGTACGGTCCTCGCGGATGCGGAGAACGCCAGAGGGTGTCTTCAACACCAAGTAGCCATAGTGAGCCGCAGCTATGAACCAGTATAAGGCATGCCTGCCCGGGATGGCGTTGAAGGGTAAGCTAATCTGCGCGACGTCAAAGACCAGCTTCTTAGTCCTGTATTTCTCCCGAGTTCCGAAGGTCACCGGGAGTGTGATGGATCCGAGAGGCTAATGGCCCCCGGACCTACCCCAGAGAAAGGGCGCGAGGGATGAAGGTCCGAAGGTCAGAGCTGGAGCTTGACGAAGGCTTCATAGCTCAGGAGGTTCAGCCCCGCACCTCCATCTACCAAAACATGGTAGAGCTGGACGTTGTTGATAATAGGAGATACCATCAGTGGCAATTGGCCAGCTCCGATCATGTTTCGGGGGCAGTCGTAGCATCTAAGGTGATGGGAGTGTCCATACATTTCCGATAAGGTTCCGCCCTGGCAGTAGGAGCTACAGCGGCCATGTCCTTCCGCATTGACTTGAGGACGCAGTGAGAAGTGATGTCCCAAGAGCCACCATAGATGGTGTTCAAGGTCTTCCGATACTCATTGTTAGAGACATCAGAATCATCTTCAACCGTGTTGTACATAGCCATCAAGACCTTCTTGGGTTTCTGAAAGCCTAGCTTCGCTTCAGCCGGAGCTTCGTCAACCTTTTGCTTTCCTTTCCCGCTGATGGAAAGGAGCTTCTTCTCGGCGCTTGTTATAGCGCTCGACAAGGTTTTGGACATCTCGGCAGTCCTCTAGACTGTGCTTGTCCGTCTTGTGGATCGGACACCTCATTTTAGAGTTGTTGTCGTCTTCTGACGAAGGTTGAGCTGCAGCAGCCGCAGCAGCAGGTGCACCGACCGAAGGCTTTTTCTTACCATTGGTCTTCTTCTTCTTGTTTCCACTACTGGAGGTAGTTTATTTAGCTTTGGATGACTTCTTATTGGCCTCCGGAGCTGGTTTGAAGTGCATCTCACGGCCCTCCGTAGCTCTGGCACATTTGTCAGCCAGGCTGAAGAGTTATGTGACACTGGTGGCTTCTTTTGTCGCCAGTTTCTCCAGCATCTTCTTGTCCCGAACGCCCTGTATGAATGCAACAATAACAGAAGAATTTGACATAGAGGGGATGGTATTGCATACCTGAGAGAATCACTGGATAAAGGATTGCAATGACTCTCCCGATTTTTGCTGAACAGCAAAAAGGTCCAGTTCGGTGTCAGGTCGGGTATAGGAGCTCACGAAGTTGGCGGTGAACTGTTAGCAGAGCTCCGCGCAACTGTTGATGGAGCCAGGCGTGAGACTCATGAACCAGGACCTGGCGTTCACAGTCAAAGCCACAGGGAAATAATTGGCCATCACGACCTCATTGCCCCCTGCCGCAAGTATAGCGGTGGAGTAAATTTGGAGGAATTCGGCGGGGTTGACAGTTCTGTCGAATTTCTCTGGCATATGTGGCCGGAACTTCTGGGGCCAGCGGACCATGCGTAGATCCATGGCTAGGGCAGAACAGCCCCCTCCTACTCCCAAAGGAGCAGGGTTGTCCAGAGCTTATCGCCCCTCGCGAGCACGCTCGATGTGGACACGATCATCCTGCTGTCAATAATGGCAGTCAAGCTCCGACCGCAGGTCATGCATCGAGAGCCTCGACGCAGTGTGGGTGCAACATGCCCCGGAGGGCAGCGAAGTTACCTGTTGAGACACAACATGTCTCATGTGCTGTGAAGCTTGTGGACCAAGTCTTCCTGACAAGATCTGACGCTGTGACGGTGCCTACCCCGAAGGAGCAAGACCTTGGTTGCTGATGCCATCCGTTGCAGCTGTAACTAGATGTTCAACATCAGCCCTCCACAGCTCCAAAGCACCCTGAGGTGCTCCTGGAGGTGGTGGACGTTGGAGCAGAGTACGCACAGCAACAAGCTCAGACTCGGGATTGAAAGTGCATCTAGGACTCCCTTGTGGGTTTTGGATGATTTATGACAAGCAATTGGGATCCTAATTCTTTTGTTGAGATGAATGCAGAAAAATGATGAAAGATGAGCAAAGTGCCAAAAAGAGGAAATTGAGAAGGAAAATGGATTTGAGCTCAAGGAGAAGAAACTAGTAGTTTAGTATGTGTGGAGTGTGTTAAGGAAACACACCCAAGAGCTCAATCTCATTTAATCACACACACACATGCACAAAGCTATACAGGACCGGACTAGTCCGATGTCCACCGGACTAGTCCGATATCACATTCTGCACAAGATCGGACAAGTCCGGTCATCACCGGACTAGTCCGATAATTCTTCTGTTCCACTTCGGACTAGTCCTCCCCAGTGCGGACTAGTCCTCAACACAATGCACAAGTCACTAGATCGGACAAGTCCGGTCTCCACCGGACTAGTCCGATAACCTTTCTGATCCACTTCGGACAAGTCCGGTGTTTACACGGACTAGTCCGATATACACACTGATCTAAATCGGACAAGTCCTCCAAGTGCGGACTTGTCATCCTAAACACTAAAGGTTTCACAGGTCCGGACCAGTCCGATGACAATCGGACTAGTCCGAAGTTTTCCAGCAGTGAAATCGGACAAGTCCGTTTTCAAACGGACTAGTCCGATATTCCTGGACACTTAGGGTTTGCTTCTCACAGCACACCGGACTAGTCCGGTCACCACCACGGACTAGTCCGAATTTTCTGAACCCTAACGGTAACTTCCAGAAACCCCTTATAAATAGAGGTGCACGGCCCACTTTCAAACTCTCTCGAACCCTAGCGCCGTCACACCTCCCAAGAGCCTCAAAAACTACCTCTCTCCACAAAACCAAGTGCTAAATTGATCACTACATTGAAGATCACTTGTAGATCATTGGAGAGGGCACTTGATACGCGATTGAGCTCTTGGTTTGAATCTCTAACACACTCTTGCATCTCAGTTTGTATATTTTGAAGTGTGTTATTGGTGGTCTTGAATCTTGTAATCAAGGGAGCGCTCAACTTGTGAGATCGCCCCTTAAACTCGGTGACTTACCCCTGTGTGATTAGTGGAAGAGGATTGGCCTTCGTGGCGATCCGAACGAGGGAAGGGTTAGTGAAGACCCGGCCCTTTTGTGGGCTCCTCAACGTGGACGTAGGCTGCCTTCGTGGTAACCGAACCACGGGATAAATCTTGTGTCTTTCAATTGTGTTCTTTATTCTAGTTGATCAACATTATCTAGGGTTTGATTAGATTTGTTGAATACAAAGTTAATAGTTGAAATAAAGTCATATTCTTAATAGAATCTGTTACACAACTATTGAACTGATCACAAAGTTTATATTTCCGCTGCAAAAGTCAACAAACAATCAAATTGACCTAACTTGATCAACCTAGCCCGTAAAATCCGGACTAGTCCGCACTTTACCGGACTAGTCCGTTATATCTGTTTTTTGATCTCGTTGTTGAAGTGTTACAGGAACCGATAAAATTCAAGAAGGCCTATTCACCCCCCCTCTAGGCCAACATTCAATTGGTATCAGAGCAAGGTTCTTCAAGAAAGAGTGCAACCGCTCGAAGAGATCATGTCGGACATGAAGGAAGTCCAAAAGATCAACAACCAGGAAGAGATGAACAATGACAAGCATCAAAAGCTTGAGAAGTATCTCGAAGCCATTCAAGACTTTGACGATGATGATGAGGAGACATTGGAGCTGAAAGCTCTCCTTAGAAAGAAAGCGCTTTCCAAAGGGAAAGCCAAAGTTGAAGAAAAGAAGAAGGGGAGTAGTCACACCGACTACTCCCGATATCCTTTTAATTATGACCGTTTAAATTCTAACAGCAATCACTATCTATCCATTCCCCTTGGAAAAGCCCCACACTTCGATGGGAGTGACTACTCTATGTGGAGGCAAAACATGAAGATGCACTTGATTTCCCTTAACCCAAGTTTATGGCATATTGTGTGCACAGGAATCAATATCCCAGATGACGACGAAGAGCTCACGCCAAGTCAAGAGCAAGCCATCCACAGGAATGCACAAGCCGCAGCCGTCATCACCTCATCTCTAAGTCGAGATGAATTCACAAAGGTGGACGGATTAGAAATTGCCAAAGAAATCTGGGATACCCTACAAACAGCGCATGAAGGTGACAGACATGTGAGGGAAGCCAAGATTGAAATGATTGAGGGCGAACTAGGAAGGTTCGCGATTGAGGAAGATGAGTCACCCCAGGACATGTACAACAGACTGAAGACTCTCGTGAACAAGGTTCGATCATATGGGAGCAGAAAGTGGAATGATCACGAGGTTGTAAAGCTCATCCTTAGAGCTTTCATGCCTCGCAATGTTACACTTTGCTCTATGATCCGAGAGAGTCCGGGGTACAAGAAAATGACTCCTGATGAACTGCTTGGCAAGATCATTAACTTTGAGATGATGGAGAAGCAAGCCAAGCACGTAAAAGAAATAGCCGACCTCACATCGGCCAAGAAGAAGGGAGTTGCCCTAAAGTCCTCACTCAAGCCTTTATCCAAAGAAGCAAGAGAAGCACAGCTTGAGGAGGACAGCGATGATGAAAGCAGCGAGCTAGATGAAGAAGATATGATTTTGTTCATGAAGAAGTTTAAGAGAATTATGAAGAAAAGACAAGGAACAAAATCAAATGAAGCAAAATACAAAGAAAGGACGAAGCCAAAGATGAGGCGGGCGTGCTATAACTGTGGTGAATACAACCACTTTATAGTCGACTGCCCGTATGAGGACAATAAGAAGAAGAACAAAGAGTCCAAGCCTCAAGCAAAGAAGTTCTTCAAGAAGAAGAAACAAGCTGAACAAGCACACATTGGAAAGGAATGGGACTCAAACGATGAGTCTTCATTGTCCGATGAAGAAGAATTGGCTAGCATAGCCATCGAGAGCGTGTCCAAGAAACCCACACTCTTTCCCACGCTCGGTGCAAAGAAGGCAAATGGGACTTGCCTCATGGCTAAGGAAGGTAAACGCAAGGTAAATATCAAAACTCCTTCCTTACATTCTTATTCAAGTGATGATTATTTAGATAGTGATGAAGATATGCTAGCTGGCTTAGATAGAAAAACTGCTGCAAAAATGAAATTCTTGCTTAACCAACTTGTTGAGAAGGAAGAGCTAATCGATCGTCAAGAAGACATGATTATCTCCCAAAAGGAGAAGCATGTGGAACTTGACAATCTTCTAGTTCATGAAAAGGAAAGAAGCCACTCACTAGAGCTTGAGCTAGCTTCAAGCAAGAAAACTTGCTTGGAGCTAACCAACTCAAATGTAGCAATCAAGGACCAACTTGATGACCTGATCAAGGTCAACAAGATCCTTGAAGTGCAAATTGAGTCACTCAAGCTTAGTGAACCCTCCTCCTCTTCAAGCCTACCTTCTCAATCCACTTCAAGTAATAATACTCATATCTGCAAATGTGAAAAGATAAACACCAGGTTGAAAGAAAAGTCCACCTCCACAAAGGACAAAAACCCTACCCAATGTGTAATATTTGACAAGAAAAGGATCAACTATGCACGTAGTGCATATTTGGTCCAAAGACCTCCAAATGTCAAGTATGGCATTGGATATTCCTATGATGGAAAGCAAAGAGCTGGAAATCATAAGAATAACAAGGGAAAGATTACCTTTGTGAAAGGAGGACCCTCACAACCCGGTAGCACGAAAACTAAAAATCTGAACTCTCATGAAAACCGGACTAGTCCGGTTGTGGTCCGGACAAGTCCGGTCATCCGGACAAGTCCGGTCACACAGACTAGTCCGACCAATAATCAGCAACAACTCCTGTTTAAAACCTTCGATGCTTCATATGTATTAATGAGAAACAATATTGGTAAAGTGTATGCTTATTATGCTGGGCCACGCCATGGGAACACAAAATCCCATGTGTGGGTGCCCAAATGTATTGTCACTAACCTCCAAGGACCCAAGCAAGCTTGGGTACCTAAAACCAAGGCGTAACTTGTTTCTGCAGGCCTACTCCTCCGGTGGATCCAAATGGGTGCTAGACAGTGGATGCACAAACCACATGACCGGAGAAAGGAGGATGTTTGTGGAGTATGAAGTGAACGAGGACCCAAATGAAGGGATCTACTTTGGAGACAACAGTCAAGGGAGGGTCCTCGGTACCGGTAAAATAGCCATATCCTCTGAACATACTCTTTCACATGTTTTGCACGTTGAATCTTTAGATTATAACCTGCTGTCCATATCTCAATTGTGCGACAAGGGTTATAATTGCCTGTTTACTAACGAGGGTGTGATCGTCTCAAGAAGGAGCGATGGTTCTATTGCATTCAAGGGTATGTTGAAGGGAAAGCTTTACCTTGTTGACTTCAACAAGGATAAAGCCGAACTCGACACATGCTTGATTGCAAAGACCAACATGGGTTGGCTGTGGCATAGACGGCTGGCACATGTTGGTATGAGGAACCTTCAAAAACTCCTCAAGGGCGATCACATCCGAGGTTTGAAAGATGTTGTGTTTGAGAAAAACAGGCCATGTAGCGCGTGCCAAGCAGGGAAACAAGTTGGAGCACAGCATCCTGCGAAGAACATCATGACCACAACAAGACCGCTCGAACTACTTCATATGGACTTGTTTGGTCCAATTGCTTACATAAGCATCGGCGGTAACAAGTATGGTTTAGTTGTTGTTGATGATTTTTCCCGCTTCACTTGGGTGTTCTTTTTGCATGAAAAATCAGAAACACAAGGGACACTCAAGAAGTTCTTCAAGCGAGCACAAAACGAATTTTCATTACAAATCAAGAGTATTCGGAGTGACAATGGCACGGAGTTCAAAAACATACAAGTGGAGGAGTACCTTGATGAAGAAGGAATCAAGCACGAATTTTCAGCACCATACTCCCCACAACAAAATGGAGTTGCCGAAAGGAAGAACCGCACGCTCATAGAAATGGCAAGAACTATGCTCGATGAATACAAGACTTCGGACCGATTTTGGGCGGAAGCAATCAACACAGCTTGCCACGCCACAAATCGCCTCTATCTTCATCGACTACTAAAGAAGACCCCCTATGAGCTACTCACCGGTAACAAACCGAACATTTCATATTTTCGAGTTTTTGGTTCTCCTTGCTATATTTTAAACAAGAAGCCCAGGACTTCAAAGTTCGCTTCGAAGTCCGATGAAGGTTTCTTGCTTGGCTATGATTCGAACACTTACGCCTATCGTGTCTTCAACAAGTCCTCCGGACTTGTTGAAGTGGCACGTGACGTAGTGTTCGATGAAACTAATGGCTCCCAAAAGGAGCAAGTTGATCAATGTGAATTAGGTAAAGAAGAAGCCCCCTATCAAGCATTGAAGAGAATGGCTCTAGGCGAAGTACGACCACAAGAGTCAACGTCACAAATACAAGATGAAAGTGAACCACAAGATGAAATCAACCATCAAGGGGGAGCCTCAATACAAGATCAACCACAGGAGTACGAACGTAATGAACAAATCAACGAGGACAACAACTCAGGGGGAGAAGAAGATGATCACCAACACACGACTCCCCAAGTACCACACCCAAGAGTGCACCAATGCATTCAAAGGGATCACCCGATCGACAACATCATCGGCGACATCCAAAAGGGAGTAACCACTAGATCTCGCATAGCAAATTTTTGTGAACATTACTCGTTTGTCTCCTTTTTGGAACCCCGCAGGACTGAGGATGCATTGAAGGATCCGGACTGGGTAGTGGCGATGCAAGAAGAGTTGAACAATTTCAAGAGAAACGAGGTCTGGGAACTTGTGGCAAGACCCAATGCAAATGTTGTAGGCACCAAGTGGGTCTTCCGCAACAAGCAAGACGAACACGGTGTGGTAACAAGAAACAAGGCACGACTTGTGGCCAAAGGTTACTCACAAGTCGAAGGTTTGGATTTCGATGAAACTTTTGCTCCAGTAGCTAGGCTTGAATCAATTAGAATATTACTTGCATATGCTACTCACCATGATTTCAAGCTGTATCAAATGGACGTGAAAAGCGCCTTCCTCAACGGACCGATCAAGGAGGAGGTGTACGTGGAGCAACCACCCGGGTTTGAAGACGAAGAGTTCCCCCATCACGTGTATAAACTGCGTAAGGCTCTCTATGGCCTCAAACAAGCTCCTAGAGCTTGGTATGAGTGCCTTAGAGATTTTTTAATAGATAATGGTTTTCAAATTGGCAAAGTAGACTATACGTTATTCACAAAAAATCTGGATAATGATCTTTTTATTTGCCAAATATATGTTGATGATATAATTTTTGGGTCAACTAACCAATCCTTCTGTGAAGAGTTTAGCAAAATTATGACAGAGAGATTCGAAATGTCAATGATGGGAGAATTGAAGTACTTCTTGGGATTCCAAGTGCGACAACAAAGGGAAGGAACTTTTATAAGCCAAACCAAGTACACGCAGGACATCCTCAAGAAGTTTGGCATGGACAAAGCAAAGCCGATAAAGACTCCCATGGCAACGAATGGGCACTTGGACCTCAATGAAGATGGAACGAGCGTCGACCAAAAGGTATATCGCTCCATGATTGGATCTTTACTATATTTATGTGCATCTAGGCCAGACATCATGTTGAGTGTTTGCTTGTGTGCAAGATTTCAAGCCAACCCCAAGGAATGTCATTTGACAGCCGTTAAGAGAATCTTAAGATATTTAGTTCATACACCCAACCTTGGTCTTTGGTACCCAAAAGGCTCAAAATTCAATCTCATTGGGTATTCCGATGCAGATTATGCCGGGTGCAAAGTAGATAGAAAAAGTACTTCCGGCACTTGCCAATTTCTAGGAAGATCCTTAGTTTCTTGGTCATCCAAGAAACAGAATTCCATTGCATTATCCACAGCCGAAGCGGAGTATGTTGCAGCCGGGAGTTGTTGTGCACAACTTCTTTGGATGCGACAAACTCTAAGGGATTATGGTTACAATATGAACCATATTCCTCTCCTTTGTGATAATGAGAGTGCCATTAAAATAGCACACAATCCAGTTGAGCACTCTAGAACAAAACATATAGACATAAGACACCACTTCTTGAGAGACCATTCCATGAAAGGAGACATATCCATCTCTCATGTCAACACCCAAAAACAATTAGCCGACATATTCACCAAGCCACTTGATGAAAAACGCTTTTGTGAACTCCGAAATGAGCTAAATGTTCTTGATTCTCGGAGTGTGGCTTGAAAAGTTGCATACCTGTATGTTTCTTCAAAATTTTGATTGAATTGTGAAAATCATCCCTCTTCACTTTTCTCTCGAAAACTATGTCAATTATTAGATCTTGATGAATTTTGATCATAGTATGATTGTTGTTTGCTTACTGGTCAAATTCATCAAGATTATTTGAATTGTTTTGTCTCTCTAATCTCTAATATTGAACCTTCAAATATATATGAATGGGCTATGCATTTCTCTCCTGGTGACCACGGACAAGTCCGTGGTTACCCGGACTAGTCCGCCCATTGCAGACTTGTCCGCAGAGTGCCGGTTAGGCCGGACTAGTCCGACAGACCACGGACTAGTCCGATATAAGTCTCTGGACGACTTCGGACTAGTCCGGTCATGTCCGGACTTGTCCGATTTTTCGTGTCCTTAACCCTAGCCGCCACCAAACCCTAATTCATTCACTCTCACACTCGCCCCAAGCATTCTCTCTCTTGCGCTCGAGCTCCCAAGGCAAATACTCGATTCCTCCGTCGAAAAGCCTCAAACTTGGGCGGAGATCAAGCTTGAAGACTCGGGGATTGAAGTTAGCGGACAAGTCCGGCCTCCAACCCCCAAAATCTCAAGCCTCCTTCGATTTCTTGGTAAATTTTCTTCAAACCCTAAGAAATCGCAAATTTCTCCATTGCTTATCGTTTGGCCTAGCATTCTTCACTAGTTACATGTCCAATAGATGTACTACGTGTATGCTAGACTATTTTTGGCTTAGGGATCAAATTTTACCCAATCTGTTAGGTTTTTGCGGATGAACACCGGACTAGTCCGGTCCAGGTACGGACAAGTCCGGTCCACCGGACTAGTCCGTGCCTGTGCACCGGACAAGTCCGTTGTTTCTGAACCAAAACCTAATTCCTTCATTCCCTAATGCCTTCCATTGCCATATTATCTCACCAATACCTTGTATAACCTGTATTTTACCTTGATCACTCATTCTCAGATCATGTCGAGCTCTGACTACGAAATGTCCGATTTTGAGTCCGAAGTGGCACCTCGGCCCTCGGCAGGTCTTGGCAAGAAGCGCCAAGAGAAACCCTCCGAGCCAGCTCCCTCACCTCCCCAAGTCAGAAGGAAAGTGTGTGTGAAGAAAGCTGCATCGAAGGCCGGCACCTCCTCAAGTGGCCTTCGACAAACCAAAGGAAAGGGCAAAGGAGTTGCCACAGGGCCAGTTGGGCCCCTCAAGCTGCATGCCCCCAGAGAAGGGGCCCGGGACCCAAATGAAGAGAAGTTCACTGGCAAGGGCAGCGAGGTGGCTGCTAAGCTGAGAGGGGTAGACTGCTATGCAAGATCCAAGCAAGCAGCAGATGGCAGATTTTGGTCCAATTTCCACTCGGACTTCTACAAATTGGTCTATTTGCCTATGAAGACCCCAGTGGTGCGCAGTCAGTGGATTGACTGGGCCCACCTGGAGAAGAAGAAGTGTGCAGCCTTTGATGAGGTTATTGCAGCTGCTGAGAAACACGGACTGAAGGACTTGTTTGCCTTCAGATATAACTGGAATGATGAAGTGATTGCACAGTTTTATGCAACGTGCCACTTCTCCAGTGAAGACGAGGAAAGTGTGACTTGGATGACTCATGGATCCAAGTACTCAATTACTCAAGAAGAGTTTGCCAGTTTGCTGCACCTTGAGTCTGGAGGACATGACCACCTCATTATCCACAACATAGGGGTCATTGAGAGGGACAGGATGAAGTTCCTGTATGAGCCCAACTCCAAGTATGTCCCTCCCTCTACCAAGAATATGAAGCCTTTCTTTGTTGTGCTCAATAGAATCCTCCGGAAGACAATAGCCCCCAAAGATGGGGATGCAGGGAGTGTACAAGGCTACCTCCGGACCCTGATGAGGGTCATAAGCAAGGACAGAAAGTTTGATGTGGCTGACTATATCTGGAATGATATGGTCAATATCTCAAGCACCCCCAACCGATCCTGTGGCTATGCCCCCTACTTGATGTTTATGATCGAGAAGGTCACAGGGATCGAGTTCATGAAGGATGTGGAGCACACTCCACTGAGGCCTCAGAAGCCTCAGCCAGTAATTGTCCAAGCTCCTCCATCGCCAGCCTCAAGCCCCGAGGCACCGGCAAGACAAGAAGAAGCTGCTAGGGCTCCTCCTCCCTCCAGGGAAGCCCCTAAGAAAGGATCCGCCAGTGGGATCCTGAAGTACTTGGTGTCTCTTCTCTCCTCCTGCAAGAAAACTGAAGTGAAGCTTCATAAGCTCAACCAGAAGAGGAAAGAAGACATGAGGTACATAAAAGCAAATGTGAAGCAGCTGAGTGAGAAACTGGAGATCAACCCAATAGGGTCTCCAGTCATTTCTGAAGACTCTGATCTGGACGTCACTGAACTCAGCCCCTTGACTACATCCGAGCTTGCCTATTTTGGCATTGGGGGCTCGAGCAGCTCCGTTCCTCCTCCTCCCTCTCAACCTCGCCAAGAAGAAAGCGATGAAGATGATGAAGACGATGAGAGGACTGACAGCGAAGAGTGAAGCCCTAGGACCTCCCTCTCTCTCTTTTTGGTGTCTTGATGCCAAAGGGGGAGAGATTGAGGGGGAGCTTCTAGACTTAGCTTTAGCTGCATAGAATGCGAGGAGAGAGTCTCCATGTATTTTCTATTTGTGATTGTAATTGTTTAACGCTATTTTCATATCATGTTTGGTCCTATGTTAAATTGCTCAGTTAATTTGCAAGTGTGTGATGAAATCTGAATTTTTGCTCCTGAAATGCTATATTCACTTGATATTAGTTGATCAATGCAAATTCTGTCATTCTTAATGCATTCATGCTCTTAGTATGCATCCCACCATAAAGAATGCACATATGAATGATTCTCTTGTTGCTTGATGCATTTTTGAGTCATATGTGCACACTTTATGAAAAATCTCATTTTATACCTCATTTTGTGAAATCTCAATTGGTTGTCATCAATCACCAAAAAGGGGGAGATTGAAAGTGCATCTAGGACTCCCTTGTGGGTTTTGGATGATTTATGACAAGCAATTGGGATCCTAATTCTTTTGTTGAGATGAATGCAGAAAAATGATGAAAGATGAGCAAAGTGCCAAAAAGAGGAAATTGAGAAGGAAAATAGATTTGAGCTCAAGGAGAAGAAACTAGTAGTTTAGTATGTGTGGAGTGTGTTAAGGAAACACACCCAAGAGCTCAATCTCATTTAATCACACACACACATGCACAAAGCTATACAGGACCGGACTAGTCCGATGTCCACCGGACTAGTCCGATATCACATTCTGCACAAGATCGGACAAGTCCGGTCATCACCGGACTAGTCCGATAATTCTTCTGTTCCACTTCGGACTAGTCCTCCCCAGTGCGGACTAGTCCTCAACACAATGCACAAGTCACTAGATCGGACAAGTCCGGTCTCCACCGGACTAGTCCGATAACCTTTCTGATCCACTTCGGACAAGTCCGGTGTTTACACGGACTAGTCCGATATACACACTGATCTAAATCGGACAAGTCCTCCAAGTGCGGACTTGTCATCCTAAACACTAAAGGTTTCACAGGTCCGGACCAGTCCGATGACAATCGGACTAGTCCGAAGTTTTCCAGCAGTGAAATCGGACAAGTCCGTTTTCAAACGGACTAGTCCGATATTCCTGGACACTTAGGGTTTGCTTCTCACAGCACACCGGACTAGTCCGGTCACCACCACGGACTAGTCCGAATTTTCTGAACCCTAACGGTAACTTCCAGAAACCCCTTATAAATAGAGGTGCACGGCCCACTTTCAAACTCTCTCGAACCCTAGCGCCGTCACACCTCCCAAGAGCCTCAAAAACTACCTCTCTCCACAAAACCAAGTGCTAAATTGATCACTACATTGAAGATCACTTGTAGATCATTGGAGAGGGCACTTGATACGCGATTGAGCTCTTGGTTTGAATCTCTAACACACTCTTGCATCTCAGTTTGTATATTTTGAAGTGTGTTATTGGTGGTCTTGAATCTTGTAATCAAGGGAGCGCTCAACTTGTGAGATCGCCCCTTAAACTCGGTGACTTACCCCTGTGTGATTAGTGGAAGAGGATTGGCCTTCGTGGCGATCCGAACGAGGGAAGGGTTAGTGAAGACCCGGCCCTTTTGTGGGCTCCTCAACGTGGACGTAGGCTGCCTTCGTGGTAACCGAACCACGGGATAAATCTTGTGTCTTTCAATTGTGTTCTTTATTCTAGTTGATCAACATTATCTAGGGTTTGATTAGATTTGTTGAATACAAAGTTAATAGTTGAAATAAAGTCATATTCTTAATAGAATCTGTTACACAACTATTGAACTGATCACAAAGTTTATATTTCCGCTGCAAAAGTCAACAAACAATCAAATTGACCTAACTTGATCAACCTAGCCCGTAAAATCCGGACTAGTCCGCACTTTACCGGACTAGTCCGTTATATCTGTTTTTTTGATCTCGTTGTTGAAGTGTTACAGGAACCGATAAAATTCAAGAAGGCCTATTCACCCCCCCTCTAGGCCAACATTCAGGGATTATTGTTCATCGATGTCGTGATCGATGCGAGTACTCCATCTTGTTGTCCAGCATTGTTTACCGAAACAGTGGGTGGTGGTGGTGGTGGCTTGTCGCCCGTAGAAACAACGGCGGCTGCTAGTTGTTGAATGTTGGAGGGATTCCCTCCAGTAGGTTGCACAGCGTTGTTGCCGTTGGACGATCCTGCGGTGGAGATCACCATCTTGTAGTCTCCGGCACTCCTGGTGCGCCAAATGTTGAAGCATACGAACGACACTATCCACAGTACTAATAAATTGTAGCCCGCAGAGGTTCTTGTATCGGTTAGGGCGCGCGGAGATCTTAGACAACATGATGACATGGATGATTTACGTGGTTCGGGCTGCTTGAGCGTAATACCCTACTCCACGGGGTGTGTGTTGTTGTATTGAGGATTCACTGGTGTTTGCGTGCGTAATGAGCTTGCTTGCCGTGTTTCATGTAGCACGTTCCTTTTATAGACCAAGGGATGTCTGTTACATGAGTTGTCTGGCCCGGCATGTGGCCCCGGCGGTTATTATTGCCTAATACACAATTAAGTGTGTTTAAGCACCATAATAGTGTGATAACGCACCTTAATGGTGGAGGTACCAGTATTTAAGGTCTTCTGATCGTGCGCTATTAATATTGTATTAATGGCATATAATTAGGGCCTTGTAATTGTAGCAATCACTATCCCTTGCATGTTCGTTCTGTTGGAGATCCGTCAGTATTCGCGCTGGTGTCGTTGGTCCAGAGGTTCAACACGGGGAAAATCCGGAGCTTACCCTCATGGGGAGGTTGGTCCGGAGCCGTTACACATGGTGGCACTGGAGCTTACCTCTACTGGGGGTTAGGTCCTGGTTCACTGTACACGTGTCAAGCATGGAGCTCCCCTATGTAGGGAGTTTAGCTCCGGTCCTATATTACACGTGGTAGTGCCAGATGTACCCATATGAAGGAGGCAGGTCCAGTGCCATGTGACAAGTGGGTCCTATGGAGGTCTTCAGCTTTGACAGGTGGAACTCCCTTGCACTTTGTGTGGTATCATGGGGTACCCGGTACGAAAGGTACCGACACAACCTATACTAGCCTATGTGAACATGGCAATGCTAAAGCATTCGAAAATCCACTACTAAGCACACAAGCAGTAAACACATCGATTCCTGAGTGCTCCTTTGTGCTCTAAAGTGTCCATTCTGTCTAGGTTGTGTCCTACAGTCTACATGTGGCTCTGATACCAATTTGTGACACCTGTTCTCGAAAATGAACCAAGTGAATGCATATGTGTGCCCAGGACGTTCAGCACACATACACGAGTGTATTCACAAAAGGATATACAGAAAATTATCACAGAACAAGATTAGTTAAACACTTTTATTACAGAATTTAGAATATCCTCGAATACAAGCTCTAATGACTATCAATGACAAGTTTGAACTAATGCAACGGAAATAACTAAATAAACAGACTAAGCAAATTGGCATAAAGGGTAGCGAAGCTCCAAGCAATCCATATGCAAAGCTGACGGCAGACATGTCCTAGCACTCCGCATTATCATCATTATACTCCCAATCCTGACATGCAACTGTTGGTGGGGGAATTGCAAGGGTGAGTACATGTCGTACTCAGCAAGTGTGAAAAGTATGACATGTAGCTGATACAAATGACGAATATAACAATGGTTAAGTGCTGAAAAGTACATTAAAACATTTGAAAAGCAGTATATTATATGTATGTGAAGTAAACCCATCATAAACCATGTAATTACCATAATACCAGTCCATATTCAACATCCATCATCCATATTCCAGATTATTACCATCATTATCATTCATGTCCAATTACCATAATTCAATTCACAACCATAACCATAATCAACCATAAGCAGTACCAAACCATAACCAGTACCAAACCATCCCAATACTAGAATCCCTCTAATCATGTAGGTCATCCAGGTGCTCTTAACCTGGAGCACGGCTATCATGATAGTGTTAATACTCTGTAGAGTTTGTACCACTTTACCCACGTGTTTGTGATTTCATCACCTGTCGATGACTAAAGAAAACCTCCATCATGACAAAACACTACCATAGGTGTATGGCCATAAAATATCCTTTACAAAGGGACTACTAGCATGTACGGACCACTGAGGTTTCACCGATGGCGATGTCTCCAACTGAGCACATATTCAACCAAGGGCCCCCTCTTGTGCCGTTCAGATCCCAAGGAGTCCCGCCAACCATATCCAAACCCAATCTGACTCCCCTTCCCCAATATGCCAAATGATCCATGCAATACTATCAATACCCTAATTAATCAGCTACACCGCACCCACACTTGGCCTCGTGGTGGCACTATTGTCCTGGCTTATTCTCGCATGAACCGATCCTTAGATCTAAAGAAAGAAACCACCATGACATCCAACCCATCCATATACCATGCTTGCTTAGATCACCCATTACCATATCATATTGACCAGTTTATAATAACCATAGTCTCATTAATGCATAATTAAATAGCATAGTTGTTTTCCCATCCCAGTTAATTAAGCAAAGCAAAGATCAAAAGCCCTTCCCGACACTCTACCATATGTTACAGGTGACAAGGTTGGTTAACAAAGCTAGTAAACTTCCTATCATAAGATTTCCCATCAATTTGACACAAGCAATGCAGTTTTGCAACAAAACATTTATTGTAAAAATAGGATCGATATGTTCAAGGACACTTGCCTTGATCTTGGGCTTGGTTTGGGTCAAAGTCTTCAAGGTTTTAGTGCTGGAGGTCCTCGATAGCAACCTCTAGCGCAACACCTTCTATTCCGCGCAACGAACATACAAAACAGTAATTACAATCAAATAATGCTCATATAATACTCAATATTTCATGACATGCATGATTAATGCAATTATGAAATAAAATTTGTTAATGAGTTTCTATTAATGCTCTGGTACCGGCGGCCTCGATGAGGACATCAACACCGTCGATACATCCACGCCCACTCAACTACCGGTTTGCGATCCGATTACTCGCGCTCGTGCACGTCAACTAAACTATCAGGTGAACTCATTCTTGGCCTTATGTCCATCTTATCTAGACTGTGGAACCACGTGCTTTCTTGTTTCGCTTAGGAACAATGGAGAGGAGCCAAAAGGAAGGGAATTCAAGCGAACTGGATTTGGACAGTAGAACATCACCAACTTGTGACAGCCACCACGACTTCATACGGACACTGATCTGGGAGTTCAAGTACTTCCTGGAAAGAGTATCAAGTCTACTTTCAAAAGGACCTGACCTCATATCCATATCTATTTGGTGTCGTCTGCAATCATTATTTTAATTTGGAGACCTTTTCTGTCCATGATGTTGCGTCACTAAAGTTGGGTCCATGGCCCATTCATTGTTAAGAGCCCATTAGGGACTCATGATTAGGGTTTCTCACGACCCTATGGAGGTATTAAACAGTAGTTGACGCCCTCATTAGATGGTGGGTTTTGTTTATTCGAAAGTTAGCTTCTGCTGCTTTCTTGTACATGCGCGTGTCGACTAGATTGCTCGGCTATTTGTATTCAGAACCCCACTTTTTGATTGTTTCAATAGATCAGTGCTTGTTCTTATTTTTATTGTGTGTTCTTTGATTGCTTGCAGGAATAAAGGCCCGCGTGGTCAGGTTGATTGCGTGACAGCAAGAACAAGACAACTTTGGAGTCGGTGTACCGATCGCTAAGGCGCATCATCCTGGGGACGGTGTAGTCGGATCGCCAACGTCTTCTCCTCCATAAATTGAACCCTCCTATTCTTATCGAAAGATCGGGAACCAAGATCCTATCATGTGGTATCAGAGCAAGGTTAATCGGTGAGAGTTCTACCATTGTTGTTCTTTCGGCTGTTAACATCCTATAGTCCAAAGAAAGCCAAAAAAAAATACTAGATCTGTTTTTCCATTATTCCTAGACCATTGTGCCTTTTACTTTCCCTACTTAGTTTCGGACTTGTTGATTTCATGGTTGCTTCGATGAGTCAAGTTGCTGATCTTAGTATTTAGTCCTTTAGAGTTTCGAGTTGTCACGTTTGATCTGCAAAAAAAAAACACCATCATCCCCACCATCACGAAATTAGGGAGATATTCACTTCCTAATTTGTATCTCCAAAAGAGGAAATAATTAGATCATATTTGACTTTGAGTATCTTCTTGTTTTTGGAGGAAAAAGGTTGTAACTTCTTCATATGTTGTCCGTTTGGAAAGTGTAAGCACAATCTGGAAAGGTTTATCTTGCCATCTTTCCGACAAATCAAACCTTACCTGAAAATTCTATCTGTGTGCATCACAATCACCAAAGGGATTTCGAGATCTTCTGTGTATTTTTTCTTAGGAAAGCAATATTTATAAGACCTGCAGGGAACCTGCAAAAATAAGCGTGCTATCTGTGGTATTTGGTAGCTTATCATCCGATCCTTGTGTAATCTTTTAGGACTGCAGGGCATTGTAAAAAAAAAAAGAAAAAGAAAAAAGAAAGAAAATGTCAGCTTCTGTTGCTGCTGTTGTAGGTTATTGTGCGACTGGTGTGAATTCCATTGTGTCTAGGCTCGCGTCTCTAGAACGGTCTAATCTAGGACCAACGCAGTACTGTCATAGAATGTTTATTCAACATTTTATGACTAATGTGGTGAAAGTTTGTTCCTTGTGCTAGTTCAGCCACCTAAAGCTACATAGATCGACACCTACTCTTGAAGTTGTTCATTACTTGCTAGTTACAATCACCTCCTTGCTGAGCTTAGTAAGAACAGGTAAGAGCTTGATTGAACATTTTGAGAGTGAGGGAGCTATCCCCACCAGCACCCTTGTAGCTAGGGATAACGTTACCCTTTTATATTCGATTGTTCCTTTTTTCTACTAACCATGGCAGGTGGAGCAAATGCAAATGAAGACGTGCATTCACCTTGCACACGGGGAATTATACAACACTTTGAGCTCCAAGTGCGGATACACACAGAAGCGCTTGATGAGGATGTTCGTGTTACCAATGACTGCCTTGATCAATTGGAAAATGTGCAGATCGACACCAGCACAAAAATCAGCATGTAGGAGGTTTCCATACAAACAATGAACACTTCTATTGGAGCCATCCTGCAGCGCCTTGAGGGGAGGGATCGAGGACGAACTGTGGATGGACATGTGACCAATGCCCCTAGCATTGTACGTGACAATGAAGATGATTATCCTGCAGATACTAAAATTGGGGAAGATGAGAATGCTAGGCCATGACGCCGGCTACAGTGCAACCGTCAAGGTATGGGTGGAAATCGTCAGCGTGAGGTACGCAATAATGATGATACATTTAACAAGATCAAATTTAAGATACCTCCTTTTGATGGTAAATATGACCCTGATGCTTATATTACTTCGGAGATTTATGTTGATCAAAAATTTGCATGTCAGGATTTCCTAAAAATGCAAGGGTTAGAGCACCACTAGTAGGTTCACTGATTTTGCTTCTGTTTGGTGGATAGAACATGGCAAGAAAAATCATAATAACATACCCCAAACATGGGAAGCTTTGAAATGGCTCATGCGGGCTAGATTTGTTCCTTCTTACTATGCACGTGATCTATTAAATAAGTTACAACAATTAAGACATGAAGCTAAAAGTGTAGAAGACTATTTTCAGGAACTACAAATGGGTATGTTGCGTTGTGATTTAGACGAGGATGAGGAACCAGCTATGGATAGATTTTTGGGTGGTTTAAACCCTAAAATTTAGGACATTCTTGCTTATAAAAATTACAATAATGTTACTCATTTGTTTCATCTTGGTTGTAAATATGAAAGGGAAGTGCAGCGACGACAGCTAGTTCTAGAACTAACACATGGCAAACACGCATGACTACTCCTCCGATTGGGCGTACTCCCCCGCCATCTTCTTCACCGAGTTGGGTAGGACCTTCTTCCTCTGGCAACAAGCCACGTGCTCCTTCCACTAGCTCAGCAACGAAGACAACCCAAAGGCCCACCGAGAGTGCTTCTTCCGTAGCATCTATAGGGCGAGCTAGAGACGTTCAATGTCACAAATGCAAGGGATTCGGCCATGTGCAGCGTGACTTTCCGAGCAAACATGTTCTAGTTGTTAAAGATGATGGTGAGTACTCATCTGCTTGTGATTTTGATGATGATACATGTGCTTTGCTTGCAGCTGACTATGCAGGTAGCGACGAACATCAAAAAGAGCATATTGGTGCAGAAGATGCAGTGCGCTATGAAAGCCTCATTGTGCAGCGTGTGCTTAGTGCCCAAATGGAGAAAGTGGAGCAAAATCAAATGCACACATTATTCCAAAAAAAGTGTTTTGTCAAAAAGCATTCTTTCCATATGATCATTGATGGAGGTAGCTGCAACAACTTGGCCAGCAGTGACATGGTGGCCAAGCTGGCACTAAGCACCAAACCGCATCCACATCCCTATTACATTCAATGGTTAAACAACAGCGGTAAGGCAAATGTAACTAGACTTGTGCGAATCAATTTTGCTATTGGATCATATAAGGATGTCGTTGAATGTGATGTTGTGCCTATGCATGCTTGTAATATTATGCTAGGAAGACCTTGGCAATTTGCTAGAGATTCTATGCATCATGGTAGATAAAATTAATTCTTTTCTTTACCATGATAAAAAAAATTGTGGTTGATCCTATGTCTCCTGAAGCTATTGTGCAAGATGATGTTGCTAGAGCTAGGAAACTAAATCTCTGGACCATGCTAATGTTGAGAACAATAACAATGCCAAATCTGTGTTTGATAAGAAAAATGAGATACCTCTGAAGGGAAAATGCTTGTTTGCTATGAAATCTGATATTAATGAACTGATTGCTTCCACCTCTGTTGCATATGCTTTGGTATGCAAAGATGATTTGATTTCCCTTTACGATATGCAACATTCTTTGCCTCCTGCTGTTCCTAACATTTTGTAGGAATATTCTGATGTGTTTCCAAGTGAAGTACCACCAGGACTACCACCACTTCGAGGGATTGAGCACCAAATTGACCTCACTCCCGGTGCTTCATTGCCCAACCATGCACCATACAGGACAAACCCAGAAGAAACAAAGGATATTCAGCGCCAAGTACAAGAACTACTCGACAAAGGTTGTGTATGTGAGTCTCTTAGTCCTTGTGTTGTCCCAGTTATTCTAGTACCTAAAAGGGATGGATCCTGGCGTATGTGTGTGGATTGTAGAGCAATCAATAATATCACCATTCGATATCGTCATCCTATTCCACGCTTAGATGATATGCTTGATGAATTGAGTGGCGCTGTTGTGTTCTCAAAAGTTGATTTGCGTAGTGGTTACCACCAAATTCGCATGAAACTAGGAGATGAATGGAAAACTACGTTTAAAACCAAGTTTGATTTATATGAGTGGTTAGTCATGCCTTTTGGGTTAACTAATGCACCTAGCACCTTCATGAGATTAATGAATGAGGTTTTGTGTGCATTCATTGGAAAATTCGGTGTTGTGTACTTTGATGATATATTGATATACAACAAATCCATGGATGAACATCTTGATCACTTACGTGCTGTTTTTAATGCTTTATGTGAGGCACATTTATTTGGTAACCTTGAGAAGTGCACCTTTTGCACGGATCGAGTTTTTTTTCTTGGCTATGTTGTTACTCCACAAGGAATTGAAGTTGATGAAGCCACAGGGAGGCTATTCAGGGGTGGCCTATACCAAAGACCATCACACAGGTGCAAAGTTTTCTAGGACTTCCTGGGTTCTATCGTCGCTTTGTGAAGGATTTCAGCACCATTGCTTCTCCATTGAATGACCTTATGAAGAAGGGAGTGCTCTTTTCTTGGGGCACCACGCAAGATAACGCCTTTACCATACTGAAGGATAAGTTGACACATGCGCCTCTTCTCCAACTTCCTAATTTTTGTAAGACTTTTGAGCTTGAATGTGATGCAAGTGGGATTAGATTGGGTGGTGTTTTGTTACAAGAAGGAAAACTTGTTGCATATTTTAGTGAGAAAAATGAGTGGGCCTGTTCGGAATTATTCTATATATGATAAGGAATTATATGCTCTTGTACGAACATTAGAAACATGGCAGCATTATTTGTGGCCCAAAGAATTTGTTATACATTCTGATCATGAATCACTAAAGCATATTAGGAGTCAAGGGAAACTGAACTGTAGGCGTGCTAAGTGGATGGAATTTATTGAGTCTTTTCCTTATGTCATCAAACACAAAAAGGAAAGGACAATGTTATTGGTGATGCTTTATCTAGATGTTATACTCTTCTATCTCAACTCGACTTAAAATTTTTGGATTGGAAACGATTAAAGGTCAATATTAACATGATACTGATTTCAAAGATGTATTGCAAAAGTGTAAAGAGAGAAGAACGTTGAATAAATTTGTCCTCAATGATGGGTATGTGTTTAGAGCTAACAAGCTATGCATTCCAGCTAGCTCTGTTCATTTGTTGTTGTTACAGGAAGCGCATGGAGGCGGGCTCATGGGGTGCTTTAGAGTAAAAAAGACGGAGGACATACTTGCTGGTCATTTCTTTTGTCCTAGGATGAGGAGAGACGTGGAGCGCTTCGTTGCTCGCTGCACGACATGTCAAAAATCTAAGTCACGACTAAATACACATGGTTTTTACATGCCTCTTCCTGTTCCTAGCATGCCTTGGGAGGACATTTCTTTTTACTTTGTTTTAGGACTGCCTAGAACAAAGAAGGGGAGGGATAGCATATTTGTTGTGGTGGATAGATTTTCTAAAATGGCACACTTCATACCTTGTCGTAAAAGTGATGATGCTACACATGTTGTTGATTTATTTTTCCGAGAGATTGTTAGGTTGCATGGTGTGCCAAACACAATAGTTTCTTAGCCATTTTTGGAGAACTATATAGGCAAAATTGGGGACTAAGCTTTTATTTGAACTACTTGTCATCCCCAAACTGATGATCAAACTGAGGTTGCAAATAGAAGCTTATCTACCATGTTTAGGGCTGTTTTAAAAAATATAAAAATGTGGGAAGAGTGTTTGCCTCATGTTGAGTTTGCTTATAATCGCTCCCTATGTTCTAGTACTAAGAGATGCCCTTTTGAGATTGTATATGGATTTGTACCCTGTGCTCCTATTGATTTATTACCTCTTCCCTCAATGGAGCAAGTAAATTTTGATGCTAAACATCGGGCTGAATTGATCTTAAAATTGCATGAAACCACGAGGAAGAATATAGAGTGCATGAATGATAAGTACAAACTTGCTGGTAGTAAGGGAAAGAAACCTATCACGTTTGAACCTGGTGATTTAGTTTGGCTACATTTGCGAAAGGATAGGTTTCCTTATTTGAGAAAGTCTAAATTGTTACCTTGAGCTTATGGTCCATTCAAAGAGTTAGAAAGGATTAATGATAATGCATATAGACTCGAGTTGCCTACGGATTTTGGGGTTAGTCCCACATTTAACATTGCATATTTGAAGCCATATTTTGGAGAAGAAGATGAGCTTGAATTGCGGATGACTCAAATACAAGAAGGGGGGGTGATGAGGACATCAACACCGTCGATACATCCACACCCACTCAACTACTGGTTTTTGGTCCGATTATTCGTGCTCATGCACGTCAACTAAACTATCAGGTGAACTCATTCTTGGCCTTATGTCCATCTTATCCAGACCTTGGAACCACGTGCTTTCTTGTTTTGCTTAGGAACAATGGAGAGGAGCCAAAAGGAAGGGAATTCACGAGTACTGGATTTGGATAGCGGAACATCACCAACATGTGATGGCCACCACAACTTCATACAGACTCCGATCTGGGAGTTCAAGTACCTCCTGGAAAGAGTACCAAGTCTATTCTTATTGAGAGATAGGGAACCAAGATACTATCAGGTCCTCGATAGCGCAGCACCTTCTACTCCGCGCAACAAACATACAAAATAGTAATTACAATCAAATAGTGCTCATATAGTACTCAATATGTCATGACATGCATGATTAATGCAATTATGAAGTAAAACTTGTTAATGGGTTGCTATTAATGTTCACTAACTAGTTCTAATCGTTTTTAACAAGTTTGGACAGGTTTGGAATTGATTCAAGTCAATTTGGAATTAATTCAGCACAATTCTGATTCAGAGGCCGAACAAGTCTGGTATCAGGGGCCAAACTAGTCTGCCCTGGATAGACTGCAAATTAGGGTTTTCTTGATCTATGAGAATTTGGAAAATTGGGGTTGAATTGACATGGGAAAGAGAAATTAGCAGGTATACCACGTGTTTAGAACTCCAAAGATCAAGAATTGAAGATGGAACTTGGATCTTGACGATCTAGGGTTGATGATGAAGAGTTGAAGGTGAATTGGCAACGAAGAATGCAAAGTCGATGAAGATCTTGATTACTTGATCCTCTTTCGTTTTCTCCTCTTCTTCTTCTTGCTCGGGATCTCCTTCTCCCTCCTTGATGGTGGCTCTCCACGAACTAAGGTTTTTTGTCTTTCAATTGATGCAAAAGGATGTAAAGTCAAGAGGTGGGGTTGTTTATATAGGGATGGAGGGCTAGGGTTTGATGGATTTCGAGTTTGGGGTGGATGGAGGCCGTGTAGGGGTCCCACATGAGCTCCACAGGGGTTAAGCACGACATCCTTGGGCCCAATAAGGCGTTACCCAAAAATAAATTGTGAGGAAATAACAGAAACCGAGTGGAACTCAGCAGGCCGAACTAGTCCGCACAACAGACTGGACTAGTCCGTTTTGGAACAGAAACAATATCAGACAAATCTGATGAAAGGTCCGGACATGTCCGGTCTTGTCAAAAGGGTGAAACGGACAAGTTCGACATGGATCGGGCAAGTCCGGGGATTTGGTAACTTATTCGAAAACCATACCAAAGATCAGACTAGTCCGTAGGAAAAACGGACAAGTCCGGAGGGCAACAGAGAGGGAAATCAGACTAGTGCGGGGTACAAACCGGACAAGTCTGTACTTCTACAGACTTTTAAGTGCTGTTTTGCTTCTAATTCATTTACAACTTGTTTCTTTTTATGTTGCTTAATGTTAAACATGTATATGAACTTATGCAATGCATGATGCATGAAAATGAGGGTGTTACAATAGTACTATGGGTGCATCTTGCATAAATCCAGGAACTCCTTCAGTTGTCTAGCTGCAAAACCTCCATCAGTGCCGTCGGAATGGAATTCTTGGGCATTACGGTAAACTATACATTTATCCTCCTTCCTGGCTTCACTATGCTGCGATGTGTTCTCTTGAGCTTTAGGTACCTCCTCTTGTGGTTCCTCCTCATCTTGGGCTTCATCTTCATTCCCCTCATGTGTATCATCCTCCTCTTCTTCGCTTTCATATATTTCCACCATCTCAGGGTCTTCCTCTTCCTCATCATCATCATAGGACTCCACCATTTTAGGATCTTCCTGCGTCGTGTTGGAGTATTCATGCTCAACTTCTTCTGTGCAAGAATTCACTTCTTCCTCCTCTTGGGCTGGTTCGCTTTGCGGCTCCTTGAGAGGCCTAAGCTTGCTTCCAAGGGGTGGTAAACGAGCTCTCTTGCGGGCCGTCATTTTGGTGTGAGCCATCTACAAGAAAAAAAATGAGAAAATAGAGGAAAACACAAATATCAGGTCTGAAATTGCAGCATCCATAAATTTAGATGAGAGGATGTGCATTTGCTCAAAAAGATGCAAAAACGGCAAAAATTGCTGCAGCAACAAAAACGCAGTTTTTCCCACATTATATAGCTTGTGGGATGCAAGGTAATGCAAAACAGGCAAATTTTGAATAGGAAAGAAGTCCTAAGTGATTTGTGGTGTCCATTCTAAATAGACATGCATCCTACAGTCAAACACGGCTCTAATACCAACTTGTGACACCCGGTTCCGAAAATGAACCAAGCGTAATGCATATGTGTGCCCAGGATGTTTAACACACATACACAAGTGTTTCACAATTGATAAATAGATACAAACCATGTCTCGAATAATAATGCTAATAATAGTACCTTATTACAAACCAAATAGTCTTGAATACAAGCTCTAATGAAACTGCAGCGAAAAAACTAAACACTAATGATTCCAATCTCCACAGGCAGGTTTGATGGTAAAACACATGCCTAGAACTCCTCAAAGACCTACTGGTCCTCCACCTGGTCGCCTGCGTCTGGATATGTGGGGGAATACCAAGAGTGAGCACATGTCGTACTCAGCAAGTGTGGGAAAGTATGACATGTAGCTTAAACAAGGAATAGTAATGAAAAATGGCTAATTGCATAAAAGTACATTCAAAAAAGTTGAAAATGGATTATTATGATCATTAAGTGAGGTCCTTCCCAATTAACCCAAATAACATTAATTTCAGCTTGAATAACCAATTTCATAAAAAATAAACCATATTTAACTCATAACTAGTTATTTGTCTCAATTCCATCAATTCCATATAGCAAAGCTAATTAATAAACCAATACCAATTCCCAATTCAATTTCATCCATTAAACCGTATTAAAGTCCATATTCTAATCATGCGAGGGTCCAGGTTGCTATTGACCGGTAGCACGACTATAATAGTTTTAGACACACTCTGTAGAGGTTGTACCACTTTACCCACAAGTTTGTGATTTCATCACCTTTTGATGACTATGGAATCTCAATTATGCCGTCTCACACTTCCTTAGGTGTGTGGCCAAGAGATCACAAAATAGCCTTTACAAAGTGATAACTAGCATATTTTAGACCCCACTAAGGTTTCACTGGTGGTGATGTCTCCAACTGAGCACATCCAACCAAGGGCCCGCTCTTGAGCCATTCGGATCCCAGGGTAGTCCCACTAATCTCTACAAACCCAATCCGACTACCCCTTCCCCGAGCATTCTTAATGGTCCAAACAACACTGGCAATTCACTAATTACTCAGCTAAGCCGCACCCATACATGGCCTTATGGTGGCACTGTAAATCCTGGATGGTCGCTCCACAAACCGATCCTTAGATCTAAAGCAAGCAAAACCACAAAAAACAGTCCAACCCATTCCACATAACCATTTTGCTTAGATCCCTAGGCACAATGTTATTAAAGGGTTAATATTACCAATTCTCATCATTCACATGTTCAATAGTTCACAATTAAGCTATTTGATTGTTTCCCAAACCCAATTTAGCATTGCGAAGCAAAAAGG
Organism: Tuctoria greenei; assembly: GCA_036927565.1. Classification (NCBI taxonomy): domain Eukaryota; kingdom Viridiplantae; phylum Streptophyta; class Magnoliopsida; order Poales; family Poaceae; genus Tuctoria; species Tuctoria greenei. The sequence goes on along the minus strand of JAYESD010000003.1, from coordinate 82,657,284 downwards.
GCAAAATACCCTTCCCGACTCTCTACATAGTGTTCAAGCGACCAGGGTGGTCATACAAAACTAGTTAACTCCTAGAATTGGGTTTTCCCATCATATTGACACAAGCAAGCAATTTTGCAAACAAAAACTTTTAAAAAGGATCAATAAGGTCAAGGACACTTTCCTCGCTCCTGAGCTTGATTTGGATCAAAGGCTTCATAGTTCTGGTTCTGTAGGTCCTTGAAAGCACTCTGTACGGAAATTCCTTCTATTCCGAGCGACAAACATGTGAAACACACAATTCAATCAATTAATTCTCATGTAGTACTCAATATGTCATGATATGCATGATCAATGCAATTGTGAGGTAAAACTTGTTAATGAGTTCCTAATAATGTTTACTAACTAGTTACAATAGTTTCTAACAAGTTTGGACAAGTTTGGAATTGATTTGAATTGAATTGGAATTAATTCAGCACGATTCAGATTCAGAGGCCGGACTAGTCCGCCCTAGACAGACTGCAAATTAGGGTTTTTCTGATCTTAGATACCCACACAAAATCCTATCATTACCAACTCAAAACTTTCCATATTTGAGTTAAACATGACTCAGCTGCAACCTGAGTCCATAACCTAGTGAGGTTGGACCTTTCCGACCAATTCTTTACGTCCACATCTCTTCTTCACTCCTCGGAACCATGTAGCCACGTCCATGCACTCCTTTCACACTTTTAAACATCTTCCAACGACGTCCACGATACCTTCATATGCAATGTTCTTGATCCAAACATGCTGCGCGACATCCCGATCAACTCAACCACAATTCCTCTCGATCTTGATTGTTGAATCTCATCTTCTCCCTAAGACTAGTTCAATGGATCCCGTCACCAGCCATGTCTTGAACTCAAGCAACACCTGCAAATGAATAAACAACCGATACTTCCGAGCACAAGTCCTCAACTTGACCCTCGCTAGTTTCGAAACCACAACACCTTACGTGAGCACCTCACATAAGCATGTTGCAAACCATAGCAAAAACGATATCAGCCACAACCACCAAAACATACTAAAAACTTAATAAAAGATTTCTAAGCAAACTTTCAATCAATGTAAACCAAGTATGAATCATTGCAAGTTAAAAGCAGAACCACTGCGATCAAGCTTCGGACCTTGCCAAACCTAACCGGACCTTGAACTGGAGCTTACCAAAACCAACAAGATCTAGAGTTGGAACTTACCAAAGCTAGTAGGACCTAGCATCGGAGCTAATCAAAGCTAGTCGGACTTAGACAAAGAAGTCAGGCCTAGCCAAAGCAAGTCATACCTTACGTCGGACCTTGTCGGAGCTACCCGAAATAAGTCGAACCTATCGTCGAACCTTGCTGGAGCTCGGACCTAGAGTCGGACCTTGATGATAAAGGTATTTTTGAAGTTTTCAAAACTTGTATCGCCATAGCCAATGTATTCAGCACACATAGGTCTCACAATCTCCCCCTTGATGAATGCATTGGCAACACCATTGAAATCCGAACATTGGCTTATTCACATGAAATGTTTTGAAAACAATTTCTCCCTCTTTTTGAAAATCAAATGAGAAGGATAGAAATAAATTTCCCCCCCCTATACATATTTCTCCCCCTTGCATACTTCTCCCCCTTTGACAATGTATTCAACAAGGTACAAAAGAGAAATTTTAATTTGTTATGAGCACATTATAACATATACATATAAAACAAAGCTCATCCAAGTCATACTATCACGTAACTTACACTATCACAATCATGAGATACATAAAGTGGTGTACGCCATGCTAGAGATCAAATGTAATTTTCAATTTAAGCAAGTCATGATCTCACAAACTTAACTATTTCAAAACCTTAATGCATGATACTTGTTGCTGCAATTTTTTTAAGCACAAATTTGGATCATATGAAAATTGCAAGAGATTATATGTGCATCTTCCTTATTCTAACCAACCAAGCTAAGTCTATGTTATTTGACAATCGGAAGCTTAAGGACATGGTTTTAGTCATACACAACTTCTTCCAAGTTCATATCTAAGTGCAATGATAAGCCATCTCAAAAGAAGAAGTGCGATGCATGCATATTCTATTGATCTTTTCTCATTTTTTTCATTTGAACATAAAAGCTCAACATGTGGATAGTTGATTGATTAATTTTTCATTATTAAAAGCACTTGTGAGCATGCAACAAGTTCAAAATAGCAAGTAAGTTCGATTATGACCAGATTTAGTATATGTAATTATTCCAATTATGAGTAATGTAGTAATAACTTTTAGCATGTAAAAGGAATCACAATGTCATATATGTATGAAATAGTATGCTCATATTATCTTAAATTCAGATTCACACATAAAGTTCTGAAGATTCAAAACTCCCCCTCAATTTAAGCCATGAGGATGCATAACCCCTATTTCACTACGAATGTAACAAAAACCAGTGAAATCCATTAGTTTTGTAAAAATATCAGCCAACTGTTGTTTGGTATCTACATGGTGAAGCACAATGTTTCCTTTTTCAACATTATCACGGAGAAAGTGATACCTAATGTCAATGTGCTTAGTTCTAGAATGTTGCACGGGGTTTTAGCAATGCAAATGGCACTAGTGTTATCACAAAATAATGGAACACTATCTAGATCAACCCCATTGTCGTTAAGTGTTTGAACAATCTAAAGAATTTGTGAGCAAGCACTAGCAGAAGCTACATATTTAGATCTGGTTGTGGATTGTGCAACTGAAATTTTTTTCTAGAGGACTAAGCAACAAGTGAATTACCAAGAAAATGTCAAGCACCGGAAGTACTTTTCCTATCAATCCTACAACCCCCAAAATCAACATCTGAAAAAGCTTTCAAAGTAACAGTTGAGGAAGAAGGAAGAAAAATGCCAAATTCTTGAGTTCCATGTAAGTAGCTGAGAATCCTTTTGACGGCTTGACGATGTGAAGCACAGGGAGAAGCTTGAAACCGTGCACAAAGACATATGCTAAATTGTATGTCTGGTCTTGATATCGTGAGGTACAAAAGTGATCCAATCATGCTTCTATATTCTTTTTGATCCATGGGTTCACCATCTTCATCAAGTTCAAGTGTTGTTGCTATTCCCTTGGTGTCCGAAGAGGCTTGCTTTTTTCCATGTTGAAGCGCTTAAGATCTTGTATACTTCGTTTGATGCGCAAAGGTTCCCTTCTTAGTTTGCTCGATTTGTAGCCCCAAGAAGCATGTGAGTTCTCCCATCATACTCATCTCAAATTCCGAACTCATCATAGCTGAAAACTTGGACACAAGATCATTAGAAGCACAACCAAAGATAATATCATCCACATACACACTACAGGAATCGCAACAATAGACGACGGCCAAGTTAATAGATGATGGGACCGTCGTCTTTAAATTAATAGATGACGGTGCTTTCTAGCCATCGTCAATAAGCCCGTAATTGACGATGGTTGACCTAGAATTGTCGTCAAATACTTAAATACGACGGTGGGCCGTCGTCTATCAATGTCCGTCGTCAATAATGGGCTGAACTGGGCCCGCTCTAAGTCATTATAGACGACGGTGACCACGGGCCGTCATCTATAGGGTGTAATATATGACGGTTGAATTTTACCGTCGTCTATTAGGGACTATTTCCAGCCCGCCCGCGGCTAAGTCCTCATTTGGCTTCCTCCATCGTTCGCGCTCGAGGCCGCCGCCGCTCTGGTGTTCACTCTCGCCGCGCCGCCGCCGCTGCCGCCGAGGTTCACCGCCGCCGCCGAGGTACGCCGCCCCTCCCAGCCGCCTTCTCCCCACCGCGCGCTGCCTCTTCCCACCACGCGTCGCCCCCTCACAGCCGCCTCCTCCCCACCGTGCGCCGCCGCCCCCTCCCCGTCCGCCCTATCGGCAGCCCCGTCCCTGCCGCCTCCTCCCCATTGCCCCCTATCGGCAACCCTGTCCACGCCGTCCTCCACCGTGGGACACCGCCCCCCCCCCCCCCCCCCCCGCCGCCCTCCACCATCGGACCTCTTTGCTGTTGCCATGGATGATTATGTGCTAGTTTCATCGATTGATGTTGTCTATGTTTTGCCTAGTAAATGAACAACTATAGAAACCTCTGTGGAATTTCCCTGTAGTATTCTCATCATGCAACGAGGTGTTTCTCTTTCGATGGAAGTAGTCTCATCAAAACTGAAAGTGACAGTCTTTGCAATGTCGAGAAAACATATGAGGAGTATTATTTTTCACCTTCAGTTGGGAAGTGATGGTACACCCATCTCTGCCCTTAGATGGCACTTGTTTTAGGCTTTCTGAAAGATTATTCTGTGATTATTACATGTCTTCTCTGTTCCTGTTAGCTACAGAAGTTGACATGTTAAATAAGATATGAAGTTAACTGTGAACCATCATGTTTCTCTACCAAACTTTTTTTGTCTGCAAGGCTGGACAGTATAGTGCCCTTAGCTTAGTGTCGTTTTATAACATGGTATCATTGCCTTTACTCATACATGTAGTAAAGGATATACTCTTCCGAATACATCTTCTGAAAAACAACCATAACCATGTTTTGCGAAAAGACAGGCAAGATGATTCAATGTAACTATTATGTAAACCTGCGAAGTTCTTTATTGTCACAAGTCCATCTATAGGTTACAGAATACCAGAAGCATCAAATTAGGAGACTTAATATAATTTACTAGTTAGGATATGATTGTGTGACTAAATACCTTCACCAGCTAATAAGCTGCTGGTAGTTAATTTTGGAATTGCTAAGCCTGCATGTTAATCATGGTCTTAGTTAATCATAGAAGTAGTTAATTTTGGAATTGCTAAGTCTGCATGATATTATAAACTGAAAATCATCCGGATCATAATCCTAAAAATAATTTTCTATTTCTAGTGACTAAACACCACTTACTTTTAACTATTGTTATGCGGTTTTGTTTTTGATGTCATTAGGCATAACAGTTCTGCTCTTTTCAGTTGTACCGAACGTGTAATTTTTTATTAGTTGGTTTGTTTATTAATATGTAAATATACGGGTTTTGGGCTGGCCTGACCCGACACAACACGACATGCAATAAATATGTTCGTGCCATATAGACAGTTGTAGTCGTATGTATGCGTCGAGACGACACGGAAGCGAACGGCGATGGTGAGTACGTCTGATAAGTAAAGATGATGAGTCCCGATCTTCCGAAAGGTAATGGATAAGTCGATTGATGTGGAGATCTCGACGTTGATGATCCGAGCCTCTCGAGTAGAACACTAACAACCCCTGCAATCACTACACCACCGCTCCGTTGGTTATCAAACGTGCTGCACACAATTGACCTCGCGAAGAAGGCTAATCCCTGCAAGTGCAACCGAGAACACAAGCAAGAACGTAGAAGACACGATCTGAAATCGCGAAGTTGGGGTCTCACAAACCGAAGAACGGCGATATTATTGATCTAAGCAAAACCCAATTGTTCATGGCGGCTACTATGGAGTGTATATAGGTGGGAGGACGTCCAAGGGGGCGTTAGGGTCGTGACCTAACCCTAATACACGAAAATAATGGACTTAGACTTGATACAAGGCCCAATGGCCCAATATGGTGGCGCAGCACCCTGACAGATTTTGTACTCAATATTGCTTCGTCAATTACCGATGACTCCGAAGGAATTTTGATATGAGACCAGATCCATTGGAAAGGTTATCCTCTCCCCCTTCCGTGCATATTTGGAACTTCCAAAATGGAGTTTGTATGCGTCCTGGGCGTCCGTTTTAGTGCGTACTGCTCCTGGACTTCGAGTTGGATACGATTTGGAGTTTGGTTCGGTTTCCATATTCTTTGAACGAATTCTCTGGTCTTCCACGTCCCTAATACTTCTTCCAAGTACTCCTTGAACCTCTCCATGGATCCTAGTCACAATTAAATCATTAAGTAGCAATCTATGCTCAAAAACATATAAGGAAATATATAAGAACAAGTTCACCTCTGAAATTAATTGTTGTGTATGAACTCTATTGATTGCATCTTGTATGTTCAATGGAGTGTTGTTTGTATCTATAGAAGTGATGTCCTCATCATCCTCCCCTTCTTGAATTGGAGTCGTCCTCGACTCAAGTTCATCTCCTCTCATGTGTTGGTCTAAATATGCAACGCCATCAAATCCTCTTGTATGCATGCATCGAGGAGGCCATGGTGGTGGACGACATAGTGCGCCATCTTGATCTTGTCCATCAAATAAGAGTGCACATTCACTTGAGCTAGGATCCCAAAAAAATAAACAATGTGTCATTTTTGTAGGTGCAATGATAACGTGTATGATCTCATCATTCTCACCTTCTTTATGGCAAGCCGTCCTCGGCTTGCTTGTATGTCCAGCAAAGAGACTTTTGGGGATAGAGTGAGCACTATCCGTATTGCACAACCGCAGTGAGTAATGCTTTTGTTGTCCCTGCTGCAAGGAAAAAATACTAGAAAAACTTGATAAGATATTATTAGCGTTAGTACATTCATTTACTTGACCATGTTGTTGCAGCACAAAAGGAGCTTCCTCATTTGAACATATGTAAACTTTATGCACCATAAACATACCACTATGTTCATATTTGCCTATAGCATGAAAAATATTTCTACTTAACAAAGGCAATTCAGATTGAGAAAATATTATCTTCTCTACGATATCTAGATCACAAAGAGTGTCAAATTCAATATAGTCCAAAGTATTTAGAGAAGATAACAATTTCAGCTCATCCCTTTCACAAGTAATTGGAATCAAATTCTTATTTTCAGCACATGTGGGTGATAAAGTATCAAATTCATTCAGTTGTTCTAGCATAGGTACAATATAATTGTTAGCACACAACTCATTTTTAATAGAAGGATCAGCAGGAAAATCAACATGTGGCAATGGTGTATCAATAAAATATTCCACTAGTCGCTCCTCGACAATAGCATGATTGGTGAAAAAATTCAGAACATCCAAAAACTTCTCACCTTCAACAAGTGTGTTGTGATATTCGTTACCTTTATTCTCATTTTCAGCAGTCATTGTGGATGAAATATGAATTGATAGATCTGAATTTTCACAAGAGTTGTTGAACACCTCATTCGCTTTTGGATTTTCTACAATTATTGGTTCTTGTTCCTGCAAAAGGTTTGGCATAGGAGGAGGTACAACAAGAAAATTCTTCTCAAGCTCATGTATTTCCTCTTTGCAATTGGATACACTAGTAAATGTTTCTCGCATAAGAATTTTCATATCTTTCCATGTTTGAGGTTTTTCTAAATCATTTAAATTGTTCCACCAAGTTAATGCACAACCTACTAATGCACTTGCAATATTTATAATCTTCCTCCTCTCACACATATGACATTTTCCAAAAAATTTATCCAACTCTATTTCCCAAGCAATATATTCATGATAACCAAGACCATCAAAAGAAGGAAAAGATGGGAGAATGTAATTACTTATTGTTGAAGGAGTTGTAAAGGTGGTCTGAACGTCATGTGCAACCTTGTTTGATGTTTTATTTTTAGTGAGCAACTCCATCGTTGTCTTCATCATGTCAATCATCTCAGCATATAATGCATGATTCTTGCTTTTACCTGACATTGTTAGTAGCAAACAAAAGACAACAAAAATAATATGTTATACCTATCAACTACAAAGGGTAATGGCAATGTGGAAGTGGAATCTCACACTCTCAAGCGTCTTACCACACTCTTACAAGTGTTCTTACCGACACTGCAGGTGGCAAACGGTGGTCGGTATGAAGCAACCAAAGAAGCGTGGGATGATTGCAAAGGTGTATCGATTCTGCTCAAGAGTAACGTGTAGCTTGGAAGGCACTTTATATGTAGCAAAGATTAGCAACAATGAAATCAGATAGTAAAGTTGAATAAGTGTCCCATGTACTTGTCAAAGTTGCTGGCTTAAATGTGTTCCTAGTAGTTCAAGCTAGCAAGACATGAGACAAAACTAGATGACACAAAGAATGCAAGCACTTCTGCTTTTTTTGTTGTTTTTTCCTCTTTTTTTGTGCGGCTTTTGTTTCTTGTTTTGCACTTGACTTTTTCTTTTTTTCTTCCTTTTTTTTTCAGAATGTGCTGCAAGGGAAGAACACAATGAAAATCAATCCAAGATATCTCGTGTGTCTGTCGCAGATTTTCTGCTCAATCTTCCAAGGACAAATTGGCACACTTATTGGCTCTAAATTGGAATAATTAGAACATCAAGATTGTAGATATATCTCTCCTCTTTAATTTCAATATATGGAAGACCTATTTTGGAAAAGAACAATAGGAGATACTGCCCCCGAAATACAGACTGTTTAGAATTTTAGGTCAATAACAGATTCGGATGTAATGCAATTTTGACATCGATAACTATATTTTCCGGGAAAAGGATGAATAGGAAAGTTATAGAGAACTTCTTAATATTTCCATAAAGTATAAGAACACAAAAATCCGAGTTTGTATGAGCAAGATATGATGAAAATAGTTAACTGGACAGAGATGAATCTAATCTGGACGTGATGACGTGATTCAAAAGGATGAATCAACACAATGCAAAACTCAAACTAAGACTAAAAACACTTTCTAAACCAGAAATATGACTCAACAACGGACACAAACTCAACAAAACCAAACTGAATATGAAAGTTGCAAAGGCTCAATGGTGGTTTGAACAAAGTAATGAACAGATCTACTAAACTGCAAGTTTTTTGTGGCTTTTTTGTGGACTCTAGGTATGAAAAACAAAACTAATGTAATGGATAGATGAATTACCTAACGGGCAACCTGGAAATCTTATACCAATTGATAAGAAAATGGTGATGAGTCCCGATCTTCCGAAAGGTAATGGATAAGTCGATTGATGTGGAGATCTCGACGTTGATGATCCGAGGCTCTCGAGTAGAACACGAACAAACCCCTGCAATCACTACACCACCGCTCCGTTGGTTATCAAACGTGCTGCACACAATTGACCTCGCCAAGAAGGCTAATCCCTGCAAGTGCAACCGAGAACACAAGCAAGAACGTAGAAGACACGATCTGAAATCGCGAAGTTGGGGTCTCACAAACCGAAGAACGGCGATATTATTGATCTAAGCAAAACCCAATTGTTCATGGCGGCTACTGTGGAGTGTATATAGGTGGGAGGACATCCAAGGGGGTGTAAGGGTCGTGTCATAAGCCTAATACACGAAAATAATGGACTTAGACTTGATACAAGGCCCAATGGCCCAATATGGTGGTGCAGCACCCTGACAGATTCTGTACTCGATATTGTTTTGTCAATTTCCGATGACTCTGAAGGAATTTTGATATGAGACCAGATCCATTGGAAAGGTTATCCTATCCCCTTTCCGTGCATATGTGGAACGTCCAAAATGAAGTTCGTATGCGTCCTGGACGTCCGTTTTAGTGCGTACTGCTCCTGGACTCTGAGTTGGATACGATTTGGAGTTTGGTTCGGTTTCCATATTCTTTGAACGAATTCTCTGGTCTTCCACGTCCCTAATACTTCTTCCAAATACTCCTTGAACCTCTCCATGGATCCTAATCACAATTAAATCATTAAGTAGCAATCTATGCTCAAAAACATATAAGAAAATATATAAGAACAAGTTCAACTCTGAAATTAATTGTTGTGTATGAACTCTATTGATTGCATCTTGTATGTTCAATGGAGTGTTGTTTGTATCCATAGAAGTGATGTCCTCATCAACGTCAATCACCTGCGATTGCGCAGACGGTGGATCCGAACGTGTAATTGTCATCTAAGACCAACTTTCCTCCTCTTTCTCTCGTTCATTCCACTTGTAAATGACTTAACAATGAAAATGAGGAACATAAACTATAGCAATGTGTCACCCGTTTCGGATCGGCACGTCTCACATGCTATTGGCATGTGAGACGTGAAGGTTTGGAATTGTCCCTTTTTGGACAGCTTGGGAGTGACCGAGGGGGCGTGGCTTGTGACGAGACGCGGGTCTGGATCTGGATGAGATTTTGATGGCATAACCCTGTTGTTCTCTGCTGCAACATTTTCGGGCGTGCAGTGGAGAACAAAGGGGTTATGCTGCCGAAATTTTGTCCGGATCCAGACCACGCGTCCCATCATGAGCACACTCCGCTCGGTCACTCTTGGGTGGGTTTAGAACCTATCTACCTAGTTGTAGGGCCATGACATAATATAACAATGAAACTAATAATGATTTATTTGATTTTAAGGTATACCCTCAAACATGGCTTAAGATAGCACTTGGATGTATACTGGTTGGAAAAAGTATGGGAGTCACTCAGAGGAGTGGTTCACCAAGACGGATGCTTTCATACAATGAGCTTTTCCGTTGTCAAACAACAGCAAGGTGTGGTGCCCATGTATCAAATGTTAGAATGTGAAGTGTTTCGACAAAGTGACATTGATGTTCCACTTGTGTCAAAACGGTTTTATGCAAAGTTATGAGTTGTGGACCTTTCACGGCGAGACACCTTCTCAAGCCATAGAAGATCAAGATGGGGATGATAGCACTGGAATCGACAGGATGGACAACATGCTTGAAGCCATAAATCCTGAATTGACTGAGGATTCTCCTACAACGGAGGCAAAGGAGCTCTTCGAGCGTCTCAAGACATCAGAACAGCCGGTGCATGAACACACCAAAGTGACGATCCTCAATTTCATGACTAGATTTATGGCAATTAAGTCTAAGTATTTCTTCTAAAATAATTGCTACAACGACCTCATCAAATTGATCGGCGATGTCCTTCCGTAGCCCCATAAATTGCCTAAGGATATGTATCATTCCAAGAAATTTATTTATGATCTTGGTATGAACTATGAGAAGATTGATATGTGTCCAGACCACTGCATGCTTTTCTAGAAAGAGCATGCCAACTAGAACAAGTGCTTAAAATGTTATAAGGCGAGATTTGTCGAAGTAATTAGTGAAGACGGTACAAAAGTAATGACTGAAGTTGCACAGAAGCAGCTTCACTACTTGTCTGTCACACCTAGGTTGAAGCGCTTGTTTCTCTAAAAAAACAGCCAGACACATGAGGTGGCACAAAGAAGGTGTACGTGAGAATGACAGAATGATGGTGCACCCGTCCGACGGTGAGGCATGGAAAGTGCTTGACCACTTCGATCCAGATTTCGCCAATGACGCAAGAAATGTTCGCATCGGGTTGGCGACAGATGGCTTTTCACCGTTTAGTACAAACGCAACACCATACTCTTGTTGGCCCGTGTTCGCTATTCTGTACAACTTACAACCATCTCTTTGTATGAAGTACGAGTTCATGTTCTTTTGCCTTATTGTACCTGGACCGGATCATCCCGGTTCACGACTAAACGTGATGTTGAAGCCGTTGATTGAAGAGTTGAAAATGTTACGGACAGGAATTAAAGCGTACGATTGCTACAAAAAACAGAAATTCAACCTTCGAGTTGCATACTTGTGGTCTGTCCATGATTTCCCAGCTTACGGCATGGTTTCTGGCTGGAGCACTCATGGTCGTTTGACATGTCCAATATGTGCTTAGGACATGGAATGTTTTCGTTTAAAGCATGGTGGCAAGATTTGCTACTTTGATTGCCATAGACGTTGGTTACCACCCAATCACGTATTTAGGCAATAGAGAAATGCCTTCAGGAAGGACACCGTTGTCAAAAAAGGACCACCACAACGTCTAAATGGGTCGGAGATTGTTGAACAGTTGAACAACTTAGTGCCAGATGATGATCGTCCTGGATATTTTGTTGGTTACGGAGAGGACCACAATTGGACTCATATATGTGCACTATGGGAGCTATCGTATGTTAAGTCCTTAATCTTAATGCATAACATTGATGCCATGCATCAGTAACATAACATGGGCGAATTCATCATAAGCACATGCTTCGATGTGACTGGCAGAACAAAAGACAATATTAAGGCTCGTAAGGATTTGGTAGAGGTTTGTAATCGTCCAACTCTTGAGCTCTCTGAAGCTAGTGGCAAACCGCGTGCTTCTTTCTGTCTTCGACCAAAAGAAAATAAAGAAGTCTTTGAGTGGTTTAAAAGTTTGAAATTCCTAGACGGTTATGCTGCTAGCCTGAGATGAGCCGTAAATGTTAAGACTCGAAATCTCACAGGGTTGAAGAGTCATGAGTATCACATAATCATGGAAAGACTACTGCCAGTTATGTTGTGAGGCTACATTGACGATGCGGTGTGGAAGGTGTTAGCCGAGCTTAGCTACTTTATAGACAGCTTTGTGCTAAAGAAATCACAAAGGAGATGATGGAGAAGTTGGAAAGGGAGATATCAGTGCTTTTATGTAAGATGGAAAAAGTTTTCCCTCCAGGGTTGTTCAATCCAATGCAACATCTCCTAATTCATCATCCATATGAAGCTAAAGTGGGCGTCCCTGTGCAATATAGGTGGATGTATCATGTTGAAAGAGCACTCAGGTATCTTAAACCAATGGTTCACAATCGGGCAAGGGTTGAAGGATGCATCGCCGAAGCATACGCCATTCAAGAGATAGGATACTTTTCAAGTGTATATTTTGCAGAAAAAAACAATATTAATGCTTCCACGTTGCTATACAATATGGATGAAGCACCCCCTTGTGACAACCTCTCCATTTTTCAAATGAGAGGCACTACTGTTGGTAGTGGCACGAGCTACGATATTGAAACAGATGACAAGACAGCTGCTTTGCTATACATGTACGCTAATATAGAAGGGATGAAAGAATATTTTTAGTAAGTGTTTGTTCAACATCTATAATAATTAGTGTGTTGTGTTATACATCTATGCTAAGTATTCTATTTTTCCTTATTTAGTCAGTTCGATCAACAAAATTGGAAATCGAAGTAGCAACCTACGCTTCGACAAATACAATCGATGCGATATTATGGAGTACAAGGAGGGCCTAACTTCCTATCCTAGTTTCATGCACAAGTAACGTGTTCATGTTTTGTTTCTCTTAGTAATTACATGTATAGCATAAAATAGTCTTCTAACTTCGTATGTTGAACAATGCAAAAAACGAGCCGGTGTCCATGAAGATTTGCGACAACTGTCCTACGGACCCATTAAAATTAAAAGTTATGGTCGATACGACGACAATGGGTTCCGATTTTGTTCAACTCAATTTGAAACTCAACGTCCTTTCGTGGCAACATGCAGCACCGGAGTTGTGACGAGGGTAGTTGACGCCGTAGGACGTGAAACTAATTATTATGGAATCATTAAAAATATCCTTGAATTCAGTTTTATGGGTAATAAGGTCCTTAAAGTAATCTTCTTTGATTGCGATTGGTTTGATCATAACCATGGAACTCGACAAAACCAATTTGGCATGGTAGAAGTAAAACACAAGGACCGGCTACAAGGCTGCGACACCTTCGTCCTTGCACACCAAGTCGAGCAAGTGTATTATCTACATTATCCATGCGAAAATCTTAATGCTTGGTGGGTTGTACACAAGGTGAATCCTCGTGAGCGGTTATATACACCAGACAATGATGGATACCTTGATGATGAGGTTGATGTTGTTTACCAAGAACAAGAGTTGTCGAACTCATTTGTCGTCGAGCCTGGTTTAGGACTCGGTGACTTAGTTGCAGATGCAGAAGATGTAGAAACTCCTAAGATGCGAAAACGAAAACGGGCAACTACCACGATAGAAGATCGATGGTCCGGTTTACGGAGTAGAGTACATGAGCGTGATGCTGATGAATTTTGAAATTGAGTACAAGTAACATTTCCTTCATCTCTTCTTTATTTTTCTATATTTTCCAATACATTCATTAGCAATTTTTTAATAAACAGGATGTCATCGAGCAACAGCAGGCGACGAGGGACAGAGGCACAGAGCTTTCTATCACCGAGAGCCACAAGAGGAGACAAGGTCTTCCAGGGCAGTCAGCTTAACGGAGGTAGACGGGCTCAGTTGGTGAGCTATCTACTGCAGTCGTCACGTGGCCAGGTAAAGAACATTTAATTACATAAATTATGTAATTAATTCTTTATTCTATAATATGAATCTTTAAAATCGTTAGGATGACTCTACGTCCGAGGACTCAAAGGCTAGGATGCCTCTTTCGGTGCCTGCTTTGGAGCCTCCTTCTTCAGTGCCTGCTTCAGAGCCTTCTTCTTCGGTGCCACCTTGTTCAGAGCCAGTGCAGTTGGGTGACCCCACTTTTGGGTCACCTGATGTGGAGCCAGGTACACAGCGATGGACTAAGAGGAGCCACTACATGGCTCCTCCCCCGGCTCCTGCAAACCCAAACGATCGGATCATTATTCGTCCTATTGGTGAGAGGTAAGTAAATCTTTAACAATTTAGATATTTAAAGGCTTATATATATATATATATATATATATATATATACTAATTTAGAATCATGTATCAGGACTTTGGAGGATTGTTCGTTCACAAGGCAGGGACACCACAAGCAGGTGAATGGTGTCTTGGGCAGTCTAGTCCGTTTGCACTACCCCAGTGTAGTGAACGGGCACCCTACCATGTCTTGGGACCATTACGCTACGGCCCAAGACCTTGCTTACGACAACCACCAGGAGGCTGTGTGGCACGACTTTATGGTAAGTATGAACAAATATTTGTGTAATACATATTTATTATAAATTGAATACATTTACTTGTATATTTGTTCTTCCAGGCACGATACCGTTTGGAGAACGAGGCTGAGCAGACCGATCAAGCTCGTCTCGTCTTCCATAACTGCGCCAGGAAGCTCGTGACTCAGTCACTATCGACGGCTCACATTCAAGCTATGAAGGCGTATTTCAAGTTGCATCTGGAGGAGGGTCAGCCGGGGGAGTACAGGGAAGGGGCCGACAAGTACTTGACGGAGGCGCAGTACGCAGAGGTAAAGTGTTTATTTTACTTTACTTCATTATATGATTGTGATCAATGCTTTCATTTAATAATAAAATGTGTGCAGGTCGGTGTAGCGTGGATTGATAGCTGTCCGGACGCATACCGTGCCTTGTGTGCTCGTCTGGGGAGCCAAAACTTCCATGGCATGTCTAAAACCCGTCCAGAGAGTAGAGGGACAGACAGAAAACACTGTATGAGTGGGGACAGCTACATACGTCTCGCTAAACGGATGGTAAGTGTGACTTGAATTCTATTTAAGTAATTTTATAATCTTTCATTGTGCTAACATGTATCGATAGGAGCACGAGAGGGGTCAGGAGCCGTCACCTATTGAGGTGTGGAAGAGGGGTCACTTGGGAAGTGACCCGTCGCAGCCTGAGCAGCTGTCTTCTCAAACGGCGACTCAGACGTTGGTGAGTTATTTTGTTAACTTAATTGAATTCTCTTTAATAGATTCAATAACGTTATTTTACTGTGTTTCTAGGCAAAGTATGGGCAGGAGGCGCAGAGGCTTCGAGGCGAAGAGTACGATTGGCAGAGCGCGCCAATTGTCCCCGAAGCCGCGTATGCAATCGGTGGCGGGAAACCTCACATATGATGAGTTTTGTTAATATTATTTTACTATCACGAACTTTGAGTTACAAAAATTAATATTACATCATTGTGCAGGTTGGCAATCTTAGATGGAGTGGTAGACTTGAGGCAGGCGCGGGCTTCCTCGAGAGCTTCTTCATCGTAGCAGGGCGGGTACAGCAGCAGTCGTACGGGCCAAGATCTGGAGCTCCGGAGCCTTTGGGAGGAGCTCCAGAGGATGCAAGAAGCGCTCGGGGCTAGGGATGAGATGCAGGCAGCGGCGCTCAGGGCTAGGGACAAGATGCAGGCAGCGGTGCTTAGGGCTAGGGACGAGATGCAGGCAGCGGTGGCAAGCTGCCTTCCAGGTAAGTTCTGAATGTTGTACTTAACATTTGTAATATACAAATTACAGTTATAATGATTTGATTTGTATTCGCAAGCTATAAGCGTAGGACAGCCCGCTGTGTTTCCGCGGTGGGCGCCGCCATCGACGAAGCTGCCACTGGTGCCGACGATAGGAGCACAGGTACAAAATTATTCAAAATAACTGAAACTAGTTAAACTTGTTCAAATTTAGTAAAATATGCATTTTATACTTATAACTTGTCTAACCACACTTGCATATCATAGGGATCGGGGACGGAGGCTCAAACTCCATCGCCCCAAATTCCGGCGCTTGGACGACTGCCGGAGGACGACTTTCTGAACTTCGGCGGCAACGGACCGGGTAGCGTGTGATAGTCAGGTCAGCCGATTTGAAATCTACTTGCATGTTAATTCTTATCATTTTCTTACCGCCGTCGAGCAAGCACCAGTCCCCTATACCACACCTGCTGCTTTGCCCTCTGAGAACCGTGAAGTCAACTCGCATGCCGAGAATCCTGTTAGGCCGTACCCTGCCCCAGCGCCGCGTCGCCATCCTAGTACTTCTCCCTGCGAGCCAGCTTCTGACCAGGCGTAGGAAGATCCTGTTTGTTTGCAAACACCAGCAGCACAGCATCGCGCAGCTCATCCTGTCAACATAAGACAGTGTCACTTAGATGAGATGTCACTAGAGCAAAAATTTCCCAATGTCCAAACACTAAGCATTTCTACTGAATAAAAAGTTATTTTCAGTGTTCATCAATTTTGTTGGTTAGAAATATCACAAATTTAAAGAGACTATTGTGAATCTTGATGGCATAATAATCAAGTGCTGGAATCACCAATGGCCAAATATAGGAAGTTCAAACAAGTGCAAGGCAAATCCAGGCCAAAGAATTACAGCCATAGGACATTCATAAATGCTACAGAACTGTGAAAGCGACTTCATAAATTATGCAAAGAATTTTATATTTCAGTTTGGTAATATCTGGCCATCTAAAACAAATTATGTTGATTATTAGCTGCTAGTTCAAGTTCAGTTGGCCATATAATTGCTTATGCTGATTATTAGTTGCTAGTTTACCTGTTGCTGATTATTAACTTTGTGTTGTTGCTTTGAAGCAGGGGCGAGGCAAGGCAGCGGGGGGTTGGCAAAAAAACCATAATGTTAGAGGCAGTCTTCTATTTCAAACATGGCAAACCTGTTTCTGTGACAGTCTGATAGTGTTTCAGTGATGTTTCTATGACAGTCTGATAGTGTTTCTGTAATGTTGGAGGCAGCTGCTAGTTCACAGTCTGATAGTGTTTCTGTGACAGTCTGATGTTGCTGTATAATATATTTGTGTTTCTTTGTCTGTGAAACCTGTATAATATCTAATTTCTGTTTTTTTAAAGAAAAAAAATAGACGATGGTTTCCCTGAGGCCGTCGTCTATAAGGAACTCTTATAGACGACGGCCCCAGAGAAACCGTCATCTTTTGGGTTCCTTATAGACGACGGTACCTCGATGAGCGTCTTCTATAAGTGTCGTTACAGATGACGGTGACCAATGTTCCGTCGTCAATAAGGTTTCTATGCTGACACGTGGTGGAGCTAACTTATTGACGATAGCTAAAGTTGGCCCGTCAATTATTTAATTGACAACAGTAACCGTCGTCTATAAGGTTATAGACGAAAAATAATCGTAGACGGCCCGTTACTGTCGTCAATAAGCTTATATTGTCGTCTATAAGTTATAGACGACGACACAGGCCTTATAGATGACGGTTCTTGGCCGTCGTCTGTTATCTCGATTGCTGTAGTGACACTTGAACGAATACTGAGTCATTGCCATGCTTAAGCACAAAAAGAGTTTTATCAACCTTGCCCATGGTAAAACCCTTTTCAAGTAAGAATGTTTTTAACCTATCATACTATGCTCTAGGGGCTTGTTTGAGACCGTACACGGCTTTGGACAGTTTGTAAACATGATTAGGAAAATCTGGATTTTCAAAACCTGGTGGTTGCTTGACATAAACCTACTCATCTATATAGCAATTAAGAAAAGCACTTTTAACATCCATTTGATATAACTTAAAACCTTTAGATGCAGCAAAAGCTAATAAAATTCTTATGGCTTCTAATCTAGCAACAGGAGCAAAAGTTTCATCAAAACTAGACCTTCAATTTGTGTGAAACCTTGAGCAACCAACCTAGCCTTATTCCTAACCACAACCTCATCCTCACTTTGTTTTTTTAAACACTCATAGAATTCCAATTAAAGTGTGACCTTGATGTGGAGGTACAAGTTTGCAAACATTATTTCTTTCAAAATTTTCTAACTCTTCTTGCATGGCAATAATCCAAGATTCATTAGTGAGTGAGTGTGATATATATTTGGGTTCAAAAGAAGCAACAAAATCAGAATGAGCGTGAGAGTTTGGATCGCAAAACCTGACCGTGTGACTCGTTCGTGCAAGCTTCCAATCATTTGTTGTGGAGGATGACTTTTGAGAATTCGGAGGGGAACAGATGTCTCACATGCTTCTTCTTCATCAGGTTCATCGTAGATTGATGAGCTTGTGGCTTGTGGACGATCAAGACCAGCAGAGATGGTAGTTGGAGCTTGTTTAAAGTTCGGAGCTGGACACGTGTCGGCTTCGGAACTATCAGGCAATATGATCGACTCTTCTTCTTCGAAAATACCCTCCCCCTGAGGATATGGACCCGGACCTGCAATGTTTGAGCTAATACCTGTGCTAGCTTCATCAAAAGACACCTCACAAGTCTCCACAATTTTGTTAGTGTCAAGTAAAAGCACACGATAACCTCTAGTATGAGATGGATAACCAAGAAACATGTCATCAATGGATCTAGGTTCAAATTTATCAAGATTACCATGTTTCTTAACAAAGCATTTGCAACCAAATACCCGAAAGTGTGTAACACTAGGCCTATGTCCAAACCGGAGCTCATATGATGTTTTACCTAGCCCAGCATGCAAGAAAACACGATTTGAGACATAATAAGCGGTTGCAATCGCATCAGCCAAAAAATTCCTAGGAGTTTGATATTCATCAAGCATAGTCCTAGCCATCTCAACTAAGGTTTTGTTCTTTCTTTCTACAGCACTGTTTTGTTGAGGTACATATGGTGAAAAAAATTGATGATCTATTCCATTTTTAGCACAAAAGTGATAAAAATTGATTTTTAAATTTGGTTCTGTTATCACTTCTAATGTCTTTAAATATCTTGGGTGATCAATTGATAATCTAAGAAATAAAGTTCCAAATTGACTAAAACCTTCATTCTTAGATGCCATAAAGTAAACCCAAGAGTATCTAGAATGATCATCAACAATCACAAGAACATACCATTTACCTCAAAAGGATTGAACACGTGAAGGTTCTACAGTGTCAAGGTGCAAAAGTTGACCCGGTTCAGTTGTCATGATCATTGTGTGAGGAGTATGTGAACCTGCAACCATCTTAGCATGTCTACAAGAAGAGCACACAATTTCTTTGTCAAATTTAAGCTTAGGTAGCCCACGTATGAGATCAAGAGCACTGACACGCGTTAGATGATCAAAGCCTACGTGACCAAGTCTATGATGCCAAAAATATAAGTCATTTGAATCATTAGCAAATATACACCTATGCTTAGAGAAAGACATATCAAAATCAGCTTTAAAAACTCTTCCAAACTGGGACATGTTAAAAATAAGCTCACGATTTGAATTTACAACTTTGAAGCAATTTTTCATGAAAATTATTTCCATATTTTCATCTAGCAGTTGTGAAATAAAAAGAAAGTTGTATTTCAAATTTTTATCGAGTACCACATCTTTCAAAGTGTAGTGATCATTTACTCTAACCGAACCCTTAACAATTATAGGAGTTGAAGAATTATCGGCAAAAGTAACATTCTCTACATGTGACACTAAAGAGAGGGAAGAGAACCATTCTTTGTTACTGGTCATGTGGCATGAGGAACCTAAATCCACAATCCAAATGTTCTCCTTCCTCAAGCATGTAACCTACATAGAAGAACAATATGTCGATGACTAAATACTGGGTTAGTCAAAAGGCATTTTGGAATCTAGTACTGTGTCACACGACGTGCAGCAGGAAAAACATGCGAAAGCTGAGATAAAACAGCAGGTTTATGAGTCCAAGTTTGACATTTTTTGTACTTAACTACTAAACAATAAGGTGTTACTTGTGTAGCACAAAAATCAGTAGCTCCGGAGGCAAAAACAGAAGGTCCGGAGGTAACAACAGAAGGTCCGGAGGCAAAAACTAAAGCTCCGGAGGTAAACTTTGAATGTTTTTGACTCATAACAGCAGGTTGCATTTTCCTGATATTTGGTTTAGTATGTGCAGCAAATTTTGCATTAGAGTTATAAGATCTAGCTTGCATTCTTTCCTTTTTATGTTGTGTAGCTAGTCTATAACAAAAATTTTTGACATGACCATCTCTACCACAATAGGTACAATGAAATTTAACTTTGTGCTCATGTCTACATAAGCATGGAATATGTTTATTTGAACCTGAATGAGACAACACTCCTGCAGATTTAAATACCACCTCTTTTGGTTTAGGAACTGTTTTAATCAAACCACTTCCTAATTACTTCACAATTTTAGGTGGATGTGCCTTAGCATGAGCATGAGAATCAAAACCTAAACTAGTTTTATCATTGCAAGATTTGGATGAATTCAGTAGCAAGTTTAGATTTTTGTTCCCAATACAAAACTGCTCTAGTGTCATATTCATGTCATCAAGTTTCTTAGACAATTCTAGGCAGTTTTCACATGAAGTTTTACCTTTTAATTTGCAAATAGAACAATATTTAACTTCATGAGCACGTAAAGCATTGTTCAGTATTGAAATTTCATTCATAGCATCTATTAGTTTCTTTTCAAGATCATTAATGGTAGAACAATGCAAATCAATTGTAGAACAAGAGGCATCTTTTAAATTTCTGTCATTAAGTGCAGCAAGCTTTTTGTTCTTTTCAATCTCTAACTCAAGTTTATCAAGAGTGGAGGACTGTGCACTTCTTAAAGAGGACAATTGTTCATATATTAAATCGCATGAGGAACAAGAATCATCATTAGGAATCAAGGTTTTCAAATGATTAATTTTAGATTCTAGTGACTCAATTTTAACAGCATTGTCCCAAAGCTTTTTGTCCTTTTTCTTAACAATAACAGTGGCACGAGAAATAGCATCACACATTTCTTCTCAAGTAGGACATACCTCTTCATTGTTGTTGTTGTGTTCTGCTTCCTCCATACTTGATCTTGACTTGCCCGCCATGAAGCACAAGTTTGTCAAACCATCTTCATCACTTCCAATGTCCACGTCGCTTGAGCAAAGTTCCTGGAGTGCAGCAATAAAACCGTTCACCAGTTGGCAACCTGTAAAGCTCTTCTTCTTCTTCTTATCATTGAGGAGTGCTTCGTCCTTGATTGTTTTTCTTCCCAGGAAGTAGGACCTAAAAGGTTAGGGCAATCTGTACAAAAGTGTCCTGTCTTACCACATTCAAAGTATCATTGAGGTTCGGAGCTTCCTCTCCTACTAGTTCTCACATTTTGCAATACTTTTGAAAACCAAGTAGAGATGAGTGCTAGATCCTCTTTTGGAAATTGTTCAATCTGTACCAGGGTTAGTGAAGACAGTAAAGCAAGTGTATTGCTAGATGAAGATTGGTCGGATCTAGGCATATCACGTTGAGAAACAAATGCAAGAGACTTGTTGGGGTTCTTACGTGCTTATGTCAATTTCATGAGTTTTCAATTTAGAATATAACATATCTAATGTAAGTGTACTCATGACAGTGGATTCACGAATAGATGTGACTTCCATCTCCCAAATTGACATGTCTAATGCACTTACTAATTGCCTAGCATTTTTAGCATCTGAAAAATTAACATTGACGCTACGCAAGTTGCTGAGAATTTTATTATAGCGAGCAAAGAGATCATCAATGGACTCACCGGGTTGCATCTCAAAGCGCATGTATTCTTTCTTGAACATATCCTATCTTACCTCCTTGATCATGTTGGATCCTTCGTGGTAGTCACAAAGTGCTCTCCACACATCGTACGCCGATCGAAGGTGTGCAACAGGTTGAAGTCGCTCTGAATTAGTCCTTGGATTATCAAGTTGCGAGCTTTGTTGTTGTTGTGGACATCTCTTAGGTTTATAGCCATGACTTGATCGTTCGGTGGCACATCAGAAGGCTTGTACACTTTTTCCCATATCACGAAGCCTTGCACCTAGATAAAAGCTTCCATGCGTGCCTTCCAGACCTGAAAATCAATACCAACAAACACACAAGGTTTTGTCTAGTATTTCTCCATAAGGATTAGTTAAAAACACGTGCAAATCATAAAGATTAGAGCATCGTGGCTCTGATACCAATTGTAGGATTGAAGAGCACGTGTAAAGCTACCAGAGGTGGGGTGAATGGTAGATTAAAACTTTTTAGCGGAAGCAACGAAAACACCCCTCAGTAGAAAACATATCTATTAAAGAAACCGTGTGTGCGACTAATCTAAATGTGTTCAACAAAGAAAAAACTAGTATAGATTGTAGAGAATCAAGTAACAAAGACGTCACAACAAGACTCACGAAAATCCGTTTAGAAAAACTCAAGTTACGATCAAAAGATCAAACAAAGGTCAATTTGTCCTACCCGAGAAAAACAGTTCTGGAACACTGCAAAGAAACTCGTGTAGATCAGAAACCACAAATCCAATGACCGTGAAATTTTCACAGATGATAGAAAATAAAGTTCATAAGACAAGCCAAAAAGAATCACGTCAATCGGATCTCTAAAACTCGATTTATGATAAAAGCACCAAAAAAAGATAGTGATGTGCAGAAACTCGATGAGAAACACTTGAACAAAACAAGTCGGACGAACAAGGCACAAAAGCTCTTTTAGACTACGAATTTTATTGATCAAAACTTATAAGAAACAGCACCAAAGTCATCTACCACGAGATCTGACCTCCCTTGCTTATATAACCAGCCCTTAGGCCAAATCAAAACTAACTAGGACTCTAATCCTACTAAATTAACGAATCGAAACTTTCCATAACTGCTCAAGACTATTCTATACGTAGATAGAAGCAATATTAAGACTTCCAAACACCTTAGGAATGTATCCACATTCCTAGAACAACTAAAATTCATGACCCGCACGAAATCCTTTCATAACCAACTCAAAACTTTCCATATATGAGTGAAACATGACTCAGCAGCAGCCTGAGTCCATAACCTAGTCAGTTGGACCTTTCTGACCAATTCTTTATGTCCACATCTCTTCATCACGCCTCGGAACCATGTAGCCACGTCCATGCACTCCTTGCACATGTGCAAACATCTTCCAACGACGTCCACGATACCTTCATATGCAATATTCTTGATCCAAACATGCTGCGCAACCTCCCGATCAACTCAACCACAATTCCTCTCGAACTTCGTTGTTGAACCTCATCTTCTCCCTAAGACTAGTTCAATGGATCCCGTCACCAGCCATATCTTGAACTCAAGCAACACATGTACATGAATAAACAACCAATATTTTCGAGCACAAGTCCTGGACTTGACTCTTGTTAGTTCTGAAACCACAACACCTTACATGAGCACCTCACGTAAGCATGATGCAAACCATAGCAAAAACGATATCAGCCACAACCACCAAAACACACCAAACACTTAGTAAAAGATTACTAAGCAAAATTTCCATCAATGTAAAGCAAGTACGAATCATTGCAAGCCAAAAGCAGAACCACTGCGATCAAGCTCCGAACCTTGCCAAAGCTAACCGGACCTTGAACCGGACCTTACCAAAACTAACAGGGTCTAGCGCTGGAACTTACCAAAGCTAGCAGGACCTAGCGTCGGGGCTAACCAAAGCTAGTCGGACATCGACAAAGAAGTTGGACCTAGCCAAAGCAAGTCGGACCTTACGTTGGACCTTGTCGGAGCTACCCAAAACAAGACATACCTATCATCGGACCTTGCTGGAGCTCGAACCTAGAGTCAGACCTTGATGAAAAAGGTGTTTTGGAAGTTTTCAAAACTTTTATCGCCATAGCCAATGTATTCAGCACACATAGGTCTCACAAGAACGTCAATTTGTTGAAGAATCGATGAAGATTGATCTTGATTGATCCTTCTTCAAGTTTCTCCCCTCCTCCTTGCTTCCGGACCCAATCTTGACGATGACACGAGATCAAAGGCGACAGCAAGGGGTTTTCCTCAAAGGTGGGGAGGTGAGGATATTGGGTTATTTATATAGAGGTGGAGAATTAGGGTTTTGGGGGTGATTTCCAAGTAGAATTCGGTGGGGGAACGTGTAGGGGTCGAGGTGGGGTCCACTTTGGCCTCTCTGAGGTTGGGTACAAAGTTATTGGGTCCAAATTAGGAAACTACCCAAAAACAAATCGTGGAGAAATAATGGAATCTGAGTTGATTTCCGAGGGTCAGACTAGTCCGCAATGGGGACCGGACAAGTCCATTTGACAACAAAGGAAAAATCGAACTAGTCCGGTGTATAAGGTCGGACAAGTCCGGGGTTCAAAGAAAAAGGCTTTGCAGACTGAAATTCTGGATACACTCAGACTAGTCTGCTCAAAATTGGACAAGTCCGGACAACATCATATCCATCAACGGACTAGTCCGCACACTCTGCCAGACAAGTCCAGACCCTGAATAAACTAAATTTTCTAAGTCAGAAGGGCAATACCGGACTAGTCCGGTTCAGGGGCCGGACAAGTTCGTACTCTGACAGACTGAAATTTCTAGATTAAGCCTAAATCCATTTTAATCTTGTTCCTTTTTACATGCTTAATATTAAACATGTATGAGGATGTATGCAATGCATTATGCATGAAAATGAGGGTGTTACACTAGTCCTCACCAAGTAGTGGACAAGTCTGTTGTTCTAAAGATAATTGAATCAAGTTGGAGCAGAGGGGTATACCGGACTAGTCCGGGGTGAGGACCGGACAAGTCCGTACCCAAGGCTGATTTTAACTGTTCTATTGTCTCAAAATCTTTTTAATTTTGTTCCTTTTTGTGTTGCATTATGGTAAACATGTATGGGAATGAATGCATTCCATGATGGATGAAAATAAGGGTGTTATAGAAAATTACTCCTTTTATGCACTCTCTTTATTTTAGGGATGAAGCATGACTACTTTTCTTTCTGTTCTCTTTTTTTTTTGCTCATGCTCATTCCTGGAGAACATGCTTTATTCCTTTTTCTCCCTTTTTTTGTAGCCATGCCTTCTACTCCCTTTTTTATCAAATAAAATTGAAGAGAGTTTTTGGCATTAATATATGGAGGAGTATCTTTCTGGAGGTGGAAAATGGAATGATGAATAAATTGCTAACATCTAGTGTAGAAGTTTAGCATGTGCATGTGTGTAATCTTGATCATGAAAGTATGAAAAGATTATCACATAGGTCTATACTAGTTTGACTAGGCTCAATGCGAAAACAAATAGCATCTGCATGGGGTTTATCAAATTGAAATATCATATGGATTTGGTAGGAAATTCAAATCAAATGATGAACTTCATTTTAAATTAATTTGGAAATTTCTCCGGAGATCAAGTTTCACTTTGATCAGGAAACTAGCAGCCCCATGTTCTATATCATATCTCACAACAACCTAGAATTGGATCTTGCTTATGCTACACACAATTTATAAGTTCTAGGTGAAGTACTTAAAGCCAATAAACTCAATAGTTGGAGAATATCAAATTGTAACTTAAGTACTAAAGAAGAATAAAATAGAGCAACTATTCATCATCTCAACATATGAAGGAATCAAACATTCTTACTGAGCATATTTTACTTTATTAAATCCTATCATTAGTGTTTTTTTAAGATGAAATGATGAGGAAAACGGGAAAATGAAATGCAAGGTGGGTTGTGATTCAAGTTGCCTCAAGTGGGGGTCCTCCTCCAAGCTTGTTCTTGGTCAAGGTCCCCGATAGGGGTTGAAACACCAACGGTGGAGGTAGGCCATGAGGTTGTTTGATAAGAAAGTTTAGGCCTGATCTTTCGAAAGGTAATGGATAAGTCGACTGATGTGGAGATCCCGACGTTGATGATCCACGGCACTCGAGCAGCTCGAATACCCCTGCAATCACTACACCACCGCTCCGTTGGTTATGAACCGTGCTTCACACGATTGACCTCGCTAAGAAGGCTAATCCCTACAAGTGCAACCGAGAACACAAGCAAGAACAAGATAGAAGCAATCTGAATTGCTAAGTTGGGGTCTCACAAACCGATGAATGGTGAAACTAAGTATAATAAAATAATCTAAGCAAAACCCAATTGTTTATGGCGGCTACTATGGAGTATATATAGGTGGGAGGACGTCCAAGGGGGTATTGGAGTCGTGACCTAACCCTCAGACACGAAAATAATGCACTTAGACTTGATACAAGGCCCAATGGCCCAATATGGTGGCGCAGCAACGTGACAGATTCTGGACTCGAATTTGTTTTGACGATTACCGACGACTCTGAAGAAATTTCTACATGGGACCAGTGCCATTGGAAAGTGTATCCTCTTCCCTTTTTTTGCATATGTATAACGTCCAAAATGGAGTTCGTATGCGTCCTGGGCGTCCGTTTTAGTGCGAACTGCTCGTGGACTCCGAGTTGGACACAAATTTGAGTTGGGGTCAGTTTCCATCTTCTTTGAACGTAATATCTGGTCCTCCACGCCCCTAAATCTTCCTCCAATAACTTCTTGAAATTCTCCATAGATCCTAATCACAATTAAGTCATTAGGTAGCAATTTATTCTCAAAAATATATAAGAAAACATATAAGAACGATCTCACCTCTAAAATTAATTGGTGTGTGTAGATTCATTGATTGTATCTTGTATGTTGAATGGAGTGTTGTGTATATCCATGGATTGATGTCCTCATCATCCTCCCCTTCTTGGATTGGAGTCATCCTCGACTCAAGTTCATCATGTTTCATGTGTCGGTCCAAATGTGCAACACCATCAAATCTTCTTGTATGTATGAAAGAAGCAGGCAAAGGTGGTGGATGACATAGTGCACCATCTTGATCTTGTCCATCAAATAAGAGTGCACATTCACTTGAGCCAGGATCCCAAACAAATAAACTTTGTACCATGTTTGTAGGTGCAATGATTATGTGCATGATCTCGTCATTCTCCCCTTCTTTATGACAAGCCATCCTCGAGTTGCTCGTATGTCCAGGAAATAGGCTTTTGGGGATAGTATGAGCGTTGTCCATATTACACAACCGCAGTGAACAATGCTTATCTTTTATTTGTTGTCCCCGCTGCAAGGAAAAAATACTAGAAAAACTTGACAAGACATTATTAGCATTAGTGCATTTATTTACTTTACCATGGTGTCGTAGCACAAAAAAAGCTTGCACATTTGAACATATGTAAACTTCTTGCACCATAAACATGCCACTATGTTCATATATCCCTATAGCATGAAAACTATTTTTTGCCAACAAAGGTAATTCAGTTTTAGAAAATATCCTTCTCTTTATAATATCTAGATCACAAAGAGTGTCAAATTCAATATAACCCAAAGTATTTAGGGAAGACAACAATTTCTAATCATCCCTTTCACATGTAATTGGAATCAAATGCTTAATTTCAGCACAAGTGAGTGATGAAGTATAAAATTCATTTAGTTGTTCTATCATAGGTACATTATAATTATATGCACACAACTCATTTTTGTTGTAAGAATTAGTAGGAAAATCAACTAGTGGTGAAGGTGTATTATGAAAAGGTTCATCTTGTTGCTACTCATCGATGGCATGATTGGTACCAAAATTCAGCACATCTGAAAGTGTCATACCTTGGTTAAATGTAGAGCATTGTTCATTAACATTACTCTCATTTTCAGTAGGAAGTTTAAATGCATTGTGGGTTGATTCATCAAAAAATTCAGAAGAGTTGTTCAACACCTCATTCTTATTTGCATCTACATTTATTTGTTCATGTTTTTGCAAAAGGTTAGGCATAGGAGGAGGTACAACAAGAAAATTCTTCTCAACTTCATGTATCTCATCTTTGCAATTAGATACATTAGCAAAAGTTTCTCGCATAAGAATTTTCATATCTTTCCATGTTCGAGGTTCTTCTGAATCGCTCAAGTTATCTCACCAAGTTAATGCACAATCAACTAACGCACTAGCAATATTTCTAATCTTTCTCCTCTCACACATATATCATTGTCCAAAAATTTATCCAACTCTATTTCCCAAGCAATATATTCATCGTAACCAAAACCATCATAAGAAGGAAGAGATGGGAGAATATAATTACTTCTTGTGGAAGGTGTTCTAAAGATGGTCTGAATGTCATGTGAAACCTTGGTTGATGTTTTATTTCGAATGAGCAACTCCATTGCCGTCTTCATCATGTCAATCATCTCAGCATATAATGCATGATTCTTGCTTTTGCCTAACTTTGTTAGTAGCAAACAGAAGACAACAAAAAAAAATATGTTATTCCTATCAACTACAAAGGATAATGTCATTGTGGAAGTGGAATCACACACTCTCAAGCGTCTAACCACGCTCTTATAAGTGTTCTTTCGACACTGCGGGTGGCAAACGGTGGACGGTATGAAGAAACCAATGAAGCGTGGGATGATTGCAAAGGTGTATCGATTCTGCTCAAGAGTAATGTGTAGCTTGGATGGCACTTTATATGTAGCAAGAATTAGCAACAATGCAATCAGATAATAAAGTTGAATAAGTGTGCAAAGTTCTTGTCAAAGTTGCTGGCCTAAATGTGTTCTTAGTAATTCAAGCTTGCAAGACATGAGACAAAACTAGATGACACAAAGAATGCAAGCACTTCTGTTTTTTTTGTTGTTTTTTCTCCCATTTTTTGTGCGGCTTTTATATCTTGTTTTGCACTTTCCTTTTTCTTTGTTCTTCCTTTTTTCAGAATGTGCTGCCAAAGAAGAACACAATGAAAAGCAATCAAAGATATCTCGTGGGTCTGTCACAGATTTTCTGCTCAATCGTCCAAGGACAAATAGGCATACTTAGAGGCTCCAAATAGAAAAACATACAACAACAAGATTGTAGATATATCTCTCCTTTTTAATTTCAATATATGGAAGAACTATTTTGGACAATAACAATAGGAGATATTGCCCCTAAAACACGGACTGTTCAGAAATTCTAGGTCAAGAACAGATTCAGATATAATGCCATTTTGACCACTATAACTCTAGTTTCTGGAAAACCTATGAATACGGAAGTTGTAGAGAACTTCTTAAGATTTCTATAAAGTACAAGAACTCCAAATTCCAAGTTTGTATGTGTGAGATATGATCAACATACCGAACTGGCCAGAGATGAATCTAATCTAGACGTGATCACACGATTCAAAAAGATGAATCGACACAATGCAAAACTCAAACTAATATGAAAAACACTTTCTAAACCAGAAATATGACTCAACAACGGACACTAAATCAACAAAACCAAACTGAAAACGAAAGTTGCAAAGGTTCAATGGTGGTTTGGACAAAGTAATAAATAGATCTACTAAACTGCAAGTTTTTGTGGATTTTTTGTGGACTCTAGGTATGAAAAACAAAACTAATATAATGGATAGATGAATTACCTAACGGACAACATGGAAATCTGGTACCAATTGATAAGAAAGTTAGGCCCGATCTTCCGAAAGGTAATGGATAAGTTGATTGATGTGGAGATCCCGACGTTGTTGATCCGCGGCACTCGAGCAGCTCGAATACCCCTGCAATCACTACACCACCGCTCCTTTGGTTATCAAACGTGCTTCACACAATTGACCTCGCCAAGAAGGCTAATCCCTGCAAGTGCAAACAAGAACACAAGCAAGAACAAGATAGAAGCAATCTGAATTGCTAAGTTGGGGTCTCACAAACCGATGAACGGCAAAACTGTGTATAACAGATTAATCTAAGCAAAACACAATTGTTTATGGCGGCTACTATGGAGTATATATAGGTGGTAGGACTTCCAAGGGGGTGTTGGAGTCGTGACCTAACCCTAAGACACAAAAATAATGCACTTAGACTTGATACAAGGCCCAATGGCCCAATGTGGTGGTGCAGCACCCTGACAGATTCTGGGCTCGATTTGTCTCAACGATTCCTGTTGACTCTGAAGGAATTTTTACATGTAACCAGTTCTATTGGAAATTGTATCATCTTCCCTTTCCGTGCATATATAGAACGTCCAAAACGGAGTTCGTATGCGTCCTGGGCGTCCGTTTTAGTGCGAACTGCTCCTGGACTCTGAGTTGGACACGGTTTTGAGTTGGGGTCGGTTTCCATCTTCTTTGAATGTAATATCTGGTCCTCCACAACCCTAAATCTTCGTACAATTACTTCTTGAACTTCTCCATGGATCCTAATCATAATTAAGTCAGTAGGTAGTAATTTATTCTCAAAAATATGTAAGAAAACATATAAGAACGAGCTCACCTCTGAAATTAATTGGTGTGTGTGAATTCTATTGATTGCATCTTGTATGTTGAATGGAGTCTTGTGGATATGAATAGGAGTGATGTCCTCATCATCCTCCCCTTCTTGAATTGGACTTGTCCTTAACTCAAGTTCATCTTCTCTCATGTGTTGGTCCAAATGTGCAACGCCATCAAATCTTCTTGTATGTATGAAAGGAGGAGGCCAAGGTGGTGGACGACATAGTGCACCATCTTGATCTTGTCCATCAAATAAGAGCACACATTCACTTGAGCTTGGATCCCAAACAAATAAACTTTGTACCATATTTGTAGGTGCAATTATTATGTGCATGATCTCGTCGTTGTCCTAACCTTGTTGCAGCATGGCTTCGACATTGGAGGTTTGAGTGTTGATGTTCTGTTGCCTCTCACGGATGCAATGAGTGTGGTCGAGGAGAGTGTTGTCCATACCGCTCATGCACACCTCAAGTCTCCCATACATTGGGTGTCATTCATTCCTTGACTAAGGTCAAAATAATTTTTCGCCACATGGGAATAAGGTGCACCCATCATGTGTTGGGTGTGATATGCCATTCCTTAGCTAAAGTAAAAATAACCTAGCCACAAAGCAACAACATGTGCCCAACATTTGTTAGTGTGATCTATGGTTCCTTGGCCAAGGCTGCAATAACCTTTAGCCACAAATAAACAAAGTACACCCAATGATGGTGGCAACTCCCTTGTGCTTGAATGGGTTATTAAGTTGGGAGCATAGAGATCCCACTTGTTCATAGCAGCCCATTGGTTGCTCATAGAAGGTTTCCATGTCAAACCTCCAGCCTCGTAAAGCAATGATTGGCCCTCGGAATTAAATCCTGATAGATTTCAACCACGCTCGATTACTCATTGGCCAAGAGAGGTTGAAATGGTACCTCCAAATCTTTCTTCAACAATCGACTTCTTATATGCCTACATAGAAACATTACTCCTGTAAGCTTCCCCTCTTGGATAGAGAGGGATGGCTAGCTCCCAACACTTGTACAGCTGAAACTTTGGGTTAGATGACCGAATTCCATTTGTAAATCCGGGGAATAAAAATAAAAAAGATACATCGGGTCCAATTTTGAGTGCATCCATAAGCAGTGTACTATTCATTGATATAAGAGTGGAGTCATATATTAATCAATTTGCACATTTTCTAAAGCTCCTATTTATAGAAATGCAAGTGGTAGATGTACACTCTATGGTTTCCTTCATCTTGAATTTTCTAACCATCTTTACTTTTTACATGAGCAAATGTTTACCACTTGGATCATGGCAAACAAGATTATCAATTTTATCCTTCTAAACTTTTCTAATGTCTTGCATAGGAATTAGAAATCTAGTGATCCATGTATACTGGTTTTCAAATCAAAATTATGGCATCACTATTCCTAGGTTGCTACGTGTCATTTCAACCGTTAAGTTATTTCACAAGCTTTATTTATTAAACCTATGAAGAGATTGTCTAAGTCAATTTGAAAATGATTATGAAATTCCAAGTAATTTTTCAAATTCCATCCAAGTAAGGTGACATTCCTTTCGAAATAAATCAAAAGGCAATGCCAACACTTACTCTTGTGAGGGTGCATAAGAATTGAATGATGAGGAGGTGTAAACCTTCCTCGCCATAGCAAGAAATATTATTCAATCATAATGCAATCCAAATGACGGAAGATTTTAAACTTGTACCTTAATTGAAGAGCAGTTTGGGTTGAAGGTCGTTGTGTCAGAAATTCACGACCATGGATTTTTGTGTAGCCTTCATGTTCATGTCTTTTCCCAAGTTGAGGTTGAAGTTGAATATGAATGAAGCTTCATCTTACTTTTCCATCGGGCCATCATCTTGAGCATTCCTCCACCTTGAACTCAAAATGTGATCGCTGGAGGGATATGCTCTCGAATCTTCTTGATGGTGCCTTGAGCTTGATGAGGCTTACACTCTTCTTTTACCGAACAACCTCTTCACAAATTTTGTCCTGGCTGCAGTTTAATCAGAACAAACAAAACAACCAGAAAATGGGTTATGTTAGCCCAAAAGCAAATTGAACCCTTTGTCAAATTGTTTTGCCCAACTTGAAACAACTTGCAAATGCAATGAGGATTT
This sequence comes from Tuctoria greenei, assembly GCA_036927565.1. Classification (NCBI taxonomy): domain Eukaryota; kingdom Viridiplantae; phylum Streptophyta; class Magnoliopsida; order Poales; family Poaceae; genus Tuctoria; species Tuctoria greenei. The sequence goes on along the minus strand of JAYESD010000003.1, from coordinate 82,624,838 downwards.
AAGGGAAATCTTTGTGGTTTGAATTTCAAAATTAAATTCAAATTGTTATGCCCAAAGTTCATATCCAAAGAAATTTTTTTCTTAATTAAAATTTTTAGTTTTATGATGGTTCGAAAATTTAAGGCTCCAACATACAAGTGTGAAAATTCAAACATGCTAAATGCAAATGCAAGGTTTGATGAGAAATGCAAATATGCAATCAAGAAAATCAAATATGAGATAACTACCAGTTAACCTATTGATAAGGACTCATCGAATTTTCAAAGTCCGATAAGCGGGACTTATCTCGTTCCTGTTTAGCATGATGATGTGTGGTCCATTCCTGTAGATGAAGACATTGATGACTTCTCTTGACTGACATGCCAAACCTCCTTTGGCTGCCATATGGACAAGCGGGTAACATGGTGGCCCAGCCTCTTTGTCGCCTTGATGGAGACATGTAGATGTTGGGATGACTTTTCCTTTCTGAAGATATTTTCTCATGAACTTGATGAGGCTTATCCTTCTTCCCCCATTTCAGTGGCTCAGTGGACTTGGGCCATTTCGATAGCTCTTGCTTCTCCACCTTTGTTGGATGTCATCATCAACTGTAGGATCAAAGCGCACGTGAAAAGCTACCAGAGAGGGTGAATGGTAGATTTAAACTTTTTCAGCGAAAGCAACAAAAACCTCTCAGTGGAAAATCAATCTGTTAAGAAACCATGTGTGCAATCTATTTTCAACGTGTCCAACCATGACAAAAACAAGTATAGATTGTAGAGAATCATGTCATGGAACTATGCAACAATAATCACATGAAAACACTAAGTAGAACTTGGAATATGATTAGAAGACTAGACGAAGGTCAATTTGTTCTACCCATTTAAAAATAGATCAGCAACACTGCAAAGAAACTTGTGTAGATCAAAACCCACAAATTCAATGACCGTGAAAATTTCACAGATGATAGATAATGAAGTTGTGAAGACAACCCAAAAATGATCACGTCAATTGGATCTGTAGAACGTGAGTTATGATCGAAATACCGAAGGAACGTCGATCTGTCCAGGAACTCGGGTGAGAAAAACTTGTCTGACACAATTCGGATGAGCAAGGCACAAAAGCTCCTCTAAAACTATGATCTTTATTCAATAGAACACAAGAGGAACACCCCAAAGTCATCTTACCACGATCTTTGGCCTCCCTTGCTTGTATTACCAGCATGAAGGCCAATCCAATCCAAACTAGGACTCTAATCCTACTTGGACTCTAACTCAAATTTATCATAACTGCTTAAGACTCTTCTTTACACACATAGAAGTAATCCTAAGGCTTCTAAACACCTTAGGAATGTCCTAAACTTTTCTAAAACAACCAACTTCGTGACCCACACGAAATCTAACCAAAACTAACTCAAATCTTTCCATATTTGAGCCATAACCAACTCAGCCGCAACCTGAGTCCATAATCCAGCCGGTTAGACCTTTCCAGCAACATCTTCATGTCCATATCCCGTCATCACGTCTTGGAACCATGTTTCCACGTTCATGCACTCCTTGCACACATGCAAACACATTCCAACAACGTCCATGATATCTTTATATGCATTGTTCTTGATCCAAACATGTTGCATGACCTTCCGATCAACTCAACAACAATTCCTCCTGAACTTGGTTGTTGAACCTCATCTTCTACCTAAGACTAGTTCAATTGATCCTGTCACCAGCCATGTCTTGACCTCAAGCAACACCTTCACATGACAAACAACCAAATATTTCAAGCACAAGTTTGCGACTTGACTCTCGTTAGTCCAAAAAACACAACACCTTACGTGAGCACCTCACATAAGCATGTTGCAAACCATAGCAAAATAGTACCAGCCATAATCAGCCATAACACATCAAAAACTTAGTAAGATAATACCAGCAAACTTTCCATAAGCCTAAATGCCATTTTGAAACATTGCAAGTTAAAAACGGAGCCGCCGAGCAATTATGTTCTAAACCATAGAGAGTAATGTTACTTCCAAAAACACGTTTGTAAAGGTCGACTGTGTCGACTCACGTGCCTCTCACGTATGTAAAAGTTTGGACAGTCCTAAGTGCCAAACATGTGCAAGTCACGTGAGAAAAATTCGGAAAATCCGAAGCAAAGAAAACACGTGCAACTCACGTGCGATGAAGTTTGGACAGTGCAAAACAGATTCCTGCAAGTTCAGATAATCCGAAGTGGGCTTTTTAGCAATATTCAAAATTTTGCATGTGAAACCTCACTTTTATTTAAATTGCTAATGTATTCAGCACACATAGGTCTCATATCAACAAAATGACGGAGTGTCCTTATTCCTCATAAAGGCAAATGAGGATTTCTACTTATGGGGGGTGTTGCTTCGACCTTCAATATATTCTTTTGTTTAGACCTTTGCTTGACCTAGGATCAAAGGCTTCCTTGGGCACAACAACATTTGGACTCCACGATCAAACAAGAAACACTTCATCCACAATGTTGCTTTGCCTAAAGTTGCAAGGGCTTGGTCGAAGTGTAGGGTCCAACAAGTGATTGTGGAACCCTTGGATCATGAATGCTTCTCAAAGTGTCTTGTCCTTGGCCAAATGCTTCATGTTGTCATTGATTTCTCCTTGGCCTTGGACAAGATACTCCAAGTTAGGCTAGTTGAATTTGAATTTGTTGGACTTCAAATTCACATAGCCTCTCTTGACCTCATTGTTGGTGGCGGCCTTTGGAGTTGTTGTTTGGAAATGAAGGATCCTCATGAGTCTTAGGGAAATAAATCCCCAAGTGCCCCATGTTCACATGGATTCTCACAAGTCAGGTGAATATCCATGGCTTGGACCATCCAAACACTTCTCCATTGGCTTGACCTTCTTGCTCTTACAATAGGAGGTACAGTTCTGTGGCTAGCATGTCCACCTTGTCAATGGTGTGCATGCCATGCTGACAGAACAGAAACATTCATTCATCCACCGCTTGAATTGTGACCATCTTCTCAAGCAAATCTTCATCTTTCTCATGATGAGTAAGAAGAGATGACCTCCAACTTTAGCATGAATGTGATCATGGGTCGATGGAATCAACCCATTGTAGGAGTGTTGGACAATGAGCAAACTATCCACCCGATGGTGAAGGCAAACCAAGATATAATCTTGAAGCCTCCCCCAAGATTTTGGGATAGATGCCTTTGGTCCTGATGGAAGCTAAAGAATCCTTCCTGTGATGGGCAATGGTGTTGCCCAACGGGAAGAATTTGTGAGGAACACCTTGAGATGCTTTTGCAGCTGAGCATTTTCTTCCTGATTGGCTTTCTCATGAAATGGGCTAGCCAAAAACTAACCTGATTTCACACAAAAGCAGAAAACAAAGCAAGGATAATCCTATCTAATAACTACTAGTACTTATAGCTTAATCATAAACTATAGTTATCCTTCAGTTTCTTTGCCTTCCCCGGCAACGGCATCAGAAATGCTTGTTGGTATTTCTTAACACCACAGATCCGCAAGCACACAGAAGATACATGTTGATATTTCTTACGCACTACTAACAATTCAACCCTGGCACCAGCGCCAGAAATGCTTATTGATATTTCCTACGCACTACTAACAATGAATCCATAGCAGTGGTGCTAGAAATGTTTGTTGGTAGGTTTTAAATTTCATATGAACATTTGTAAGTGCACGGAAACTATCGATGTAGCATTTCCCCTTTAAAGAGTATTCCCAAAAGGTGTCATTTATTTTTTCCCAAAGGAAGGCTAGATGGAAGTAAAACAATCATCATGTGGAAAGGCTAGGTTGGCCTAGGTAGGGTTATACCAAGGATGGGTAAAGAGTAATTGAGGTAGTGTGACACACACAAGAGCATTCTATCCTAAGGGGATAAATGAGGTAATAGAGGAACTAGGCTAAGAGTTAGGTAGATACTCCTACTATGCTTCTAATGTACATATACATAGCCTAAGTTAGTTACTTATGATTATACTAATTATGAATTGTCATGCTAAGTGGATTAACACATCAGGCACAGGTTTACCGCTAGCAACACTAGGCGACTCCCGCCAAGAGCTTGTGGCATCGCCGAACGTGGAGGATTACAAAGGGCAGATAGGGTTGTCACCACCTACTGCCTACCTCTTCAATTTGTGGGTCTACGAGACATTCAACGCTACTCTTTATCCTAGCACCAGGCTAGCATATTAAGTAATTGCCTTAAGAGCCTAGGCACAAGCCATCCTAAGGCAATGAACTAAATTATCGTTGAACCAATGTTAATTCATAGCATAAGTGATTCATATTATTATAGTCATATCATATCTAATTAGACTATAGTGGAGTTTTATAGTGTTTATGATGATGTAATAAGAATGGTATAGCATAATCACAAATACTACTCCTACCACATACATGGAATCTGCAATCAAACAAGAAATGCTTCATCCAAGTATATGAACAATAGAAGACTAAAGATATCATCTTTATTATGAATAAAGTCACAAATACAAATAGGAATACGGGAACATACCTTTCCCAATTGGAATTTGGGAAGATACTCCTTCTATTCCTCTCCTACTTGTACTATGGACTAGAGACTCTCCTCTCTATAGCCTATACTTCTCTAAACCTATGGAGAGTAGTGGATACAATGGATGAATACTCAAGTGGTGTGTGTTGAAGTGAGGGGTGAGGGGTACTATTTATAGCTTGGAGAATGGTCGGTTCCCGCCACCAAAAGCGCGCGAATCAGTCACCCCTGACCTCTTCAAGTCGGGAGGAGACAACACGTGGTGTTTGACCGCGTTTGGCTCCAGGAACCAGTCGGCCGACTAGGGGGGTCAGCCGATCTGGTCCTGGCTCCAAATGTCTAGTTCTTCCTCTAGGTATCTTACAGGTGGATCCCATTCCATGATATGGTTGCTACACCGTTGGATGGCCTTGGATACTTTTGTTTGTGGGCCATTTGATCCATATGGTGCCATGTGGCGTCGCCTGATGATATTTTACAGGATCCATCCCCTTGTTTCACTTCAATTCTGTATAGAATCCCTGCATGCACTACTTTCTCCAAGTACAAGGGGAAATAGGTTAAATATAAAGATGATGTGTGCAAGAAATGATATTTTGTTCACAGAATTGAGTTATATTGACGGGTGAAATTGGTATATAACAGCTGTCAACAATACCATTGTAGCATTTCACCCATGAGTGTTCCCAAGGGTATCATATTTATCCCAAAGGAAGGCGGTGAAGTAAAGTAAACATTATTCTTATGATCGACGTATAGGATACTGAGTAATTATCAGAACTGGAGTAAGATGATAATAGGGATAGTGTGACACCCACCTAAGCAATCTACTCCTAGAGTTAAGGTTGTCCTAGTGAGGTTTAAACTATGAGAAGGGGTTGCTCCTATTGTTCTATAATTACTCATATACATAGCGTAGTAATGTACACATGCTTATGCTAATGGTTAATACTAGGGCTTAGTGGTCCAACGTATCGGGCACGGGCTTACCCTAGTCTGCTAGGCGACTCCCGCCAAGAGCCTATGCCGTAGTCGAACGTGGAGGATTACAACAGACGGATAGGGTTGTCACCACCTACCGCCTACCTCTACAACCCATGGACTATGATGCATCCAACGCTACTTGACTATCCAAGCACCACACTTGCATGCTAAGTAAATACCATAAGAGTTGCAATACAATATTCATCCTAAGGCCATGACTAACCTAAACATCGTTGAACCAAAGTTGGAACCAAGCACTATGTTACTCATACTGACATAATAATGTTATTACCTAACTAAGCTATAGTGGTGGTGTATGATGTTTATGATAATATTATATGGACATTATGGTCAGATCATAATAACATCTACACCTAGTAGATACATGGACTCTACAATCAAATAAGAAACGCTTTGCCCAAAAGTATATAAATAAAGTGAGACTATTATTAATATGCATAAAGTCACAAAAGGAAAGAAAAATACATGAGACATACCTTTCCAAATTTAGACTTGGGACTAGAAGCTCCTCTCTACAACCTAACCTCCACTAAGGACTTGCAGAACTAATGTATACAAGAGAGTGAATGCTCAAGTACTGTTTGAAGTGAAGTGAGGCCTCTCCCCCTATTTATACAAGGAGTAGAGGCGATTCTCGCCACCAAAAGCGCGCAAATCATTCACCATCGTTATGAGCTCACAACAGGAGGTCGACACATGGAAGCTGACCGGGTCTGGCACTCTTACCAGGTCGATCGACCCCTGGACTCGCCCGTTTGATCGGGTTTTTCTCTATGACCCTGGTTTGTGGGCCCTTTGACCATTTCGTGGTGCTACGCTGTTGGATACCCTCCAATACTCTTGTAGGTGGGCCATTTGATCCATGGGTTGCCACATGTCGATGTCTTATAGGCTAAGAAGGTATTCTTTAGGATTCCTCCCTTATTTTCACTTCAATTCTGTATAAAATACCTACATCCACTATTTTCTCCAAGTATAAGTGGAACTAGGTTATTTCTAACAGCAATGCGTGTAAGAAATATCTACTCCATCACATAATTGAGATACATTGGCAGACAAAATTGGTACCTAAATACCGTCAACAATCGTCTTGGTTTTGCCAGGGATAAACCCATGCCCGAAGCAAGTACCTACTGTAGGCTATTGTGGCTTAAAATCAAACCATTGAATTCCTCTCAAATCCTCACCTACCAAACAAACTATTTGTCATCGGACAAACAAGACTAGGAGATCTCACACATGTTTCTTGGATTCAATACCCTTGGGAATACTCTTTAAGTGGAAGTGCTACAGCGGTTTCTCTATGCGCTTGCGGATTTTCATTTGTGATGTGCCAACCGTCAACAACGGCGCCGCCAGGCTCGGCCTCCGTCCCCATTGAGGAGATCCACTCCAAGCACATACGGGGCGAATGTTGACATCAGCACCCCAGCACCACCTCGATGTGCAGCAAACAACTACTCACCTGATTCGGTAGACGAAGCTCCAAGTGCCAAGACATAGACTACTTTCAGTCCCTCTCTCTCAGGCTCAAACGCACCAACCGACAATGCATACTAAAAGGCGAGATACCAGTTGTAAGAGAAGAACTACGGTCGATCGCATGCCCCCATCCCCAAATCTGAGCGGATCCATCGCTCATGAGATTTGGTAGATGAGGCACTGGTCTATGGCTAACAACAACAAGATAGTTCGCCCTGCCATCATTAGCTAGGGGGGGCAAATGAAGGATAGGCACCCTTGCAGCGAGCGCTTGCCCTCCTCGGCCTGCGACCACCACGCAGATGACTGCCGCTCACTTCGAGTGTGGCAGGCTTGTCGTAGCAGCTGCAAGTCCAGCGTTCTAGGTGCCGCCAAGCTCTACGCTAGCATCAAGAAGCTCGACTGCACGTACGTGGAACAAGTTGCAGAGCCCGGTACAAAGACCCGGAAGACAACGGTTGAACAACCGCCCCCCAACCATGGCACAGCAAGCGGGTCGAACCGCTTGTCCCATGGCACTCGAGGCTACCGGTCAACAAGGGACCCTGACATGAAGGATCGAGAAACTGACATCGAGCATGTCACCCCTTGAAGCACGGTGCTAGAGTGGACCGAGCTACTCACACTGTGACAGTCGAGAGTCATTCGAGCAACGAAAAGGCTCGTTGCACGGGGACTGTGTGCTTGGGGAAACAAGGACTACATGTCTAGGTAGCCCCCTGGTCGCGGAGTAAAAAGTGTGTCGAACCGCTCGCCCCGCGTCACTCGAGGGCTACGAGCTGAGGATGTCCATGTACATACTTGTGAACAGGAAGGAACCGTCCTGACTTGTCATTCATAAATTGATATGTAATGACACGTGTGGCTATACGTGAAAAGTCACTCACTCTCCCAACAACCTGTTTCATAACATACTCCGCAAAAATTTGTGCCCCCAAGATATCATCAACACCAAGTTATGCAAAGCCCTCATCAGCCCGAGCGCGAGGGCACACCCTCCCAACCACGGTCAGGAGCACAAAGGAGCAGTAGGCATGAGGACCGCTCCGTGACCAACACCCCCACGATGCCCATCGATGGGTACCCTCAGCCAGGCAGCCTTCAAGGACAATGATGTCCACACATGACCATAGGCAGCTGCCATGGCCAGTGACAGCCGCACACAACCGCAACATAACCTACCCACCAAGCCAAGGTAAGTCATCTAATCATCTCTTCTGTCTGCAGGACTCGGCCAGGACCGGGCCTTGTGGACCAAGGGAGCACCTTCCACAACCCCTGTTACCTCGAGCCATGAACTGAGGTAAGGCAGGTAAGCACCTGACCTAGTGTTGGGTACACACGAGTCCCGAGTTCCAAGGTCCCCCCCTCGGGGTTTCGAGTCCGCCCGGAACAAACCAAAGTGAGGGATGGATGACTGCAGGACAGCCTCTCACAAAAGCTTTATCTTGGGTAGCAGACCTTTAATGACCCCGATGGTCCATATTCGGGTCCCATCTCGTATGTCCCATGGTAGCTTTGCAAAGGGTCCGCATCAAGCCGAACGGACCCTCGAAAGAATCGGGTTCTGTGTGGACGGCCCAAGCAAGAACCTACAAAACATGGGCATTTCACCCCATTCATCTGGTCCATCCAAATCGGAGGCATTGTTATGTTGCTCCCTATGATTTGGGGGATCGAGTTTCACCAGGATTCATCTACTAGGATGCTCAACAACCTCAAGAGTTCGGCCATCAAGGTAAACTCTCAAGTTCAACGCCTTCGAGCCATGGCCAGCTCAAGGATGGGGCACAAACACTCACTACGATAGAAAACAAGACACCCGCGGCGTAGCGGTGATCACCGCCGTAAAATACTTTGAATGCCCAGAGCTCCACGGTCTTCGAGCTACGAGTTCCGACACAAGAGCCAAGGAGGACTTCGAGGATCAAGGCGTCCGAGCCCTGACCTTCCTACCCTTAGCTCGAGAGGGAGAATGCCTTGGGCTCTCCGCACGATCAAAATACCAAAGCAGGAGTCCACTGTGAAGATCGATCGTGAAGGAGAAAGCACGCTCGACCTGCCCAGGTCGGCAAGGCCCAACCCCAGCTGACCTCTTATCACAGGACGCAACGCGACACTTGTCTTTGCAACAAGCAAGCTAAGTACCCTCCGTCTCCATGCCAAAAGAAAAAAGAGAAACTCAACTCCCGTCAAACGTGAGGGCTCTTATAGCAACCTAGACACCGACACCAAAAGTCGAGCCCGGGCACTCTCGCCCGACTAGGCTCGACCAGAACCTCGGGATCATTTGGTCCAAATGCCTTTTCTTTCATTCAGAGTAGTCCAAATGCTACAACCAATGGCCCGAGAGTAACGGAAACTCAAAGGCTCCAGTTCAGAATAAGGTCGATCGGACGAAGAGTTGACAAAGGAGGGACAACGTTCTTTCATTAAATGGGTCCCATATTACATGACGAGTTGTTTCTTTACATGATGGAATACACGTCATATCCCTGAAAGTGGTGTTATATAGGTGCTACCCGTCAAGGTCGGCGACTTCGACGCCTCTGAGCCCCATCGACCCTGGAGGTCGGCTGCTATGATGGGCTTCATGCTCTTCCTTGAAGCGACGCTTCTTTATCGGTGACCAAGTCCGACTTCCTAGCTGTAGTTTCTTCGAAATATAAGGAATGTAGGACAAGCCCGCACAGTTGACATCTCCTTCTCCTGAGAAAGAAATGCCACTGATCTCCCAAAGAGAAATTGTGTCCCTTCCCCATCGCCCTTCGGAGTGGGTCAGCCACCGAAGCCCACCGAGGTGGGTCGGAATGCAATGGCGCCCAACTTATTTCTCGATCCCCCTCCGCGCCGCAAGGGAATGATTGGTACAGGCCTGATGGCACCCTGCATCCAGATCAAGTTGACCCTCTTTGTGAGTCTCCAGTCGATCCTCATGCTGTCCAGCTGTTGATGGGCTTTGACATGTTTTGAACATCCAGGTGACTCTTCTCCTCTCTACAAACCTCCAACCAGGACGTCCTCATCCAAGGTGGTGGTCTCCGACAACTGGGAATGGAGTCCTGACCACCACTCTCCCATTGCCAAGGGGGCTACTTGGTTACAAAGATAAAAAGCAAGAGGGCAAGGGGGGAGTATTTCTCTGCCGTCCGCAGAGGAAGAAGCTGGGAGCAATGAAGAAAAGAAGTCCTCTGGAGGGGGTTATTATAGTCCCGCTGAAGGAGCCGAAGGGATGGAAATGCCAACAGTGGTGCATTAAACTGTCTCGTAACTGACGCCACAAAAAAAGGATCATGGCGACCAAGGATTCCTTCCAAGCACCTTTCCACCTACTCAAAAGCCGCTCCACAATGAAGGCTAGTGAAGACCGCGGATGCCCGTCATATGTTTCGCTTCCTCAATCCTCGAAGCTCGCACACGCTTGGAGAGGGGTGCTCCCCCCCCCACCCCCCGCAGGTAGCGCCTTGTGATGGTGAGGCTGAGGCGAGCCACTTCGACCATGCAACCTCAACCAGCTGGGTCAAAACAAGAAGGAAGGGACCCCGACCCAAGAACGGGGTCTAGCCAAGCATCGGGTTGGAAGGTGGACCTAGTGGTGTTTCCAGACTGCCAAGAACGAGCAGGAGCTGGGGACAGATGGTCGTGAAATGGTTCCATAAGGGGCACCTTCAGAGTTAACGGATACCTCCGATGTCTCCAATGTGTCGTGTCCCAGTCCGCACCAAAGGGTCGGCACCGAGCTTCTAGGGCCCTAAAAGAGCCCGAGATCCGCGTGAATGTGTCAACCGGGATTTCATGAAATGTGGGCACCGAACCTCAACCTCAATTACCTATCGAAATTGGGTGTTGGGTTTCGATCACCTTCACATTTGGAGGCAATGGGGTTTCACTCGAATTACCTCGACAGAAAGCTCACATGAGCTCATAAGCCCGACCAGCGAGGTCGGATTCCCAACCCCTTCCCTCCACGCCATGGACGGCTCACCGAAGGGATATGATACGCTTTTGTGACCTGCAATGCCTATCCTTGACGGGTCATGAACTGCTTGCAAGCAAAAAGCAACACAATGAAGGCATCACCCACGACATTCAAACTTTGGGAGGCCTGCGGACGGGACATGAGTGTCAAGCACGATGCCCCACCCCTCCGAGCCATAGGTGATTTGTGGAAGTGGCAAGACACGACAAGACCATTGTCTGTGACCCTCGTCCCTCAGTGGCCGTTGATGGCTCGAGGATGAGGCACGATACAATCAAACCCATATTCGTGATGCTGACCGCCTCTGGTCAGGGGTGGCTCATGAATGGGGAACGATGTAGCACCGCCGCCGGATGTGGCATAACTCCATCAATCCCAGAAGAATTGTCGAGTCATGCCTCGTGCGCGACTCGTGTAAGCTCTGAACTCAAAGGTCACCCTCCCCCCGGGATTTGAGAGCGCCCGGAGCGGACTAGAGCACGGGGCGGACGACCGTGAGGTTACATCAGACACTAATGGAGGTAGCGAATACCTCCGGCGCCTCCAACGCTCCGTATTCGAGTCCTCAATTTACATTTCAGTGGTAACCCCACAGAGGGACATCCTCATGTCGCCCGAACACCTGAAAGTTTGGGATACGTGATACACCCAACACGATCCTATTTAATGCGAGCATCGAGGCCTGACCTTAATTGCCCGTCGAAACTGGACGTTGGGTTCCATTCGCCCTCATAGTTGAGGGTGACCGGGTTTCACTCGGGTTCACCCCAAAATTAGCTCAAGTGGCCTCGAGAGTTTGTCCATCGAGACAAGCTTCTCGGGCCTTTCCATCGCCACCAAAGAACTCCTCCGGCACGAATTGCTCGCCTGATGACCACATCCGTGAGATAGGAGCGCATCAGCCTTCGATCGAGCAAGCCACTCGGATAGAGTCTCAGGGAGCTACTAAGGGAGTCTAGATACTCTAGTGTCTGGAGTCTGTGATTGACCTGCCCAATTACGGTTCAGACAGGACAAGTGAGCCCAGGTCCTGTCGGTGGGACCTCGCTATTCCATCAGCCCGGGCGACTAAGGGAAAAACTCCTCGACCACTGCTAGCTGGATTCCGCCTTCATTCAGCCGAGCTCCAACCATAGGGGTCGGACCATGCTCTCCGTGTCTCCGCATGGAAGACTGTGTCGATGCTGTTGCCAACTCTCTACGCACTCTATCATGTCTCGCCGTGGACAGCATGCCATCCTAGGCACTGTTGCGTTGACAGGAGACGTGATGTGATGGAATGAGGCAGACGCGACACTAGTAGGCTTGGCAGTTCAACCCCATCCGGAGGAGTAAGTGGATATGGACGAATATGTCAGAATCCGCCTCCCATAAGAGGAAGGTGAGAACTAGCTAAAATGTAGAGGGCCCGCTCCCACCTATAAAATGGGTCCGAAGCCGCCGGAAGAGACAGAGAAGAAATCAAAGAAGAGAACCACAGAAGACAACCAACCAGAGGGATTTCTCCCTCTTCGCTAGAGCACTAGGGATTTTCATCATACATGTACTCCCCGCCATTGATAATGAGAAGAAGAGATCCCAGAACTGGATGTAGGGCATCTTGCCCTAACCAGTATACATCTTTTGTCTTAGTTGCTAGGCCGCCTCGAGGCAAAATGCGTGGTACATACGGTACTCGTCCGCGACCAAAACGCTAACAAATTTCATCTCTCATACAAATTTTTATCTCCCTTTCAATTATGTCGCGTTATATTATCTTTTATAATATTAATCCAAGATTTAAGTACCGTAAAATATTTTAATTTTAAGTAGTAATTTTGATTTCCACGACCTGCTATTTCTTCTTACGGTACCATTTGGTATTATAGCTCTATATATAGAGTTAACAGAGAATACGCCATTTTAGTAAAGATTCCATTGAAGACATCATCTGCAACTTTTAGATAAACATGCTGCACAATCATTATTGCCGCTAGCTTACACTTCGTCTCTAGCTAATAGGTTTGACCCATGACACTTTTCCAGTTAACCTTACTTGGTTTTTACACAATTTTTTTTCGTCCCGTCTCTACTAGAATATTTCAGACGATAAGTAAAATAATTCACCACAATCGATTTCATCGATCACGTGTACTAATTTTTGTGTGTATATATAGCCGACGACGAGCCGATCAGAAGGTTCTCCATGTCGATTCGTGCATTCCCAGCTGCTCCTCCGGCGGCGGTTGCTGATGCTGATCGCACTCCATGTTAACCTTAGCCACCGGGCTTCGAAACATGGTGTGATCACAACCGACACTGGCCACAACGCCATCAATGTCCCGTTGCTGGCTAGGGCTGCAACCGGCGCACGGCAGCGACTTCTGCCACAGCAGATTCGGCGCGGCGAAGACGTTGCCGAACAACCCTGGGGCCGTGGCCCAGGGGATCATGGCGGCGGCGGTGGCTCCCTGGTTTGCCGCCGCCATCCAGCTCCTGTACGCGCTCATGTCCACCTCCCTATGGCCGAAGCCCTCGCCCGGTGAGTTGGACGATGTGTGCACTGAGGCCGGCGTGAGGTCGCCGAGGATGGAGGAGACGTCCAGCTCCCCAAGCTCGCCAGGGGAAGCGTTGACGTCGTGGCATGGGTAGTCCATGGCAGGGCTGCCTGTTGGCGGCCTGATCTTGATGATCTGGCACTTCTTGAACACCCTGCACACCACCCATTCGTCCTGCGAGAAAATTGGAAGAAAGAAGTTACGAATTCGCATGGTTATGTCATCTATTATAATGTGGGAATCCTAATGGAGGAATTTGTTTTGTTATACTCCCCTTATTTCAAAATAAATGATGTTGTTTACTTCAAAATTTTGGAGTGCCATGTCACCGAAAATGTTTTGGAACCTCAAATGAAACAACTTCACAATGCATGATTTCATTTTTCGTAATTGGTAATACTTGATTCTATGTTGTTTCATTGGTTGTTTATACGATGAAATGAAACTGCTGTCCTCCCATGCTAGTTTCGCAATGTTTCAAATGTAGATAACCGCGTATAACTAGTTTCATCTAAATATAACTCCTTCCCTATCTCTTTTCATAACTTCTTCAGATCACTAAAATTGCTTATGTGTCATCTTATTTAATTAAAATAAAACTCCTACTGGGAGTAGCTTAAGTTGCAGCATTGGTTAATAACGATTAACGAAATGCATGTACTACCTTGTTTGGCCTGTATGGGAACTTGTTCTGGATCCTGTACTCGTGCATGACCCAGCTAGTCTTCCCGCCCCTGGGAGCTCGGCCCCTGTAGAAGACAAGGGTTTTCTTCATGCCCACGAGCATGCCGCAGTGGAAGATCTCCTTGTCCTTGCCGGTGGTCTTCCAGTAGCCAGACTCCGTGGCCCGGTTCGTGCGGATACCGGTCGGGTACTTCCGGTCACGCATGCTGAAGAAGTACCACTCCTCCCCCATGCTAGCTTTGCCTGCACATCATCCCACTTACAATAATTAGTAGGGTGAATGCACTGTGAAAATAAATAAGATGAACTTGAATTTTCTCTTAATATATAGGCGATGCACGCTAGCTGGATACTATGTCAATGCAGTATCTCTGTTTACTGTTGTCTATGTTATGCCTTTTCCGAAAAAAAAAAACTGTTGTCTATGTTATAGTGTTCAATCATGAATGCAATGTTTCGTTTTTTTTTTTTTTGCAAATCAAGAACTAATACGGGCATTGTAATTCTTACCGTACCAAAGCGTTGGAAAGGAGAGATCCTAAAGTAAAGAAGATACTTTTTGGGGGAACAAATTACAAAAAGATGCTTGAAAGCAATGTGCATGCACAATGGTTTCAGTTCTAATTCTGCATATCTGAGAGGAAGTTCCATAATTTCGAACTGTGCAAGACTTTCAGGAACATCCCTGAACAAACAAGCATGCAGTTGTTGTGCTGGCCAACGAAAACCGAAACTGGAGCTGTGCCTCCAGATTTTGCTAGCCAATGTAGGAGTTTGTGGTGAACGAGTAACATATCTGTATAAGCAGCGAGCACACTGGCTGCCTTGAGGAATCGATGCTAGTACTACTTACTTGGGAGGTCCCATGGCTCGCACTTGTTGAGGTCGACGTCGGCGATGGCTTGGGTGGTGAAGGCGAAGTCGGAGACCTTGCGGGTGAGGTAGTAGGTGACGAGCTCCTCGTCCGTCGGGTGGAACCGGAACCCCGGCGGAAGGCCCTCCTCCATGACGACTCAGGTGAAGCGCTTGCTGGCTCCTCAGCCACGGTGCTGCAGACTGTGAGTGAGCACACACACGCACTGTCCGCAGCGCGGCAGTTGGCAGCGATGTATCTAGCTCGCGCGAAGGCGCATATATACTGGCAGAGGAAGACACGCACACAGACACAAACTGCATAAGGCAAAAGGGCAATGGAGAGCATCCGCACATGTGTGCGTGAAGACAGGGCAAATGGAGTAAATAACAAATCCGTTTCGATGCCAGCCAGTCTCGCCGCCGCACGTTCTCCGGTCCTCTTCGTCTTCTAGAGCCTGCCGGTTCCTCAGGTCTCAACAACCGTGCCGGGAAAGTGACGGCAAGGGTAATCTCGGCTACGGCGACGGGGCGGAGGGGAAATAAAATAGAGAGAGAGAGGACCATCTCTATCGATTGCGCGCGCGAGGCTCACCCTGGCCCGGTGCAAGAGGCCAGGTTAATTTCCAGCCAACTCCAACCACCTTCACCCAGCGGCACGACGAAGAACGGAGACCCGGCGCTATGCGGCAGCCAAGCCAGCTAGCTAGACGCAATTAAGCCCGGCCCTGGGATTAACGATACTAATATCAGCTGCAAACTAACCATGCGTATTATAATTATCAAGTGGATGGAGACGTCGTGCAACGAGACGCGAGTTCGCCTCTTTGTAGCTCGTACTGAAAGTGTACTGCATGCCAGAAATTCTTTTACGGCCCTTTATCTGGAAGATCGGACCAGTGACCACGGATCAGTTCAGTACGTTTTGGTAGATCAGAGCAGCTAAATTCCTATGACGAGTATAACGTTTTGATAGGGGAAAAGGGAAGGGCTGTGCAATTTTCTGAACTGCGTGCGCGTAACTTTGCCGATGCATTTCCACGAATCTAGCTGAGCAGCCCCGCCATGCATTGTCGTTCACACAAGATCAATCCGACGGGTCACACGTGCGAAATTCACAGGATGCTGCGCGTAATCTGGTTGTTGCAGACTTGAGCGCTGCTACAGTGTCTCTGCAATCTTGGTCGTGGGGAATATGTTCTCCGTGGATCGAGCAGATTTGATTTACGCGGGTCATTGCGCCCCACTAATTCACGCCCACTGGCCAGATTAAGAATGTGGGCGATGCAATCAGTAAAGTGGAATATCACACCCGGTCATCGAAAAGATGAACAGACGCTAACCACATGTACGCCAGGATCAGTTGAATCGTACATGCGTTGCTGAAAGTGAAATATCATTATATAGCCATGTTCGAATACATAATAGTCAACGACTGCTATGCAATCTGAACTCTTGTGCAAGCGTGCAATCCACGAATTTTAGCCATTGGATGGACACCTAAAGGTGACTACCATTTTACACATAGATCATTCACTTTTTACACAGATAGGTGGAAAGATTTATGTGTAAAATGTCAGCCACCCTTAGATGTCCGTCAAATGGCTGAGATTTGCGGATTGCACGCTTGCACAGGAGTCCAGATTGCACGGCACTCGTTGCCTACATAATAAGTCTTACAATATGACCCAAAGGTCTACACATACACACCACTATCTTATATACATCATCTAAACTATTTACAAAGTTCAAACTACAGCGGAAGAATAGATAGATAGACAAGGCTTCATCTTCATAGGCAGTCGCGCGAAGGATCGCCAGCCTAGACCATATCCTCTGGGTTGACGAAGAAATCTTCCGGCGCCACTTCTTCTTCATATGCTGAAGGGGAAGTAAACACTTGAGTACGTAGAGTACTCAGCAAGTGTGGGAAGAGGATGACATGAATGGCTAGAGCAAGGATAGGCCAATTATAGCTTAAGTACTATGCTTAGAACCTAATCTTAGCTTTCAGTTATTCAATATCATAACAGATAAATATTTCAACACATAATAATGATCATGAATATAATTGAATCATAAATAACCACCATTTCCCAACCATAGACTAATTATGAACTGGCCACAAGCCGCTCTTGTCCGTGAGCATGGCTGTCATGACAGTTTTCCAATTCTCTGCAGAGAGTGTACCCTTTACCCACAAGTAGTGATTTCATCCCCTGTTGCCAGGTGGACTGAGTAAACCTCTTTGAATGTCCGTGGTAGCTAACCACATTACACACTTCCTTTGGTGTGAGGCCAGGAGATCACTACATGGTCTTTACAAAGGTACTCCCAACTAGTGCTAGCCCACTGAGGTTTCACCGCTGAGGCATTCCTGGAGTAACCCTCCACCACAGAAGCCCCCTCTTGAGCCTTGCGGTTCCTAGAGAAGTACCCCTGCATCATTCCCCGCACCATCCAACTACTAGCATTTCATCGGCAGAAACCTAATTAGTTGACTAAGCTGCCTCATCTCAATCTCATGGTGGTACTATAAAGCTTAGTGGCTTCCTCCATAAACGGTTCCATAGAATTTGGCGGTGCTAAATCCAATACCAAGTCTCGTGCAAATTGCACCATACCAAATCCAACCAACCACCATATTCCTACCAACTACTATTGTCTATCCATCGTGATTAAAGTAATCATAAAATATAGTATAGCTCATGTGTATGATATTCCATTCCCAAAGTCTAAGCATGGCTAAGCATAATCAAAACCTATCTACTTCCCAACCCAATTCAGGTGACAAAGAATTATATGGAACAGGGCATGTAACATGAAATAGGACATCATTTTATTTAGCATGCAACTAACTAACATCCTAAAATTGGTACAAGATGGTCAAGAGCACTTGCATTCTTCGAAGACTTGGTTGTAGTTGATGTCTTGATCTTCAAGGTTAAAAGTTGGGTCGAAGTACGACTCTAAATATATTGCCAAAACATGGCAAAAAGAAATAAAAGTTAAGTAAGTATATAGCACACAAAGCATGGCATCACAACATTCACTTAAGCATAAAATCCTACACTAATATGTCCCTACGAAGCATTTATTAATTTACATAGCGAAAATATGCATCTAACCATTATTTTGCATTTTTAGGATTTATTTATGGGCTAAAATCATTTTATTGAATTTCCTATGGCCAAAATATATTTTAAAACATTTTTAATGAATTTCCTATGATCAAAATATATTTTATGTGCACTCTACACTTTTATTACAGCATAAAAAGAATTTATACAAATTTTCCTACTGTTTTTATATTTATTTTACCATTTTTATCAATTTTCTACACATTCAATACACTTCTAAATAATATTTAGCAATTAAATAAATCATCAGGGACTTTCTGGTAATTTTTCTATACTGTGCAGGGGCTAAAACATAATTTAGTAAATTTCCAGGGGCTAGATCCCATAATTCCTTATTTTTAACCTAATTCCAGAGAGTACAGGGGATAGATCGATAAATTGAGGACTAAAACATGATTATCTTAAAGTCCAAGGGGTAGCTCCTAAGTTTCCAAGGGCCTGGGCGCAAAAGTTTCCAAGGGCCTTTGATTTCAAAACGAATGCGCGGGATTTAATTAAACGAACCAGTATGTGACGATAAAATCTTAGTCGTTCGGTTTGAATCGAGGGCCGAGATGCGGCCCTGTCTCCCCTGGCGTCGCAGGCGGCGCACAGCGCCCGCGGCGGCGACCTCACTGGCACTGGCCAAATCGGCCAAAGCGCCGCCTAATCTATGCGTATTTGATGCGAAACGAAAGAGAGGGATGAGGATAGCACACCTTGGGTGTTTCCGGGGTCCGAAATCGAGTGGAGGCAAGTCGGGGACGAGGGGCGACGGCAAACGGCATCGGCACCCATCGAATCCGGCGAAACTCTGGCGATCTCTCCGCGAAACTTTGCCCAGCGTGCTCCTGGAGTCATGGCAAAGCAATTAGAGGGAGGAGGGGAGGGAGATAACCGTCGGTTAGTCGGGAACAAGTGCGACGGACCTTGAAGATGGCGAGGCTAGGGTTAGGCGCGGAGGGAGAGATAGAGTGGGGTAGGGCGGCAATTTATAGAGGGGATAGGAGCGGCGGTTGACGGCGATCGGTAATGGCGGTTCCTTGGCTTGATTCCGCGGGGGGGGGGGGGGGGGGGAACGGTTAGAGGGGGGGCGTTGCAAAGGGAGAGAGGCGGCGGTTGCCCACTGGTAGGGATGACAAGAGGGCCCCGCACAGTAGTGAGAGAAGGGGGAGGAATGGGCTGCGGGTGGGAAGAAAGGAGGTGGTCCGAAAGTGGAGTTTTTGGCCCATTAGGGGTTTTAACCATTTTTCTTTTTCTTTTTCTTTTTCTATTCTTTTCTTTTGATTTGATTTCAAATTCAAACTTCGACGTAATCTACCCGTTTGAATTCAAAAATTTCACACAAAAATGCTCATACAAATGCACTTTGTATTATTCATTTTATTTACAAAATTAGGGGTGTTACAACTCTATCCCCTTAAAAGGAATCTCGCCCTCGAGATTCGGACGTCCTAAGAGAAAAGATGAGGGAACTCGGCCTTGAGGTCTTCTTCTCTTTCCCACGTTGCTTCTGCCTCCGAGTGATGTTTCCATTGCACTTTGCACATGCGAATGACTTTATTTCTGGTAACCCTTTATGATGTCTCAAGAATCTTGACAGGTTGTTCTACATAGGACAAATCTTCTTTTACATCTACCGCTTCCATAGGTAACTGTTCATCAGGCACTCTTAAACACTTCTTAAGCTGCAACACATGGAACACGTATGTACATCTGACAAGTGTGGTGGGAGCTCAAGCTGATAAGCCACTTCACCTCGTCGTTCTAATATCTTGAACAGGCCAATGTAGCGGGGTGACAACTTGCCTTTTACTTTAAATCTTCTCAACCCTCTTATCGGTGACACTTTCAGGTACACATAATCGCCAACCTCAAATGTTAGATCACGTCTTCTAGTATCTGCATAACTCTTCTGTCTTGTTTGAGCTGCCCTTAAATTCTTTTGAATTTCTTGTACTTGTCTTTCAGCCTCTTTCAATAAATCAGGCCCAAAAACTTGACTTTCTCCAGTCTGATTCCAAAACAACGTTGTCCTACATTTTTGCCCATACAATTCTTCAAAAGGAGAGATCTTCATACTAGCTTGATAACTGTTGTTATAAGAGAATTTGGCATATGGCAGATTCTTATCCATACTTTGGCTATTCTTCAAAGCACACGCTCTTAACATATCCTCCAATATCTGGTTGGTGCGTTCCGTCTGACCATCAGTTTGAGGATGATACGCCGAGCTGAAATTTAAGCGGGTATCCATTGATTCATGCGACTTCTGCCAGAATCTTGAGGTAAATTGAGTGCCTCGATCTGAGATGATCTTCTTGGGAACTCCATGTAAACATACAATCCTGGAGATATATAATTCCGCCAATTTGGGACCATTATAGGTTTCCTTCACAGGGATAAAGTGGGCAATTTTAGTCAAACAATCCACTATAACCCATATAGAATCATATCCAGACTGAGTCCTTTGCAGTCCCACAATGAAATCCATGTTGATTTCTTCCCATTTCCATTCTGGCACTTTGATTGGTTGCAGTAACCCTGGTGGTCTTTGATGTTCCGCCTTAATCAGTTGACATGTATCACATATGGCCACATATTCTGCTACATCCCGTTTCATTCCATGCTACCAATATTAATCTTTAAGATCTTGATATATGTTCGTGTTTCCGAGATTAATGGAGTATGATGAGTCATGAGCTTCTCTTAGTATCAACTCTCTAATCTCCTTTATATCTGGAACATGATCCTCTCTCCAAGCCATAGGGTTCCTTGTTCATCCTCTTTAAAGTTTGGAGCTTTTCCTTTCTTCATCAATTGCTTGATCTCCTTGACCTTCTCATCATTCTTCTATCCTTCTCGTATGTCACGTTCAAGGGTTGAATCCACCTCCATAGCAACTGCTAGTCACCATACATAAGTTTAACCTTGCAAACTCTTCTTATAACTAGGGTTGAAGAGTTTGTACTGACAAATTGTTACATCATCCCTTTCTAAGAGCATCAGCGACCACATTAGCTTTTTCTGGATGGTAGTTGATTCCTATGTCAAAATCATTTATTAATTCCATCCAACGACGTTGTCTAAGGTTGAGATCTGGCTGGGTGAATATGTACTTCAAGATCTTGTGATCAGTGTATATCTCGGTTCTTTTTCCCATTAGGTAGTGTCTCCATATCTTCAGTGCATGAACAACAGCTGCCAACTCTAAATCATGGGTTGGATAATTCCTCCCATGCTTCCGAAGCTGTTTTGAAGCATAGGCTACAACACGTCCTTCTTGCATTAAGACACATCATAAGCCATGACCTGATGCATCACAATAAACAACAAACTCCTTCTGCATATCAGGCATCACCAGAACTGGTGCACTGGTTAACCTCTTCTTCAATTCAGCAAATCTCACTTCATATTCGGGGGTTCACTTGAAAGCAACTTCTTCTCAAGTAGCTTTGTTAATGGCTGAGAGATCTTTGAAAATCCCTCGATGAATCGACGATAATAACCAGCCATGCCCAAGAATCTTCGTATATCATGTACACTCTCAGGTGTTTCCCATTTAGAAACATCTAACACTTTGCCCGGATCTACTGCTATACCTCCTTCTGATATGACATGACCCAAAAATGATACCTCCTTTAGCCAAAACTCACACTTGCTAAGTTTGGCGTATAGCTTATGCTAGCAAAGCTTCTGTAGAGTCATCCTGATGTGCTCATCATGTTCTTCTTCAGTCTTGGAATAGATGAGTATATCATGGATGAACACCACTACAAACTTATCCAAGTACTCCATGAATACCTTGTTCATCAGGTACATAAAATAGGCAGGAGCATTAGTTAACCAAAATGACATAAATGTATATATATAAAGACCGTATCGAGAGACAAATGCGGTCTTGGAGATGTTCGAGGGTCGAATCTTCAATTGGTGATAACCCGAGCGAAGATCAATCTTAGAGAACACACATGCTCCTCGCAACTGATCAAAAAAATCTTCAATTATTGGTAGTGGGTACTTATTCTTGATTGTTACCGCATTCAAGGAACGATAATCCACACACCACCTTTGGGTACCATTCATCTTAGGTACAAATATAACTGGTGCTCCCCAAGGTGACAAGCTAGGACAAATATATCATTTCCCAAGTAACTCCTCAATATGATCCTTTAGTACCGCTAGTTGTTTAGCATCCATTCTATACGGCCTTTTATATATTGGGGCCGTTCCAGGTACTAACTCAATGATAAATTAATCTCTCGATCTGGGGGCATACCTAGTAAGTCATCTGGAAATACATCTGGAAACTCACTCACAACCCTGATGCCTTCTGTACTCTCAAGATGGTTGACTTGAACAACTGTCTCTTGTGTTTGATCTGGCCTAGACTCCATTGTGGTGCCATCTGTATGCGTCAAGCAAACTGTCCTAGTTGCACAATGAATTACTCTTTGATTCTTTGTCAGCCAGTCCATTCCGAGAATGATGTCTAGTCCTTGTGAGTCCAGTACTATTAGGTTTGCCACAAAGACTACCCCCCTTATATTTAAACCCACATTAGGGCATACATGCCTTGGTACCATCTCTCCTCCAGGAGAGTTAATTACCATTGCCCGATTCAAGAATGTAACTATCATGCCATGTTTATTTATGACTTTGGATATGAAAGAATGTGTAGCGCCTGAATTAAACAATCTGTGGCGAGGTGTGAATTAGAGGGAAACATACCGATCACCACATAAGATGCCTCTTGAGCCTGCTCCAGTGTCACATGATTGACACGTTCGGGTGGGTTCCGCTGCTTCTTTGGGCAATTGTTGGAGTAGTATCCCATTTCTCAACACTTATAGCACTGAACTCCAGCAGTATTGTTCTGACCCTTGTTACCTCCTAGTTGGTTCCTCTGTGGCTGCCCATTGGGACGGCTAGCTGGTGCTGTTGGGCGAGGTGGTTGCATCTGCTAGTGAGGGGGTTGCATTGGTTGGTGTGGATGCTGTTGTTGCTGGCGCATCTGCTGGTTGTATGGTGTGGGTGGCTTGTAGGTGGGGTTTGGATACCTCTGTCCTGAGTAGGAGTTCATAGGACGAGTCATGGGTGCTGTAGGTTGAGGGGCAAATCGAGGGCATACATTGCTACCAAAAGCATGTCCTTGAGCCAGCTTCCTCTTCCTGTCATCATCATCTAACTCTTTCTTGGCCCTCTCTACTTCAAAAGCCTTCTCAACCAACTTCTGAAAGTTGTTGTAGTCACTAGAAGACATGGTGAACTTCAACTCCTTGTCAAGTCCATTCTTGAAGCGTAACTGCTTCTTAGAATCAGTGTCCACATCTACTAGTGCGTAGCGAGACAACTATGTGAATGTGTTCAAGTAAGCTCGCACAGTCATACGACCATGCTTCAGCATGAGAAATTCCTCACGTCTTGCTTGGACTTATCCCTCGAGCACGAAGTGGTTGCGGAAGTTAGTCATGAATTCCTCTCAAGTGATGTTATCTGGGTTCTAATGGGCTTCAGTGAAAGTAGTCCACCAGTCAGCGGCAGGTCCTTAGAGTTGGTGGGAAGCTAGTAGTACCTTCTCCCTTCACACTGAATAATCCTCAACTTGCTCTCAACTGCTCTAAGCCAGTCGTCAGCATCCATTGGCTCACTAATTGTTGCAAAGGTAGGTGGATGGGTGTTATGTAAGTCCCTTAGGAATGACCTAGGCTGAAACGGTGGTGGTGGTGGTGGAGGGTTGTGTGGTGGTGGTGGTGGTTGTTGCATATTGGTCACTATCTAGGTGAGGTTGTTGAGTAGCTTGGTCTGAATGGCCATCATTTGTTGGATGTGCTGTACTGCTGGGGCTCCCCGAGCACCCCTACCCATCCATCCTGGTAAACCTCCAAGTCCATCCTCTTGGGGTGGAGCACCCCGACCACGACCTCTGCCTCTACCAGCCATCTGTATTGGAAATTACTGAAGTTTTAGAACAATAGACGAGGTGTAAAAGAATACACTATGGTAAAATGGTCCCAACTACATTCATCAAGGATAATATATATATATATATATATATATATATATATATATATATATATATATATATATATATATATATAAAGAAAATCTATTAACCAACTAGTTCGGATGTGGACAGGATGCCAAGGCATTGCACAACTCGCACAACACACAAGCAAGCCTATATACAACTGACGTGGATGTGGACAGGATGCCTAAGCATTCCACAACTCACGTCGCACACACACACACACCATGAAGCAAACCACTAATACAATACCATAGATAACACGACTCAAGACTAGAGAGGGCATAGCTACATGCTCTTACATACTACGGGTAGGTGTCCTGAGTCGTCCAACAGGGTAGGGAGTCTACTCCTGCTCGTCTGGGTCCTCGTCGGAGTCCTCCTCGTTCTCCTCCTCTAGGTCCTCCTCTGGGCCTCCTCCGAGTCCTCCGGTGAGTGCTCGCAGCGTTCATGGGAGTCTGGGTCCCAACGCTCACCGTCTGACGCGTACTATGGGAGTTCAGGTCAGTCGTAGTAATCCTCCGGTAGCGTTGGAGAAGCTGCTCGTAGCGGTCAGTAAAATCCCTACATTCTTGAAGCTCCTGCTGAAAATGCTGGAGTCGTGAGGACAACTCCACAACGTCGTCAAGAGCGAGGTATAGAGGCCCCTCGACGTCGCGTCCAGCAAAGTCGGTTGTTCCACTAGGGCGCTGAGGGGTGAACGCGTGCTTCGTGCGCTCCAGACAAACCTGTGGCCATGACTCCAATACGTGGTCGCCTCCCACGTAGTGTCCTCCTCAGAAGCACGTTGAGAGCTCCTCCAAGCCGAGGAGTAGTGCACGTGCAGCAGCTCTGAGTCGTAGTAGATCGACAGCTGGCTAGTCCACTCCAGTCCACCAGTCGATGGCACAGAGGCCCTAGTAGTGTGGTAGATGAAACGAACACGGTACTCATGGTACCCCGCTGTACGAAGGAGGGAGCAAAGGCGGCTACGCATCCCCGCTGCAGCACGTCCAAAAGAGATCAGCACTGTCTCCCTACTGGGCACATGAGGTGCGGAGCGGCTGGCTAGAGCGTGTCGAGGAACACAACCACCAATCATCTTGCCGGCCATCTACTTGATGCGCACCATCTACAAATATTTGAAAAGGAGAGAGTGAGATCAATAAATCATGTTAGAATAAAAACAATAAGTACAGTAAGGTAAGAAGCACAAGGATTGAGGTAGGAAACACAAATTTTTGGAAATACTATTTTATAAGAAAATAATATAGTCCTTATTTCGACCATTTCTAACTAGGCTTGCGTCCTATGGGCAACACGGCCCTTATATTACTTTGTCACAACCGGTCATTGAAAGCATCTAGGCCCCATGAGGTACGGTTTCAGTGATTAATGACAACCATTCGATTTTACTAATGACTTTGTGAATGCAAGGTCCCAATAATCACTCAATCAAATGAAATCAAAATGACATTGGAGACCCATATAAAATCAACGAATGAGATCAAATCGAATCATATGAAGACAAGAAGTGAAAGCTCTAACTTGACATCACTCAATGCTTGAAGACTATCAGAATACATCTCAAACAAGTGTCAAAGAGGTCACAAGTTCAAATTCCAAAAGAACAACTCAGAACAACTCAAAGTCAACAAGTTGAACACACCGGATCATCCGATGATTTCTGAGTTGACTACATCGGTCGAGTTGTGTCAACAGAAGAAGAAGACCTCAGAGCAAAGCACTCATCGGATCATCCGATCTATGGCTCAGTCACATCGATCCATCATTACAGTTTGCAACATCATTGGACCAAGTGAAGCACCAGATCATCCGATGTACAAAGGTGTGAACATCGGTTGATTACTCTAGTAAGCCTCAAGTTCAAGATAATTCTGAAGGAAGAGCCACCAGATCATTCGATGATGAAGATGAAGCTACATCGGTCTAACAACGGTCATATCTGACACCATGACGTCAGCCATCTTAATTAGACCGATGATAACCAAGGGGGAGACATCGGATCATCCGATGTGTACAATAAAGTTCTGTCAGCCTACTTTTCCAACGGCTATTTCGGGGAGGTTGGCTTTAAATACCCCCTAAGCCAATCATTACAGCAAGTCTTGATACTCAGAAGCTAACAACACATCCAAGAGCACTCAAGACCAAGAGCTTACACTTCTACACCCATTTGATCATTTGTATAGGCTAGATCTAGCTAGAGAAAAGCTTGTGTGCGTCCTTTCTCTGTGATTGGAGTCTCTAGGCTAGTGAGAGGTTGAAGAGATCCTTCCGGAGCTTGCCAAGGTGTGTGTGGAAGCCCAGAAGATCAAGGATTGTACAAGGCTTGAGCTCCACCTTGCCGGAGATGGCGAACGGAGAAGATTAGTGAAGACCCCCTTGTCTCGGTGACTTGGGAGTGGCAAAACCCTTCGGTGGGTGCCACAACGTGGATGTAGGAAGATCCTTGTGATCTTGCCGAACCACGGGATAAACTCCGTGTCTCCGTGTCTTTTGAGCGTTTGCATCCCTCTCCCTCCTCTTTACATTATGCAATCTTTATTCCGCAATTTATATTTACGTTGATTGCATAGATAAACCGCATAGGGAATTGGGCTTTAGTCGTTAACTTTTAATTGTCTTAAAATTTTAAAGAAAGCCCAATTCACCCCCCCCCCCCCCTCTTGGGTGTTTCGATCCATACAATTGGTATCAGAGCAAGGTTGCTCATAGGATCTTCTAGCTTCACCGCTAGAGAGCAAAAATGGCCAAGGTTGGGGGTTCGGTTCCTATCTTCGAGGGCAAGAACTTTGCCTATTGGAAAGCACGCATGCGCGCTTACCTAGAGGCTATTGCTCCCGAAGTATGGGAAGCGACTCATGCGGGGTTTGGAGAACATAATTATGTTGGTGATCAAATTAAATGGGATGCTAAGGCTAGGAATGCAATCTATGAATGCATAAGTCAAGATGTCTTTTCTAGAATTGCTAGTAAGGAAAAGGCTTGTGAAATTTGGGCTTGCTTGATAGAAATTCATGAGGGTTCATCTCGTGTAAAGGAACTTAAATATCACATGCTTAAAGCAAAATATGATGAATTTAAGATGCTTCCTCATGAAAATGTTAATGAAATGTTTTCACGCTTAAATGTTCTTATTGAGGAGATTAATGCTCTTGATATTGCGTCTCTTGGCAAGGGACTCATCAACCGTAAGATCCTCATGCTTCTTCCCAAGCCAAAGTACAACATCATCAACTCCATGCTCCAAAAAGAGTCACTTGACCACATTGAAGTTTCGGAGCTCATTGGAGAAATACACGCTCATGAGATGAGTGTACTTGGGATGATGGAGCAATCATCATAAAAAACTATTGCTCTAAAGGTCTCCACCAAGAAAACGAGCTTCAAGAAGAAGAAGGTGGTTGAGCCTAGCTCAAGTGAAGAAGAGCAAGCATCAAGTGAAGATGATGATGATGAGGTTGCCTTGATGATGAGAAAGTTCTCACGCTTGAACTCCAAGATCGCCAAGAAGGGATACACCTTTGATCCCAAGAAGAAAGCGTTCCTACCAAGGAGAGATGATCGCAAGACTTGCTACAATTATGGTGATCAAGGCCACATCTCCTATGATTGTCCAAAACCGGACAAAAGGAGAGAGAACTACAAGGGCAAGCAACGCAAGCTTGAAGAAAGTGATGATGATGAAGAAGAGGTCAAATCCAAACCAAGGGCCTTTGGGAAGAAGAAACAAGACAAGGGAAAGAAGGCAAGACTCTTCCCAAAGAAGAGAATTGGCCCACAAAAGGTGTTCATGTGTGAGGCGAATGAATGGGTCACCGATGAAGAAACAAGTGATGAAGAGAGTGAAGAGGAAGGAGAAAGCTTGGCCGGCCTCGCCATCGCCAACAATGATGATGCACCTCTTCATCCACCGCCCATGTGCCTCATGGCGAAAGGTAACACCAAGGTATGTGATGACTCTAGTGATGATGAGCTTTCTCCCAATGATTTAACTTCTTTGATAAATGAATAGCATGCTATCATTAAGAGAGAAAAGAGTAAGGTTAAAGTGCTTGAAGAAACTTGTGCTAAACTTGAGAGTACTAACCTTGATTTGCTTGACAAGTATGAAAGCATACTTAAAGAGCATGACACGCTCAAATTCCATGTCAAGCAAATTGAGGAAGAAAATGCTAAAATTAAGATAGATAATCATGAACTTGACTTAGCACATCAAACACTCTTGGAAGAGCACAACAAGTTAATATGAGAACATCAAACACTTAACCTTGCTCATGACATGCTTGATCAAGAATTGAAAAATATGAAGAAGCAAACTCTTAATAATAAGATATCCATTACTTCTCATGCCACTAATGCTTTGCACAAGTCTTTGCCTATGAAAGCTAATGCTAGGGAGAAGGACTTGTTGGAAGAAATTGAGAGTCTCCGCACTAGTGTGGCTAGACTTTCAAAAGGAGAAGTCAAGCACAAGGAAATTCTCTTCCAACAAGCTAAGGCCTTCAACAAGAGAGGACTTGGATCCTTCCCGGTGCCTAACAAAGGAAAGGTGCTCTCACTGGAGCTAAGAACAAGCTTCATCAAGGAAGTTGGTTCTTATTGCCAACATTGTGAGGTCACCGGTCACCACACAAGGGAGTGTCCTCTTCCTAACCGACCTTCTCCTAAATTGCCTACTAACTATAAATCTACTTTCAATGATCATTATTATCTCTTGAGTAAAGTACAAGGCAAGGTGAAGGCTAGGTTCATTGGCAAAGACATGAAGGGCATGAAGGGGAAGCTCACCAAGCAACTTTGGGTCCCAAAAACACTTGTATCACACATACAAGGACCTAAGTTGGCTTGGGTTCCTAAAGCCAAAAATTGAATTCATGTGTGTAGGTGAACTACAAAGCCGGAGGAAAGCATTGGGTACTCGATAGTGGGTGCACTCAACATATGACCAGCAATGATGGTATGTTCACCACCATAGAAAACCCCGTCAACCTTTGGTGATAACTCTAAGGGAAAGGTAATTGGGTTAGGTAAAATTGCTATTTCAAATGACTTGTCCATTTCGAATGTCTTGTACGTTAAATCACTTAGCTTTAATTACTTTCTATTGCACAACTATGTGATCTTGGACTAACGTGCACTTTTAGCAAGAATGATGTTGTTGTGAGTAGTGAAACTAGCCAAGACATAGTCTTCATAGGATTCCGGCATGGACATCTCTACCTAGTGGACTTCGCCAATAAGAATGCTAGCTTGACCACTTGTCTTTTCACTAAGAAAAGCTTGGGATGGCTATGGCACCGACGCATACCGCACATTGGAATGAGCAAACTCAAGAAGTCATTCAAGCTTGGGATGGTAACCGGTGTGAAGGATGTCACATTTGAGAAGAACAAGCTTTGTAGCGCTTGTCAAGCCGGGAAGCAAGTTGCTTCACACCACCCAATGAAGACAATGGTGTCAACCTCCAAGCCACTTGAACTACTCCACATGGACCTCTTTGGACCGTCCACATATCAAAGCCTAGGCGGTAACCTCTATTGTCTCGTTATTGTTGATGACTATTCTCGCTATGCTTGGACTCTATTTTTAGGAGACAAGAGTGAAACTCCGGAAGTGTTCAAGACCTTTGCCAACCGTGCTCAAAGGGAATTCCAACTTCCCATTATCAAGGTCCGGAGTGACAACGGCACCGAATTCAAAAATTACAACATTGGGGAGTGGTGTGACCGTGAAGGAGTGAAGCATGAATTTTCGGCCACATACACCCCCCAACAAAACGGTGTTGTTGAAAGAAAGAACAAGACACTCATCACTCTTGCAAGAGCAATGCTTGATGACTATGGCATGTCGGAGAAGTTTTGGGCTGAAGCAATCAACACAGCGTGCCATGCCGCAAATAGGGTCTACCTACATCGACTACTTCAAAAGACCCCGTACGAGCTTCTCATTGGGAGAAAGCCCAACATCTCCTACTTTCGAGTCTTTGGGTGCAAGTGCTATATCTACCGCAAGAAAAGGCTCGGTAAGTTTGAAAGAAGATGTGATGTTGGTATATTTCTTGGTTATGCATCAAACTCAAAAGCATATCGAGTATTCAACCAAACCTCCAGTTTAGTTGAAGAAAGTTGTGATGTTGAATTTTATGAATCTAATGGCTCCCAAGAGGAGAGTTTTGGTCATGATGAAATAGATGATGAGCCTCTACGAGAAGCCATGAAGAACATGACCATTGGAGACATCAAGCCGGAAGTTGAAGAGGGCCATGATAAAGGGGGAGCTTCAAGTTCCAACAACAACACATCTATGGCGCCTCAAGTTGACGAAGAAGAGAAGAATGATCCATTGCCAACTCAAGACTCACAAGCACAACAACATCAAGAAGAAAAAGAAGTCCATGATCAAGTCCAACCACAAGAGGAACAACACGCATCACCTTTGCCAAGTGCTTCACAACCGCTTATGAGGCATGGACGCATCTCCAAGGCGCATCCAATGGACCAAATCATTGGAAGTCCGTCAAGGGGTGTAAGTACACGTTCTCACCACGTTGCTTCGTTTTGTGAGCACTACTCTTTTGTTTCGTGTGTAGAACCCACTCACATTGAGGAAGCGCTCCGAGACCCAAATTGGGTGATGGCCATGCAAGAAGAACTCAACAACTTCATCCGCAATGAAGTTTGGGTGTTGGAGGAGTGACCCAAGGACAAGAACGTCATTGGAACAAAGTGGGTGTACCGCAACAAACAAGATGAGAATGGCGTTGTGGTCCGCAACAAGGCAAGACTTGTGGCTAAAGGGTTCTCACAAGTTGAAGGACTAGATTTTGGGGAAACATTTGCCCCGGTCACCCGGCTAGAAGCCATCCGTATACTTCTTGCCTTTGCTTCACATCATAATATTAGACTTTATCAAATGGATGTGAAAAGTGCCTTTCTTAATGGCTACATTAACGAGCTTTTTTATGTTGAACAACCTCCCGGGTTTGAAGATCCGAGGAATCCTAACCATGTGTATAGGTTGCACAAGGCGCTCTACGAGCTCAAGCAAGCACCTAGGGCGTGGTATGAACGACTACGGGACTTCCTCATCATGCAAGGATTTAAGATCGGGAGGGTGGACACCACACTCTTCACCAAGGACATCAACGGAGATTTGTTCATTTGTCAAATTTATGTTGATGATATTATTTTTGGTTCAACTAACGAAGCTTTTAGCCATGAGTTTGGCAAAATGATGTCTAGGGAATTCGAGATGTCAATGATTGGTGAGCTCAACTTCTTCCTTGGATTCCAAATCAAGCAACTTCAAGAGGGAACCTTCGTCTATCAAGAGAAGTACACCAAGGACCTCTTGAAGAAATTTGAGATGGGAGATTGTAGCTCAAGAAGCACTCCAATGGCAACAAATTGCCATCTCGACGCGGATAAGGACGGTAAACCTATTGACCAATCTCACTACCGTTCTATGATTGGTTCATTGCTTTATCTTACCGCATCTAGGCCCGATATAATGTTTAGTGTATGCTTATGTGCTCGCTTTCAAGCGGCACCTAAAGAATCGCATAAGAAGGCGGTCTTTAGGATACTTAGGTATCTTAAGCATACCCCTAGTATGGGCTTGTGGTACCCTAAAGGTACAACCTTCCATCTCTTGGGATACTCGGATTCAGACTTTGCCGGATGCCGTGTGGATCGCAAGAGTACCTCCGGTGGGTGCCACTTGCTTGGGCGTTCCCTAGTCTCTTGGTCTAGCAAGAAAAAAAAATCCGTCGCTTTGTCCACGGCGGAAGCGGAATACATTGCGGTCGGTGCATATTGTGCCCAAATTCTTTACATGAAGCAAACCCTTTTGGACTTTGGAATTAAACTTGGTTGTGTGCCTCTCCTTTGTGACAATGAAAGTGCGGTTAAGATAGCTAAAAACCCCGTTCAACACTCCCGCACTAAGCACATTGATATTCGCCATCATTTCTTAAGGGACCATGAAGCTAAGGGAGACATCTCTTTGAGAGGTGTTAGGTCCGAAGAACAATTGGCGGATTTCTTCACTAAACCACTTGATGAGAAAACCTTTTCCAGGCTAAGAAGTGAATTAAATGTGCTAGATGCAACAAACGTCATGTAAGAATGCATATCATATAGGTCTTGTCTAACTCCCAAAGGATAGGGGTGAGCTAGAAATAGTTTTCCCTGAGGAAGCCTTTGGAATGTTCAAACTTGGCAAGATAGATTTACTTTATGTCTTGCATGATGCCTGCCATATAGATTTACAAATTCTTGCATTATAAAATGATTGGCATTGCATACGGTAGATTGTCACAAAGGGGGATCCACCTCATGAGAAAGAGACTTGTTTGAAATGAAACATCTCAACTCACATAAGGTGGAAAGAACAAAATGTTAGGTGCATTAATGCCTAAGAGGAACATGCTCTATTGAGATAGTAGTTTTCATACTCTACCTCACAAAGCATGGGCCTTACATTTTATTTGGATAATTTCCTCCCTTGTTTTTCTCGTTGTTCCTTTTGCATTAAGGATTAGCCAAGTTATTGGCATATTAGTATCTTTGAGGGGAAAGGGGTTGCCCAGAAAGTCCTAAGACATGTGTTTCTCTTTGCTTGGTTGTTTGGTCAAAGGACATATATGGGATGTTTTTGTTCTGTAGTCATCGGATGATCCGATGCCTAGGTCAATCCCTCGTCGGACCATCCGGTGTCAACACCCTTCTTTTGAACACCCTTACTGTGCCATTCGACCGATGATACTAAACCTAAACGTCGGTTCATCCGATGTCAACAGCAATTTTTGAATATCCTTACTGTGGCATTCGACCGATGTACATTCCATCTAACATCGGTTCATCCGGTGTTAAAATAACGGCTAGGGTTTGGGACCCACTACTTAAACCCGTGCGCCGCCGGCCCGTTTCTCTCTCCCCGACGCTTCGCTCTCCCGTGCCCTCGCCACCGCCGATCACGCCGCCCACCGACCGCGCGCCACCGCCTCTCCCTCCGGCTGCCGCCGCCGACATCCGGCCACCGCCGCCGCCGCCCACAGTGCCGCACACCCGCGCCACCGCCTCCACCCTCGTGCCGCTCGCCACACCGCCGTCTCCACCACTCCCACCGCATCCATGCGCCGCCTCTGCTCCACCCCGGCACCACAGCAGCCCCCCCCCCCTGGTGACATCTCTGTGGTGCCTCCCACGCTCCATCGCCGCTTGGGTTTCGTCCGCGACACAATTGTCATTTCCCCGTGCGGTCGACCCCGTCAAAGCTCAACTCGGAGATTGCAATGGCTCGCGACAAGAAGAACAAGGGCAAGGCCATCGCGGAGCCTGCCGCGAAGAAGCAAAAGCTGTCCAAGGAGGAGAAGAAGGCCTTGATGGCCGCTCGCGCCGCCGAGGAGCGTGAGCGAGGCCAAGGAAGGTCATTGAGGATTCACGAGGCCCGTCCTAGGCAGCCTCCCGTGATCGACGACTCCGAAGCCGAAGAGGAGCCCGTTGAGCATCTCGTCCGCCGGCGCTCAGCCTGGACACGTGGGGGTCACACCGAGGCTGCAGTTCCACATCCAAGACCGACTGCTGCCGACAGTCGTGAGGACAGGGAGGCCCAGCGTGCCATCTATGAGATGGACACCACTGTCCATGTCGCAGAAGGAGTCCGTCTCACAGACTATCGGAAGCTGAAGGCGAAGCAGCTTCGGAAGCTCAGATGGAATGTGCTACTGGAGGAGTGGTACCCGCAGCCCCGGGAAGCTTTGGTGGACAGTCGCTGCTGGACTGTCACGCAGGCGTCTCTCTACGAGACTTACAGACGCCGAGGCCACAACCTGTTCCAACACAATTATCTGGATTGGGGACAGCTAGCTTTGGCAGCAGAGATGGAGATCCATCCGTACTTTGAGAGATACCGAGGCTTGGTGGAGTTGATGGCATATGAGTGGAGTGCCTATGTGGAAGATTGGGTCCGCGTCTTCTACGTCACCCTCTGTCTCGGAGGGCAGAAGATCTATTGACTTCATGTTCATGGGTCAGCACTACCACCTGACGAGACAGACGCTGGGACAGTTGCTTGGAGTAGACCTACACGACACCTACATTCATGAGAAGGTCTATGGACAGGCAGATCCGCCAAGGAGGCCGCTCACTGGAGGAGTGGCTCCTGCTCTGGAGGAGATCAGATCTTTGTTTGGACCTACCTTCTCTCCAGACCAGCCGAGGGTGCCGGCTTTGTTGACTCCAGCAGTGCGCATTGTGCACCTCGCCTTGCGCCGCACGCTTCTGCTGAGGTCCATCTATCTTGAGGGATTCACTAGCCTCCAGCAGACGATCCTGTTCTACATCATGAACGGGATGGACTTTGACATAGTGGATGTCATCATTTGCGAGATGGAGGATGTGATCACAGACGGTGTTGGCATGATGAGGCAGCTTGTCTATGGCATTGGATCAGCTACCTGCTAACCATAATGGTTCCCGAGGGGTCCGCCGTGCACGACCGTCTTTCTGACGAGAGTGTGTCACGGTTCAGACACTACCGAGCTCCAGCTCCAGGGGACCGCCGCCTTGGCCGCCCTATTGAGCGTCAGGTCAAGGCGATGCTGTCCGAGGAAGACTGGTCTCACTTGGAGAAAGAAGATGAGCGTCTAGCTGAGGCAGAGGCTCAGGGAGGAGACCTGCAGGACGTCTGGTCCGAGAACGACACAGACGAGAGTGTCAAGGAGTACGTCCCTCCTCCTCCACCCTCACCGAGGCAGCACGATGCAGAGGCAGGAGGTTCAGCTGCTCCACCACCTCCTGTGTCCGAGGCGCAGGTGTCACAATCGTCAGAGCTGTCGACATTTCTTTAGCAGATGATAGAGCAGCAGCGCCAGGACAGGCTCGCGGCTGAGCAGGCCAGGGCAGAGAAGGCTGCTCACCTGGCACAGCTTCAGAGGTAGCAGCAGGAGCTTCAGCTGGAGATCGCCCGACAGAGGCGAGAGGATACGGACCGGTTCACGAACCTTGTTGATCAGATGCACCGCCGTACCCTCGACCAGCAGTAGCAGACTCAGTAGGCTATGATGGGGATCCTAGGGTTGATCACCAACCTATACACTCAGACCGGGATCGCCCTTCCTCCACAGCAGCCTGGACTGGGACTGGCTCCAGGTGCGACTCAGGTGCCTGCTTCTCCGATTCCTTCTATCAGCATGTCACCACTTCTGGCACCCAGCGCACCGATCCACTCTCCTCTGCCGGCGACGACTCTGTTCCAGCAGACGCCGACATCTGTGGTCAGTTCTCAGCTTCCCCCAGCTCCAGCTCCACCAGCGCCTCCTGTACCTGCTACCTCCTCTCCAGCACCGATAGCGGTTCCCCCAGCTCCCTCCGCTCCAGCTCCTGCGACCGGCCACTCCAGCTCTGACGACAGCGACGGTGACCAGTTCGTCATCACGCCTAGCTCTCAGGGTCAGTAGGCTCTCTGATCCCTTTTTGGTGTCTTGATGCCAAAGGGGGAGAAGAGGTAGAGGGGTCAGGGGGAGTAGTTTCCTAGTCTCAGGGGGAGTTTTCATTTCTATCTATTTCTTATGTAATTTTGTGTGCTTGAGTACCTTTTGTAATATTAATTAAGCACCTTTCTACTTGTGTCATTTGCTTATGGTATTAATCGTTAAGCTTTTCGTGCCACTTCATTTGATTTCTACAAGGTCATTGTGTCCTATCTTGTATTCATTGCATATCTATTTTTGAGTATTGTACCATCAAATTCATTACTGTTGCGCTTTAAATTATTGTGTTGTCATCAATCACCAAAAAGGGGGAGATTGAAAGCATCTAGGCCCCATGAGGTACGGTTTCGGTGATTAATGACAACCATTCAATTTTACTAATGAATTTGTGAATGCAAGGTCCCAATAATCACTCAATCAAATGAAATCAAAATGACATTGGAGACCCATATAAAATCAACGAATGAGATCAAATCGAATCATATGTAGACAAGAAGTGAAAGCTCTAACTTGACATCACTCAATGCTTGAAGACTATCAGAACAACATCTCAAACAAGTGTCAAAGAGGTCACAAGTTCAAATTCCAAAAGAACAATTCAGAACAACTCAAAGTCAACAAGTTGAACACACCGGATCATCCGATGATTTCTGAGTTGACTACATCGGTCGAGTTGTGTCAACAGAAGAAGAACTCAGAGCAAAGCACTCATCGGATCATCCGATGTATGGCTCAGTCACATCGGTCCATCTTTACAGTTTGCAACATCATTGGACCAAGTGAAGCACCGGATCATCCGATGTACAAAGGTGTGAACATCGGTTGATTACTCCAGTAAGCCTCAAGTTCAAGATAATTCTGAAGGAAGAGCCACCGGATCATCCGATGATGAAGATGAAGCTACATCGGTCTAACAACGGTCATATCTGACACCATGAGGTCAGCCATCTTAATTAGACCAATGATAACCAAGGGGGAGACATCGGATCATCCGATGTGTACAATAAAGTTCTGTCAGCCTACTTTTCCAACGGCTATTTCGGGGAGGTTGGCTTTAAATACCCCCTAAGCCAGTCATTACGGCAAGTCTTGATACTCAAAAGCTAACAACACATCCAAGAGCACTCAAGACCAAGAGCTTACACTTCTACACCCATTTGATCATTTGTATAGGCTAGATCTAGCTAGAGAAAAGCTTGTGTGCGTCCTTTCTCTGTGATTGGAGTCTCTAGGCTAGTGAGAGGTTGAAGAGATCCTTCCGGAGCTTGCCAAGGTGTGTGTGGAAGCCCGGAAGATCAAGGATTGTACAAGGCTTGAGCTCCACCTTGCCGGAGATGGCGAACGGAGAAGATTAGTGAAGACCCCCTTGTCTCGGTGACTTGGGAGTGGCAAAACCCTTCGGTGGGTGCCACAACGTGGATGTAGGAAGATCCTTGTGATCTTGCCGAACCACGGGATAAACTCCGTGTCTCCGTGTCTTTTGAGCGTTTGCATCCCTCTCCCTCCTCTTTACATTATGCAATCTTTATTCCGCAATTTATATTTACGTTGATTGCATAGATAAATCACATAGGGAATTGGGCTTTAGTCGTTAACTTTTAATTGTCTTAAAATTTGAAAGAAAGCCCAATTCACCCCCCCCCCCTCTTGGGCATTTCGATCCTTACAGTCATCGAAAAGATGAATAGACGCTAACCACATGTACGCCAGGATCAGTTAAATCGTACATGCGTTGACGAAAGTGAGATATCATTACATAGCCATGTTCGAATACATAATAAGTCTTACAATATGACCCGAAGGTCTACAAATACACACCACTATCCTATATACATCATCTAAACTATTTACAAAGTTCAAACTAAAGCGGAAGAATAGATAGATAGACAGGACTCCTTCTTCACAGGCAGTCGCGTGAAGGATCGCCAGCCTAGACCATGTCCTCTAGGTTGATGAAGAAATCTTCCGGCGCCACTTCTTCTTCATATGTTGAAGGGGAAGTAAATGCTTGAGTACGTAGAGTACTCAGCAAGTGTGGGAAGAGGATTACATGAATGGCTAGAACAAGGATAGGCCAATTATGGCTTAAGCACTATGCTTAGAATCTAACCTTAGCTTTCAGTTATTCAATATCATAACAGATAAATATTCCAACAGATAATAATGATGATGAATATAACTTGAATCATAAATAACTACCATTTCCTAACCATAGACTAATTATAAACTGGCCCCAAGCCGCTCTTGTCCGTGAGCACGGCTGTCATGACAGTTTTCCATTTCTCTGCAGAGCGTGAACCCTTTACCAACAAGCAGTGATTTCATCCCCTATTGCCAGGTGGACGGAGTAAACCTACCTGAATGCCCGTGGTAGCTAACCACATTAAACACTTCCTTTGGTGTGAGGCCAAGAGATCACCACATGGTCTTTACAAATGTACTCCCAACTAGTGGTAGCCCACTAAGGTTTCACCGCTGAGGCATTCCCGGAGTAACCCTCCACCTCAGAAACCCCCTCTTGATCCTTGTGGTTCCCAAAGCAGTACTCTTGCATCATTCCCCGCACCATCCAACTACTAGCATTTCATCAGGAGAAACCTAATTAGTTGACCAAGCCGCCCCATCTCAGTCTCGTTGTGGTACTATAAAGCTTAGTGGCTTCCTCCATAAACCGGTCCTTAGAATCCGGTGGTGCTAAACCTAATCCCAAGTCTCGTGCAAATTGCACCATACCAAATCCAACCAGCTACTATTGTGTGTCCATCATGACTAAAATAATCATAAAATATAGTATAGCTCATGTGTATGATATTCCATTCCCTAAGTCTAAGCATGGCTAAGCATAATCAAAATCTATCTACTTCCCAACCCAATTCAGGTTACAAGGAATTATATGGAACAGGGCATGCAACATGAAATAGGACATTATTTTATTTAGCATGCAACTAACTAACATCCTAAAATTGGTACAAGATGGTCTAGGGCACTTATCTTCTTCGAAGACCTGGTTGTAGTTGATGTCTTGATCTTAAAGGTTAAAAGTTAGGTCGAAGTACGACTCTAAATATATTGCTAGAACATGGCAAAAAGAAATAAAAGTTAAATAAGTATATAGCACACAAAGTATGGCATTACAACATTCACATAAGCAAAAAATCCTACACTAATACGTCCCTACGAAGCATTTATTACTTTACATAGCCAAAATATGTATCTAACATTTATTTTACATTTCTAAGATTTATTAATGGGCTAAAATCATTTTTATTGAATTTCCTATGGCCAAAATATATTTTAAAACATTTTAATTAATTTCCTATGGTCAAAATATATTTTATGTGCACTCTACACTTTTATTACAGCATAAAAAGAATTTATACAAATTTTCCTACTGTTTTTATATTTATTTTACCATTTTTATCAATTTTATACACATTAAATACACTAAACAATATTTAGCAATTAAATAAATCATTAGGGACTTTCTGGTAATTTTAAAAAAATAATTTAGTAAATTTCCAGGGGCTGGATCCCATAATTCCTTGGTTTTAATCTAATTCCAAAGAGTACAGGGGGTAGATCGATAAATTGAGGACTAAAACATGATTATCTTCAAGTCCAGGGGGTAGCTCCTAAGTTTCTGAGGGCCTGGGCGCAAAAGCGGCAACGGGAAAAGGGAATTCAATGTGGGCTGTTGATTTCAAAACGAATGCGCGAGATTTAACTAAACGAACCGGTATGGGACGATATAATCTCGGACATTCGGTTTGAACCGAGGGCCGAGATGCGGCCTTGTTGCCCCTGGCGACACAGGCGGCGCACGGCGCGGTGGCGCTTGGCGCCCGCGGCGGCGACCTCGCCGGCGTTGGCCAAATCGTCCAAAATGCCGCCTAATCTATGCGTATTTGATGCAAAACGAAAGAGAGGGATGAGGAGAGCACACCTTGGGTGTTCCCGGGGTCCGAAATCGGGTGGAGGCAAGTCGGGGACGAGGGGCGACGGTAAACAGCGTCGGCACCCATCAAATCCGGCGAAACTACGGCGATCTCTCCGCGAAACATTGCCCGGTTGGCTCCTGGAGTCATGGCAAAGCGATTAGAGGGAGGAGGGGAGGGAGATAATCGTCGGTTAGTCGGGAACAAGTGCGACGGACCTTGGCGACGGCGAGGCTAGGGTTAGGCGCAGAGGGAGAGAAAGAGTGAGGTAGGACGGCAATTTATAGAGGGGATAGGAGCGGCGGTTGACGGCGATCGAGAGTGGCGGTTCCTTGGCTTGGTTCCGCGCGGGGAGGAGCGGTTAGAGGGGGTGGGCGCGCGGCATGGGCGTGGCATAGGGAGAGAGGCGGCGGTTGCCCACTGGTAGGGAAGACAAGCGGGCCCCGCACGGCAGTGAGAGAAGGGGGAGGGATGGGCTGCGGGTGGGAAGAAAGGAGGTGGGCCAAAAGTGGAGTTTTTGGCCCAGTAGGGATTTTAACCCTTTTTCTTTTTCTTTTCTTTTCTTTTGATTTGATTTCAAATTTAAACTTCAATGTAATCTACCTGTTTGTATTCAAAAATTTCACACAAAAATGCTCATACAAATGCACTTTGTATTATTCATTTTATTTACAAAATTATAGATGTTACATGGAATCAATCAACGAGCTAACCCGTGTTGCTGAATCTTCTTTGTTATGTATGTATTTAACCCGTGACAAGGACCGAGAACAGCTCATCTCATCTCTGCGGCGGAAGCATCTACGCTCGTTCGTTAGGGTCCTACAGCGGGTTTGACAAAAGTAGCTAAAAGTGTCCTAATCTATACGACTAGATTACAGTGCACTGCGATTGTAATGAGACAAGTTATACATTCCGCCAGAATGCCGAGCCTCTCTCAGGGTCATGTATTTATGCTGATTAAGATTGCATTGGTGATTACATCGGTTACAGATAAGATCGATAAAACAGATTACAATAACCTTCGTTCTATCCTGTCCTACACACTACAGTACTATGCTTATCAAATCCTGAATTACCCAACTGAACATACTCAACTGTGTAACACTGCACCTCAACCTGAGCCCACTTTGAAGTTTCAGATTGTGGCACAATCGATCGTGTGTTGGCTGCAGAAGAGTCTTGGTGAAAATGTCAGCTATTTGATCTGACGAAAAAAATGAAGCTGACATCCAACAGTCCTCTTTCATTAAAAAAATCAACAGTCCTGCTGCTACCCTTTTTCTTACGAGATGGAAGTCCACTTCTGTATGCTTGGTGCGAGCATAAAAACTGGATCGGCAGTTAAAGTAGATGGCGTCCAAATTATCAAACTATTGACACAAAACTTATGAATCTCAAGTTCTTTCTGAATTTAACTTCGTTGTTCCATTTGCTAGTGTCTTATACTCTGCTTTCTTGAGATCCATGCATGACACAAAAATTGGAATCTTAGTAGATATCAAAATTGTTAGAGATATAAGAGTTATTTATATTTTCCCTTTTTCATAAGGGTTTTTCTGCATATTTGTAATCCTTTGTATCTCTATTTATTGTGGCCTCTAGCCTTCATAATTATACAAACTCATTATTCATAACATGTTAACAGAGCCACATTAAAATTATTTTTTTTCGACTCGTCTTGCCGAATCTTCCGTCGGGGGAGCAATCTTCATCTTGCAAGCGGCCTTCGTCGGTCTTGTCCTGTGGATCCAACGCCCCCTGCGCAAAGCCCCTCCGACGCCGCCTCTAGTAGCTGATTAGGCATCGATCTGGGGCGCCGAGGACGAGCACCGCCTGCAGCTTTGTTAAGACAGTTCTCTGCATATCTGCATCGGTTCCTGGTGCTCTATGCGTCGGCTGGATCGATCTCCTGCTCGTGGTGTACAGATCCTCCGTCGCTCAGAGTGTGCAGAGGCGCCGCTCCTTCCATCCCATCAACGGACTTCGTGGTGGCCCTCCTCCCTGGCGGCTGGATCTGACCCGTATCCTTGCTGCTATTTCAATCTTCCCTCCGCTGGCTGTTTGGGACCTACCGCCTCGAACCTTCCCGTGAAGCTTGCCTGGAAGCTTCCCGTCAGCATCTTCACGTGAGATTGATCTCAGTTGAAAAAAAATAAACAGAAAAAGAAGAAGTTTTTTTCCTTCTGTTTTTTTTCTTGTAGCTTGCGCTGCTTAATCTTCTGCGCTCTCGCCGTCGCCCGCCGCCTGCATATTTTGCACTCTAGCCGTCGTTTGTCATCTCATCACGATGACTTCTTCGTCGAGCGGAGTTCTAGTCTTGCGATGTCCGGTGCTTTTCAATGGCACTAATTATCGCCATTGGATTTCGTGCATGCATCTGCATATGCGTGATGTGCGCCTTTGGGAGTTTCTTACGGGTGATCTCAAATGTCCGTCTTGTCCTGCTAGTTCTTCACAGACTTGGTTGGATGATAATGCTCGAGTTAGTGTTATTCTTGCTGCTAGTATGGATGATCATTTGGCTGCTGATATTGTTGAGTTTGAGTACTCACACAAGATGTGGGCTTTTTTTCGTCGTCGTTACGAGCTTACTGGTCAGTCTACCTCTCATGCTGCTTTTCATCACGAGCAGCTTGATCAGATGCAGGAGGCTCGTCTTCGTGATGGTGGCTTGTTACGGACCTCTACCGCTTCGCCTGCTTGTTCTTCGACTTTTCGACCCACTGCTGGTGTGGACTTGTCGTTCTTTAGAGGATGCTCGTGGTGCTGGTACTGGAGATGTGAGGGGATTTCTGTTGCCACAGATGTCCGGTTGGTTATGCTTCATCGCCGCGTTGCTGCCTCTACATCTTTAGGAGTTGTTGGTATTGTGACACGACCCTCTGCACCTTCAGGTTCTGCTGCTGCTTCTGCATCTTCCTCTGAGGGACCACCTTCCACTTTTAGTTCACGTACTCGCCCCTGGATTCTTGATTCTGGAACTTCATTTCATATGACTCCTTACTCCACATGTTTATCATCTCCGAGTCATTCATCTCGTTCTCTCACTGTTCTTACTGCTGATGGTTCTTCACTTCCAGTTCTTGGATAGGGCACCTTTTATCTGATTCTTTTAATGTTCCTGATGTCTCCTATGTTCCTAACTTGACCATGCAGCTTATGTCTGTTGGTAAACTCACTGATCATGGCTGTCGAGTGATTCTCGATTTTGATTATTGTTCTATTGTGGATCGTCGTACGGGTCAGCTTGTTGGCTCTGGTCCGCGTCGTTGCAATTCTCAGCGGCTCTGGGAGCTTGATTGGCTTCGTCTTCTTTCTGCTGCGCCTGCTAGTCGTGTTAGCTCTGCTTTTGTTGTTCCGTCTACCTCATCTTTTGCTCATTGGCACCTTCGTCTAGGACATATTTGTGGCTCTTGTCTATCTACCTTGATTCGTCGCGGTGTCTTAGAATCAGTTTCAGGAACTCAATTGTTAGCTTAGTGTCAAGATTGTCGATTAGGAAAGCAGATTCAGCTTCCCTATCCTTCTAGTGAGTCATTATCTCAGCGTCCTTTTGACCTTGTTCATTCAGATGTCTGGGGTCCTACTCCTTTTGTTTCCAAAGGAGGGCATCAGTACTTTATCATTGTCATAGATGATTTTTCTCACCACACATGGGTCTACTTCATGAAACATCGTAGTGAGGCATTGTCTATCTATAAATCATTTTCAGCTATGGTCCACACTCATTTTGACACTCCTATCCGTGTCTTTTGTGTTGACTCTGCTGGTGAGTACCTCTCTGATGCTCTTCGGGACTTTCTTTCTAAGCAAGGTACCATTGCTCAATATTCTTGTCCTGGTGCTCATGCTAAGAACGACGTTGTTGAGCGAAAACATCGTCATCTACTTGAGACAGCACATACACTTCTCATTGCTTCCTCTGTCCCGCCTCATTCTTGGGTCGAGGCTGTCTCCACTGCCACTTACTTGATTAACATTCAACCCTCGTCTGCTCTTAAAGGTGGGATTCCTTTTGAGCGTCTTACGGGCAAGATGCCTGATTACACCAGCCTTCATCTTTTCGGTTGTGTGTTCTACGTGTTGCTAGCACCTCGTGAGCGTACTAAGCTGACTGCTCAGACGGTTGAGTGTGTTTTCTTAGGGTATAGTTCGGAGCATAAGGGTTATCGTTGTTGGGATCTGGTTGGTCGATGGATGAGGATTTCACAGGATGTTGTTTTTGATGAAACACGTCCTTTCTATCTTTGTCCTTCCTTTGATGCTTCTTCTGCATCTGTAGTTGATCCTATTTCGTTCTTGTTCTTTCCAGATGCTTCTGTTGCTAGTGTACCCCCTTCACACTATGTACCGCGTTCGACAGTCTCCCCTTCTTCCTCAGAGCCTTGTTCTT
Source organism: Tuctoria greenei (assembly GCA_036927565.1). Classification (NCBI taxonomy): domain Eukaryota; kingdom Viridiplantae; phylum Streptophyta; class Magnoliopsida; order Poales; family Poaceae; genus Tuctoria; species Tuctoria greenei. Next base: position 82,580,806 of record JAYESD010000003.1, on the reverse strand, counting down.
TGGTTCCCGATTACACTTTGAAGGCTCCTGTCACACAGGTTTATACTCGACGAGTTGAGCCCCCTTCAGATGTGCCATCTTCTTCTGATGAGTCGTCTACTCCAGTTGAGTCATCTTCTGATGTCTTAGTTTCTCCAGCTCAGCCTGCCTCTCCAGATACTCCTTCTTTTTATGAGGGATCATCTTCTTCCGATGATTCTTCTCCTGAGCAGCCTCTTGGACGCGGTCATCGTCCTCATCAACATCCTGCTCGGTACTCTCATTCTAGCTTTGCTGCTACTACTATACCTGAGCCGGCTAAGTATCATGATGTTATTCTTCATCCGGAATGGCAGCATGCGATGGGCGAGGAGATTGCTGCTCTCGAGCATACCAGCACGTGGGAACTTGTGCCATGTCCCCCACGTGTTCGTTCGATCACCTGTAAGTGGGTCTATAAGTTTAAGACCTGCTCTGATGGTTCACCTGAGCGATATAAGTCTCGATTAGTCGCTCGTAGCTTCCAGCAGGAACATGGTCGTGACTATGATGAGACATTTGCCCCTTTCGCTCACATGACCATTGTTTGCACTCTGCTTGTTGTGGCCTCTGTTCGTGACTGGTCCATCTCTCAGCTTGATGTGAAGAATGCCTTTCTTAATGATGAGCTGCGTGAGGAGGTTTATATGCAGCCACCACCTGGGTATTCTGTTCCTGAGGGTATGGTTTGTCGCCTTCGGCGTTCTCTTTGTAGCCTTAAGCAGGCTCCTCGTGCTTGGTTTCAGCGTTTTGCGTTTGTGGTCACTGCTGCTGGTTTCTCTATCAGTGCTCATGATCCCGCGCTTTTTGTGCACACCTTATCTCGTGGCCGCACTCTTCTTCTTCTCTATGTTGATGACATGATCATCACCGGAGATGATTCTGAGTACACAGCCTTTGTAAAGGCCCATCTCAGTGAGCAATTTCTTATGTATGATCTTGATCCTCTTCGCTACTTTCTTGGGATTGAGGTTTCTTCCTCCTCTGAGGGAATTTATCTATCTCTGGAGAAGTATACTCAGGATCTTATTGATCGGGCTTCTCTTACTGATCATCGGGCTGTTGAAACTCCCATGGAACTCAATGCATCTTCAAGCCACTGATGGTGAGCTTCTTTATGATCCTACTTGTTACCGTCATATTGTAGGGAGTCTCGTGTACCTTGGTGTCACTCGTCCTTATATCTCATACTCTGTTCACATTTTGAGTCAGTTTGTTTCGGCTCCCACCCAGGTCCACCATAGTGACTTTCTTCGTGTATTGCGTTATCTTCGTGGGACTATCTCTAGACGTTTGTTCTTTCCATGCTCTAGCTCTTTACAGCTCAAAGCATATTCTGATGCTACTTGGGCTAGTGATCCTTCTGATCGTCGATCTCTTTCTGCCTATTGTGTTTTTCTTGGTGGGTCCCTCATTGCTTGGAAGACTAAAAAGCAGGTAGCAGTTTCTTGTTCGAGTGTAGAGGTTGAGTTGCGTGCTATGGCTCTTGTGAGTGCAGAGGTTACTTGGTTGCGGTGGTTGCTTGAGGACTTTGGTGTTTCTATTGGTATGCCGACTCCTCTTTTGTTTGACGGTACATGTGCTATTAGTATTGCTCGTGATCCGATCAAGCATGAGCTTACCAAGCATATTGGTGTTGATGCTTCTTATATACGAGCACATGCACAAGATGGTGTTGTTGATCTTTAGTATGTGCCTTCAGAGCTTCAGCTGGCGGATTTCTTCACGAAGGCACAAACTCGAGCTCAACATAGTTTTTATCTCTCCAAACTCAGTGTTCGTGACACACCTTGAGTTTGAGGGGATGTGTTAGAGATATAGAGGATATTTGTATTTTTCCCTTTTGTATAAGGGCTTTTTTGCATATTTGTAATCCGTTGTACCTTTATTTATTGTGGCATCTGACCCTCATAATAATACAAGCTCATTATTCGTAACAAAAATCACCAGTTGTTTCCTATCATCCTCGGGGCAACCAGCCCAAACTGCATTAGAAAAATGAACAAAGTAAAAGTGAATTTGCCATCTGAATTTTCAGTCCTTTTGTTATAGTTTTTTATCAAAAAACTATGACAACTAGAATATCTAAGTATTCTCTTGAATGCATTCCAATAGATGTCTATGGGTTGTTATAAAAACTGGCATACCTATTCACCGTATATGCTATATCTGGTCTAGCTAGTTGCAATGCTCCTACAGTACTTCTGTACTATAACACTCCCTTCTCATCAGCACTTTGCCGTTCATGCATGTGACCAGGTCGGGTTCACTCTTTACCACTCATTGAACCAGGTTTTGGAGCCTACTTTAGATGAAGGAAAAAGTGAGATGCTCTACAACTTGCATGCTCTTTCCTGGAGCGGATCACAATAGACATCTTCATCAAGAATGGATGGCGATCTAGTAATGGATTAGAAGATTACATGACTGCTACATTTGATTGGTTACTTCATCGTTTCGCTCTCTCGTGGCATGATTTGGCTATACGAGCCAAAGTCTATGTACTAGTGTGAAACTTTGTAATAATATAAGACTACATACATCTACGCATGTAGGACTGGAACAGGGGTCAAGGTCGTCTAGCGAAATGACAAGGGATAAGCTTCATCATGGATAGAGATATAGGTTGGATTACCAGCTGAGGCCCCATGTTTCATTTTCTTGTGGAATAGAACTTCTGTTCATCCAAAACCGCTACAGTGGATTGCTTATTTTGCTTCCAATTTGAATAATTCTTTATGGAACACATTTCATTTTTTATATACTCATCCTGGGGCATGTGGGTGTCACAGCCCAAATTTTCAAATAAAGATAAAAATCACCAAGAATTTATTTTTTTGGACAAATCTTGAACAAATATTAATCGTTAATGAAAATCGAAGCGTGTAAGTGTGCAAATATGAACACACACATTTAAATACAAATCTAACAACAAAATATTTTGACAAACACGGAGAGGTGCGAAGGTACAGAAAAAATTGAATAAATAAAATTAATAAAATTTTGCTCATACAAATATATGGATGTATATGTGCAAGCCACTACATATTAAAACACAGTGAATAAATCAATTATGGAAATATATGGCAAACAACCAACAAGTAATTTTAGCACAAACCGAATTAAATCAAAGTCACATTTAAAAATGCAAATTGAGGACCAACCAAATCTTTTTCTCCAAAGTATAATTCAAAATTCGCAAACACTTACAAAGAAATTCGGATTTAAAAAAGAAATCTACAACCATAGAAAATACGCTAAAATAGAAAATATTTAACCAAATAGGTAAAATTTAATTTAAATACAAATCTACCAAAGGTGAATTTCCCCTATCAACCACACCCAAATTGAACTGGAATTTAAATTCAAGATATATGAAAGAAATAGGAAATGGGAAAATCAAATACTCCGTCCATCCTTAAATACTTGTCACTTTGTAGTTCAAAACCCAACTCAGCCCAACCTTTTCCTCTTTCGGCCCGCTCCCTTCACTTCTTTGGGCACAGCCCATTCCCTCTCTGCATCCCGCCTCTCTTTCTTCAGGTGCACACGGCCCAGCCTAAGGCACCTTCTTCCTTTTCCTCCGGTCGAAAACACGCTTTCTTCCTCCCGTACAAGCGTACCACCCGATCCACCGTCGTCGTCCTCCCCTCTCTGACGTACTTCTTGCCAATGCCGCCAGCTCATCGGGAGTGCCACACCGCATCTGGTGCCAACTAGCATGCGCTCAATGTAGCGCGTCCGCTAGGCCACCGCGGCCTAAAGAAATATCTCCCCACACACCACAGTTGGCTCCACCGCTTGCTGCCTATAAATCAACCCCTCCTCTGCTTCGTTTTTGCACTCTTAAAACTCATCACACTCTCCTCTTCCCCCCTGAGCATCGAGCGCACTCTGCTGAGCTCCCCTCACCGTAAAACTGTGGAGCTCTGTGTTTCTTCCCTAACTCCAGCCGGCTAGCTCGTTCCCACTATGGTGAATCGAGGTAACCCAATTAACTTTGTTAGTTATTCACTTACTCAGTACACTAGCTAGAATGCACGTTAGTTGGTAGAACAATACATGGTAGTGGAGATCCGCCAGCAACCCAAGGTACGCCACCGCCCATCGGCATGCGCCATCCCAGCCCAGCGGAGTTGCCAGAACCACTCCTTGCACCTGTGCGCACATTCCTGAGCAACTCAACCATTGAAAACATGAACGCGGACAAAGCTTCACAAGGCCGCACCGCCCCTCGCCACTGTTTGCCCCTGCTGACCGCCGTCGAGGCTACTTCGGCTCGGATAGGAGCATCGCATGCTTGTAAGCACACCCACACACCCACCTGGCACCACAAGCCGAAGAAAAATCCAGTGTGCGCATGTTTTCACTGTCGCCGCCGCTCGAGCCATCTCTGGCGAGCTCCTGTTGTCGCTCTGGCGACCTTCTCATCCTAAAACCGCCACATTTAAAATTTCAGCACAGCATAGTGTAACACCTCCCCCCAATGACAATGTAATACCTCCTCCCCAATGACAAGGAAATGTAGCAAATATTGAGATCAACAACTTCAGCAGAACCTGATCAAAATGCAAACAACACAACAAACACAGAACTGGGAGTCCATGCAATTACTCCATACTCTCATCACTATTTAATCAGCGTAATATTACCCTCACATCAAGATCGGAGGGGTAAAGGGGATATGAGGAGAAGAACCAGCAGAGAGAGAGAGAACTTGGGGAGGAAGAAGAGTCATGGGACAGGGAGAAACAAAATTATCATTGCTAACTGCCTCTACTACTCAAGCACGCCTCCTCTTATCAGCTTCATGCCGAGTGAGCCGTGGGCTGATCCTCTTTCAAAGTCTGGGCCACTAGTGGAGGGTCTTCAAGGCTGCCATCATTTTCTTCTCGTGGTATATCCGATGCACCTCGTCGCCGGGATGTGACATTTACCTCCTGCTGAAGATCAAGCTTGTCCCCAAGCTGGCGCTGATGGAAGGCGAGTCTTCACAACGTGATAAACTTCTCGAGTAGCTACAAACTCCGGCAATGCAGCCCCTGGCACTAGAATCTTTGTCACAGTTGAGTTTCCTTTCTTGTCAAGGCATAGGTCCAGGATTTTTAATCAGGGTCAAGTCTTTCACATCCAATTCACTGATAACTGGAAGTAATGCAAACACAGGAGAATTGCTGGCACTAAAAACTTGGAGATGCAAAACATGAAACATTGAATGTAATAGGCTCTCAGCAGGAAGATTAAGTATGTTTGCCACTTCTCCCACCCGAGCAACTATGTCAAGGGTGCCATAATATTGATAAGAAAGCTTAAGAAAAGATTCATCCTCCACTACTTGGGATGCAGCCCTTCCCAAGGCTACAGCTGTTGGGAATTTGCTTCTTAAGATGTGGTAGTCTTCCCAGGTGGCCAAAGAAATTGAAGGTATTGTCCACTAGACAAAGACTTGAGGGACAACAATGTGTCCTTTTGGAACCACACACGGTTGAGAGTCTGAGTTGAGGGAGTACCAACAATGTCAAAGACTGGTATATCCTAAAGATTACTGAACACAGATGTATGGTCTGTGGTAAAATGGTTCAGTTTGGCCATGTGAAAGACAATACAAACTAAACTGTAGCAGATAAATTCAGTTTGTTGAATGTTCCCATTTAGCACATGTCAATGTATTTGCTACCCAAGACAGTAGTAGAAAAGCTACATGCCAAAAGAAGAAGATTCCTTTGGCAAGGGGGGCAGCAGAGGAAGAAATACCATTTAGTCAATTGGAAGAAAGTCTGTAAAAGTAAAGATAGAGAGGGTTTGCGGATTAAAGAACTAAGGAAAATGAATATTAGCCTCCTGGTAAAGTGGTGGTGGAAATTGGAGAGTGAAGAGGGGCTTTGGCAAGATCTGATTAGAGCTAAATATATAAAGAATAAGCTAAATAGTTGTGTGAAACATAAAATATCAGACTCTCCTATGTGGAGTGATATGTTGAAAGTTAAAAGTATATACCTAAGAGGTAGAAGGTTTATCTTAGGTCATGGGAAAATAATATCCTTATGGAAAGATGCATGGTTGTTTGGCTCTCCCTATGTGGTATCTTTCCTTTATTGTTTGAGTTTTGTGATAACCCTGACATCACAGTGGCACAATGTGTGGCACAAGGGTGGGTAATCCAATTTAGGTCTTTACCCTCCATTCTGCATAACCAGTGGTATGAGTTACCTGCCATGCTTAAAGAACAGAGTGTTTCTGATCAGGTTGATAGAGGGGTGTTGGTATGGTCTAGATCCAGGAAATTTAGTGTTAAACCTGTTTATAAGCATTTAACACCTAGGTCATCAGAGTTGAGATTCAGAAGAATCTGGAAGGCTAAAGTTCCACCGAAGATAAAAACTTTTCTTTGGCTTATGGAACATCAGTCGGTTCTAACTAAAGAACTAATAAAGAGCAGAAAACGGGAAGGTGTTACAACATCTCACTTTTGTGACAAGGAGGAGACTATGAATAACTTATTGATTGAATGCTCTGTTATTAAAGTTGTATGGGGAGTGATAGTTGTTGCTTCAACTCTTCCTATTGACCAAATAACCTCCTTCAGTTTTGGGAGTAGGTGCAGGGAGTCATGCCTGATGGGGGTGAAATTTACGCTCTTGGCCTTGGGGCTATTTGCCGGGCTGCCTGGAAGGCCAGAAATAGGGCTTGTTCCGATAAGAAATTGTTAAAAAATCCAATTGAAATAATTTGTTAGGCGTGTGGTGGATGTCTTTTTGGGCAGGTCTTATGCTGAAGACATGCAAGAGACGATTCGGCGAGGTGCAGACACAATGTTTCATACTGATATTCGCGTGCTGAAGGAACAGGGAGGGCCAATGCAGCTTCCTGCTCCAGAGAGAGGAGCAAGGAAGACAAGGGAGGAGATAACCAAGTGTTGTGGATGCATTCGTAGGCCGCCAATATGGTCAGCATGGGGCCCACGATGCCCACAACCAGGCTGCAGCAACCGAGCCGAACCAGGAAGGGTGAAGCCTTCTAGAAGATCAATTAGATTAAGGGAAGTTAAAAGAATAAAGAAGTTAGAGATTGGGTTGAGTTTAAATAGGAGGTATTAGATTAAGTTTAGTTTAAATAGAAGGAGATAGAATAAATAAGGAGATAGAGATTAGATAGAGTCCTAATCGGTTGGTGGGATGTCCCCAACCGATCTGGTGGTGTGCGGCCAGATGGGGGGCTTGCGACCAGGGGGGGGGTCCTTCCCCTATATAATTCGCCCCCTCCCTCATGTAAGCTTCATCCAGAAAAATAATAATTGCCCCATTGGATTGTTCTTCTCCTTGGGTCACTGTGGCTACGAACCCTAACCCTAGCCGCCGTGACATCTCCCCTCCTTCATCACCATACGTGTTGTGCAGCAACAGTCAAGCCTTCCTCCCCCTCTCCTCTCCCCTGCGCAGACCTAGGCACAGCCGGGGAGGTCCCCTCCACCACATTTCACAGCAATTGATATCCAGAGACACCGAGGCAGCAACCATGTCCGGCCCCATGGACGATTCTGGGACTTTTACTCTGCAAGATCTCAGCAAGATGATGAGCCAGATGATGGGACAGATCGACTCCATCAACAAGCGCTTGGATCGCCATGACGTGCGCCTTGCACGCATTGAGAAAACATCAGAGACTGAGAACTCCGAGCAGGAGGACCTGCAGCACACACAGCGAGGCAGCAACAGTCCCCGCAACATTGGTGGCGACAATGAAAAACATGCCTTCCAACGCCACCAAGGGTGCGCTGCTTCCTGTGACGGTGGGTTGAGCTGTCACAAGATTAGCTTTCCCAAATACGATGGGGAGACTGATCCTCTGACATGGCTCAACAAGTGTGAAACATACTTCCACAGGACACGAATGATGCCTGAAGAAAAGCTGTGGCTCGCGCGTCTCTCCACCTAAAGGGTTCCGCAACCAACTTGTACATCGCGACGGAACACGAATGAGGCATCGTGTCCTGGGAGCAGTTTGCGAACTTCGCCAACATGTGCTTCGGACCACCGCTACGCTCCAACGACCTGGCTGAGATTAAAGATCTCTATCGTACTGGTACAGTTGAGGAGTACCAACGTCAGTTCCTGGTCCTTCACAATCGTTGCGAGGAACTCAGTGAATGCCAGTAGATCTATCTGTTCATGGTTGGCCTGAGCGACCTATTTCGTACAAGTGTGGAACTGCAGTGCCTACAAATCTACAGATGGCCATGAGTCTAGCCAGGGCCTTCGAACGACAGCTTGCAGCATCAACAAATGGCAAGGAACTGAAGGGCGCCGCCTCTCAACACTCTACGCGACCTTCCCCTATGTCACGCGCGACCACCACAACTTCTAGTGGTGGTTCTGCTGCACTTGCTCCAATAGTTTCAGTGACAGCATCCTCACGCCTGCGCTTCAAGCATCTCACGACGTATGAGATGGCTACTAAACATGCAAGCAAAGAGTGCTATCACTTCGCAGAGCGGTACACGCCGGATCATAGGTGCCGGCAAGGGCATCTTCCTCCTGGAGCTTGCCGATGATAACGACGATGTTGATGTGGCCATCGCCGAGTTTGGCATCTCACAACACTCACTGATCGGCGTTGATCTCGCCAACACGATGAAGCTCCAGGTCGACGTCCATGGCAAGCTGTTGACCACACTGGTTGACTCGGGCTCCACTCACACCTTCATCAGGGAACCACTCACAAAGGAGCTCGACATGGTGATGTTGCCGCGGTCAGGCATTGGCGTTCGGGTCACCAGCAGTGACTCTATCTCCTGCACAGGCATTTGTCCATTTGTACCCTTGATAATTGCAGGAGATCACTTCGACATCACATGCTACGTGCTACCTCCTGACGGCTTCGACTTTGTTCGGGGAGTCCAGTGGTTGCGGTCCTTGGGGCCCATCCTCTGGAACCTCGAGAACCTCACGATGAAGTTGTGGCGCGAAAAACGTGAGGTGGTATGTACGGGGCTGCGCAGCTCATCCTCTGTGTGTCCCTCTTTAGCGCCACCTACCGACATGATGGGTGCCCTCCTGGCAAGCTTCCAGGACCTCTTCGATGAACCATGCGGACTTCCACCTCCACGGCGCCACGACCACCGCATCAGGCTCCTACCGGGCACAACTCCAGTAGATGTCTGACCGTACCGCTACCCCCAGCTTCTCAAGGATGAGATCGAGAAGAAGTGCATCGAGATGCTTCGCCAGGGCATCATCAGAGAGTGCACCTCTGCATTCTCCTCGCCAGTGTTGTTGGTCCGAAAGGTCGATGACATGTGGCGCTTCAGCATCGACTATTGCGAGCTCAACGCCCGAACTTTGAAAGACAAGTTCCCTATTCCGGTGGTCGATGATCTGTTGGACGAGCTCCGCGGCGCAAGGTTCTTCACCAAGCTCGACCTCCACAGCGGCTACTTCCAGGTGCGTATGCACCCGTACGACATCAACAAGATGACATTCCGAACTCATCGAGGCCACTATGAGTTCTTGGTGATGTCGTTCGGCCTCACCAATGTGCCATCCACGTTCCAGTCGTCGATGAACGACATCCTTGACCCCTACATCATGAAGTTTGTGCTTGTCTTCTTTGATGATATTCTAGTGTATAGCAGGACCTGGGACGAACACCTCTAGCACGTCAAGCAGGTGCTCCAAACACTACAGGCGCACAAGTTGTTCCTCAAGAAGTCAAAATGCTTCTTCAGCCAGGAGTTGGTGTCCTACTTGGGACACATCATCTCCTCCCAGAACGTGGTGATTGATCCGACCAAGGTGGAGGTTGTGGAGCATTGGCCTACACCTTTGTCCCTATGAGCCTTGTGAGGCTTTCTCGGACTCACTGGCTACTACCGTGAGTTCATTGCGAGGTATGGCGCGGTGGTCGCACCCCTCACCACCCTCCTCAAACAAGAGGCATTCCGCTGGACCGGCGACGCGCAGGACGCCTTCTCTCAGCTCAAGCAAGCGCTGATGACAGTGCCTCTACTTTAGATGTCAGACTTTGACAAGCGCTTTGTCGTGGACTGCAATGCATCGGGCACTAGCTTCGAGGCGGTCCTGCACTAGGGCGACGGTGTCATCGCCTTCTTCAGCCGCGATGTAGCTCCTCACCACCAGAAGCTACCGACATATGAGGGCAAGCTAATCGACCTTGTGAAGGCCGTACACCACTGGCGGCCTTATTTGTGGGGCCGTCCCTTCACTGTTGGACTGATCACTTCAGTCTGAAGTACATCCTGGATCAGCGCCTAATGAAAATTCCCTAGCATGCTTGTGTGAGCAAGCTTTTTGGCTATGATCTACAGGTTGAGTATAGGGCGGGATGTCTGAACGGGGCAGCTGACGCCCTATCCTGCCACGATGAGGAAGACATTGTGATCCACGCCATCTAAGCGCCAGTCTTCCACCTCTTCGACTCACTTCGCGCGGAGATCAACATGGACCAGCAGGCGCAACAATTGCGTGTCCAGCTCCAGAAGGGAGCCGCACCAGATGGCTAGTCCGAGCGCAACGACCTTCTCTTGTACAAGGGGAAGCTCTTCGTTCCTGATATGTCCTCCATGTGGCCCTCCCTCTTGGCTGGGGCACACGATGGGGGTCACGAGGGCATCCAGAAGACGGCACACCGGTTGCGCCTCTTGTTCTACAGCCCTTTGATCCTGCACCGAGTTCGGGTGTTCGTGGTTCTGCCACCTATCAGCGCAACAAAATGGACCATTTAGATCCAGTCGGGCTGCTACAACCTCTTCATGTACCTTCAGAGATCTGGAGTGATATCTCTATGGATTTCGTCGAAAGCTTCGCGAAGGTTGGAGGGAAATCGGTGATCCTGATGGTGGTAGACCGCTTCTCCAAGTACAGCCACTTTATCCCCTTGAGCCACCCATACAGTGATGCATCAGTGGCACGAGCGTTCTTCGACGACATCGTACGTCTTCATGGCTTCCATTGCTCCATCGTCAGCGACCGCAGCACTGTATTCACCAGATTGTTCTGGTCGGACTTGTTCCAACAGGCTAGCATACGCTTGCAGCTCAGCTCCGCCTTCCACCCACAGTCTGACGGCTAGTCTGAGGTTGTCAACAAAGTTATCACCATGATGTACCTGTGCTGCTTGGCTGGTGACCAACCCAAGATGTGGCTGCAGTGGCTTCCATTGGCTGAGTACTGTTACAACACCTCTTAACAGACGACCCTCAAGTGTTCGCCTTTTAGAGTGGTCTATGGCAGGGACCCTCTCGCCATTATCTCATATCAGCAGGGTATGTCCAGGGTAGCTGCCATTGACAAGCAGCTCAAAGATAGAGATGAATTCTTGGCTGAAATCAAAAATGGACTTGTGCAACCACAAGTTACCATGAAAAGCTATGAGTACAAGTCCCGTCGAGAGGTGGAATCTCAATAGGTGATTGGGTTTGGCTGCGGCTTCATCAAAGGACAGTTGTGGGAGTGATAGTTGCGCCTCCCTCGAAGATTGAGCCAAAATATTTTGGGCCTTACCATATTATCCAACGCATTGGGACTGTGTCTTATAAACTTTAGCTGCCTTCTCAAGCTAGGATACATGATGTCTTCCATGTGTCCTTATTGAAGAAATTTGAGAGTCCTGCTCCAGCACAGGTGGTACCTCTGCCACCTCTTCTCCATGGGCGTGTTGTGCCTACACCTGAAAAGATACAAAGGACGCGCTTGAATAGAGGTGTTTGGGAACTACTCGTCAAGTGGGCAGGACATTCTGAAGCTGATGCATCATGGGAACAGCTAGAAGATTTCAAGATGAAGCACCCCACCTTCAAGCTCGAGGACGAGCTCTTTGTCAGGAAGGGTGGAAATTTTGTGGACGCATCCGTGGGCTGCCAATATGGCTGACGTGGGGTCCACAATGCCCACAACCAGGCTGCAGCAACCCAGTCACACCAAGAAGGGTGAAGCCTTCTAGAAGATCAATTAAATTGAGGAAAGTTTAAAGAATAAAGAAGTAAGAGATTGGGTTGAGTTTAAATATTAAGTATTAGATTGAGTTGAGTTTAGATAGAAGGAGATAGAATAAATAAGGAGATAGAGATTAGATGGAGTCCTGATTGGTTGGGGGGATATCACCAACCGATCTGGTGGTGTGCGGCCAGCAGGGGGTGTGCGGCCAGAGGGGGGGGCTTCCCCTATATAAGGAGCCCCCCTCCCTCATGTAAGCTTCATCCAGAAAAATAAGAATTGCCCCATTGGGTTGTTCTTCTCCTTGGGACATCGTGGCTACGAACCCTAACCCTAGCCGCTGTGATATCTCCCCTCCTCCACCACGATACATGTTGCGCAGCAACTGTCAAGCCTCCCTCCTCCTCTCCTCTCCCTTGTGCAGCCCTAGGCGCAGTCGGGGAGGTCCCCTCCATCACGTTTCACAGCATCAAGCCTGAAAACAGTGTTAATGAAGCTGGAAACGTGAAGAAGTTGGAAAATCTGGAGAAGTCCGGGAGCTTTTTAGATCATTCTGTGATCTGTTTTTGCTACGCCAGGAACTTGTATTTGTTCTGTTGTAGTTTGTTTGGATGGCTTAAACTGTGTGTTAACCATAGCCCAGAGGTCTGAAGTGTGTGTGGTTGTGTGGTTTTGTTGTTCTTGCATTGTGCCTGTTATGGTGCAATGAGTAGAACGAGCACATCGGTGTGGGAGAAGGCTCTCCTCGAATGTGCGGTCAGATGAACTTCTCTGTAAAGACTGTGATCTCTGTCTCAGTTTGAGGTGAAAGTGGAATATAAATCCGTTATAAAAAAAAGGTAAGTTCAGTTTATATGCAGCAGTCCTTATCATCTCCACCACTGTGAAGTGCCTAAAAGATTTGAAACATAGCAGCGAAAAATCGCTGCCCACCACTGAATTTTGAACAAACAGTTGGAGGTTGACCAGGATTTGCTTGCCTACTTGGAAAATCTTTTTTTTTGGAAGCCATGTGGCGATCTATTATAAGGAGATGAAAGTGTGAAAAATCTCTACACGGCCGGTCCGAAGACCTGAAAAAAAAGAAGTAAAGATTACAAAGTAGTGGTTTGAGGTGTTTGTTCCCAGCGGAGCACCACATGTGGAGCTCATCTTTCACAACAGCTACAACATCATCTATTCTATTCTCCTTCTGCTGAAAAATCCTTGCGTTTCTCTCACGCCATAAGCTCCAGAGGACTGCCGTGACAATCGGTTGGATACCTTTCTTCCTTGCTGGCAAAGGACAAGCACAGAGTGTTTGGAACCAGTCCACCGTGTGACTGCTTGCATTCCAGTTGGATGGTTGAAGGGAACCCTCTGAAATCCCGATCAAGAGCCAAACACGCCTAGCCATCGGGCACTCGCAAAACAAATGGTATACCATTTCCATGTTTCGATAACAGAGCAGGCAAAAATAGTTATTAGGTCATTCCCGTCTCTGTAGCCGATCAGCCGTCCAAATCCGATTCTATAAAAGAAGCCAGATAAATAGTTTATACCTGGGAGGCGCCCATACTTTCCAAATCATCGCCCGGAAAGGAGATCGAATTCCCCCCTCAAATTGCAGGAGATACGCAGTGCGTGCAGTGTATTCACTGCTTGCCGAGCGAGTCCATCTTATCTCATCTGGTTCGTCTGGCACCAGTGATAGTTGCATGTCATCAATTATTGTCCAAAGCCGAAGGAGTTCAATCATCAGTTCAGTCGTTAAGTTAACTGAGTAGTCTCTGATCCAACGATCCTCTTGTAACATCTCTAACACGGTTCTTGTTTTCCCTCTGCTGAGTTTATACAAAGCTGGGAATAAGGATGTCAGAGCTGTTCCGTTTATCCAGCTGGACTGCCAGAACAAGGCTCTCTTGCCACTGCGAACGGTGACATCAGTTGCTGCTGCAAAAAGAGAGAGATCTGTTTCATCCACTGGAAGATCCATTCCTTGCCATAGTCGATCCGGTTTTGTCCAGGCAGTCCAAAGCCATCGCAGTCGAAGCGCTCGAGTAAACCTCTCAAGTTCAACAATGCCAAGACCTCCAAATTGCAGTGGTTGACAGACTTTTGCCCATGCAACTTTACATTTCCCGCCTTGCACACGTTGAGTACCCGCCCACAGAAATCTAGGTCTTGTTTTGTCCAAGGAACAAATGAAGTTCTTCGGTGGCTTAAGGGCAGATAGAGTGTATGTGGATTGCGAACTCAGAACAGAATGAACAAGCTCCCTCCGACCACCAATAAGAGCTTACTCTGCCATCCCGCGAGCTTTGCTAGCACACGATCCTGAATGTGCTGGAGGTGCGTCATTCTTAGGCATCCCGGAGTGAGGGGCAACCCAAGATATTTTATCGGCAGGACGTTCTCCATTGAAGCCGGCTAGCACTTCTTCGAGGTTCAGTTTGTGGCAGTATATCGGTAGAATAGAGGATTTTGCCCAGTTGACTTTCAACCCAGTTGAGTTTCCAAAATGGAACAGAAGTTCCATGGTGGCAGCAACCACTACTACAAAAAGCATTTTCACATGCGCCTCAATTTTCCAAACACAGGCGGTCCGTAAAAAAAATGCGATTGTGATGACGAATGATACAATAACCGTCTTTGATGACTGAACATCACAGGTGGATTTTAAGAAAGAACCGCCTGGGTAAGTACATTATTTACCTAGACGGTTATTAATTAAGAACCGCCTGTGATGTATCAAACATCACAGGCGGTTCTTAAATTAATAAACGCCTCGGTAAATACATGATTTTCACGGGCGGTCATTGTTTAAGAACCGTATGTACTGGTTCAATCATCACAAGCGGTTTTTATTGAAGAATCGTCTAGGGAAAGTCATTGTTTTCACAGGCTGCTTGTTAATTAAGAATCGCGCCCTGATGCTGATAAGCTAATCCCTTCACAGCAAGCTCTTGTAGATGCAAGTAACACCCGTGGTTCATTATTTGGATTGTTGAAAGCATCAATTTGAAGTCTGACGATCCTTGGAAGGATTTTTCCATCCATTTGAAGGATTTCTTTCCCTCATATCCATTTGAAAACTTAGGAAGATGTTCCTTACTCAGTTTTAATGCCTAAATATATTGACTAAAAATCAGTACCTACTTTCTTAGTGCTTCACACAAGCGAGGAAGCGAACAACTTCAATCACAAATCTTGTTTTTACACATTCATAAGGATTTAACCTTAATCTTTAATTCAAGCATAGATTTATCAAGTAAGTGAAGCTTCCTTATCACACATGTTAATGACAGTTATAAGTGAAGGATATGCCGAAGCTAACGAAATCTGAATCAGACTGAAGATAAAGAGATCTGCATATGAGTGGCAATGTCCAGGTTAGATAGGATGAAGCTATGATGGCAACCTTTAACAACATGAAAAGTGATGTTAAGGTTATGCTTGCATCAACCAAGGCATGTTGTGAGGGTATAACACTTGTTGGGGCAAGCATAACCGTTATGCTCCAACAATTGTTATGCCCTCACAACATGTCTTGGTTGATGCAAGCATAACCTTGGCATCACTTTTCATGTTGTTAAAGGCTGCCATCATAGCATCATTTTGTAACCTGGACATTGTCACTCATATGCAGCATCTCTTTATCTTTGATCCCGTTGAGATTTCGTTAGCTCAACACACCCTTCACTTATAACTGCCATTAACATGTCTGATGAGGAAGCTTCAGTTATTGATAAATCTATGCTTGAAAGATTAAGATCAAATTCCTATGAAAAGGGTAAAAACAAGATTTGTGATTGAAGTTGTTCGCTTCGTCGCTTGTGTGAAGCACTAAGAGAGATGGTACTAATTTGTAGTCAATATATTCAGCGATTAGAACTCATAAAGTAGCATCTTCGTAAGTTTTTAAAATGGAGAGAAGAGAAAGAAATCTTTCAGGGCTTGTTTGGGTGTACTTAATCTAATTGGATTGAAGTGAAGAATGAACTAATTTTCTCCTCAATCCACCTCAAACCACTTATATTGAAGTGGATCCACTCCTATCCAAACAAGCCCTCAAATGGATGGGAAGTATCGTCAGACTTCAATTGAAGCTTTTAACAATCCAAATGATGAGTCCCAGGTGTTACATGCATCTACAAGAGCTTACTGTGAAGGGATTAGCTTGACACAGGAGCTTAAAGAGTTGTGCTTCTAGATATTGTTTGGAACCAAGCTGTTGGAAGGCAAGCCTGGTCATCATAGGTCGGAAGAAATTTATATACACATACAATTTGATAACTTGTGGAACATGTGAAGGTGATAAACATAATAATGTAATAATGTTTGAAATAGAAGATGAATTTAATAATGTTCGAAACATGCTATCTAAAGCTGAGACAGAGCATTGTTCTAAGTTCATTTCAGAGGATACAGATATATACAATATATATCATAAATTTTTCCCAACATTGACATCTTCTCGCATATAGGGTTTCAAATCCTTTTTAATGCTTCTCTCTACGCGCTTGATGTTTTCTGGTTCGATGAAAAGGTACATCTATTCATACTGATTATATTCCTCTTAATTATCTCCGGCATTCTCAACCCCAACAATATTTTTCTTTACGGAAACAACTATGTGCATCTTCTCAGTTTCTGGATCTTGAACATAAAAAACTTGTGCAACACTATCGGTGAGAACCCATAGGTCATCTTTATAACCCACTTTATTCAAGTCTACCAGTGTCAGCCTGTAATTGTCCACTTTCACACCATGAGGATGTTTGACCCATTGGCACTTAAATATGGGCATTACCATTCTTTCGCCATAATCGAGTTCCCATATATCCTCTATGAACCCAAAGTATGTGGTCTTTTGCCCTTGTGAATCATAAGCCTCAATACGAACACCACTATTTTGTGCAACACTCTTACCGTCTTTTTCTTTAGTGTAAAATGTGTAACCATTGATGTCATATGCTTGCCATGATGTCACCAAAGCATATGGGCCAGAAGCTAACTTCTTCATTGTTGCCTATTCTATAGTGTTTCCGTATGGTATATTTTGTCTATAACCATTCAGTGAAATATCTTCTGTGCTCTTTCATGATTCAGTCCTCTGTGTGGTCTTGGTTTTTTTCACGAAGCTCAATTTGGTGTTCCTCAATGTACGACTCAGCTATTGCGAGCTGTTGTAGTACACCAAAATGTGCACGGTGTACATTCTTGTAATCTTGAATGATAAAAGTTTTCTTACCCACTTTGCCTCTCCCACGTAGTCTGCTCTCATGTACTGGTATAGGCACACCTATCGGTTTTCCATCTTTGATATAATCAGTGCAACCCTCAATCACTTCTTTAGTGGTGTATCATTCCATAATTGAACCCTCTGGGTGAGCACAGTTCCGCATATAACCTTTTAATACTCCTAAATATCTCTCCAACGAAAACATATGATGTAAATATAGTGGCCCCAAAGCTTTTATCTAATCAACAAGATGTATGATTAGGTGTACTTGCATATCAAAAAAGGATGGTGAGAAACACATCTCAAGCTTGCACATAGTCTCGACGATGTATGTTTTCAGATAGTCTAAATCTTCACGTGTTATCACCTTTTGCGATACTATATTGAAGAAGTAACACAAACTTGTGATGACAACTTTTATATGCTCAGGTTTGATGACTCTTATTGCAATGGCAAGGAACACTGTCATCATCATGTGACAGTCGTGAGAATTATAACCGAATAAAGACACGTCTTTCACGAGACTAGTTTGCAGATATTGGATGAGAAACTCATGGGCACTTTGATCCCATGCAAGCATTCATGAATTGCTTTTTCTCTTCTAGCGTCAAGTTGTAGCTGGATGGGGGGAGGTAATGCTTCCCGTTCGCCTTTTCTACTGGATGAAGCTCTGGTCTCAAATCAAAATTTACTAGGTCCATACGTGAATTTAATCTGTCCATTGTTTTCCTCGGCGTGTCTAGCAAGGTCCCAATGATGCTGTCAAATACATTCTTTGTAACGTGCATCAAAGCAATACTATGGCAAAATTCCAGATTCTTCCAATACGAAAGATACTTGAAAAAATTGATTGTTTCTTGAAAGCCATGTCAGTTGTATCATTCGAAGATGTACTTTTCTTTCTCTTGATTCCTTTACATTTTTTGTCCTTATCGAAAGCAATATGAATGTTCTTGACCATTTCGAACACAAGTTTTCCACTGTAAGGTTTTGATGCAGTATCCTTTTCAGTTTTGTTATCAAATCGTTCTTTCATCTTCCTATACTTGTGTGTATCTATCAAGAACCGTCGGTGTCTCATGTACACCGTCTTTCTGGATGAAGTGAGGTATAGAAATCCAGTTCTATCCACGCACCTTACACAACCTTTCCTTTCATTTGTCCCGATAATGTAAACATTCCGCGGTAATCATGCACGGTAAAGAATATCATTGCTCTTAGCGTGAAATACTCCCGCTTGTACTCATCCCATGTACGTACTTCTTCATTCCACAATTTCGCCATATCTTCCATTAAAGGTTCCAAGAACACATCAATTTCGATGTAGGGTTGTTTCGGACTTTGGATAAGAACATATAACAACATATATTTCCTTATGTGACACAACCACGTAGGTAGGTTGTACATCGTTAAGACCACGGGCCATGTGTTGTGTATGCTCCTTTTTTCACCAAATGGATTCATTCTGTCTGTACCCACCTTTCTGATTTCCTTTGCAAATTCTGGATACTGAATATCAAAACTTTTCCACTGCGTTGCATCACCAGGGTGTAGAATATGTTTTTCATTCTTCTTGTATTGCTCGGAATGCCAATGCATAAGTTTAGCCTCCCTAGGGTTTGAGAACAAACGCTTCAAGCGATCAATTATCGGAAGGTACCACATCACCAAGGCAGGAATTTTTCTCTTATTCTTCCCGTCTGCATTGCCAAAAGTATCGTCATCGTCACCTTCAAGACCAATAATAAACTTCTTATTCTTCTGAGACTTTTTCATGTCGGTAACATACTAGTGATTGTAGTCCTTCTTATATCTACTGACACCATAGATGGGGCATCTAGTTGTGAGCTCATGCTCTTTGCAATATAGAATACAATGGTTCACACAAGCGCGTATTTTTGTCACACCTAGTGCCATCGGGCAAAGAAGTTTCTTCGCTTTATAAGTGCTTTTGGGAAGTTTATTTGGATTTGGAAGAACTTTTGCGATAAGATTCAAAAGATCAGAGAAAATACAATCGGACCATCCGTGTGTGGCTTTCAACTTTAGTAGTTCTAAGACTACACGTAATGTAGTAAACTCTTTATCACAACCGTTTGATTCATCATATAAAAGCACCATCGCCGCATTCTGCAATGTCTCCATTTTACTTAAAACTTTACTTGCTCCCGTAGAAGTTAATACATATGGTTTAATGTGACGCAACATCTCCTCACAATCGAACTCATCATCATCACCACCATCTTGATTGTCACTACCATCATCGATATGAATATTATCGTCATCTGAACATCTCTCATCATCTTTATCCACATCAAGTGTATCTAACTCACCATGCTCTGTCCATATTGTGTTGTTTTTTTTAAAACCTCTTTTCACCAAATGAGATTGGATTACTATAGTATCCGTCCAAGCAATCTTATTTTCGCAGTTGATACATGGACATAATATGTCATCTATATTTTGCAACTTCGCATGTCTCTTGGATGCTTCAATAAAATTTGCAACATTATGAATGTACATAGGATCGGGTCTTGGCATGTTATACATCCACGCTCGACGATCCATGCTTCAATAATAGAATTTTTATAAGATTTACAAAAT
The DNA here is from genome assembly GCA_036927565.1 of Tuctoria greenei. NCBI lineage: Eukaryota > Viridiplantae > Streptophyta > Magnoliopsida > Poales > Poaceae > Tuctoria > Tuctoria greenei. Next base: position 82,561,009 of record JAYESD010000003.1, on the reverse strand, counting down.
TTGACCAAAGATATTCTCTAAAGGTCTTCTATAAAATGAATTTACAGAAACATAACAAGATTGTATCATATGAGTGAATACTAGTATAATGTAGGTCTGTTCATAAGGGTTCCAAGAAAATTTGTTTCATAATTTTCTCGGCTTCCTAGTGGCCACAAGGTTCACAAGTCGTCTAATCGACCCTAGTCGCCTAAGAGGTGATTAGGTCGACTAGGACGATTAGCCGTCGATTAGGCCAACTAATCGACCCTAGTCGATGGCTAATCGATGTCCGGTCGTCCTCAAGGTTTTTACAGTAATATCAAGTCGATACAGAGTTGTAGAGAGAGGTGGCACGTAGGAGAGCGGCGGCAACGTCAAATAAGACTCCAAGATCGGCGTTATAAGCAAGGATCTTTGGCGGTACTCGTACCTTGCGAGGTAATGGAGATTGGCAGCGGTGGCGATAGAAAGGAGGCGTCAGCGGCGGTAGGCAGGAGGCGCCGGCGACGAACAGAAAGCACGACGGACGGGAGGCGACGTCGTCGACCAGAGTCTGGAGGAGACGGGTGATGTCTTGAGGCGGACGGTGTCGAAGGCATCGGGCGCAGCAAGCAAGGGTGAAGGATTGAAGTCGTGGGGCAAATAGGCACAGTCGCATGGGCTAGGTCTGGGTGGGATCCGGTCTGTTATATCTTGACGTCGGATCCCATCCAACGATGGTAACTAAATGGGCGAGTTATAAAACCATCTCCCTAGAAAGCTAACCCTAATCACTCCTTCAAAATATATGCAAGCAGGAGGTACGCACACATAAGTAACATATTGAAAAGGAAAACACATAAAACTACAATTACAAGTTCGGATAACTTCATGCATCTTATATATATGACAATATCATATGTTAATTAAACATCATATTTATGTCACATAATAGGTACAAACTACAATAAACTTATTACAATATAGTCCATACATCAATATCTAAAAGACCAAACCTCCAAATTATTGAGTCCAAACGCATATGTACGCACATGCAAAGGACACAATCCATATACCAGAACACACAAAACTAGCAGCTTATCAGCTAGTTATAAAAATATACAAAGAAAAAGTAAGAAAACTACATGCATAAGGACGCTAAGAACTGATATGGAAAAATAAATGTAGCATTGCATAGTATGAGAATTTACTAGGTACCTTGTACTCTTTGGCGCGGGGCCTCAGCACGGTGGGGCGGCGATGTGGGGCTGGGTAGAGGTGTGCCTCTGCGGGGCTGGGTGGAGACGTGGCGGTGCCGGGCTGGGCGGCGGCGCGGTAGTGCAGGGCGGCAGTGCGGGCTGGGCGACGGCGCGGCGGTGTAGGGGTTGGGTGGCGGCTCAGCGGTTGAAATTTCGGCAGCCTTGCGGCGTCGATAGAAAATCTCCTGAGTTACGCTTTTTGTGGTGCCTGAGGAGTCTTTATATAGGCGTCCGTTTTCACCGGCAATTTTTAACTGTTTCTCAAACAGTTGGTGCTTAATAACCGTCTGAGAAAAAGATTATCTCAGGCGGGTATTACTTACCAACCGCCTGAGATAATTGTCCGAGCCTCTTCAGTTTCCTTTTCCCTTGCTTCTTTTTATTTAGATTCCAATATAAATACTCAAACATGTATAGATTCTGCAAATTAAGTCCAAATTCGATGACTCTTTCTTCTATAATTTTCAAAAATTAACATCTACCACCTGAACCAAATATTTTAAAACTTGTATAGCAGACATTGTAATGTTTTGGTAAATATCAAATTAATTTATACTCACATATTATTCATATTTGTGTATCTCCTAAAAAAAAGATCCTTCACTGAAATTTGTTTGTATGAACATAGTTGTATTATTTATACATGTGTGAATTTTTTTAATTTTTTAAAGCATTCCAACATGTCAAAATTCAAATTATCCATCATTCTAACTAAATTCTCATATACATATGAGACATTCATCAAATTTTGAACACACATTGATTCAAAAAAATATAAAAACATCTGAAAAAATTCATAAAGGTTGGTATGGTGACTAAAAATGTCCATTAAAACAATAAATGAAAAAATCATTATATTAATCAAGATAGAAAAATGAAAAATAGCAATTGTTATATATTTTTTATGTTCTGACCAATTTCAAAGGCTTTATGAAGTGAAATTTAATGGTAATCTTTACTAATCAATCATATTACAAGAAAGTGGAATTTAGGCTTTTTAAAGGTCCCATATTTAATCAAGAATATTAATTAAGAAGAAGTAAAGTTCTTCTCAGGCCGTTGGTACTTAATAACCGCCTGAGAAAATATTATCTCAGGCGGGTATTACTTACCAACCGTCTGAGATAATTGCCCGAGCCTTTTCTTAAGTTTCCTTTTCCCTTGCTTCTTTTTTATTTAGATTCCAATATAAATACTCAAACATGTATAGATTCTGCAAATTGAGTCCAAATTCGATGATTCTTTCTTCTATAATTTTCAAAAATTAACATCTACCACCTGAACCAAATATTTTAAAACTTGTATATCTGACATTGTAATGTTTTGGTAAATATCAAATTAATTTATACTCACATATTATTCACATTTGTGTATCTCCTAAAAAAAAGATCATCACAAAAAAAATTTGTATGAACATATTTGTATTATTTATACATGTATGAATTTTGTTAATTTTTTAATGCATTCCAACATGTCAAAATTAAAATTATCCATCATTCTAACTAAATGCTCATATACATATGAGGCATTCATCAAATTTTGAAAACACATTGATTCAAAAAAAAATTAAAAAATCTGAAAAAATTCATAGAGATTGGTATGATGACTAAAAATGTCCATCGAAAAAATAAATGAAAAAACATTATATTCATCAAGATAGAAAAATGAAAAATAGCAATTGTTATATATTTTTTATGTTCTGACCAGTTTTAAAAGCTTTATGAAGTGAAATTTAATGGTAACCTTTACTAATCAATCATATTACAAGAAAGTGTAATTTGGGCTTTTAAAGGCCCCACATTTAATCAAGAATATTAATTAAGAAGACGTAAAGTTCTTCTCAGACGGTTGGTACTTAATAACCGTCTGAGAAAATGTTATCTCAGGCGGGTATGACTTACCAACCGCCTGAGATAATTGCCCGAGCCTGTTCTTCAGTTTCCTTTTCCCTTGCTTCTTTTTTATTTAGACTCCAATATATATACTCAAACATGTATAGATTCTACAAATTGAGTCCAAATTCGATGATTCTTTCTTCTATATTTTTTAAAAATTAACATCTACCACCCCAGATATTTTAAAACATGTATAGCTGACATTGTAATGTTTTGGTAAATATCAAAATAATTTATACGCACATATTATTCACATTTGTGTATCTCCTAAAAAAAGGATCCTTCACTGAAAATTGTTTGTATGAACATATTTGTATTATTTATACATGTATGAATTTTGTTAAATTTTTTAATGCATTCCAACATGTCAAAATTCAAATTATCCATCATTCTAACTAAATGCTCATATACATATGAGGCATTCATCAAATTTTGAACACACATTGACTCAAAAAATTTTTAAAAAAATCTTAAAAAATTCATAGAGGTTGGTATGATGAGTAAAAATGTCCACTGAAAAAATAAATAAAAAAATCATTATAATCATCAAGATAGAAAAATGAAAAATAGCAATTGTTATATGTTTTTTATGTTCTGACCAATTTCAAAGGCTTTATGAAGTGAAATTTAATGGTAACCTTCATTAATCAATCATATTACAAGAAAGTGGAATTTGAGCTTTTTAACGGCCCTACATTTAATCAAGAATATTAATTAAGAAGAAGTAAAGTTCTTCTCGGACGGTTGGTACTTAATAACCGCCATAGAAAAAGAATATTAATATATGAAAAGAATATTAATTAAGCTTACGTAAAAATCTTCTCAGGCGGTTGGTACTGAGTAACCGCCTGAGAAAAAGATTATCTCAGGCGGATTTTACTTACCAACCGCCTGAGATAATTCAATCTTCGCACGCGTTTGGTAAGTAAAACTCGTTTGAGATAACCATCTTCTCAGGCGATCGATACTTAAACTCCGCCTGAGAAAATAGGCATCTATATATACCCCTCGACTGCGTGGGAAAAACCTAACTTGGGCGAAATCACTTAGACGCTGTCAAGCTACCAAAATTTCATTTGCCGCCAAGTCTTCTTCGCCGCCGAGCTTTGCCGTTGTCTATTTGCTTTGCCCTCGTCACTTCCAGGTTCGCCGAGTGAAGCCATTGTTGTCATCGTCGAGCTTCACGGTAAACCCTAAACCCTTTGACCTTCCCACCTCCGTCCCCGTGCCGCCTCCCTCTTCGCCCTCGCTGCCGGCCGAGTCAAATGATGCCTTGCATATATTTCCTTGGTTAGGGTTCGGGAATTCGAAAGGGTTAGGCATCCTGGTGGTGGTAGTGGTGGACCACAGCGTTAACGCACAACACCTCTGACACGTTTGGTTGGTTCCATGTACTGGACGCAGTTTGTCGATCGTGTTTTGGTGCCAAATCGCGGTCGTAGTATTAGGGTTCGAACATTTAAACTTTTTGATTAACGATCAGGCCTTCTGTTTAAGTTTTCATTCTGCTAGATATATAGTTATTGTGTATTACTCATTCAAAAGGGTCGTTGCCCATTGCTCTGGGTCTTATTGATATTTAGTACCATGCTAGATGATTCTAAAACAAAAGGCATATATATGGTAGGATGAGGCATTCTTTCTATGAAAGAAACATGGCATATAAAGGATGCCTAGTGACGGGCACTGGGCACTATTCTTTATTTGCTTATTTGCCACAATATTTGAGGTATGAACATGGATTGTAGTTTCCATGCTTTTGTGTTATTTCTCCATAGTAGGATAAAATGTGAATATAGCATGACATTGATAATTCTGGTGTGAACTGTAACTGCTATATGGTTTTAGACAAGCTTGCAAGGGGATTTCAGTAGTTGCTAATGTAGGCGGTAATCCATTTTGGGGATACAATGGATTTTAATACCACAGTAATGCTTGTTGCACTCAAGGGCGTCGTGTTTTATTTATCCTTCCAAGCAGTTAGAAATTGTTGTTTTTCTATATATGATTCACAGAACGATTTATTTTTTAATGGCGTCTGTAGTAATTCCTTGTTCCCATTTTTGTCCTTTCAACCTTTTGAGAACAAGAGCCTACAAAATATGTGATGAATTAAAACCTTACCTTTTTTTGCTGTTTGATCCTCATGACATGTCTGAACTGCCGGTGGTAACATGAGTGGATCATATCATCTGTACTGAAAATAGAGTGTAGCCGCCCCGCACTTCATCTCACAGGGTTGTGCTCCTTTGAGATCGGTGTCACTATCCTTTTGCCAAACAAAGAAATGTGCTCTCATACGGCTGTTGAACATCGCTTGTACTCGGAACACAGATACAAGTAATTGCCTATTTAGAATAAGAAGATAAAATTGCCATTGCTCGTGAGCAACTTTAACATGCTTGTCACCCTCGCAATTTATAGGAACCTTTTGGTCAGTCACCTTAAACCCTAGAATGCCTTATCAAATCCTAGAATGCTTCCATTTTTTTCTTCATTCAACACTTCATGTAGAGTTAATATGCCATTCACTATATTTTTTGTCTTATTAGTTCTAGCATGGAAAGCCCTAAGAAGACTGGTGTTGGTAGTAACAATAAAGAAGACAACATGGAGTTTACTGACTCCAGCAATTAAGGATCCTTTCACAGTCCATCGGATCCTTTTCCGAATATAAAAATTAAAAAGCCTTCAGAGGATCTAGACCCGAACTATGATCCTGCCAACGAGGTATGGAGCATGAATCTTAACTTTAACAGTTCAAGTTAATGTTGGTTGTCAAGTATATGAAGTCTTATAATTCTTTTGTACCTAGATTAATCGCGAAGACAACGAGGTGACTTCGGCTCCTAAAACCGCAGAAGGTCCTCCAATGGATGAATCCTCAAGTTGACTCAAGCGGAAACGAGGGCAACGAGGTCCCAATAAGGGTCCATTGGACCACATCATGTACATAACAAGGGTCAGTCCAGGTGGGCTTCCCCAAGAACCACTATATTCAGTTACCAAGTACAGTAATGCATGCGATTTTCTTGTTAGAGAGCTCGTGCCGATCACATTCGAGAATTGGAGGAAATTACCCAAGAAGACGAAGAATGAGTTGTGGGAAAGGATAATGAAACAATTCAAGTTCCCAAAAGGCACGGAAGAAGCTATAAAGAAAGCAACATTGGTCTCTTGCGGCAAGAAGTTTCGTGGCTAGAAGAGTGAAATGAATGCATATGTTAAGGCCGATAAGGTCCCTAGCCCGAGGAAGATGGGAAAAATCACACAAGCTCAGTGGCAAGAATTTGTTCATCAAAAGACCACACCTGATGCTAAAGCCCTAAGTGGAACTAGGTCAGAGCTTGCAAAAAAGAACAAATACCATCATCGCTTGGGGTCTGCTGGATATGCCTCCAAAGTCCAGAAATGGAATAAGATATTAGATGAAATAACCAGTAAAGGCAATCCTCACCCATTAGAAGGTTGCGATGAGAGAACTCAACGGTGGGTCTTTGCTCGGTCAGGTTTGACCACCGGGGGCAAACTTGAAAAGCCCAACTCTGTGAATGAAGTAGAGGAAAAAATGAAAGAAGTAATCGAAAAGCAAAAGAAGGGTCTCTTCAAGCTGAAGAGGGAGAATTACCAACTAACCGCTATCCTAGGAAACCCTGAACACAGTGGACGAGTTCGAGCAGTCTCTTCTCAAATGTCTTGGGTAGATGGTTTCCCTAAAGATAAAGACACATATAGAAGACGTGAGAAGTTTAAGAAAACACTTGATGAAACGATTGCTCAAAAGGTCAAAGAAAATGTGCAAGAAATAATGGAACAACTTAGACAATCGAGACAATTAGTGGCATCGAGTACACCGATGGTTCCCGTGCCAAAGGAGCAATTGGTATCTCCAACATCCTACCCTAGCAGCGTTGGTTATGTGCCAGGCTTAGGGTCAACCCATAAGTTTGTTGTCGATGATATTGCTAACGACAAATCTTGTCGACTTTTTGTCCTGATCGGTAGAGTAGGAAACAAAACCAAACAGATTGCCACTGCTATGGCAAAGCCTGATCGTGACTTTAATGGGAATCCACTTCCGTTGTATTATGCTGTGGTGCAAGTTCTTCAGATCATTTATAATGATTATGAAGATTATGAAATAGACCACATCACACATGAGGGGATCACGACTCTGGGGCAGGCTGTCAACCAATTAATCCTTTGGCATCGACGCGATATCGTGTTGGACGATGAGCCAATTTCTAGCCCCGTCGCATCTCGAAATACTGCAACCCCATCTTCTAAGGCGAAAGTCCAGGAAGATCCACTCCTAGTCCAGGAAGATCCACTCCCCCAATGTCTCAGCAAGGATGATAGTAACCTTGCTAGTAAAGATATCCAAGAGCAACAAGTTGGACAACAGCTTCAAGCAGTACCAGAGCAAGCTGTTGCTAGTAAAGAGCAACCAGTTGAGCAACAACTTGAAGTAGTACTAGAGTCGGCTGCTGGGTGTAAAGAGCAATTAGTTGAACAACAGGTTCAACAACAAGCCAGTGTCCAACTCCGACGACTACTCCTCGATCATCAGTGCCTATCAAAGTTAGCTCATACGAAATTAAGAAACCTTCATCAGAAGTGTCAAAGTATTTGGAAACTATGAAGGAAAATATTAGAAAATCGAGTGCATCTCGTTCTTCTCATGAACCAGCATTAGAAGATATCGAGCAGTGGGAAGAAGACAGTGTCATGTATAATTGGCGGACAACTTTAGTTTAACCAGGAGTTCCAATATAGAAGCTTGAGGATGTTCCTCCTAAATTTGAGAATGGGAATCTGTTCATGACATCCGTACAACTTAGCAAACAACCTGCCCCGCTCAAAAGAATGCATGAGTGGTACATCCTTGCGAGCACAAAATATGATCTTTCTTGCGTCACATTTCATATTCCAAAAGATGCATTCTGGAGCACTGGAGCAGATAGACGAGTCATTTTATTTGAAGAGATGCATCCCCTTTTCCATCGAGGCATGCTCGAAATCAACCTGCTACTTGTCTGGTGCTTGTAAGTGCCTCTAATATTTTGCATTTTCTTTTCTTACTACACGCATACACATTTCATGAGATTATAACAATTGTGGACTTCCTCAATAGGATGCAATTCATGGATATGAAAAGATGAAACGCAAGACAAGTATCCTTGACCCTACATGGATTGCAAAGACGCTATTCGACGTCAAGGCGGATCGAGACTCAGCGAAGTTCAAGCACATGAAAAAAAAAGAATTTGAAAAAGCAATCACAAAACTTAAGAAGGATAGAAGGACAGAAGTTGCAGCTTACATAGGACATGCAATGTTTAACTTTGTCAAAGACGGCAAGGACATCATAAAGGCTCTGTACCACTTCGAGTAAGTTCGACACATGACATTGAAATAACAATTATTGGTAATTGTTAAAATGTGTGTTTGTATGTTTGCAGTGATCACTATATAATGATCTTCATCAAGCCAACGCAGGGTTTGGCAACAGTCTTGGACTCGGCCAATTACCCACCAGATCGTTACAAAGATTTCCTTTCTATTTTGAAACTGTATGTATATTCAATAATTTTAATTTACACACATTTAGAATGTGCTGACAAGTTTTATATGACATTTCTTGTATTACAACGCTTGGCGGTTTTACGTAGAATAGCTTGGCGGTGAGAGACCTTCTAATACGAATGCATTGGACATTAAAACGTATTATGCTTGTCCGAAGTAGCCTGTTGGGAGTGTCTTATGCGGGTATTATGTATGCGAGTATCTTCGGACCACCAGCGAATATAGAGTGAATAGTGAGGATGTAAGTTATCCTTAATGTCGATATCTTATTTTCTTACTTCTGAGTTTCATTTTCATTGTAACTAGCATAGTTTAATACTTATATTCTCTGCTGTTCAATATTACCAGAAACATTATTTTCATATTTTGATTCCAACTTCAAAATTCAATTGCTCCAAAAATACCAAATAAATTATTGTATACTCTCACTTTGATCTATACTTTGAGATTGTTCAAACCAACACATTCTAAACCTTGTTATGTGTTTCATTGTAGCACATGAAGAATGTGAACGAAGAATGGCCGGTTTGTAGAAGTATTCCTGGCGGAGGAGCCGACAAGATTGCTGTTGAACTGTGTCAATTCGTGCATCGCGAAATTTTGCACAAAAGAGGGGAATGCTTTAATGAGAATGGTGCAATAGTTGATGTGCCAGAACTTTGTAACTATGCTAATAGAAATAGTTTTTAGTGAAAACTTGTAAACTATGAGATGAATTGTATGTGTAACTTTTGCATATGTATATTGTTTTAGTGAAATTGACTTCTGTGAGATGACTTTTGTGATGATATTGTTGACTTCTGTGATGATATTATTGACTTCTGTGATTATATTGAATTGACCTGGAAATTAGAAATAACAGCAGCTAGTACTGCATAGGTTATACCTTATCACATGTATTTATTTACTAACGGCTAAACCTGCCTGTGAAAAATAATTATCACAGACGACTAGATATAGGTAAAGAACCATCTGTGATAACCTAACTATCACAGGCGGTTACTGTTATGGTAGAAACCGGCTGCGATAAATTGTCTTCACAGGCGGCTTGACGTAGGTCAAGATCCGCCTGTGATAACACAATTGTCACAGGCGGTTATATATGTTGCACGACCCACCTGTGATAACATATCTTCACAAGCGGCTAGCCTAAGTAAAGAACCGTCTGTGATAATGTGTCTTCACAGGTGGTTTCACTTCTCCACCTGTGAAATTGCGAATTATCACAAGCTCTTCGTTTCAGGCGGTTTTAAAAACCGCATGTGATAATAGGTTTGGAACTGATTGCGATAAGGCTTATTGTAGCAGTGAACATCTTATGTTGTTGGATTTATGAATAGCGCCACATCGTCAGCATACATAGATGCTCTGACGTGGACATGCCTTCCAGAGAGCGGCGTTAGAATGCAATCCATCGTCGCAAGATGGAATAAATGGTTGAGAGTGTCAATGGCGAGAATGAACATGTAAGGCGACAATGGATCGCCTTGACGGAGCCCTCTTGCATGCTGGATTGGTGGTCCCAGAACTCCATTTAGCCATCTCAGGGGAAAGCCTCGGTGCTCCATGAGTTCTAACATGTACTCCCACGAGATGATGTCGAAGGCCTTAGAGATATCAAGTTTAAAGAATAAAACCGGCCTTCCTGTTCGTTGAAACTGCCTCACTTTGTTCCTGACCCATAAGAAATTTTCTTGAATGCTTCTTTTCTTGATAAATGCACTTTGCGCTTGAGAGACAAGCACATCAATTTCTTTAGCAAGCCTTGTTGCTAGGACCTTTGATATGAGTTTGGCCACTGAATGTATTAAACTAGTGGGTCTGAAATCGGATGGTGGATCAGCTACCTCCTTCTTAGGAAGAAGTGAAATTGATGCGCGATTTAGCTTCGGAAGAGGACCGATGTGCAAGTTGTAGAAACATTGAAAAGCTGCAACTATGTCATGCTTAATCACCTACCAACAGGATCCGAAAAACGACCCGGTGAAACCATCGGGCCCGGGTGCTTTGTTGGCAGGCATCTCACTGATGCAGGACCAAATTTCCGCCTCGGAGAATGGTACATCGAGGGAATCTTGTGTTACTTGAGATAGCGGAATCTGCTCCCAATTGAAAGATTGGCGTCTCTGCAGGCGTGATCCGATGACCCCATTGAAATAAGAAAACAATGTATCTTCTTTCTGAGCATGGGATGACAGGTATTGACCCTCATCTCCCTTGAGAGAAGCAATATAATTTTTCGTAGCACGGCCATTCGCTTTGAGGTGGAAGAATTTTGTACAAGCATCGCCATAGCGCAACCAGGTGATGCGTGAGGCCTGCCGCCGCCTTGAGCGCTCAATGGCTGCTAGCCCAAGTATTCTGACCTTCAAGTCCTTTCTCAATTTCCCCTCTTCATCAGATAATGATCTGCTTTCCTGGTCTTTTTCCAATTGATAGATCACTTCGTGTGCAATGTGCAGCTGTAAACGCGCCTGACCAAACAGATTTGCACTCCATTTCTTCAAGGCTTTTGCCGTAGCCTGCAGCTTATTGTGTAGGATATTCATTGGAGAGATGCCAGGCACTGGTGCAGTCCAAGCAGTCTGCACGACCTCTTGGGAACCCGGTACCTTAGGCCAAAAATTCTCGAACTTGAAGTCGCTTGTTCTGTTTGGTCTTTGCTGAGATGCAAGCAAAACAGGACAATGGTCCGATAACGAGGAAGACAAAGCCTGTAGACAAAAATGTGAGAACATGAGATCCCATTCTCTGATACAAGAGGGTCTGTCTAAGCGCACCATTGTAGGATTTTGCCGCTCATTGCTCCAAGTGAAATGCCGATTAATTAGATCCTATTCCATTAGCTCGGCAAGATCTAGAGTTCTACGAAAAGCACCCATTAATCTTCTATTCAGGTTCCGATTACTTTTATCAGCAGCCTTGTATATAAGATTGAAGTCTCCAATACAAAGCCATGGAGCATCATCAGCCGGCTTGGATGAAAGGAGCTCTTGGAGAAAAATTGCTTTGTCAGCTTCCTCTGTTGGCCCATAAACGTTTGAGAGTAAGAAAGTGCTATTGGTGAGCCTTTGCGTGATGACCAGGGACAGGCAGTAGGCACCTGTTGTGCCATCGGCTGGGTGAAAAATATATTGTGGCAGGAAGGGTGGGAGGAACTCTGCTGCCAATCTGTCATCAATGTGGTTTAACTTTGTTTCCTGCAAGCAGAGGATATTGGGTTCTGCTGCTTGGATAAGTCTGTGAACAACCTCTCTGTGTGCCGGAAGATTGAGACCACGTACATTCCAACTTAATAGAGACAGATCATTACTCATTGGGAATTGGCAGACAACATACCAAGCTGCTGACAGAACTGGAAGCCAGAGTGCCACCCTTTACACAGAGAGGAAGTGGAACATCACAAGGCAACACCACGCCCTTCGCACCACTTGCTGGGGGAGACTACACTTTAGTCCCCAAGATGCGTCTGACCCCAGAGAGCTCCCCACCCTCACCATCAGCGTCCAGCACCATACAGCCTGGCTGAGATGGAGGTACGACTAACAACACATGAAGAAAGGTTGTTGCTTGCATCCTGACAAGAGCAGATCAACTGTCCTAGGCCATAGCCTTTCAAGTCAGGCAGCGTTTGCCTATGCCGCGAGCTCGTCCGCCACGAGCGCAGCTGTAGCTCCAACAATGCCGTTGTTGTCCAGGCATGTGAGACTACGGATTGCAGTCACCGCCTTTGAGGGAAGAGGATGCTTGTACATCACAGCATACTTCTGGAGGACTTCTTCCTCAATGGCCTCATCTGAGTCCACCAGATCGAGCTGGCGCATGAGGCGGCACATGGCGCAACCGCGCGATGAGCGACCGGGATGAAGCACTGCTGGTTAGCCTGTCGTGCACTGCGTTGCGACGGTGGAGCTGGCACGGAACGCTCGCGGAGAGGCGGCCGACGCGGAGCTGGTTTCTGCAGGATGGCGGGAGGTATAGCTTTGAACACACGGTTGCAGAAGCGGCCCAAGGGATTCTGGCTTCCTTCAGAGGCCTTGTTTGGTAGCCCAGGATCCCGGAACCCGTCCCAATCCACGGCCCAGAAATCCTCGGGTTAAAATTTCCTCGCGGTCCACTTGGCAACCCATTTTCCCGGCTCAATCCACGGGGGAGCGCGGGCCTTTCTTCCCCGGGCTGGCGAGGTCGGGCAGGAAATCCTCGAGTTGCTCGTCTCTCCACCTGCGTCACTCGCTCGCCCCCTCGCTGAGTTGCTGCCCCTCGCGCCTGTCGACCCGCGCTTGCCCATCGCTCGCCTCTCCCGGCCGCGTTCGTTGGCTGCTGCTCGACTCCCCTTATCGGCGCCGCTTGCCTCGCTTGCCTCTCCTCCCGGTGCCCCTCGCCTCTCCCCTCGCACTGCCTATGCATCCCGCGCACGCGCTGCTCGCCTCGCCGTCTCTGACCCTGTGCTGCTCGTCTCCTCATCCGCGCACCTCGTACGAGTTTTCTTCCTCATGCCCGATCTGGTCTACATGCTCTCCATTCCCATCTCGTTTCTCAACTTTGTTTGTAAGAAGATCCGCAGCAGTCTTAAACGAGCGGCCGTTTTTGCTTCGATTCTGCATCCGTGCCGCAGTCACCGCCAAGATGTTTCTCACCAGGTAACCAATATGTCCTTCCTAACCTCACTTCAATCCACCGGATCCACAAGATGTGATGTTGGTGGTGGGGCTAACTTCTCGGTGTGCTATTTTGGTGGTTGCAAGATGGAGTATGAACACCTTCTCGCAGGAGGGATGGTTGTTCCAGGTTGAGTACGCTAGGGAGGTCATCAAAGTAAGGTTTTTCTTCTCACTTTTTTTCTGTGTGTGTGTGTTGGTGTGTCATTTGGCTGTAGGAATAGGGAATATGCTTTTTATTGGCTAGAGAGTGTGATTTCGATTTCTTGAGAGGATTTTCGGTTAGTTTCAGAGATTTGGGAATGTATTTGTTGCTTGGTGTCGTTGTTTCGGAGCAAATATAGACTCAGTAGTTGCGTTGTTAGGATGAGCTGAAATATAAGATGTATGCATTTGTGATGCTTGGTTGTGGAACCTGAACTGCTGTCATGACTCATGATTCGATTTTACTAGGTTGAATTGTTGAAGGCCTAGTGATCTGTTGTCCCTTGTAGGCGTTTATTTTTTGATTTGTCACTCTGTAATTCTTTTGACGCCATGGCATGTTCTTCTTCTATGTGGAGGCTTTTTGTTCATCCCTGCATGTGTGTTGATAATCTGTTTGCTCGTGCAGCTGGGATTGACTGCTATTGGGTTGCAGACACAACATGGTTTTGCCCTCGCTGTTGAGAAACGTGTGACCTCGCCCCTGCTGGTACGTCAACTTTACTTGCTTCTTCTTGACGAGTATTTTATCCATGGTGACTTCTTGACGAGTAGAATAGATAGCTAGAGTTTACAACAAAATCCTTATATCTATTTGATATATTAGTTTCAACCATATGAAGATTGTTTTCTAGCTAGAGTTTACAGCAGAATCCTTATATCTATTTGATATATTAGATTAAATCATATGAAGATTGTTTTCTAGCTGATTGATACATTCAGCCAACATTAACACTTGTGGATACCAATATTTGTCTGTCTGACCTTTTTTGAAGTCCTGGAACATAGGAAGTGTTGGAGGGTAGGGCAAAACAGATCTTATAATCGAGATTGCAATGTATTCTATCGCTATCTACTTAAGTCATTTTCTTCTTTCAAATTGTTTTGATGTCAAGCTGATGCCAAGATCTGTCCGGCCAGTATATAAATATTTTTTAGTTCTATGGGGGTTTAAATTAGTATTTTCTATTTCATGATTTTATAGATATATTTCATTTTTTATGAGAACTATTTGCTCCCATGTTTCCGATTTAGTATAGTGTGTTATGTGTACATGTTATCTGGCGTGGAGCACTTGCAAAAGCACCTTTTGCATGCTTCTGTTACTCTTCAACCATGACATCTCTATTTATATTATGATTTATAAAGCTCAATATACCAAGTCAACTGAATTAGTTTGTGTGCTATAGGTACTATACAGACCCTTCTAGCACCTTTTGGCAATGCAATACGAAGGTAATTGGATCTGGCTCTAAAGGAGCTGATAGCTACTGGAGAAGGATTTTTCTGATGGTTGCATATTATTTAATTGTTGTAGGCTGCTTTTATAATGTGTAAATAATTTTCATGATATTGTTTTAATTATGGAACTTGAATTTGCTTCACAGTATATTGTTTATGTCTCTCCTGTTACAAGATGTTAGGGATTTTTCTGTTTTTTTATTTTGATATTTTCTGTTTTTTTTTTAAAAATTAGAATGCCTTTTCGAATTTTCTGAATATATCTAACATTTTTATTTTTTTTAAATCCCTGGTATTATCTCCCTTAGATCTGCCAAATAGTAAACCGCACCAGGGTAGGATGCACCCTGAGATGCCAGGAGAGGCGGAAAATCTGGGGAGGGATTTTCTTGCCTGGGTTATCCCTCCCCCTTCTGCCAAACAAGGCCTCATCGGTCTGTGGCCCGGTAGCAGATAGGCCGGCCGTTGGAGGCCCGGGATCGTCCAGCTGATTCAAAGACACCGGGGCGCGGGCTTCACCAGCAGGGGGCATCGTAGGGGCATGGTGCTCAGTCCCTGTGTTATCACTAGTCTGCATACTGGTGTCCTGCTCCTGCACGACAGACTGCGTCCGGGCATCCAGATCATGGGAGTGGCCCGACAGTAAACTGGCTGGCGTTGCATGCGCCTCAGGCGCCATGTTGGGAAACACATGGGGCAGCCGTGCATGTCCCAATCTGGTCGACGGAAGGCTGCATGTTGAGGTTGGTTCCCTCCAGAAGTACCACAATGGGATCGACGGTCAAACGAGCGTCGACCGGTTCCTTCTCTTGTTGTGGCAGCACGACCTTCAAGGCATCGGAATCACGGGCCAGCTTGTCAGGGAACTCCTTGGCCGTGGCAACTGCAACTCGGCGTGTGGGAGATCGGGAACGACGCCGTTCCCAATCGTCGTCCTTCCGGCTAGGCGGATCACGTTTACGGGAGCACACCAGCGACGATGATGCCTTACGGCCCCGCTGCATGTCTTGCATATCATGAGCACGGCGCCTTCCTGAGACCGCGGTGTGACAAGGGTCCGGCAGGATAGGACGTTGCCGAACATCCCTGTCGTCCGGAACTCCTGGACGTTAGTTGTGATATCGGGGTGACAGTGGGTAACAACTACTCCCTCCGGTGTATAAAAAATTGTCGTTTTGAACATTTTCTCACATACTAAGGAAACATTAAATAGATTTATTTCTTTTACAATACAACTCTCCTTAGTGGTCTTCTTCACGTTTTTTTAGCCAATCTGATGCAGGTTCGATTCCTAGGTACACGCTATCCCATTTTTTTACACCATTTTCCATGGATTGCAGTGTAAAACGACAATTTTTTGTGCACTCTTGGCTCTAGTGTAGAACGATAATATTTTGTACACCAGAGGGAGTATGCCTTAAGTCAAACTCCCCTACGCGCCCTGATCGGGGGCGCAACCGACCACGGTTCAGTGCGGCCCCCTCTCACCCACGCCATATAAATAACAGGGGAGAGGCCGGGGTGCTAAACACGAGTTGACCAGCCACCACATCCCTCCTCACAAACCATAACCAATCAATCAGAAGCGCGAAGTGAGGGGAAGAGCTCGTACCTTGGAGATTTGCCGCCATCACCATCAACGACTGGTTCTGCTCCAAGCCGTCACTGCACTGACGTCCTCCCTGCATCAGCGATCATTCTGCGTCAGCATCTATCTCCATCGATCATCCGTTTGAGCCCAATGGCATCAAATGGATCCACTGACGGTAACACTCAACTCCCAATCTCTAACTCTCTAAGCATCTTTTACATGTTCACATGATCTATCTGTATGTCCTTAATTGATTGTTTACATAAGCAATTAGATCATAGATGTTTAATTATGCCTGTTAGATTAGATTAGACTTAAGTAAACCTAATTAGGCATTGCTAGTTTTGATCCTAAGAACCCTAAGACCTAACAATGGCATCAGAGCCAGGCTAGTCAATCCTAATTAGGTGATAATGTTTTAACTCAGATGAATTAATTTCTAATCATGTTTCAATTAGGGCCTAGTCTCAATAATCAGTATTAGATCCAATTAAGTTGTTCTTCGTAGCAAGTAGAAGGAGGGGAATCAGATCTTAAGATTTTCAATTAAGACATAGAACTCAGAAACAATTCAATTGAGAAAACTTAGAAAGGGAAGAAGACTTATCTAGATAAAGGTGGCTTTGGGCCACCGAGTCCTCCTCAGAGCAAGGTTAGGGAAAACCCTAACCCTTGCGCTATCTTCCCCTTAATGGCGTCCAACCATTGAATCTCTCCCAACGGAGAGTCAATTGGCGGCGCACATCATCAGCGGCCACTCAAAGACCTCCCACCGGCGGCACGACGTTTGCGCCATGGTGGATGTCGCCGGCCCGCCGAGTACCTGCAATCATAAGCACTAAGAACCTCAGAGCTCGCTGGGCTAGGGTTAAGGGTTGAAACCCTAACCCTAGCCTCGAGTTTCCTTCGACGGCTGACCGCGCGCACCACGTCGACGACAGTGATGCGGCAGCACCGGAAGTCCCGCGGCGGCGCAGCCTAAATCCCTCCACTCAGATCCGGTGCGAGCGCCGGTGCGCCGGTTTCCCTCAACGGCCGACCGACCAGCATCGTCGGGGACGGCGGAGCTCCACCCCGACGGGGGGATCTCTCGCCGGCGCCGACGGCACGGCGGCGCTAGAGGTCCCGGCGCGGCGCTTGCCTCACCACCGCTCCCCCGCTCTCACTCGCTCGGTCCAAAGAGAGAGAAGGAGAGTGGAAAAATGAATTAGGGTTTACCGAAACTCGCGGCCGACGGGCTTAAGTATCGTCCGATCCTGACGCGGAGTCGTTGGATCATGATCGGACGGCTGAGATTCGCCCGTATTGAGAAGCAGCAATGAGTTGGAGCCGTCGGATGAGGATCCGACGATCCACATCGCGCGCCGCTCCACCACCTAAGCAAATGGGCCCTGAGCCCATGCGGGATGAGTAAAAGGGCCGGTGGGCTGCCCTTTAGAATTTCAGGAATTTTCAGCATTTTTCCTTGGGCGAATTCAACCGTGGGCCGATTTGGTTTATGGGCCCCGTGTTGGATTTTTCCTTTTTTCTTAAGTATTTTTCAGAGTGTGGGCTGGGCCAGTTTAGTCTATGGGCCAAATTCATGATTTTGGCCCTTTTAACATTTTCCACAGTTTTGAATTTTCAGAATAAGTTTAAGATGGAAAATTAATTCCAGAAATCAAAAAATGATTAGAAAATTAATTAAGTAGCTGGGAAAATTTTCGAAAATTTTGTGTGATGTTTTGTGTGATTTTGATTGCATTTTTCTGTAATTTTTTTAGTAATTTTAAGTTACTAAGTGAATTTTTTCAGTTATTTAAATCCAATTAATTGCATTAAGTTTTTGCAATTAATTTCATTAATTTAAGAAATTAAGTTTATTTAGCTTCCGCTGTTATTAAGTAGTAAATTTAAATAAGTAACCAACGTGAAAGTTTATATTTACTAGAATTTAAGATTGTGTATGTTTTGCATGGAAATTAAATAAGTAACCAACGTGAAAATTGAATTTTGCCATGCTTAAGTTTATTTCTAGTATCTTTGCACTATATTGGGATTGTCTTAATGAATTTTAAGTATGTCTACATGGAAGTTAGAATAACCAACATGAAATATTTCCATGTTAATTAAGTTATTAAGAGAAATGGAAATTAGAGTAACCAACACGAAATATTTCCATGACTATTTAATTGAAATGGTTTTGTTGGGTAACCAATGTGAAAGATATTTCTTGCCATTTCTTATTGTTTAAGTGCAATTTTAAGTATTTGCTTCATCATATGTTGTTTAAGCCATTTTCTAACCCCTGTGTTTGTTTTATTAAGGTGCCTCAAATGTGGTAAGTCTCATTGCCTCCATAGAGACCCTTGGTGGTCATAACTATGGGACATGGAATGAGAGACTCAGGATGAACTTAGCAATTGCAAACCTTGACCTTTGCCTAAGAAAGGATCGACATGTTGATCCGGAAGCTCCCATTGCTCAGCCTGAGGAGACCAATGAGGTGTTTGGAGTAAGAAAAGAGGAGTATCTAAAGCTTAAGGAAAAGTACCCTAAGGATCTTGAGGCATGGGAGGAATCCAACAGAAAATGCCTCATGGTCATTAAGGCCACCATTTCTAAGACCATAAGAGGAGCTATTCCTGACTATGAGTTCGCAACTGAGTATCTTGCTAAGGTTAAAAGTTCGTACACAGGCTCCACTAAGACATTAGCAAGCACTCTCCTCAAAAGGCTTGTTAATGAGAGGTACACTGGTGGGGGTGTGAGAGATCACATCCTTAAGATGAGTAATTTAAATGCAAACCTCAAGACTCTTAACTTAGCCATCCTAAATGAGATGCTTGTGCATTTCATCTTCATGTCTTTGCACAAAGAGTTTGAGACTTTTGTGATAAAGTACAAGGCGAAGACCTACTTCACCTCTCCCAAGCCACCATCTTTTAAGGTACATGGCTCCTCTTCTAAGGGCAAAGGGACATCTCCTCAACCTTCTGGTTCTAAGTTAAAATCAGATAAGTGCAAATTTTGCAAAGACTTTGGACATCGCCAGAAGGACTGCATCAGTTTTATTAAGTGGTGTGCTAAGAATGGTAAGAATTTTATCACTTTTGTAAATGAGTCCATGTACTTAGCTTATTCTCGATCTACTTGGTGGATTGACTCAGGTGCAACTATGCACGTTTGTAATTCTATACAGGGGTTTAGTACGATGAGGACTGTAAGAAGGGGGGAAAGGACCATCAAAGTCGCTGATGGCCATGAAGCCGAAGTTGAAGCCATTGGAACTTATCCTCTTAGACTTAGTAGTGGTTTCATACTTAGACTTCATAATGTTCTTTATGTCCCTAGTTTAGAGAGGAATTTAATATCAGTTTCATGTCTGGATAATTGTGGATTTGTTTGCCATTTTGGCGAAGACAAATGCTCTATTAGTTTGAATAATAAGATTGTGGGTCTTGCCTTCAAACAAGACATGCTTTACCTATGGTCCACTCATGATAATGTGAATGCCTTAAGTAATGATCAAATTCCCGCTAAGAATGACATAAGAAGAAACAAGCGTAAAAGATTCGATTTCGAAACATCGTCGAAATTATGGCATTGTCGTTTATGCCATATTTCGAGGGGGGATCGAACGCTTAGTATATCAATCGATCTTACCTCACTTAGACTTTTCAGATTCAAAAGAATGCATTGATTGCATTAAAGGTAAGTTTGTTAAGACTATTAAGAAAAATGCCATACGCAGCACGGGAATTTTAGAAATCATTCACACGTACATTTGTGGTCCGTTTTCCGTAGTCTCCATAGAGGGGTATGACTCGTTCATAACGTTCACAGACGACTACACTCGTTATGGTTACATTTATCCAATCAAGGAGTGATCCGAAGCATTGAATAAGTTTAAGATATTTAAGGGTGAAGTAGAAAATCAGCACAATATTAAGATTAAGGTAGTAAGATCCGATCGTGGAGGTGAGTACTACGGTCGGCATACTCCATATGGTCAGGTTCTTGGACCTTTTGCGAGGTTTTACAGGAACATGGCATAGTCGCCCAATATTCTACACCGGGCGAACCTCAGCAAAATGGTATTGTGGAACGTGGAAACCGTACTCTTATGGACATGGTAAGGTGTATGCTAAGTTATTCTACGTTACCGGTTAGCCTATAGATGGAGGCATTAAAAACCGACATTCATGTGCTTAATCGTGTTCCCACTAAGTCAGCACCTCAGGCATCGTATGAGATGTGGACAGGACGTAAGCCCTCATTAAACTATTTTCATATTTGGGGTTGTCCAGCTGAGGCTAAGATGTTCAATCCAAACATTAGTAAGCTAGAATCTAGAACAGTTAGTTGCCATTTTATTGGCTATCCTGAGAAAACTAAGGGTTTTAGGTTCTATTGTCCAGATCGGCATACTAAGTTCATAGAAACACGACATGCCGTATTCTTAGAAGACGCTATGATCAAGGGGAGCACGGTACGTCAGGAAATAGACCTTGAGGAGGAATGGATTAGTTTACCCGTTCCGATGACTCAAGAGCCTTATTTCACCCTACCTGATGTCATCGTGCCACTAGCACCTGGTGCTAGTGACACAACGCCTATTGTTGCACCTCCATCGACCACAACAGAAATAAGTGAGGTTCAACCTTCTCAGCCTGTTGAGGATATGGTCGAATAAAATGAGGTTCGGCAGCAGCCTCAACCATTAGATGATGCTCAAGTAAGAAGATCACAAAGAGTAAGACGGTCGGCCATCTCGGATGACTATCAGATCTACGTGGGTGAAGAAGTTAAGATAGAGGATGATCCCACCTCTTACGAAGATGCCATGAGGCGACCTTAGTCATCTGAATGGCACAAGGCCATGGAAGATGAAATGAGTTCCATGAGTGCCAACAAGGTCTGGGACATATTAGAGATTCCTAAAGGAGCCAAAACTGTAGGCTATAAGTGGGTCTACAAGATTAAGCGTGACTCCAAAGGGAAGATAAAAAAGTATAAGACTAGACTTGTGGCTAAGGGATTCACTCAACGGGAGGGTATTGATTACAATGAGACCTTCTCTCCCGTGTCGTCTAAGGATTCTATTAGAATCATCATGGCATTAGTAGCGCATTATGACTTAGAATTACATCAAATGGATGTAAACACGACATTCCTCAATGGGGATCTATATGAGGACGTCTATATGACACAACCGAAAGGTTTTGTCGTTAAGGGTAATGAACATATGGGATGTCACTTGAAGAAATCCATTTATGGACTTAAGCAAGCTTCAAGACAATGGTATCTCAAGTTCGATGAGATTATTAGAAAGTTTAGGTTTAAGGAAAATGAGGAGGATAATTGCATTTATGCTAAGTTTAAGAATGGAAAGTTCATTTTCTTAGTCCTTTATGTGGATGACATCTTATTAGCAAGTAGTGATGTCAACCTACTCTTAGAAACTAAGAAGTTTTTATCCTCAAACTTTGATATGTAGGATCTAGGTGAAGCGACCTATGTTTTAGGGGTTGAGATACACCGAGATCGTGTTAAGGGGGTTTTAGGACTATCTCAGAAGGCATACTTAGAAAGCGTACTTAGAAAGTATGGTATGCATAATAGTAAAGCCTCGCCTGCTCCAATAGTTAAGGGCGATAGATTTTCAAACTCTCAATCACCTAAAATCAGTATGAGGTTGATCAGATGAAAGGAATTCCTTCTGCTTCTGCCGTCGGAAGCTTGATATATGCTCAAGTATGTACACGCCCTGACTTAGATTTTGTGATTGGGATGCTAGGCAAATATCAAAGTAATCCAGGATTAGATCACTGCAAAGCCGTTAAGAAAGCATTAAGATACATACAGGGTACTAAGCACCTCATGCTGACATATAGTAAGATTGAGTCACTAGAAATAGTGGGCTATTCAGATTCAGATTACGCGGGTTGTGTGGATACTAAGAAATCCACGTCAGGTTATATATTCACCCTTGTGAATGGAGCTATATCGTGGAAAAGCTCCAAACAAGCAATCACTACATTGTCCACAATGTATGCTGAGTTTGTTGCATGTTATGAGACCACTGGCCAGGCATCTTGGCTTAAGAAATTTGTTCCCAGTCTTAAAGTGGTCGACAACATCCATAAACCACTTAAGTTATATTGCGATAATCAGCCAACAGTAATGTACTCTCACAACAACAAGTCGAGTGGTGCTGCCAAACACATCGACATTAAGTACTATGTTGTGAAAGAGAAAATCCAGGATCACACAATTAGTTTCGAGCATATAAGTACTAAGCAAATGCTTGCGGATCCGCTAACTAAGGGCCTTCCACCCAACGTGTTCAGTGAACACGTAGCCGGCATGGGTTTGAGGGAGACCCTATGATAATATCCTAGATTCTAAGGGGCCACCAAAGTGTAAGACTATTTCTATTTGTGAGATGTATCGTGGTCTTCAAGTCAAACAATACGTAAATGGCTGTTTTGATGCGTCGTGCCCTTTATATCAAAGCAAAGGAAATATGTGTAAGATTAGTTTAGTAAATAAGATAATAAGTTAAGGTCCCGAGATCAAGGGGGAGAATGTTAGTTGTGATCTCGGGGTGACGTGGGCAACAACCACGCCCCCAAGTCAAACTCCCCTACGCGCCCTGATCGGGGGCGCAATCGACCCTGGTTCGCTGCGGCCCCCTCTCACCCGCGCCATATAAATAAGAGGGGGAGGGGCCGGGGTGCTAAACACGAGCTGATCAGCCACCACATCCCTCCTCACAAACCCTAAGCGATCAATCAGAAGCGCGAAGTGAGGGGAAGAGCTCGTATCTTGGAGATCCGCCGCCATCAACATCGACGACCGGTTCTGCTCCAAGCTGTCACTGCACCGACGTCCTCCCTGCATCAACGATCATCATGCGTCAGCATCTATCTCCATCGATCATCCGTTTGTGTCCAATGGCATCAAACGGATCCACTGACGGTAACACTCAACTCCCAATCTCTAATTCTCTAAGCATCCTTTTACATGGTCACATGATGTATTTGTATGTCCTTAATTGATTGTTTACATAAGCAATGCGGGGACCGCAGTCCACACCTCCGAGGATCTCATTGGGTGGTGACGTGCAATGCGGCACCTAACAGCACACGCGAAAAGGATACCAAAACGTATAAAGTTTTCATTTCATAATAAAAAGAGTTTACAAAAAGAGTGTAAAATAGAACTACACACGTAGCAGAAAATACATACTCATAATATCACCTAACTAAGCAGGAGAGAAGACATCCATGCCCTAGGACGCTTCTCACTAGCAACAAGAAGAACATTCAGCAGCGGCGTGGTTCACATGAGATTTGTCTCGATACCTCGAGATCTCATGTACAACCTGAACAGCAGAAATAAACCTAATACCTGCAAAAATCGATAAAGCGCAAACGTGAGCATAAGGCTCAGCAAGACTAACCCGTCTCACTAGACATATGCAGGGGTGAATACTAAGCATAGGTAAGGTAAAGCATAAACGACTCGCCTACAAGTGGATCCTTATAATCATGTTTTAAGGAGCAAATGACATTCTTCAGGCACGGCACATCATAGACTCCACAATCAAACAAGAAATGCTTTGCCGATGATATGACATGCCAAAAGCACATACTGCTATTACAGGTAAAGTATGGGGAAACTGTAAAATTTTAATTGTACTATCTCTAAGCCATACAAGGTTGCAAAGCAATTATAATTCAATATATCATTCTTCTGACTTCTTCAGTATTTACTACGTCACGGCGCAGTGAACAAGTGGTACTCTATTACCGCGAGGGACGGTGATTGCAATCAGGACACACCCGGACAACACGACACATACGCACGTTCGGAAGTGTCAGTGAGTACATCAGTACCTACGTAACACTTCAGTACTAGTCGTATATGGCCACCTTTCACAAGAAACCCGAACACCGAACCCGTCTCACCTCCACGAACAGAAGGTCTCCGCACGGAACACCTCTGTGCCCGCCAACCGATTTACACCTTACTGTCCTCAACCCACCCTATCGATGGTGAGTTAATGGCCTCGACATCCAAGTTATCGAGTTACGTCAGTTTACTGGAGCCCATATATCCAGTATGTCACCGGTACAAGTCAAGCTTGTCCAAGGGGCCGCACACGGCGCGGGCCTTAACTGACCAGTCAGAGCTATGCGACCAAGACCACATCTTGCCGCTTCCTATCCATCTCTGACCGGTCTGAAGTTTAGATTTAATAGTCATTCTCTATAAATGTTAACCCAGTGTAGATGAGTGTCAACTTTCTATCTCGCGAGTACATTCCAACTACTCGATTTCTACTGGTTCACCTACAACATTAGCATAGCGGTTCTACACGTCGAGCTATCAACCTACCCAATTAACCAATGGGATTGTGGGTCATGCATCTGGAGTATTCAAGCATCCTGAACGTAATGCACAATTCATATACTAATCAACATAGTGATAAAGCAAAACTTTATAAACGACTTAAATGCAAATCGGGGCTTGCCTTAGTTTGCGACTCTATATCAATGTCAGTTGTTATTGGCTTAGTCTTCCTTCAAAGAGTCCGCCATGAAACTTCAAGCTGGAACACCGTGGCTTTCTCCTCCAAGCGAAGCTCCTCATCGATCACCTACCATCACGTTTCGACATGATATGCATATAAGTACATAATGTAATATACTTTAGATTAAACAGGTTAAACAAACTCTAAGACTGGTGAGACTAACTAGAAGGAAGAGGTATGCCTCTGTTGTGTGGATAAACAAAGGATGGAGTCAAGTGGTCATAATAGTATCGAGATGTGAATTGAGAGGTGCAATGTAAGCACACATTGCAACTTGGCACTCAACACTCGACGCTATGCCACGCAAGGACGATAAAGCTGAATGGTGTGGAAGTGTTGGATTGGTAGTGTAAGAATAACTAAGGAATCAAGGGGGGGGGGGGGCATCGAAAGCTTAAGGCATGAGTGAACTGTGCAACAAGAGGTCACGACTCAGAAGGCGACCAATGATGTTACACAAACTCATTAAAGAGTAAACCTAATTAAGTGACTAGTGTGGTCGCAGGGTTCTGAATTAGGATGAATCGATGTGAAACCCTAGCGACACTTGGAAAAGAAGTGAGATCGGCATTGCTTGGACTCAAAGAGTTATAACAAACCCTGTTAACCTGATGTGAGTACCAAGACAATATTCAAAGGATCTTTAGGTAAATCAGTTGCTACGACTATCTTTACAAGCATCGTCCAAGTTCTTACATGACACTATTGCAGTGTCCTTTGCAAGATTGTCCAGATGATCTCGGTGAACTACTGGGACTTGAACATGATGCGATAACTTGCCATGACGGCATGCTTTGCCATCTCAAGAAGATCGGATTAACGAGGTCCACATCGACCCGAACTCTTCAACGGTGGTGAGCGGAATCCTGAACACCACCTTATGAGTCACAAGGTTAGTGATGTTGACTCGATCGTCGGCAAGCGACTCGACGAACCTGTCGTCGATGAAACAACACACCTAGTTAAGCAATTCTGCGGACGGTTAGGAAACATCGTCGACACAAACAAGAAACCCTTATCCAAGGTTCCCCTTGGTCTAGTTTTCCTTGTTGGTTGCAACATTCTCGCATTACTCAACCACAGGTCATCGGTGATCACCAACCACCTTGGTTTGACCTGGAAGGCATTTTATCGAGGACCTTGGCGATACCTAGGACTCGATCACCCTCACATCGACTAAAACCTAATCTGGCTTGACAACCATTATCCGACGAGTCGTGCTTGTGCTCCAGCACCACACACATCACAAGCATCCTTCATCTCGATGCTAGGGCATGATGACGGCTCGGAGCGTCACGACAACGTCATGTGGTCAACGACGTCGACACGGCTCATGGTGGAGCATCACTAGCATGCACGGACAAGCCAACGTGATACAACCGACAAAGGAGGTCAACTTGGGAATTTCTATAGGAATGATATCAATGCGGAAAAATGGACGTACGGCTTGACGACACATGAGTACCTTTAGCAATCATGATGAATGGACTTCGGTGATGTCAAGCAAGGCATTTCAGGGCAAGGCTCACCGTGTAGGCATTTCGGCGACCATCTTGGGTGTGTACTTGATTTCCGTCGCTTCATCACCATTCAAAGGGTATATTGGCACTTAGGCTTGTCGGTTGCAACATCATTCTACACCTGCATCACAGACCAGCTCTAAACATCAACAAAGTTGGTTCTTCTCTCGTAAACATTTCATCGAACACCTTAGCTGCAGTCACTGATCCAATCAATCTTGCAAAATCAGAGATAACCTTGGACCAGTTGTCGATACCATTGTGTCAAAGGCGTGTTCCAGCATTTCATCCATCACACCAATCATTCGCCTTGCTTCCAGGACATAGCCACGGCGCGGAACACCGCGACGACGTACCCAGGGCGGTGAGCGCAAGCAGGGACAGCACGGTGGGTAGCAAGGAGTCTCGCCGGTGGACACGCAGACATGGCATCATGGCGCTCGCGGTCGACGCGGCAAGGCAAGGCCAGTAGGCAAACTGCACGGCTGTGGGGTGTTGGTGGTGGGCGGCATGCGGCCGGCGTCGCGGCGCGAGCCATCGGGCTAGGGCGGCGCGGCTGCGCGACGCGGCAAAGGCGGCCGGAATGGAGGCGGAGCACCGGGGCATTGCAGGAAGGCGAACTGGCGGCCGGGGTGGTGCGGCTCCGGGCGAGGAGGCAGAGCAGCGTGACATGGAGGGAGTCAGGCGCTGTGGATAAGAACCGAGAGAGGAAGAAGCGAACTCGATTTTGTGGCCATGAGGATAAACATGACATGTCGGACCCACTTCACTCTCCTCCCTTCTCCTTTCCGATTTCAAATAGAGCTAGCAAACATGCTTCAAAAATATTCAACTTTAGCCCAATGACTAAATAAAATGTGAAGAATTTTATGGTGCAATCAGATTTCAGAACTGAGCAAGTTGAATTTTTAACTCAGGTTTGAATTTGAATTCAAGCGGTGATACTTGATTCAACGAAATAAATAGTAATTTAGGTTTAAAAATCTTGAAACTTTGAAGTTAACTTTTTTGAACCATAAGGAACCTCGAGAAAAATTTGGAGTTGATTTGGACAAGGTTAAGTACAAAGTTTAAATTTGAAGTCAACTTTGATTAAACTCTCGGTACGTGTCCAATAAATGGATAACGTGCTTCCAAATTATTTGAAACTTTACCGAGAGTCAATTTGGAATATTAGAAGGTCATGGAAAAATTTACAGCCGTAGATTTGAATTTTTGAATGTCCCATTTTAGGGTTGGAATAATTCCTTTTTCTTTCTCTCTATTTTGTTTTCTTTTCTCCTTTTCATTGAAAATGTGAATACTTGGAAACTAAAGATTTTACACCTTAAGTCCCAATATACATTAGCAACCAGGTTCTATATGTAAAATTTTAACACGTCCCTATTTTTAGTGAACATTGGTTAACTCATATGGTTCATGTGAGTTTGGATTTCCATGTCCATTTTCAAAATTTTTAAGTTCGTATTTTTGTGTTTTTGTTCTTGCGAAAAGCGAGCTTTTACAATCCTTCCCCCTTAAAGGAATCTCGTCCTGAGATTGTAACAAGTAGAATAACCGAAATGATGAGGGAACGATCCGTAAAAGAGGGTCATTGACTAAGGAAAATGACAATGCCCTTAAAGACTTGGGTTCTACGAAATAGTGATTATCTTCAGGCATCTTAATAAATTCTAAAGTTTGCTTCAGGTGATTCCAGTCTTTAGGTTGATAACCTTGACAGGATGCTCGACATGACAATATCACATCGTAAAACTCTCACGTCTGTTACTGAACCTTTATTGCTATACACTTACATTGACATGACATCTTGTTTTGTCCTAGTGTTGACTGGAAGAATCAGGACTTGTTCTTTGCTTCTCTAGGTTACCATGACAGTTTGAAACTATCCTTGCATTGATTCTTGGTTGCTTGCTTGGTTTTGCATAGGTCCTTATAACTCGATGTGGTATTTCCATTGACATGAGTTAAGATGATTTACGAGGTTAAACAATAATCATTAACCTCGTTTGATGTTTAGTCAACCATAGGATTCCTTAGCTGTAGCATAAGAGTAGCAAAGCATTCAACACTCTTATGTGATGAAAACAGCAGGAATACGGAAGATATGGCAACTACAAGATTTTTGGGTATATCAACATCTTCAAACAATAGAAATAGAATATGAAGACCCTTTGCGGTGGCACACGAGGATTTAAGGATTTAGCATCCTCATATATTTCCAACACAGCAAAGAACTCAATCATATGGTAACTACAAGGTGATTAGTGTAGCAAGGTTACCATATAACACCGCAAGATCTTAGATGGACCCAAAGAGTTTCACGAGGTTGACAATCGAACGGTATCCTCGCGAGTAAGGAGATTTCATGGATTTTACAAGGTTGATCATCGAACTGATGACCACTCAATGACGAACGGTATAGTTGCAACAATCAAGGTACTTGAACCTAACAAGTCAAGGATGGAAGTTCAAGTGTTTGTTTAGTTGTAAGGGAGGTTGAGTGATCGGTTGCCCAAGTATCACTCAATGAAAGAGAGATCAACATTGTAAGAAATCAGGTAAAGATGGTGAAATGATCGTAGTCATTAGACACCTTAGAATAGTTTGAATGGGTTACACAATCTTGCTCTAAATTTTAGTATTACCATGCATTCTATCATTGGTGTTTCATTGGTAATGATGCTTCATGATGCATCATATGTTGTATGTTGCAATGAATATGCACATGGTATGGTGCAAATGGTGCATATGTATGGTGCAAATGGTGCATATGTATGGTGCAAATGATGCATATGTATGGTGCAGTAGCTTTTATAGTTTGAGCAAGACTAAATGAACCACACCCACAAAAATCAAGTATTGTCTGATGATTTTCAAGGATTGGGTACCGTGGTCGTGAAAGACACTCAATGAGTAGCATTCCTTTCATGACTCGACCACAATTAAGGAATTCATAACAGAACGATTGACAATGAATGTGGGAAATATACCACGTTACCTCGACCTTTTGAAAGCTTGTTCTTGTACTACTCTACTTGATTGTATATTCATCTAGGTCTTAGAGTTACTAGTTGACTTGAGGAGTATCTTCATCAGAAAAAAAACAACTAACTAAATGTTGAAGGTTATCCCTAGACACCTGGTCGAGATCACTAGACACATCTCTAGTGATACTTCACTTAACCTTCGCTTCAATCAGTCAGGAGGAACGGATATCCTTCTCGATCACTTTTAATGGAGTTGAAGTCACACTCTTCTTAGAGTAACTCAATCTGGGGGTGGATGTTGGATCCTCTTGAAGATGTAATCTTAATTGATCGCCTTCTTGTTGACACGACTCGCTGTAACCAAGGTTGATGGTTGAACACCACCATTACTTGAGTGCCCGCCTTCCCCCTTAAAGTTTCAAACCAGGATGTCGAAGAGTAATTCAAACAATCCTCATGAGAAGACGAGATGCAACTCGAGTAATTGCGACCTACGTTCAACATCACAAGATGTGACCTGGCAAGTCACATAAATCAGACACTAGTATGCCTATCCAAGGGAAAAAGGCTTCAATGAGTTTAACACGCCATTAAACTTGGTAAATAGTTAAGTCCTAACTCTTGGTCGGTTACGACACTCCTCGAGTTGAAATCGAGAACCGAATGCCTAACAAAAACCAAAAGTTTCAAACTGGCCAGGCTATGGTGACAAACGACCAGCCTAGACGCAAACTCAATTTTGATCCAGTTAATGGCAAAATCAGATCTCAAGGTGAATAAAAAAGTTAAAGTAAACTCCAAGTTGTTTCCAAAAAGTATTGGTTTGCCTCTAGATAATCTCTGGTTTGCAAGTTATGCTATTTTAAAGTCAGCAGAATTTTCTGCACTTTCAGCAGAACCTGCTTAAAAAGTAGCAGTTTCGATCTAAAGTTTTCAGGCTGTTCTGATGGAAATCTGGAAATATTCTTCGTTACAAAGTTGTAGCCAATGTAATAAGATTTCCATAATGTGCTTACTTGTCTTCATATCAGTCTTGTTTTAAAAGATATGAATTTTTGAAGTTGGGTAAAATTTCAGCATTCAGAATTTGAATTCAGTTCAGATTGACCACTCTGCATTCAAACTCGATTTGGAATAGGTAGATTACTGATTCAGGTCTGGAGACAATTTCAAGATTTGTAGCTGAATATCTAACCTTTCTAAAGGTTACTCGCGCGACACTATTGGATCAAGTGTCCGCGAGTTATGGAATAAATTCAGAGGTGTACAAATTGCTGTCCAGTTTGGGTGTGCCTGGAAAGTTTCTGCGATTATCCAAATTTCACCCACTTAGAAAAGGATTTTGATCTTGAGCTGAATATATAACTTGTACAGTACTTCCAAAAATTTCTAAAGAGTACTTACTTGCCCTCGTAGCACTTCTGGTTGAGAAGATATGACATTTGCAAGTTGACAATTTTTCTGAAAATTTGGACAGCACCTCCTTTATTTGAGGCTGATTTTGTCCACAATTTTCAGATATACAAATATTAAAATTTGAAAAAATAACACATAGAAAAATGGTTGCATACATTCTCAGGATTCCGGAAATGTAAAACCCGAAGCCAATCGATGAGTCTACTAGAAATTACGATCCGAATAGTAACTGAAGATATAGCAGTCCATATTCGGGATTGTTTCGACACCTTAAATGATACTTCAATTTAGACTTGGTTATTGCAAGTTTTAGCCTTCGTCTAATAGGAAGTTGATAGAGGACTCTTTAAGCTTTCCAGGCATGTATAAATATGCCTAGGTTGCATTTCTAGTTTAAGAGTTATGGCTGTTCAAATTTCAGAATTTTTTTAGCTGTTTCAGATAGCACCTATATACATGTACTATCTTCAACTCCAATTTCTAATTAGTTATAAACTGAATTTGAGGTAACATTGAATAACAAAGTTGTATAATAGCTCTTGCCCTTTCTGGAAATGTATCATAATGGAATATAAGAGCTTTCTACAAAGAGTTATGGCAATAATTCAGATGCTGTCTTACACAGTTTCAGAACAACAGCTGAGTTAGTTAGAGAGGATTTTCACCATCTTACAATGTTCTTTTGGTTTGGGGTCAATAGAAAACTTATATAAGACTTCAAAATATTTCCAAAAAGTATTCATTTTCCTTCATAGCCCTCCAGGTCGAAGAGATATGGAATTTCAAAGTCAGCTGAAATTCTGTTAGAAAACAGAACTCACCGGCTTCGAAACACAAGAATTGGAACAAACTCAAATTTTGAAACTTAGCTCAAAACTCAAGTCGGTAGCTAGAACTTGATTCACAACTAATCATTTCCTTTGGAACTAAATGGAACTTGAAAGAGAACTTGATGACCTTCTCATCCATAGCATCTTACTATGAATCCTCATGCTTAACCAAAGTCTTACTCTGGCGAAGTCGAGCTAAACTCTCGCTAGGAAACAAAAAACTTTGGTTCGCCAAATCTTGAAGATATACCTTTTCTATTGTCCATAAGATACCAGCAACTAATACTTGGACCTAATTATGAATAT
This sequence comes from Tuctoria greenei, assembly GCA_036927565.1. Lineage (NCBI taxonomy): Eukaryota > Viridiplantae > Streptophyta > Magnoliopsida > Poales > Poaceae > Tuctoria > Tuctoria greenei. The sequence continues at coordinate 82,528,970 of JAYESD010000003.1, read as the reverse complement.
GAAGCCATTTCTTTCGTGGGGGATGGTCAAAGTATCAAGTGGGATACTGACGGTACTACGTGCCTTACCAAAAGAAAAGTCTAACCCGGTATATCCGGATACGTCTATAGGTGGTTCTAATATGGATCACTCGCAAACGTATTCTACACGGGTCGCTACCGGAGTTAGTGTACCTGCATAAGACAAACAATCCTCTTTCACACCTTCACACCTCAAGGGCGGCACGGGGCAATACGACAGGCAGTCACAATAATATATATGATCAAAAGTAAATGCATGCGACTCTGGTGTGAGTCGCCCTCGAGCGAAGTCATGTCTCGAGGTACATGGTTGTACTACGTCTGTACAGCAAAGACTCCCGCACGAAGTGGCTTATACAAGCTCGGGCATACTTGTTTCGCATGATCCCATAGAACATGAATAGTTCTAGAGATGCATACTATCGGGTTATACACCACCCGACGGGGGCTCCCACTAATTTTTTTGTCACGCTGGGGTACCGCGTGTCATATTCTCAGAAACATGGAAAAGTTTCAGAGACTCATATTGACTTTCCATGCTAAGCCACGGAAATATCACATACCACACCTCGTATGCAGAGTTTACCGAGGTTGATCCGCTCTCGGTGGCGTACCTTACCTCTTACCTTGAAGACGGAGCGTCGTTACAGAATAATATAACAAGTTAGTTCACCACCTTTATAACTTATACTAGTTATAGTCCTTAATGGGCATATAGCTAATCCTCACTCGACTACTTTGGAGTTTTCGAAAATAGGCTCTTTTCGAGCGTGCTATTCCCAATGAAGCTCTGATACCATGTCTGTGGGGACCGCAGTCCACACCTCCGAGGATCTCATTGGGTGGTGCCGTGCGATGCGGCACCTAACAACACACACAAAAAGGATACCAAAACGTATAAAGTTTTCATTTCATAATAAAAAGAGTTTACAAAAGAGTGTACAATAGAAGTACACACGCAGTAGAAAATACATACTCATAATCTCACCTAACTAAGCAGGAGAGAAGACATCCATGCCCTAGGACGCTTCTCACTAGCAACAAGAAGAACATTCAGTAGCGGCGTGGTTCACATGAGATTTATCTCGATACCTCGAGATCTCATGTCCAACCTGAACAACAGAAATAAACCTTATACCTGCAAAAATCGTTAAAGCGCAAACGTGAGCATAAGGCTCAGCAAGACTAACCCGTCTCACTAGACATATGCAGGGATGAATACTAAGCATAGGTAAGGTAAAGCATAAACGACTCGCCTACAAGTGGATCCTTATAATCATGTTCTAAGTAGCAAATGGAATTCTTCAGGAACGGCACATCATAGACTCCACAATCAAACAAGAAACGCTTTGCCAATGATATGACATGCCAAAAGCACAAACTGCTTTTACAGGTAAAGTATGGGGAAACTGTAAAATTTTAATTGTACTATCTCTAAGCCATACAAGGTTGCAAAGCAATTATAATTCAATATATCATATTCTTCTGACTTCTTCAGTATTTACTACGTCACGGCGCAGTGAACAAGCGGTACTCTATTATCGCGAGGGACAGTGATTGCAATTAGGACACACCCGGACAACACGACACATACACACGTTCGGAAGTGTTAGCGAGTACATCAGTACCTAGGTAACACTTCAGTACTAGTCGTATATGTCCACCTTTCACAAGAAACCCGAACACCGAACCCGTCTCACCTCCGCGAACAGAATGTCTCTGCACGGAACACCTCTGTGCCTGCCGACCGATTTACACCTTACTATCCTCAACCCACCCCTATCGATGGTGAGTTAATGGCCTCGACATCCTAATTTTCGAGTTACGTCAGTTTACTGGAGCCCATATATCCAGTATGTCGCCGATACAAGTCAAGCTTGTCCAAGCGGCCGCACACGGCGCGGGCCTTAACTGACCACTCAGAGCTATGCGACCAAGACCACATCTTGCCGCTTCCTATCCATCTCTGACCAGTCTCAAGTTTAGATTTAACAGTCATTCTCTATAAATGTTAACCCAGTGTAGATGAGTGTCAACTTTCTATCTCGCGAGTACATTCCAACTACTCGACTTCTACCGGTTCACCTACAACATTAGCATAGCAGTTCTACACGTCAAGCTATCAACCTACCCAATTAATCAATGGGATTGTGGGTCATGCATCTGGAGTATTCAAGCATCCTGAACGTAATGCACAATTCATATACTAATCAACATAGTGATAAAGCAAAACTTTATAAACGACTTAAATGCAAACCGGGGCTTGCCTTAGTTTGCGACTCTATATCAATGTCAGTTGTTATTGGCTTGGTCTTCCTTCGAAGAGTCCGCCATGGAACTTCAAGCTGGAACACCCTAGCCTTCTCCTCCAAGCGAAGCTCCTCATCGATCACCTACCATCACGTTCCTACCGACATGATATGCATATAAGTACATAATGTAATATACTTTAGATTAAACAAGTTAAACAAACTCTAAGATTGGTGAGACTAACTAGAAGGAAGAGGTATACCTATGTTGTGTGGATAAACAAAGGATGGAGTCAAGTGGTCATAGTAGTATCGAGATGTGAATTGAAAGGTGCAATGTAAGCACACATTGCAACTTGGCACTCAACACTCGACGCTATGCCACGCAAGGATGATAAAGCTGAATGGTGTGGAAGTGTTGGACTGGTAGTGTAAGAATAAATAAGGAATCAAGGGGGGACATCGAAAGCTTAAGGCACGAGTGAATTGTGCAACAAGAGGTCACGACTCAAAAGGTGACCAATGAAGTTACACAAACTCATTAAAGAGTAAACCTAATTAAGTGACTAGTGGGGTTGCATGGTTCTGAATTAGGATGAATCGATGTGAAACCCTAGCGACACTTGGAAAAGAAGTGAGATCGGCATTGCTTGGACTCAAAGAGTTATAACAAACCCTGTTAACCCGATGTGAGTACCAAGACAACATTCAAAGGACCTTTAGGTAAATCAGTCGCTACGACTATCTTCACAAGCATCGTCCAAGTTCTTACATGACACTATTGCAGTGTCCTTTGCATGATTGTTCAGATGAGCTCGGTGAACTACTGGGACTTGAACATGATGTGAAACCTTGCCGTGACGGCATGCTTTGCCATCTCAAGAAGATGGATTAACGAGGTCCACATCGACCCGGACTCGTCAACGGTGGTGAGCGGAATCCTGAACACCACCTTATGAGTCACAAGGTTAGTGATGTTGACCTGATCATCGGCAAGCGACTCGACGAACATGTCATCGATGAAAAGGCACACCTAGTTAAGCAATTCTGCGGGAAACATCAGCGACACGAACAAGAAACCCTTATCCAAGATTCCCCTTGGTCTAGTTTTCCTTGTTGGTCGCAATATTCTCGCATTACTCAACCACAGGTCATCGGTGATCACCAACCACCTTGGTTTGACCTGGAAGGCATTTTATCAAGGACCTTGGCGATACCTAGGACTCGATCACCCTCACATCAAATAAAACCTAATCTGGCTTGACAACCATTGTCCGACGAGTCGTGCTTGTTGTGGGGACCGGAGTCCACACATCCGAGGATCTCATTGGGTGGTGTCGTGCGATGCGGCACCTAACAACACGCACTAAAGGATACCAAAATGTACAAAGTTTGCATTTCATAATAGGAGGAGTTTACAAAAGAGTGTACAACAGGAGTACACACGCAGCGGAAAATACATTCTCCATGTCTATGGGGACCGGAGTCTACACATCCGAGGATCTCATTGGGTGGTGTCGTGCGATGAGGCACCTAACAACACGCACAAAAAGGATACCAAAACGCACAAAGTTTTCATTTTATAATAAGAAGAGTTTACAAAAGAGTGTACAACAGGAGTACACACGCAGCGGAAAATACATTCTCATAATCTCACCTAACTAAGCAGGAGAGAAGACGTCCATGCCCTAGGACGCTTCTCACTAGCAACAAGAAGAACAATCAGCAGCGGCGTGGTTCACATGAGATTTATCTCGAAACCTCGAGATCTCATGTATAACCTGAACAGTAGAAATAAACCTAATACCTGCAAAAATCATTAAAGCGCAAACGTGAGCATAAGGCTCAGCAAGACTAACCCGTCTCACTAGACATATGCAAGGGGGACACTAAACATAGGTAAGGTGAAGCATAAACGACTTGCCTACAATTGGATCCTTATAATCAAGTTTTAAGTAGCAAATGACATTCTCCAAGCACGGCACATCATGGGTTCCACAATCAAACAAGAAACGCTTTGCCGATGATATGACATGCCCAGAGCACATAATGCTATTACAGCTAAAGTATGGGGAAACTGTAAACATTAATGTGACTATCTCTAGATCATACAATGTTGCAAAGCAAGTAATATTTCAATACAATATAATTTTATGCCTTCTTTAGTATTTACTACGTCACAACAACGACGGACAAGTGGTACTCTATTACCGCGAGGGACGGTGATTGCAATCAGGACACACCCGGACTGCACGACACGCACACCCGCGTGGGAGACACACACGTGTTCTCCTCCCCGTGTCATACGTGGCCACCTTTCACCCAAGACCCCAATGTCAACAAACCTCTTCATCCCGAGCAAAAGGTCCCCTACACGGACACGTCAAAATGTTCCGCTAGGAGATTTACACCTTTCTGCCTTCGCATCTCCATTCAAGGACAACCGAGGAGTCTCCACACCACAGTCTAGAGTTACATCAGTTTAATGGGCCCACATACCCTTATGCAACCGGTACAGTTCAAGCTTGCCCAACGGTGCCGCATACGGCACGGTCCTCAAGCGACACAGGAAGGGCTATGCGACTGAGACTCCATCTCGTCGACTCCTATTCCCCCTGCCCGGTCTCGTTTTCATTTCATAAGCCATTTTTAATGTTCCACTCTCATGTGAACTATTATTCCTATCTCGCGAGTAGATTCCAACTACTCGACTTCTGCCGGATTTCCTATACATTAGCAAAGCAGTTACTACAGGTCAAACTGTAACTCGTTCCGACCAAACCCTGGGATTTGTGGTCATGCAAGTGGAGTATCAATCACCTTATATGTAAATGCACAATATCAACTGAAAATGTAAGTGAATAAGCTGGAAAACTTTGAAAAGCTCTTAAATGCAAACCGAGGCTTGCCTTAGTTTGCGACTCGATTAAACGTCAATTGTTAAGGGTCCTTCTCTGAAGACTTTGCCAAGGACTTCAAGTGGACACCCTGGCCTTCTCCTCCAAGCGACGCTGTTCGTCAATATCGATCACTACACGACATGTATATATGAATGCTAGTAAATTATAATGTACATATAGTTCACAAATTTCTAATTATGGTTATAGTGGGTGAATGATCTTCTTTGGCCTTGAGATTTTTATGGTAGATGTTAGGGACTACAAGGAATACTCTTGCAAAGAACGGGAGATGATCAAAATAGTTTGTTGTCTCTAAAATTATGGCAAGCAATACACTTCCAAGAATTTTAGAGAAGAAACTGTAGCTTTGACATAGCTACCAGTTGATGATCATGATAGAGGATGGTGTTCTGGTTTTAGCGAAATTGGTTTCATAAATTTCTAAGCCTTGGTGAAGGAGATACTGAGTTTTAAAGTTGGCAAGAATTTCTGGAATTATTTTATAACTGAATTTTTAGTTTTTCAATTAACATTCAGTTGGCAACTGAATTAGGACTAGGAGACTGAGTCAATTAAATCTCAAATTTTTACAGGAGTTAGTATATGACTAAAGGAGCGTCCAGTTCAAATTTGGGACATAACGAAACAACTGAATAACTGTACTAATTCAATGATAGAAAAAGGAAATTGAATTATACAGACGGTTATACAGGTGCAATGGCTCCCATCTTTTTCTGGCAATCATGCATAGGAGACTGTATTTTATGTGAATTTTGGGGATTTTTTCAGTGGACAGTTCATTTGGAAAAAATTGTATTTGTATTTGGAAAGATTGTTTTCTACAGGATTAAAAAGTAAGTTTCACAAAACCTAATTGGTACTAACAGAACCTAGAGCTCAAGGGCTTTCAAACAAAATTTGTTTGAAGATTTTTGGAGCAGTCTATAGAAAGTTATGGATTTTCTAAGTTAGAGTCAAATCTGGAATAAATCCTAATTTGAATTAAATTGTGGGTCCCACTATTTTAAAACGGACCAATGGCAATCAAACCACACGGGGACACAGAGATACAGCGCATAGCCACAACAGATCCCGGGGCCAGACCTGTTCCGACGGCTTACAAGACACTGACATGCGGGGCCCGCCGCGTCGTCTTCCACCTCCCGATGCGGGCGGCGCGCGGGGCTCCTGCGGCGGCGCACTCTGGCGAGCCTCGCCAGATCTGTGTTCCCGTCCACCACAGCATCTAAATTCTGGTGCCCAATCTTAATTTCACGCGCTGAGCATGATGATAGGGTCGGGGAGGCTCGCCGACGATCGGAAACAGTGGCACATCGGCGGCGGCGACAGCTAGGGTTCCGGCCATGTCGGAACCGTCGATTCGTGGCTAAAACTTCTCGAAAAAGGCGGGGAAATTCTTCTGGAATCACGAGGAACATGATGGGAAGGTGATAACGTCGTGTAACGGTCGGCAAAACCATCATCGACGACGACCGAGGCAACTTCTTAACGGCGGAGGGGAGAACTTGTGATTCCCGAGCTACAGTCGATTATTTTGGGTGATTCCAGTTCGAGAAGGTGCGCAAAGGAGTGTAGAAGCTATTTGCTAGTAATTGTGGAGAGTGATCAAGTGTGGAACTTGAAATGAAAGAAAAACCGAGCGAATTCATAAGCTTCGGCCGAGAGTAAAACTTAGCTAACTTGCGCGATACTCACGTAAACAAGGAGTGGCTTGCACCGTTGTGCAGAGGGTGACCAGGCGCACCAGTTCGCTATAGGAGTCGAAGCACGAAACTGCGTGTAGTGGTCTGGCACCGTGGAGCAGAGACGGGGCACGGTGGACACGACGGCGAGCTTCGGTGTAGCTTCAAAATATCGTCCAAACCGTCAACTAAGCAACGAAAGGATTGATCCAGAGGACTGAGGAGGGAGAGAGGAACAACCTAGCTGTTGGAGGCTTGGCACGAGAGGCCTTCGGCTGGACGGCAACGGGCGCGCGGCGCCGGCAGTCGGGATCCTGCGCGTGGGGCGAAAATGGAGCAGACCTTCGGCTCAGTGCGAGGGAAGACGATAAGGTCGACCGTGGAGTGATAAGGAGGAGCCAGGGGCGCTATTTATAGAGCTCAAACGGCGGTAGACCGCCGCTGTCGCGCTGGACATGCACGCCGTCGTGGTGGCGCGCGCAGCGCGCGCTGGTTTGCGGCGCAAGTGGCTCTGCTGACTGGTGGGCCCTGCCAGTCAGTCTTACAGCTACTGCCTTTTTAGAAATTCATTTAGAAATAGTAAATGAACTCCAAAAATCATGAAACTTCATGGCTAAGTCAAGAAAAATGTGATGAACACAATGGTGTGTTTAAATCTTTATGTTCAAGTATATTTGACCAGATTTTAAATTTGAATTTAAACTTGATTGAAATTCGCTGAGCGTCTCAAATAAAATAGCAAATGGACTCCAAAATTCATGAAACTTTTCAAGGAGCCTATTTGCAATTTTTAGAAGACTATAGAAAAATTTATAGCCTCAGTTTTGAATGTTCTTGATAGGGCATGTGTATACAGTAGTTATATGCTTATTTGTTTATTTGAGCATATGAGGTACTATAAATTAATTTGCCCAAGCAAACCCCATTCAAATATTCCAAAATATTGCAGAGATGATATTTGAATTATTTTAAGATTATTGGTGAAGTATGCTTCTCATGTTAATAAAATTTAAAACATGAGAAGAAAAAGGAATTGAATAGGTTCAAGTTTATGTACATGATCATATCTTGAACCCATTGAAATTTAAATTTAACTGACAACTGAATCTCATATTTAGAATTAAGTGGGATTTTACATTCCTCCCCCCTTAAAAGAATCTTGTCCCGAGATTATAATAGGAAGGATAAAAGAAAAAGATCTAATGAACATATGCCGCTAACAAGTCCGGATAATTCGATTTAAGAAACTCCTCGCTTTCCCAAGTTGCTTCTTCAGCGATATGGTTATTCCACAAGACTTTGTAAAAGTGCAAAGTGCGTCTTCTTGTGGTACGAGTTTTCTCATCGATGATCTTGACCGGATGCTCAGAATAAGTGAGATCAGGTTGTAGAGCATCAAGATCTTCCGAGCGGACTTCAGCTGGGGATTTAAACATTTCTGCAACTGAGAGATGTGGAATACATTATGAATCCCAGAGAGAGACGCCGGTAACTCCAGACAATAGGCCACAGGTCCGCATTTCTCAGTGATAGCGAACGGCCCGATGAATCGTGGAGCTAGCTTTCCCTTCACCCCAAAACGATGAATCCCTTTCATTGGAGATACACAAAGGTAAACGTGATCCCCAATGTCAAAGTGAAGAGGTCGACGTCGCTTGTCTGCATAACTCTTCTGTCGAGATTGAGCAGCCTTGAGATTGGCTTGGATTACTTGCACTCGTTCTTCTGCTTCATTGACAAGATCAATACCATATGTCACTCTTTCAACAGACTCACACCAATTCAATGGTGTGCGGAATTTCCTGCCATAGAGAGCTTAATATGGCGCCATCTGGATACTAGCTTGATAGCCATTGTTATATGAAAACTCCGCCAATGGTAGATGATCATCCCAATTTTTACCATGGTGGATGGCACAAGCTCGTAGCATGTCCTCAAGGACTTGATTTATTTGCTCCGTCTGACCATCAGTCTGTGGATGATAAGCAGAGCTTCGAATCAACTTGGTACCCAATGGTGCGTGGAGCTGCTCCCAAAAGTGAGCAACAAATAAGGCTCCACGATCTGAAATGATAGTACGAGGTACTCCATGTAGGCACATGATCCTTGTGATATACAACTCTGCATACTTGGGGCTCGATAGTTGGTGTTGACAGGGATAAAATGCGCTGATTTGGTCAACCGATCAACTATCACCCAAATGAATCATGTTTACGGAAAGTGAGAGGTAACCCAACAATGAAATCCATGCTGATGTCTTCCCACTTCCATGCCGGTATGTTTAAAGGTTGTAACTGTCCGGCTTGCCTCAAACGGTTGGCTTTCACTCGCCTACATGTATCACATTCGGATACATACTTTGCTATCTCTCGCTTCATCCGTGACCACCGGAATTTCTTCTTCAAATCTTGGTACATCTTGTTGCTACCCGGATGAATAGAGTACTTGGATAAGTGTGCTTCATCCAAGATCTTCTTTCGGATCTCCATGTCATGGGGTACAACTATACGGTCGTTAAACCAAATAGTACCGTGATCATCACATCAAAAACATTTCATCTCTCCCTTCTTCACTCTTCGTCGAATGTGCGACATTCCCTTGTCTTCTTTCTAAGCCTCTACGATATCTTCCCTAATGGTAGGGATGAGGACTAGATTGTAGAGCGCTCCATACGGAACCAAGTATAAACTCGACTCATCCTCTTCTATTGAAATGATCGACAGATGATTGACATGAGACTTGCGGCTCAACGCATCTGCAACCACATTTGCTTTGCCAGGATGGTAGTGGATCTCAATCTCATAGTCTTTGATCAATTCCAACCATCTTCGCTGTCGCATATTCAAATATTTCAGGGTGAAAATGTACTTCAAACTCTTGTGATCAGTGTAGAGATGCACTAGATTGCCTAATAGATAGTGTCTCCACATCTTCAATGCGAGCACCACAACAGCGAGCTCATGATCATGAGTCGGATAATGTTGTTCATGATTCCGAAGCTGCCGGGATCCATACGCGATCGCCTTCTATCTTGCATGAGTACACAACCAAGACCAATGCCAAATGCATCGCAATAGACATCAAATGGTTTAGTTGTGTCCGGCTGAGCCAACACGGGTGCTGTTGTGAGGTGTTTCACCAAAGCTTGAAATGCTTCTTCACATTCTTTACTCCATACATATCTTGTTCCCTTCTTCAGTAGTTCTGTCATTGGTTTAGATATCTTTGAGAAACTCGGAATGAACCTCCGATAATAGCTAGCCAAGTCAAGGAAACTACGAACTTCATGTACGGACTTGGGAGATTTCCAATTCAGGACTTGTACGATTTTGCTTGGATCAACGGCAATACCATCAGCCGATATGATATGCCCTAGAAATGGCACTTGGCGGATCCAAAACTCACACTTGCTGAACTTTGCATACAGTTTGTGATCTCTTAAACGTTGTAGCACAATATGCAAGTGTTTAGCGTGTTCTTCTTCAGATTTAGAATACACCAAGATGTCGTCAATGAATACCACGAAAAACTTGTCCAACTCCGGCATAAACACCGAATTCATGAGATACATGAAGTGAGCTGGTGCACTGGTCAACCCAAAGGACATGACGAGATACTCATATAGCCCATACCTCGTCGAAAATGCGGTTTTTGGAATGTCCTCAGGTCGAATCTTAATCTGATGATAACCTGAACGAAGGTCCATCTTTGAGAATACCTTAGCACCCACTAGTTGATCGAATAAAATATCGATGCGTGGTAGTGGATACTTGTTCTTGATGGTGACCGCGTTCAGTGGACGATAGTCCACGCACAACCTTAAAGTCTCATCCTTCTTCTTCACAAACAACGCAGAACAACCCCAAGGTGATGAACTTGGGCGAATAAATCCCTTGCTCAATAAGTCATTCAGCTGCTCCTTCAATTCCGCAAGTTCCTTCGGTGCCATCCTATACGGCTTCCTTGAGATTGGCATGGTTCCGGGCGCTAGTTCAATCTTGAACTCGACGTCACGTTCTGGTGGAATGCCCGACAGATCGTCAGGAAACACGTTTGGATATTCACACACTACGGGGATATCCTCAAGCTTCTTGGCACTTGTGTGATGCACCGCTGAGACTCTTGGTGCGGTATTCAAAAGATTTAAAGTGTTGCTCCCATGGAATTTAGAATTCAGTTGGACAGTTCGTGAACTGATATCAAAGATAGCTCCATGATGTGTCAACCACGACATCCCCAAGATGAGGTCAATTTGCTGACCCTCCAAATGATGAGATTCACCGGATAGATACTTCCACCCATGCACAAAGGTGCTCGAGAAATAACCTCATTAGCTGAAATATTGCCTCCAGGTGAACTGACACAAAAAGGATGTGAGATAGTCACAATTGGCACTTTATGTTTCAGCACCAAAGACTTGCTCACAAAGTTATGAGTAGCTCCAGAGTCAAACAGAACGACTACTGGTTGATCATATAAAGTAAACATGCCTACTAAAATAGGCTCCCCTTCTGGAATGTCCCCAATCGCAGCGTAATTAACACTGGCAGACTTCGATGAGGTCTTCTTTTTAACTTTATGGTGCTGATCAGATTTTTTGGAAAAGGACAATTTGACACGGTCACGTTCCGTCTTGCGACGTTCCCGTGCTAAATGCATTATGTGCTTTCCACTGAATTGGGTTGGACTGACAACATGCACATCTTGCAGATATTGGGCTACAAGAATGAGATCATACTGTTGCGGTGGAGAACCAGGACACACTTGCACGCTTTGCTGAGGTGCAAGTAAGGTCTCCACTGGATAGGAGTGATACCGAAACTGTTGTGGTTACTCACTCGACCAAAGCTCTCGACCGGACGGTAAGCAATCTACCGCTCGATCCTTCTGAGGAACATCACTGATAATCTTCAGTGATGTATTCCTCTTCCTCTTCTCCGCCTGATAGCGAAGAGTTGCATCCTCCTGAACAATAGTGGCACCAACCAAGTCATTGTAGTTGCCGTTATTGAATAACACCAGTCGAGCTCGAAGTTCGACGTTCAGTCCTCAAAAGAAATGATCGCACTTCAACGCCTCTGTATTCACATACTCAGGCGCATATTGAGCCAAACGACTGAATGCCTTGGCGTATTTATAAGCACTCATTTCTCCTTGCTTCAACTCCACAAACTCCTCCAACTTGGTTTTAATCATCCAGGTAGAAATGTGGCCTGCATGAAAAGTATCACGGAACTCCGCCCAGGTCACACGATGACCGTCAGGGAGAGTGGTGAGATATTCAGACCACCAAGCTCCTGCGGATCCATGAAGCTGTTGAGCGACAAATAAGACTTTCTGATACCCATCACACTGAAGTAACTCAAATTTGGCTTCAACCACCCGGAGCCAATGCTCTGACTCCAATGGTTCCCAGGCTTCTGTGAAAACCGGTGGTTGAGTCGCCAAGAAATCCAGATATGTGACTTGAGGTCGATCAAGTGATCGAGCCTCAGGTTGTACACTCCGCTGTACCAACGTCTGCAGAGACTCGGCCATCCTTGCCAAGACTTCTGCCAATCCGGTTGATGATGGCACTGGTGGTAGAGTTGAGTCATCTCCACCATGAGCAGAATTACCCGGTTCACCCTCAAAATGAGTGTGATCCATGCTGCAAGAGTGAGCATTACGGTTAAGATCCAAAGTTGCAATACGAACTGGAGTCATGATAAAGACCGCAATATGCATCACTTAACAATGCAGTATGCTAGGTGTAAATAAAGACTAGAACATGGAACTAGATCCAAATAAGTGATACTACCCACCAATCACTTAACATGGTGTTTCAACTTTACGTTAGTCAATCATGTGGAGTAATCACTCCTAGACATGATGAGTGACATAATAAGGTGAAACTAAAATGATTTGAGTTGATGATATCACATACTGGTATGCCATCCAGTTTCTGGTCCATCAGACCAGTCTGTAGAAATATAATTATTTCTCACAGTTAAATGCAGAATTTGGTCTGGATTTCAACTACAAATTTATAGTAAACTCAAAAACCTTTTCAGAATGTATTACTTTGTACCCATAGCAATTCTGCGGAAAATATAGAAGTTTGATTAATGGTTACAAGACAGTTCAAATCTGGAATATGAACTTCAGTTCTGTTCCAGCAAACCATCCTGTATAAATTCGAAATTTGCTCCAAGCAAATGGCAGGAATAGGATTGGAGTTGAATACAAAAGTTTTACAGCACTTCATAATATTTCCAGATTGTACTTGAACGCCTCCAAGTGAGATCTGGATTAAAAGTTATACAGGTCTGAAGTTGACTAAAATTTTCTGGAAATTTTGACAGAACCTCCCCTGTATACGTGGGTTTTTGTCCACAGTTTATACAGGTATATCAAAATAATATCTTGAGGTAATGGCAAAATAGACATGGTACCAAATCATTTTAATATTCCATAAATATATTTGGTTTAGATTTACAAAGTCGTTGTACAGGTCAAAGCTCGCAAACTCTAACTATGCACAAAAGATTTCTGGTCCTGGACTGCCAGAACAGCGTTTGCGACAATTGGAATTGGACTCTGGTAATGAAAGATTCAGACCAGGAGTTGAATAGAAAGTTGATAGAGGACTTCCTAATCTTTCCGAAGATGTATATATCTGACTATGTCAAGCTTTAATATTATGAGATATGACTGTCAAAAGTCGACAAATGAGTTGACTGGTTTTCTGCCAGCAGATATGCAGTGTACCAGTTTCCAACTGGGATTTGGATTGGTTCAGAGTCGAATTAGAAAACACTTCAATTTACAAAGTTGTAGTGATGCTTCTTTCCTCTCCAGATATGTATCACAATAGGACAGAAGATTTTTATACAAGAATTTATGGTGAAAATACAGAGACTGTGTAATTGGGTAAGACATTTGTAGTAGTTTTTGTGGAGTTCAAATTACGCCAAGGTAGGATCATTTTCAGTCCTAAAGACCAAAATGAACTTTGTAGTGGACTTGATGATATTTCTATCCATATAGCATATACTTATGTTATTTTTCAATTAACCAAGATTACGACCTGGCAAAGTTGAGCAAACTTCTGCCAGAAATAAAGAATCTTGATTCTTCATGAGTTATGAGTGATATTCACCTTGCAATGTCCAAAACTTACCAGCAACTGGTAGTCGGACCTTCCAAAAATGGAATGCAACCATTCTTACGCTGGGGATGGTCAAGTATCCATGTCGATACTGACGGTACTACGTGCCTCATCAATGAAAATTCTAACCGGTATATCCAAATACATTTATAGGTGGTCCTAATATCGTTCACTCGCAAACGTGTGCTACACGGGTTGCTACCATAGTCAATGCTGCAAAAGACAAACAATCCCCTTTCACACTTTCACACCTCAAGGGCGGCACGGGGAAACACGACACACAGTCACAATAATATACAAAAGTAAATCCGTACGACTCTGGTGTGAGTTGCCCTCGAGCGAGGTCATGTCTTGAGGTACATGGCTGTAAATACGTCTGTACAGCAAAGACTCCTGTACGAACTGGCTTATACACGCTCGGGCATACGTGTTTTGCATGCTCACATAGAATACAAATGATTCTAGAGAGGCATACTATCGAGTTATACACCACCCGACGGGGACTCCCACTAACTTTGAAGCACGCTGGAGTACCGCGTGTCATAGGTTCTCAGAAACATGGAAAGTTTCAGAGACTCCTATTAACTTTTCCGTGCCAAGCTAGGAAAACTTTCATGCTACCTCTCGCATGGTGAGCTTACCGCAATTGATCCGCTTACGGTGGCGTACCTTACCTCTTACCTGACGTCGGAGCGTCGTTACAGAATTAATAACATATAAGTTAGTTTACCACCTTTATACTTATACTAATAATAGTCCTTAATGGGCATATAGCTAATCCTCACTCGACTACTTCGGAATTTTCGAAAATAGGCTCTTTTCAAGCGGCTATTCCCAATGAAGCTCTGATACCATGTCTGTGGGGACCGAAGTCCACACATCTGAGGATCTCATTGGGTGGTGCCGTGCGATGCGGCACCTAACAGCACGCACGAAAAGGATATCAAAACGTACAAAGTTTTCATTTCATAATAAGAAGAGTTTACAAAAGAGTGTACAACAGGAGTACACACGCAGCAGAAAATACATTCTTCATGTCTGTGGGGACCGGAGTCCACACATCCGAGGATCTCATTGGGTGGTGCCATGCGATGCGGCACCTAACAGCACACACGAAAAGGATACCAAAACATACAAAGTTTTCATTTCATAATAAGAAGAGTTTACAAAAGAGTGTACAACAGGAGTACACACGCAGCGGAAAATACATTCTCATAATCTCACCTAACTAAGCAGGAGAGAAGACGTCCATGCCCTAGGACGCTTCTCACTAGCAACAAGAAGAACAATCAGCAGCGGCGTGGTTCACATGAGATTTATCTCGACACCTCGAGATCTCATGTATAACCTGAACAGTAGAAATAAACCTAATGCCTGCAAAAATCGTTAAAGCGCAAACGTGAGCATAAGGCTCAGCAAGACTAACCCGTCTCACTAGACATATGCATGGGGGACACTCAACATAGGTAAGGTGAAGCATAAACGACTCGCCTACAATTGGATCCTTATAATCAAGTTTTAAGTTGCAAATGACATTCTACAAGCACGGCACATCATGGGTTCCACAATCAAACAAGAAACACTTTGACGATGATATGACATGCCCAGAGCACATAATGCTATTACAGCTAAAGTATGGGGAAACTGTAAACTTTAGTGTGACTATCTCTAGATCATACAAGGTTGCAAAGCAAGTAATATTTCAATAAAATATAATTTTCTGGCTTCTTTAGTATTTACTACGTCACGACAGCGACGGACAAGTGGTACTCTATTACCACGAAGGACGGTGATTGCAATCAGGACACACCTGGACTACACGACACGCACACCCATGTGGGAGACACACACGTGTTCTCCTCCCCGCGTCATACGTGGCCACCATTCACCCAAGACCCCAATGTCGACAAACCTCTTCATCTCGAGCAAAAGATCCCTTACACGGACACGTCAAAACGTTCCGCTAGGAGATTTACACCTTTCTGCCTTCGCATCTCCATTCAAGGACAACCGAGGAATCTCCATACCACAGTCTGGAGTTACATCAGTTTAATGGGCCCAATTACCATTATGCAACCGGTACAGTTCAAGCTTGCCCAACGGTGCCGCATACGGCACGGTCCTCAAGCGACACAGGCAGAGCTATGCGACCGAGACTCCATCTCATCGACTCCTATTCCCCCTGACCGGTCTCGTGTTCATTTCATAAGCCATTTTTAATGTTCCACTCTCATGTGAACTATTATTCCTATCTCGCGAGTAGATTCCAACTACTCGACTTCTACCGGATTTCCTATACATTAGCAAAGCAGTTACTACAGGTCAAACTGTAACTCGTTCCGACCAAACCCTGGGATTTGTGGTCATGCAAGTGGAGTATCAATCACCTTATACGTACATGCACAATATCAATTGAAAACGTAAGTGAATAAACTGGAAAACTTTGAAAAGCTCTTAAATGCAAACCGGGGCTTGCCTTAGTTTGCGACTCGATTAAATGTCAATTGTTAAGGGTCCTTCTCTGAAGACTTTGCAAAGGACTTCAAGTGGACACCCTGGCCTTCTCCTCCAAGCGACGCTGTTCGTCAATATCGATCACTACACGACATGTATATATGAATGCTAGCAAATTATAATGTACACATAGTTCATAAATTTCTAATTATGGTTATAGTGAGTGAATGTTCTTTGGCCTTGGGATTTTTATGGTAGATGTTAGGGACTACAAGGAATACTCCTGCAAAGAACAGGAGATGATCAAAATAGTTTGTTGTCTCTAAAATTATGGCAAGCAATACATTTCCAAGAATTTTAGAGAAGAAACTGTAGCTTTGACATAGCTACCAGTTGATGATCATGATAGAGGATGGTGTTCTGGTTTTAGAAAAATTGGTTTCATAAATTTCTAAGCCTTTTTGAAGGAGATATTGAATTTTAAAGTTGGCAAGAATTTCTGGAATTATTTTATAACTGAATTTTTAATTTTTCAATTAACATTCAGTTGGCAACTGAATTAGGACTAGGAGACTGAGTAAATTAAATCTCAAATTTTTACAGGAGTTAGTATATCACTAAAGGAGCATCCAGTTCAAATTTGGGACATAACAAATCAACTGAATAACTGTACTAATTCAATGACTGAAAAAGGAAATTGAATTATACAGATGGTTATACAGGTGCAATGGCTCCCAAACTTTTTCTGGCAATCAAGAATAGGAGATTGTATTTTATGTGAATTTTGGAGATGTTTCCAGTGGACAGTTCATTTGGAAAAAATTGTATATGTATTTGGAAATATTGTTTTCTACAGGATTAAAAATTAAGTTTCACAAAACCTAATTGATAATAACAGAAACTAGAGCTCAAGGGATTTCAAACAAAATTTGTTTGAAGATTTTTGGAGCAGTCTATAGAAAGTTATGGATTTTCTAAGTTGGAGTCAAATCTGGAATTAAATACTAATTTGAATTAAACCGTGGGTCCCACTATTTTAAAACGGACCAATGGCAATCACACCACACGGGGACCACAAAGATACAGGGTGTAGCCACAACAGATCCTGGGGCCACACCTGATCCGACGGGTTACAAGACGCTGACATGCGGGGCCCGCCGCGTCGTCTTCCACCTCCCGACGCGGGCGGCGCTCGGGGCTCCCGCGGCGGCGCACTCCGGCGAGCCTTGCCGGATCTGTGTTCCCGTCCACCACAACATCTAAATTTTGGCACCCAATCTTAATTCACGCGCTGAGCACGATGGTAGGGTCGGGGAGGCTCGCCGACGATCGGAAACAGTGGCGCATCGGCGGCGGCGACAGCTAGGGTTCCGGCCATGTTAGAACCGTCGATTCGTGGCTAAAACTTCTTGAAAAAGGCGAGGAAATTCGTCTGGAATCACGAGGAACGTGATGGGAAGGCGATAACGTCATGTAACGATCGGCAAAACCATCATCGACGACGACCGAGGCAACTTCTTAATGGCGGAGGGGAGAACTTTTGATTCTCGAGCTACGGTCGATTATTTTGGGTGATTCCAGTTCGAGAAGGTGCGCAAAGTAGTGTAGAAGCTATTTGCTAGTAATTGTGGAGAGTGATCAAGTGTGGAACTGGAATTGAAAGAAAAACCGAGCGAATTCATAAGCTTCGGCCGAGAGTAAAATTTAGCTAACTTGCGCGATACTCACGTAAACAAGGAGTGGATTTCACCGTTGTGCAGAGGGTGACTAGGCGCACCAGTTCGCTATAAGAGTCGAAGCACGAAACTGCGTGTAGTGGTCTGGCACCATGGAGCAGAGATGGCGCGTGGTGGACACGACGGCGAGCTTTGGTGTAGCTTCAAAATATCGTCCAAACCGTCAACTAAGCAACGAAAGGATTGATCCAGAGGACAGAGGAGGGAGAGAGGAACAACCTAGCTGTTGGAGGCTTGGCGCGAGAGGCCTTCGGCTGGCCGGCAACGGGCGCGCGGCGCCGGCGGTCGGGATCCTGCGCGTGGGGCGAAAATGGAGCAGACCTTCGGCTCAGTGCGAGGGAAGACGATAAGGTCGATCGTGGAGTGATAAGGAGGAGCTAGGAGCGCTATTTATAGAGCTCAAATGGCGGTAGACCGCCGCTGTTGCGCTGGACATGCACGCCGTCGCAGTGGCGCGTGCAGCGCGCGCTGGTTTGCGGCGCACGTGGCTCTGCTGACTGGTGGGCCCCGCCAGTCAGTCTTACGGCTACTGCCTTTTTAGAAATTCATTTAGAAATAGTAAATGAACTCCAAAAATCATGAAACTTCATGGCTAAGTCAAGAAAAATGTGATGAACACAATGGTGTGTTTAAATCTTTATGTTCATGTATATTTGACCAGATTTTAAATTTGAATTTAAACTTGATTGAAATTCGCTGAGCGTCTCAAATAAAATAGCAAATGGACTCCAAAATTCATGAAACTTTTCAAGGAGCCTATTTGCAATTTTTAGAAGACTATAGAAAATTTATAGCCTCAGTTTTGAATGTTCTTGACAGGGCATGTGTATACAGTAGTTATATGCTTATTTGTTTATTTGAGCATATGAGGTACTATAAATTAATTTGCCCAAGCAAACCCCATTCAAATATTCCAAAATATTGCAGAGATGATATTTGAATTATTTTAAGATTATTGGTGAAGTATGCTTCTCATGTTAATAAAATTTAAAACATGAGAAGAAAAAGGAATTGAATAGGTTCAAGTTTATGTACATGACCACATCTTGAACCCAATGAAATTTAAATTTAACTGACAACTGAATTTCATATTTAGGACTAAGTGGGATTTTACACTTGTGCTCCAGCACCACACACATCACAAGCATCCTTCATCTCGTTTCCAGGGCATGATGACGGCTCGGAGTATCACGACAACGTCATGTGGTCAACGACGTCGACGCGGCTCATGGTGGAGCATCACGAGCACGCACGGACAAGCCAATGTGATACAACCGACAAAGGAGGTCAACTTGAGAATTTCTATAGGAATGATATAAATGTGGAAAAATGGACGTACGGCTTGACGACACATGAGTACCCTTAGCGATCACGATGAACGGACTTCAGTGACGTCAAGCAATGCATTTCAGGTCAAGGCTCACCGTGTAGGTATTTCGCCGAACATCTTGGGTGTGTACTTGATTTCCGTCGCTTCGTCACCATTCAAAGGGTATCTTGCCACTTAGGCTTGTCGGTTGCAACATCATTCTACCCCTGCATCACAGACCAGCTCTAAACATCAACAAAGTTGGTTCTTCTCTCGTAAACATTTCATCGAACACCTTAGCTGCAGTCACTGATCCAATCAATCTTGCAAAATCAGAGCTAACCTTGGACCAGTTGTCGATACCATTGTGTCAAAGGTGTGTTCCAGCATTTCATCCATCACACCAATCATTCGCCTTGCTTCCAGCACATAGCCACGGCGCGGAACATCACGACGACATATCGAGGGCGGCGAGTGCAAGCAGGGATGGCACGGTGGGCAGCAAGGAGTCTCGCCGGCGGACACGCGGACATGGCATCATGGCGCTCGCGGTCGACACAGCAAGGCAAGGCCAGCAGGCAAACTGCATGGCCGTGGGGTGCCGGCGGTGTGCGGCATGCGGCCGGCATCACGGTGCGAGCCGTCGGGCTAGGGCGGCGCTGCTGCGCGACGTGGCAGAGGCGGCCGGAACGGAGGCGGAGCGCCGGGGCGTTGCAGGAAGGCGAACCGGCGGCCGGGGTGGTGCGGATCCGGGCGAAGAGGCGGAGCAGCGCGACATGGAGGGAGTCAGGCGCTGTGGATAAGAACTGGGAGAGGAAGAAGTGAACTCGGTTTTGTGGCCATGAGGATAAACATGATATGTCGGACCCACTTCACTCTCCTCCCTTCTCCTTTCCAATTTCAAATAGAGCTAGCAAACATGCTTCAAAAATATTCAACTTTGGCCCAATGACTAAATAAAATGTGATTAATGTTATGGTGCAATCAGATTTCAGAACTTAACAAGTTGAATTTTTAACTCAGGTTTGAATTTGAATTCAAGCGGTGATACTTGATTCAACGAAATAAATAGTAATTTAGGTTCAAAAATCCTGAAATTTTGAAGTTAACTTTTTTGAACCATAAGGAACCTCGAGAAAAATTTGGAGTTGATTTGGACAAGGTTAAGTACAAAGTTTAAATTTGAAGTCGACTTTGATTAAACTCTCAGTACATGTCCAATAAATGGAAAACATGCTTCAAATTTTTTTGAAACTTTACCGAGAGTCAATTTGGAATATTAGAAGGTCATGGAAAAATTTACAGCTGTAGATTTGAATTTTTTTTGAATGTCCCATTTTAGGGTTGGAATAATTCCTTTTTCTTTCTCTCTATTTTGTTTTCTTTTCTCCTTTGATTTTTCATTGAAAATTTAAATACTTGGAAATTAAAGACTTTACACCTTAAGTCCCCATATACATTAGCAACCAGGTTCTATATATAAAATTTTAACACGTCCCTATTTTTAGTGAATATTGGTTAACTCATATGGTTCATGTGAGTTTGGATTTCCAAGTACGTTTTCAAAATTTTTAAGTTCGCATTTTTGCGTTTTTGTTCTTTCGAAAAGCGGGCTTTTACAATCCTTCCCCCTTAAAGGAATCTCGTCCCGAGATTCTAACAAGTAGAATAACCAAAACGATGAGGGAACGATCCGTAAAAGAGGGTCATTGACTAAGGAAAATGACAATGCCCTTAAAGACTTGGGTTCTACGAAATAGTGATTATCTTCAGGCATCTTAAGAAATTCTAAAGTTTGCTTCAAGTGATTCCAGTCTTTAGGTTGATAACCTTGACAGGATGCTCGACATGACAATATCACATCGTAAAACTCTCACGTCTGTTACTGAACCTTTATTGCTATACTCTTACATTGACATGACATCTTGTTTTGTCCTAGTGTTGACTGGAAGAATCAGGACTTGTTCTTTGCTTCTCTAGGTTACCATGACAGTTTGAAACTATCTTTGCATTGATTCTTGGTTGCTTGCTTGGTTTTGCATAGGTCCTTATAACTCGATGTGGTATTTCCCTTGACATGAGTTAAGATGGTTTACGAGGTTAAACAACAATCATTAACCTCGTTTTATGTTTAGTTAACCATAGGATTCCTTAGCTGTAGCATTAGAGTAGCAAAGCATTCAACACTCTTA
The DNA here is from genome assembly GCA_036927565.1 of Tuctoria greenei. NCBI lineage: Eukaryota > Viridiplantae > Streptophyta > Magnoliopsida > Poales > Poaceae > Tuctoria > Tuctoria greenei. Next base: position 82,507,257 of record JAYESD010000003.1, on the reverse strand, counting down.
TGTGATGAAAACAGCAGGAATACGGAAGATATGTCAACTACTAGATTTTTGGGTATATCAACATATTCAAACAATAGAAATAAAAGATGAAGACCCTTTGCGGTGGCACACGAGGATTTAAGGATTCAGCATCCTCATATGTTTCCAACACAGCAAAGAACTCAATCATATGGTAACTACAAGGTAATTAGTGTAGCAAGGTTACCATATAACACCGCAAGATCTTAGATGGACCCAAAGAGTTTCACGAGGTTGACAATCGAACGGTATCCTCGCGAGTAAGGAGATTTCATGGATTTTACAAGGTTGATCATCGAACTGATGACCACTTGATGACGAACGGTATAGTTGCAACAATCAAGGTACTTGAACCTAACAAGTCAAGGATGGAAGTTCAAGTGTTTGTTTAGTTGTAAGGGAGGTTGAGTGATCGGTTGCCCAGGTATCACTCAATGAAAGAGAGATCAACAATGTAAGAAATCAGGTAAAGATGGTGAAATGATCGTAGTCATTAGACACCTTAGAATAGTTTGAATGGGTTACACAATCTTGCTCTAAATTTTAGTATTACCATGCATTCTATCATTGGTGTTTCATTGGTAATGATGCTTCATGATGCATCATATGTTGTATGGTGCAATGAATATGCACATGGTATGGTGCAAATGGTGCATATGTATGGTGCAAATGGTGCATATGTATGGTGCAGTAGCTTTTATAGTTTGAGCAAGACTAAATGAACCACACCCACAAAACTCAAGTATTGTATGATTATTTTCAAGGATTGGGTACCGTGGTCGTGAAAGACACTCAATGAGTAGCGTTCCTTTCATGATTCGACCACAGTTAAGGAATTCATAACAGAATGATTGACAATGAATGTGGGAAATATACCACGTTACCTCGACCTTTCGAAAGCTTGTTCATGTACTACACAACTTGATTGTATCTTCAACTAGGTATTAGAGTTACTAGTTGCCTTGAGGAGTATCTTCATCAGAAGAAAAAAAACAACTAACTAAATGTTGAAGGTTATCCCTAGACACCTGATCGAGATCACTAGACACATCTCTAGTGATACTTCACTTAACCTTTGCTTCAATCAGTCAGGAGGAACGGATATCCTTTTCGATCACTTTTAGTGGAGTTGAAGTCACACTCTTCTTAGAGTAACTCAATCTGGTGGTGGATGTTGGATCCTCTTGAAGATGTAATCTTAATTGATGGCCTTCTTGTTGACACGACTCGATGTAACCAAGGTTGATGGTTGAACACCACCATTACTTGAGTGCTCGCCTTCCCCCTTAAAGTTTCAAACCCGGATGTTGAAGCGTACTTCAAACAATCCTCATGAGAAGACGAGATGCAACTCGAGTAATTGCGACCTGCGTTCAACATCACAAGATGTGATGTGGCAAGTCACATAAATCAGACACTAGTATGCCTGTCCAAGGGAAAAAGGCTTCAATGAGTTTAACACTCCATTCAACTTGGTAAATAGTTAAGTCCTAACTCTTGGTCAGTTACGACACTCCTCGATTTGAAATCGAGAACCGAATGCCTAACAAAAACCAAAAGGTTCAAACTGGCCAGGCTATGGTGACAAACGACCAGCCTGGACGCAAACTCGATTTTGATCCAGTTAATGGCAAAATCAGATCTCGAGGTGAATAACAAAGTTAAAGTAAACTTCAAGATATTTCTAAAAAGTATTGTTTTGCCTCTAGATCATCTCTGGTTTGCAAGTTATTCTATTTTAAAGTCAGCAGAATTTTCTGCACTTTCAGCAGAACCTGCTTAAAAAGTAGCAGTTTCGATCTAAAGTTTTCAGGCTGTTCTGATTGAAATATGGAAATATTCTTCTTTACAAAGTTGTAGCCAATGTAATAATATTTCCATAATGTAATTAATTGTCTTAATATCAGTCCTGGTTTAAAATATATGAATTTTTGAAGTTGGGTAAAATTTCAGCATTCAGAATTTGAATTCAGTTCAGATTGACCACTATGCATTCAAACTCGATTTGGAATAGGTAGATGACCGATTCAGGTCTGGAGGCAAGTTCAAGAATTGTAGCTGACTCTCTAGTCTTTCCAACGGTTACTTGCGCGACACCATTGGATCAAGTGTCTGCGAGTTATGGATTAAATTCAGAGGTGTACAAATTGCTGTCCAGTTTGGGTGTGCCTGGACAGTTTCTGCAATTATCCAAAATTCACCCACTTAGAAAAGGATTTTGGTCTTGAGCTGAATAGATAACTTGTAAAGTACTTCCAAAATTTTCTAAGGAGTACTTACTTGCCCTCGTATCACTTCTGGTTGAGAAGATATGGAATTTGCAAGTTGACAGTTTTTCTGAAAATTTGGACAGCACCTCCTTTGTTTAAGGCTGATTTTGTTTACAATTTTCAGATATACAAATATCAACATTTGCAAAAATAATACATAGCAAACTGGTTGCATACATTCTCAGGATTCCATAAATGTAAAACCCGAAGCAAATCGATGAGTCTACTAGAAATTACGATCCGAACAGTAACTGAAGATATAGCGGTCCATATTCGGGACTGTTTCGACACCTTAATGGATACTTCGATTTAGACTTGGTTATTGCGAGTTTTAGCCTTCATGTCGAATAGGAAGTTTATAGAGGACTCTTTAAGATTTCCAGGCATGTATAAATATGCCTAGGTTGCATTTCTAGTTTAAGAGTTATGGCTGTTCAAAGTTCAGAATTTTTCAGGCTGTTTCAGATAGCACCTATATACATGTACTGTCTTCAACTCCAGTTTCTAATTAGTTATAAACTGAATTTGAGGTAACATTGAATAACAAAGTTGTATAACAGCTCTTCCCATTTCCAGAAATGTATCATAATCGAATATAAGAGCTTTCTACAAAGAGTTATGGCAAAAATTCTTATGCTGTCTTACACAGTTTCAGAACAGCAGCTGAGTTAGTTAGAGAGGATTTTCACCATCTTACATTGTTCTTTTGGTTTGGGGGTCAATAGAAAACTTATAGAAGACTTCAAAAGCTTTCCAAAAAGTATTCATTTGCCTTCATATCCCTCCAGGTAGAAAAGATATGAAATTTCAAAATCAGGTCAAATTCTGTTAGAAAACATAACTCACCGGCTTCGAAACACAAGAATTGGGAACAAACTCAAATTTTGAAACTTAGCTCAAAACTCAAGTCCGATAGCTAGAACTTGATTCACAACTAATCATTTCCTTTGGAACTAAATGAAACTTGAAAGAGAACTTGATGACCTTCTCATCCATAGCATTTTACTATGAATCCTCATGCTTAGCCAAAGTCTTACTCCGGCGAAGTCGAGCTAAACTCTCGCCAGGAAACAAAGAACTTTGGTTCGCCAAATCTTGAAGAGATACCTTTTCTATTGTCCATAAGATACCAGCAACTGATACTTGGACCTAAATATGAATATGAAGCCATTTCTTTCGTGGGGGATGGTCAAAGTATCAAGTGGGATACTGACGGTACTACGTGCCTTACCAAAAGTAAAGTCTAACCCGGTATATCCGGATACGTCTATAGGTGGTTCTCGATCACTCGCAAACGTATTCTACACGGGTCGCTACCAGAGTTAGTGTACCTGCATAAGACAAACAATCCCCTTTCACACCTTCACACCTCAAGGGCGGCACGGGGAAACACGATAGGCAGTCACAATAATATATATAATCAAAAGTAAATGCATGCGACTCTGGTGTGAGTCGCTCTCGAGCGAAGTTATGTCTCGAGGTACATGGATGTACTACATCTGTACAGCAAAGACTCCCGCACGAACCGGCTTATACACGCTCGGGCATACGTGTTTCGCATGATCCCATAGAACATGAATAGTTCTAGGGATGCATACTATCGGGTTATACACCACCCGACGGGGGCTCCCACTATTTTTTTTGTCACGATGGGGGTACCGCATGTCATATGTTCTCAGAAACATGGAAAAGTTTCAGAGACTCATATTGACTTTCCATGCTAAGCCACAGAAATATCACATACCACACCTCGTATGCAGAGTTTACCGAGATTGATCCGATTTCGGTGGCGTACCTTACCTCTTACCTTGAAGACGGAGCGTCATTACAGAATAATATAACAAGTTAGCTCACCACCTTTATAACTTATACTAGTTATAGTTCTTACTGGGCATATATCTAATCCTCACTCGACTACTTTGGAGTTTCCGAAAATAGGCTCTTTTCGAGCGTGCTATTCCCAATGAAGCTTACATACCATGTCTGTGGGGACCACAGTCCACACCTCCGAGGATCTCATTGGGTAGTGCCGTGCGATGCGGCACCTAACAGCACACACGAAAAGGATACCAAAACATATAAAGTTTTCATTTCATAATAAAAAGAGTTTACAAAAGAGTGTACAATAGAAGTACACACGCAGCGGAAAATACATACTCATAATCTCACCTAACTAAGCAGGAGAGAAGACATCCATGCCCTAGGATGCTTCTCACTAGCAACAAGAAGAACATTCAACAGCAGTGTGGTTCACATGAGATTTATCTCGATACCTCGAGATCTCATGTACAACCTGAATAGCAAAAATAAATCTAATACCTGCAAAAATCGTCAAAGCGCAAACGTGAGCATAAGGCTCAGCAAGACTCACCCATCTCACTAGACATATGCAGGGGTGAATACTAAGCATTGGTAAGGTAAAGCATAAATGACTCACCTACAAGTGGATCCTTATAATCATATTTTAAGTAGCAAATGACATTCTTCAGGCACGGCACATCATAGACTCCACAATCAAACAAGAAACGCTTTGCCGATGATATGACATGCCAAAAGCACATACTGCTATTACAGGTAAAGTATGGGGAAACTGTAAACTTTTAATTGTACTATCTCTAATCCATACAAGATTGCAAAGCAATTATAATTCAATATATCATATTCTTCTGACTTCTTCAGTATCTACTACGTCACGGCGCAGTGAACAAGTGGTACTCTATTATCGCGAGGGGCGGTGATTGCAATCAGGACACACCCGGACAACATGACACATACGCACGTTCGGAAGTGTTAGCGAGTACATCAGTACCTACGTAACACTTCAGTACTAGTCGTATATGGCCACCTTTCACAAGAAACCCGAGCGCCGAACCCGTCTCACCTCCGCGAACAGAAGGTCTCCGCACGGAACACCTCTGTGCCCTCCGGCCAATTTACACCTTACTATCCTCAACCCACCACTATCGATGGTGAGTTAATGGCCTCGACATCCCAGTTATCGAGTTACGTCAGTTTACTGGAGCCCATATATCCAGTATGTCGCCGGTACAAGTCAAGCTTGTCCAAGGGGCCGCACACGGCGCGGGCCTTAACTGACCAGTCAGAGCTATGCAACCAAGACCACATCTTGCCGCTTTTTATCCATCTCTGACCGGTCTCAAGTTTAGATTTAACAGCCATTCTCTATAAATGTTAACCCAGTGTAGATGAGTGTCAACTTTCTATCTCGCGAGTACATTTCAACTACTCGACTTCTACCGGTTCACCTACAACATTAGCATAGCAGTTCTACACATCGAGCTATCAACCTACCCAATTAACCAATTGGATTGGGGGTCATGCATCTGGAGTATTCAAGCATCCTGAACGTAATGCACAATTCATATACTAATCAACATAGTGATAAAGCAAAACTTTATAAACGACTTAAATGCAAACCGGGGATTGCCTTAGTTTGCGACTCTATATCAATGTCAGTTGTTATTGGCTTTGTCTTCCTTCTAAGAGTCCGACATGAAACTTCAAGCTGGAACACCCTGGCCTTCTCCTCCAAGCGAAGCTCCTCATCGATCACCTACCATCACGTTCCTACCGACATGATATGCATATAAGTACATAATGTAATATACTTTAGATTAAACAAGTTAAACAAACTCTAAGACCGGTGAGACTAACTAGAAGGAAGAGGTATGCCTCTGTTGTGTGGATAAACAAAGGATGGAGTCAAGTGGTCATAGTAGTATCGAGATGTGAATTGAAAGGTGCAATGTAAGCACACATTGCAACTTGGCACTCAACACTTGACACTATGCCATGCAAGGACGATAAAGTTGAATGGTGTGGAAGTGTTGGACTGGTAGTGTAAGAATAACTAAAGAATGAAGGGGGGACATCGAAAGCTTAAAGCACGAGTGAACTGTGCAACAAGAGGTCACGACTCAAAAGGCGACCAATGAAGTTACACAAACTCATTGAAGAGTAAACCTAATTAAGTGACTAGTGTGGTCGCAGGGTTCTGAATTAGGATGAATCGATGTGAAACCCTAGCGACACTTGGAAAAGAAGTGAGATCGGCATTGCTTGGACTCAGAGAGTTATAACAAACCCTATTAACCTGATGTGAGTACCAAGACAACATTCAAAGGACCTTTAGGTAAATCAGCCGCTACGACTATCTTTACAAGCATCGTCCAAGTTCTTACATGACACTATTGCAGTGTCCTTTGCAAGATTGTCCAGATGAGCTCAGTGAACTACTGGGACTTGAACATGATGCAAGACCTTGCCGTGACAGCATGCTTTGCCATCTCAAGAAGATGGATTAACAAGGTCCACATAGACCCGGACTCGTCAACGGTGGTGAGCGGAATCCCGAACACCACCTTATGAGTCATACTGTTTGTGATGTTGACCCGATCATCGGCAAGCGACTCGACGAACCTATCAACGATGAAACGACACACCTAGTTAAGCAATTCTGCGGACGGTTAAGAAACATTGTCAACACGAACAAGAAACCCTTATCCAAGGTTCCACTTGGTCTAGTTTTCCTTGTTGGTCGCAGCATTCTTGCATTACTCTACCACAGGTCATCGGTGATCACCAACCACCTTGGTTTGACCTGGAAGGCATTTTATCGAGGACCTTGGCGATACCTAGGACTCGATCACCCTCACATCAACTAAAACCTAATCTGGCTTGACAAACATTGTCCGACGAGTCGTGCTTGTGCTCCAGCACCACACACATCACAAGCATCCTTCATCTCGATGCCAGGGCATGATGACGGCTCGGAGCATCACGACAACGTCATGTGGTCAACGGTGTCGACGCGGCTCATGGTGGAGCATCACGAGCACGCACGGACAAGCCAACTTGATACAACCGACAAAGGAGGTCAACTTGGGAATTTCTATAGGAATGACATCAATGCGGAAAAATGGACGTGCGGCTTGATGACACCTGAGTACCCTTAGCGATCACGACGAACGGACTTCGGTGACGTCAAGCAAGGCACATCAAGGCAAGGCTCATCGTGTAGGAATTTTGCCGAACATCTTGGGTGTGTACTTGATTTATGTCGCTTCATCACCATTCAAAGGGTATCTTTGCACTTAGGCTTGTCGATTGCAACATCATTCTACCCCTGCATCACAGACCAGCTCTAAACATCAACAAAGTTGGTTCTTCTCTTATAAACATTTCATCGAACACCTTATCTGCAGTCACTGATCCAATCAATCTTGCAAAATCAGAGCCAACCTTGGACCAGTTGTCGATACCATTGTGTCAAAGTCGTGTTCCAACATTTCATCCATCACACCAATCATTAGCCTTGCTTCCAGGACATAGCCATGGCGCGGAACATCGCGACGACGTACCGAGGGCGGCGAGCGCAAGTAGGGACGGCACGGTGGGCAGCAAGGAGTCTCGCCGGCGAACACGCGGACATGGCGTCATGACGCTCGCGATCGACGTGGCAAGGCAAGGCCAGCAGGCAAACTGCACGGTCGTGGAGTGCCAGCGGTGGGCGGCATGCGGCCGGCATCACGACGCGAGCCGTCGGGCTAGGGTGGCGCGACTGCGCGAGCGGCAGAGGCGGCCGAAATGGAGGCGAAGCGCCGGGGCGTTGCAGGAAGGCGAACCGGCGGCCGAGGTGGTGCGGCTCCGGGCGAGGAGATAGAGCAGCGTGACATGGAGGGAGTCGGGCACTCTGGATAAGAACCGGGAGAGGAAGAAGCGAACTCGGTTTTGTGGCCATGAGGATAAACATGACATGACGGACCCACTTCACTCTCCTCCCTTCTCCTTTCCAATTTCAAATAGAGCTAGCAAACATGCTTCAAAAATATTCAACTTTGGCCCAATGACTAAATAAAATGTGAAGAATTTTATGGTGCAATCGGATTTCAGAACTGAGCAAGTTGAATTTTTTAACTCAGGTTTGAATTTGAATTCAAGCGATGATACTTGATTCAACGAAATAAATAGTAATTTAGGTTCAAAAACCCTGAAACTTTGAAGTTAACTATTTTGAACCACAAGGAACCTCGAGAAAAATTTGCAGTTGATTTGGACAAGGTTAAGTACAAAGTTTAAATTTGAAGTCGACTTTGATTAAACTCTCAGTACGTGTCTAATAAATGGAAAATGTGCTTTAAAATTTTTTGAAACTTTACCGAGAGTCAATTTGGAATATTAGAAGGTCATGGAAAAATTTACAGCTGTAGATTTGAATTTATTTTTAATGTCCCATTTTAGGGTTGGAATAATTCCTTTTTCTTTCACTCTATTTTGTTTTGTTTTCTCCTTTAATTTTTCATTGAAAATGTGAATACTTGGAACTTAAAGATTTTACACCTTAAGTCCCAATATACATTAGCAACCAGGTTCTATATGTACAATTTTAACACATCCGTATTTTTAGTGAACATTGGTTAACTCATATGGTTCATGTGAGTTTGGATTTCCAAGTCCATTTTCAAAAATTTTAAGTTCGCATTTTTGCGTTTTTGTTCTTTCGAAAAGCGGGCTTTTACAAGCAATTAGATCACGGATGTTTAATTATGCCTGTTAAATTAGATTAGACTTAAGTAAACCTAATTAGGCATTGCTAGTGTTGATCCTAGGAACCCTAAGACCTAACACTGGAACCCAATGGAAGTGATGGAAGGAAGGGGAAACCCTGACCTTTGATTCCAACAAGACACCCTGCATCGGGGTCCAGTCGTAGAAATGGGCTAAATGGATGAGCAGCTCCACCGAGCCTCCTTCTGGAGGGTGGTCCATCCTACCATTTCCCTACAACGAATGATCCATCGACTTCGCAAAGAATGTAACCAGCTTCGTACAAGGTAGCCGGCTTGGATTCGCCTGGAGTAGCCCCCTCTTGAGCCATGATGATCACAAGGCAGATACGTTGAACCAATTCCCCGCACTGTCCAACTACCAGCACTCAGCCGGGAGAGGCCTAATTAATTGACCAAGCTGCCCCGTACTCAGTCTTGTGGTGATATTGTATAGCTTAGTGGCTACTCCATAAACCGGTCCTTAGAATCCGGCAAGGTTCAACCCCCAATCCCGGGTCTCGTGCGTACTATACCATACCATTCAAACCAACCCGCCAGATTCCTGTTTACTACAATTCATTTTCCCACATCATAATCATAATCATAATAAGTCATAAGTATAAATATGGTCAATGCTTTCCCACCCATCTATTATGCATGGCTAAGCGTAAAATAAATCCCATATACCACCCTTCCATAACCCAAGCGACAAGGTAATAAGGTAAAGCAACAGGGCATAATATAGGATTCATATGAATTAACATGCAACTAACTAAACCCTTAAAAAGGTGCAAGATGGTCAAGGGCACTTGCCTCTTTCGAAGTGGTTGTTGAATTTAAGTTCTTGGAAGTTGATCTCCGGCTCGGGAACCGGGTCTACTCGAAGAGAATAACATGCAATAAGTACTAACATACAATATTATAAATAAATATGCACACAATCACAAAAGTATATGCAACTACGTGCCTACGAGAGGTTTAATGTGCATGTGCATTAGTTCATTTAATGATATTCATTAAAGGTGAATTTTATGTGTTAGAAATGTGATTTAGCATTTTATAACACTTTTACAATTATTTTTATGCTTAATACACATTTTTGGGGATTTTTCTACATGAAAATATAATTATTTATGATTATTATATTATTTCAGATTAGAATAATTCATTAAATAATTTTTAATGTTATGTGATATTTATTTCTAGGCATAAAATAATTTTATATAATTAATCCTCAATTAAATATAATTTCTACATAATTTCTAGTGGCTAAAACAAATAATTTAAAATTATCCAGAAATAAAATATATTTTTAAGTTGTCTAAATATTTAATCTGAATTTTATAAATTTTTATTCTTTTTTTCTGCATTTATTCCCACTTTTATTGCAATTTTAAGTAAATCTGAAAATACTATAACTGCTGAAAATAGTTTCTAAAGTGTCCAGGGGCTAGACTGTAAATTTCGCTAACTGGATAGGGGCTAGAAATAATATTAAACAAGTTTCCAGGGGCTAGACTCGAATTATGCAGTTAATACAAAATTTTCCTTAAGTCCAGAGGCTAGATTGCAAATTCCCTAGGTTTTAGCATAATTATTTAGTTCCCCAGGGGCTAGTCCGCAAAACTGCAGGGGCCCTGGTGCAAAAGTCTAGGCGTGCAGGCTCATTTAAATGCCAACCGTCGGATCCTAGATCTATGGCTCGGATTTTATGAAACCGAAGGGGTACGGTGTTTTAATTGTGGCCGTTGGCCGCGAGGCAATGGCTCAGATCGAGCCACGTCACCCCAGGGCTGGCACCAACGCACTGCGCGGCAGCGCACGGCGACCGACAGCGGCGAGCTCGCCGGAATCAACGCGATCTAACGCAGTTCACCCTAATACTTGAATCTAAGCACGAGAAATCGAACGGGGAGACAATGTGAACTCACCGGAGGTTGTTTCAGGCCTTGGAGAAGAGCGGAGAGGTGTGGCGATGGCGAGGCTCGACGAAGCTCAACGACGCGTGGTGATTCCGGCGTTGCAGCTTCAATCCTGACCGATGAGTGTGCCCGACAGCCTGAGTGTGACGTCGCACGCGATATGGACTGATTACGATGCGAGCTCAGCGGCCAAAACGATGATGCGACGAAGAATGGCGGCAGGAACTCACCGGCGATCGACAAAACTGATGGTGTGAAGGTTATCTCTCCGAGCAAGTGTGTCTGGCGTGTGTCTGGGAGTATGGCGAACTAGTTAGGCTAAGATCAATGAGGAAATCGCATTGCAATCGGCAGGAATGTTGGCGACTTTCCGTGAACTGGGATGGTTAGGGTTTGAGAGCTCGGGAGGGAGGGGAAATTGGGGGCGGCGGGTGGTTTATAGCTGCGGCGAGGTCGGCGGTTGTGGCGCGCGTGTGGGGCTCGAAGTTTGGGCGCGGATCCGATGTGGGAGGACGTGGGCACGGCGCGGATCGTTGGCGCGGGGCTCAGCCGTTGCGCTGCGGTGGTTGAGAGCGGGGAAGAAGGAGAGGGCACTGACAGGCGGGCCCGGGCGGCCAGAGAGAGAAGAGAGGGAGAGGGGCGCGGGTTGGGCTGGCGAAGGAAAATGGGCCGCGGGCAGATTCGGCCCAGGCACGGGTTTTTTCATTTTTAGCTCCTTTTTCTTTTCTATTTCTTTTGATTTGATTTCAATTTCAAATTCCATCGAATTCTACATGCTTTGAATTTAAATTTTCACACCAAAATGCAAACTCAAATGCACCCTAATATATTTGAAAGGTTGATTACAAAGTTTGAAATTTTAGGGTGTTACAACTCTACCCCCCTTAAAAGGAATCTCACCCTCGAGATTCGGACGTCCTAAGAGAAGAGATAGGGAAATTCGACCTTCAGGTCTTCTTCTTTCTCCCAAGTTGCTTCTGCCTCCGAGTGATGTTTCCATTGCACTTTGCACATCTGGGTGACCTTGTTCCTTGTAACTCGTTCTGATGTCTCGAGAATCCGTATTGGTTGTTCTGCATATGAGAGATCCTCTTGCACATCTATAGCTTCCATGGGTAACTGTTCCTCGGGCACTCTTAAGCACTTCTTCAGTTGTGACACATGGAAAACATCGTGTACATCTGAAAGTTGAGACAGTAGCTCGAGACAATAAGCTACCTCTCCTCTTCTTTCTAGTATCTTGAACGGACCAATGTAACGAGGTGCTAGCTTCCCCTTCACTTTGAACCGTCTTAGGCCTCTTACTGGTGATACCTTAAGATACACAAAATCTCCAACCTCAAAAGTTAGATCATGATGTCGAGCATCTGCATAGCTCTTCTGCCTTGACTGTGCTATCTTCAGGTTGTTCCGGATCTCTTGCACTTGTCGTTCGGCTTCTCTTAGTATCTCTGGTACAAACACTTGACCTTCTCCTGTCTGATTCCAAAACAAAGGTGTTTTACACTTTAGCCCATACAATGGCTCGAACGGGGACATCTTGAGACTAGCTTGATAACTATTGTTGTAAGAGAATTCCGCATAGGGCAAATTCTTGTCCCAACTCTTACTATTCTTCAAGGCACAAGCACGCAACATATCCTCCAAGATTTGATTTGTCTGTTCTGTCTGACCATCCGTCTGTGGGTGATACGCTGAGCTGAAATTGAGTCGAGTGTCCATTGATTCATGTAACTTCTGCGATAATATTGAAGTGAACTGGGTACCTCGATCAGACACTATCTTCTTCGAAACACCGTGCAAGCATACAATCCTTGCCATATATAGTTCTGCCAACTTCAAACCATTGTAGCTTTCCTTGACTGGAATGAAATGAGCGACTTTAGTTAAACGGTCCTCGATTACCCATATGGAGTCTTATCCTGACTGGGTCCTTGGTACCCCACAATGATGTCCATACTTACCTCTTCCCATTTCCATTCGGGTATCTTGAGTGGTTGAAGTAGTCCGGCAGGTCTTTGATGTTCCGCCTTGACCAACTGACACGTGTCACACAGAGCCACATACTCAGCCACATCACGTTTCATGCCAAGCCACCAATATCGATCCTTATGGTCTTGGTACATCTTGGTACTTCCAGGATGAATAGAGTAGGATGAATCATGCGCTTCTCTCAATATCAATTCTCGGATGCCCTTGATATTCGGCACACATATCCTCTTCCCTAACCATAAGGTTCCGTGTTCATCTTCCCTGAAATCTGGGGCTTTACCAATCTTCATCAACTTCTTGAGTTTCTGGATCTTCTTATCTTCCTTTTGGCCCTCTCTAATGTCTCGTTCCAATGTGGAATCCACTTCCATAGCTACCACATCTGTGTTAGACACTATGCATAGATTTAGTCTTGCAAACTCCTCACATAACTGTGGTTGATGAGCTTGTATAATCATACTGTTGCATTGTGGATTCCTACTCAAAGCATATGCGACCACATTTGCCTTTCTAGGGTGATAGTTGATTCCAACATGAAAATCATTAATTAGCTAGAGCTATCTTCATTGTCAGAGATTAAGGTCTGGCTGAGTGAAGAGATACTTCAAGCTCTTGTGGTCGGTGTAGATTTCTGTTCTTTTCCCCATCAAGTAGTGTCTCCATAGCTTCAATGCATGAACAACAGCTGCTAACTCCAGATCATGGGTCGGGTAATTCTTTTCATGCTTTCTAAGCTGTCTTGGAGCGTACGCCACGACATGTCCTTCTTGCATCAAAACATATCCCAATCCTTGTCCAAAAGCATCACAATAGACCGAGAACTCCTTTTGCATATTGGGCATAACCAACACTGGAACAGTAGTCAACCTCTTCTTTAGTTCGGCGAAGCTTGCTTCACATTCTGGTGTCCACTTGAATTTAGCTTCCTTTTGGAGTAGCTTGGTTAGCGGACGTGCGATCTTTGAGAATCCCTCAATGAATCGTCGATAGTAACTAGCCATTCCCAAGAAACTTCAGATTTCTCCCACATTTTCTGGCGTTTCCCACTTGAGAATACCTGCCACTTTACCCAGATCTACTGCTACTCCTCCTTCTGATATGACATGTCCCAAGAATGATACTTGCTTCAACCAGAACTCGCACTTGCTGAACTTAGCGTATAATTGGTGTTGTCAAAGCCTCTGTAGTGCCAACTTCAGATGTTCTTCATGTTCTTCCTCATTCTTGGAGAATATTAAGATGTCATCGATGAATACCACTATAAACTTATCCTAATACTCCATGAATACCTTATTCATGACGTACATGAAATAGGCAGGAGCATTGGTCAACCCAAATGACATAATCGTGTACTCATAAAGACCGTATTGAGAGACGAATGCAGTCTTGGGTATGTCTGAGGGTCGAATCTTCAACTGGTGATAACCCAAATGAAGATCAATGTTAGAGAACACACATGCTCCTCGCAACTGATCAAATAAATCTTCGATCCTCGGCAGTGGGTATTTATTCTTGATGGTCACTGGATTCAAAGCACGATAATCCACACAATCTTTGAGTGCCATCCTTCTTAGGTACAAATATAACTGGTGCTCCCCAAGGCGATGAGCTAGGTCGGATATATCCTTTCTCCAATAGCTCCTCGATGTGATCCTTTAGTTCCGCTAGCTGTTTGGCATCCATTCGGTACAACCTCTTATATATCGGAGTCTTCCCAGGCATGAGCTCGATAATGAACTCAATCTCTTGATCAGGTGGCATACCAGGTAGCTCTTCAGGGAATACATCTAGAAACTCCCTAACGACTTTGATCTCTTCTACACCTTCAACTTGATTAACCTGGACCCTTGTCACTGGCGTTGGATCAGGACTGAACTCAACCTTGGTGCCATTTGAATGTGTCAAACAGACCATCCTGGTTGCACAATGGATCATCCCATTGTCTTTTGCCAACCAGTCCATTCCCAAGATAATTTCCAACCCTTGAGATTCAAGGACTATGAGGTTCGCTGAGAAGGCTACCCCCCTTATGTCTAACCTTACATTAGGGCCTACTTGCCTTCTTATCATTTCTCCTCCAGAGGAGTTGACTATAAGTTGATGAGTGCCATGAATTCTCTAGATATGAATGAATGTGTGGCACCATAATCAAACAACACCGTAGCTAGATGAGAATCGACAGAGAACGTACCAACAACCACGTCTGGCGCCTCGTTAGCTTTCCCAGTCGCCACATGATTGACCCTTCCACGAGTAGCTGGTTGTTGTGGTGGCTTCTTTGGGAAATGAGTGGAGTAGTCTCCTACCTCTCCACAGATGTAGCATGTTACCCCTGCATTGTTACCTTGGGCTTTATTACCCCTGTGCTGGTTCTGCTGCTGCTGGCCTGTAGGGCGAGGTGCTGGAGCTGCGGGGCGAGGTGGCTGCATTGGCTGGCGTGGAGGCTGTGGTGGCTGGCGCATCTACTGATTATATGGCGTGGGTGGCCTGTAGGTGGGGTTTGGGAACCTCTATCCTGTGTAAGTGTTCATAGGACGAGTCATAGGTGCCATAGGCTGAGGGGCGAAGCAGGGGCGCACATTATTACCCAAAGTATGTCCTTGAGCCAACTTTCTCTTCCTGTCATCATCGTCTAACTCTTTCTTGGTTCTTTCCACTTCAAAAGCCTTGTCAACCAACTTCTGGAAGCTGTTGTAATCACTGGAAGACATGACGAACTTCAACTCTTTGTCAGGGCGCTTCTTGAAACGGAACTATTTTTTGGAGTCAAGGTCCACATCTGTTGGTGCATAGCGGGACAATTGTGTGAACTTGTTCAAGTAGTCTCGCACACTCATACGGCCCTGCTTCAGCATGAGAAACTCCTCACGCCTTGCCTGGATCTCTCCTTCGGGCACGAAGTCATTGCGGAAGTTAGTCTTGAACTCATCCGAAGTGATATTTTCTGGGTTCTGATGGGCTCCAGTGTAAGCAGCCCACCAATCAGCTGCAGGTCCTTGGAGTTGGTGAGAGGCTAGCAGTACCTTCTCCCCTCCTTCACATTGAAAAATTCTCAGCTTGCTCTCAACTGCTCTCAGCCAATCGTCAGCATCCATTGGCTCACTAGGGGTGGCAAAGGTGGGTGGATGGGTGTTAAGGAAGTCTCTCAGATGGGATCTGGGCCTAGGGGGTGGTGGCGGTGGTGGAGCTTGCTGCATATTGGCTACTATCTAGGTGAGGTTGTTGAGTAGTTGGGTCTGAATAGCCATCATTTGTTGCATCTGCTGCACTAGTGGAATACCCCTACCACGGCCTCTGCCTCTATCGGCCATCTGTATTAGAAATAACTGAAGCTTTAGAACAATAGACGCAATACAGAAGAGTATACTATGGTAAAACTATCCCACGTACATGCATCAAGGAGAATATATATATAGAAAGCAAATCCATTAACCTGTGCGGATGTGGACAAGATGCTAAGGCATTCCACAACTCGCACAACACACTAGCAAACCTATGTACAGCTGACATGGATGTGGACAAGATGCCTAAGCATTCCACAACTCGCGTCCCACACAAACACACCATGAAGCAAATAACTAAAACATAAACATAGATAACACGACTCAAGACTGGAGAGGGCGTAGCTACACGCTCCTACAAACTAAGGGTAGGTGTCTTAAGTCGTCGGTGCAGCTGAGGAGTACTCTCACTCCTCGGGTTCCTCGTCCATGTACTCCTCTGGGTCCTCGTCACTGCTACCAGGAGTGCTGCCCACTAACTCGCTATTGAAGATCTCGACAGCTGGTTTCGCTGGAGCAGGCGGTGGAGCAACAGGTGGTGACGCAGGAGCTGGTGGAGAAGCTGGGGGTGCCACGGGAACAGGTGGTGCGACTAGTGGAGAGGCTGGTGGTATCACGTGGGCGGGTGACCTAGGTGCTGGCGAAGCAGGTGGGGAAGGTGGAGCTGGTAGAACTGGCGAAGCTGGTGGGGCTGGTGGGGCCAGTGGAGAAGGTGGAGCTGCTGGAGTTGGTGGAGAAGGTGGAGCTGGTGGTGCCGGTGGTGCCGGTGGAGCTGGTGGAGCTGGTGGCGCAGGTGGTGTCGATGGAGCTGGTGGAGCTGGTGGCGCAGGTGGTGCTGGTGGTGCTGGTGGAGCTGGTGGAGCAGGTGGTGGAGGTGGTGGTGACCCAGGTGTGGTCTCCCTCAGGTAGCGCTGAGGGTCACGACGATCAGGGGAGTCGGGGCACCAGGGCTCACCGTCGGAGGTGTAGCAAGGAAGGTCGGGGTCACGGTGGGTGATCCTCCAGTAGCGCCGGATGATCTGGTCCTTCCGGTCGTTAAGGTCCCGAAAGTCCTGCAACTCCTGCTGGCAGCGGTTGAATCACACCGACAGCTCGACCACATCGTCCACCAAACGCTCTGACTGGCAGAGGCGAAGCGGACTCTCCACAGCACGTCCCACAAAGTCGGCAGTGCCACTCGGGCGCTGGGGCGTGTAGGCGTGCGAGGTGTGCTCCAGGCGGAGACGGTGCACGTGGATCCAAAAAGTCGTGGCCTCCCATGTCGCATCCTCCTCAGCCGACTGTCGGGAGCTCCTCCATGCTGGCGAGTAGTGGACCCTCAACAACTCGCGATCGTAGAAGATGGCCAGCTGGCAGGCCCACTCGATCATGATGGGGCCGCTGACCCTAGTGGTGGTGTAGCGCAAGTCGAGACGGGGGTGTCGGTATCCGGCGGCGTGAAGTAGCAAACGAAGACGATGGCACAGGTCACCAGCAGCCTACCCAGTGCAGTAGATCACTGCCTCCCTGTGAGGGGTAAACGGTACAAAGCGGCTAGCCATCGCGTGGCGGGGCACGCGACCTCCAGTGGACTTACGAGCGGTTTTCTTGCAGTGCGCCATCTACAAAATTTGAAATAGAAGAGTGTGAAAACTCCAACAAATTAAGACAAATATAAGAAAAAGTAGTACAATAAAGGAAGAAGCACAGAGAAGTTTTTTAAAATAGTTTTTAGAGAAAATAATATAGTCCTTAATATGTCCATCTCTATCTAGGCTTGCGTCCTACAGGCAACACGGCTCTGATACCACTTTTGTCACACCTGGTCCAAACAAGCTAACCAGATGCATTCCACATGTATGCCACGATCAGTTCATTCATACATGTGTAGACGAAAAGTAAATAGTATCATATTACAAGCCATGTTCGAAATACAAATAGGTCTTACAACAATGACCCGTAGGTCTCAAATAAAACTATAGCAAAGCAAATACATAGATAAGTAGGTAGATAGCAGCAACGTGACAATTTCTCCATTCCACAGGCAGTTGCACGAGGGAACGCCCTCCTAGAACATCTCCTCTGGGTCAGCGTAGAATTCTTCATTTACTGCTTCTTCTTCTTCATAGTCTGGAGGGGAAGAGAGGAAATCGCTTTGAGTACATAGAGTACTCAGCAAGTGTGAGAAAAGAGATGAAATGGAGGCTACAACAAGGAAGGCTCATAATGGCTTTTAGCACTATGCATTACCTATACCTTAGCTTTCATTAAGCAACCTATAACTAGGTGATTCCACCCAATCAAAATTATCGTAAAAATAGTAAGTAAGAAGTAATAGAACATATGTATTTCCAATCCATGAATCCCACCATCATCCCAACCATGTACTAATTATGAATTCGACACCAAGCCGCTCTTGTCCGTGAGCACGGCTGTCATGACAGTTTCCCAATCTCTGCAGAGAATGTATCCTTTACCCACAAGCCGTGATTTCAACCCCTGTTGCTAGGTGGACTAAGCAAACCTCCCTGATGCCCGTGACCCGTCGATCACATTACACACTTCCGTAGGTGTGCGGCCAGGAGATCACTACGAGATCTTTACAAAGGTCCTCCCGACTAGTAATCAGCCCTTTGAGGTTTCACCGCTCCGGCTCCTAGAGTCCATTTTACCTCCGCCAGGAGAAGCCCCCTCTTGAGCCATGCGGATCACAAGGCAGATACGTCGAACCAATTCCTCGCACTATCCAACTACCAGCACTAAGCCGGGAGAGGCCTAATTAATTGACCAAGCTGCCCCATACCCAGTCTTGTGGCGATACTGTATAGCTTAGTGGCTACTCCATAAACCGGTCCTTAGAATCCGGCAAGGTTCAACCCCCAATCCCGGATCTCGTGCGTACTGCACCATACCATTCAAACCAACCCGCCAGATTCCTATTTACTACAATTCATTTTCCAACATCATAATCATAATCATAATAAGTCATAAGTATAAATATGGTCAATGTTTTCCCACCCATCTATTATGCATGGCTAAGCGTAAATAAATCCCATGTACCACCCTTCCATAACCCAAGCGACAAGGTAATAAGTTAAGCAATAGGGCATAATATAGGATTCATATTAATTAACATGCAACTAACTAAACCCTTAAAAAGGTGCAAGATGGTCAAGAGCACTTGCCTCTTTCGAAGTGGTTGTCGAACTGAAGTTCTTGGAAGTTGATCTCCGGCTCGGGAACCGGGTCTACTCAAAGAGAATAACATGCAATAAGTACTAACATACAATGCTATACATAAACATGCACACAATCACAAAAGTATACGCAACTACGTGCCTACGAGAGATTTAATCTGCATGTGCATTAGTTCATTTAATGATATTCATTAAAGGTGAATTTGTGTGTTAGAAATGTGATTTAGCATTTTATAACACTTTTACAATTATTTTTATGCTTAATACACATTTTTGAGGATTTTTCTACATGAAAATATAATTATTTATGATTATTATATTATTTTAGATTATAATAATGCATTAAGTAATTTTTAATGTTATGTGATATTTATTTCTAGGATTAAAATAATTTTATATAATTAATCCTCAACTAAATATAATTTCTACATAATTTGTAGTGGCTAAAATGAATTATTTAATTTATCCAGAAATAAAATATATTTTTAAGTTGTCTAAATATTTAATCTGAATTTTATAAATTTTTATTCACTTTTCTTCATTTATTCCCACTTTATTGCAATTTTAAGTAAATCTGAAAATACTATAACTGCTGAAAATAGTTTCTAAAGTGTCTAGGGGCTAGACTGTAAATTTCCCTAACTGGACATGGGCTAGAAATAATATTAAACAAGTTTCCAGGGGCTAGACTTGAATTATGCAGTTAATACAAAATTTTCCTTAAGTCCAAAGGCTAGATTGCAAATTCCCTAGGTTTTAGCATAATTATTTACTTCCCCAGGGGCTAGTCCGCAAAACCGCAGGGGCCCCGGTGCAAAAGTTTAGGCGCGCAGACTCATTTAAATGCCAACCGTCGGATCCTAGATCTATGGCTCAGATTTTATGAAACCGCAGGGGTACGACGTTTTAATCGTGTCCGTTAGCCGCGAGGCAATGGCTCAAATCGAGCCACGTCGCCCCAGGGCCGGCGCCAGCGCACTGCGCGGCGGCGCGCGGCGACCGACGGCGACGAGCTTGCCGGAATCGGCGCGATCTAACACAATTCACCCTAATACTTGAATCTAAGCACAGGAAATCGAACGGGGAGACAATGTGAACTCACCGGAAGTGATTTCGGGCTTTGGAGAAGAGCGGAGAGGTGTGGCAACGACGAGGCTCGACGAAGCTCAACGGCGCGCGGTGATTCCGGCGTTGCAGCTTCAATCCCAACTGAGGAGTGTGCCCGGCAGCGTGAGGGCGATGTCGCACGCGATATGGATCGATTAGGATGCGAGCTCAGCGGCCAAAACGATGATGCGACGAAGAATGGTGGCGGGAACTCACCGGCGATCGACGAAACCGACGGTGCGAAGGCGATCTCACCGAGCGAGTGTGTCTGGCGCGTGTCTGGGAGTATGGCAAACTAGTTAGGCTAAGATCAAGGAGGAAATCGCATTGCAATCGGCGGGAACATTGGCGACTTACTGTGAACCGGGATGGCTAGGGTTTGGGAGCTCGGGAAGGAGGGGAAATTGGGGGCGGCGGGTGGTTTATAGCTGCGGCGAGTTCGGCGCAGTTGTGGCGCGCGTGTGGGGCTCGAAGTTGGGGCGCGGATCCGAGGTGGGGGAACGTGGGCACGGCGCGGATCGTGGGCGCGGGCCTTGTCCGTTGCGCTGCGGCGGTTGAGCACGGGAAAGAAGGAGAGGGCGCCGACAGGCGGGCTCGAGCGGCCAGAGAGAGAAGAGAGGGAGAGGGGAGCGGGTTGGGCTCGCGAAGGGAAATGGGCTGCGGGCAGATTCGGCCTAGGCGAGGGTTTTTTCATTTTTAATTCCTTTTTCTTTTCTATTTATTTTGATTTGATTTCAAATTCTATCGAATTCTACACGCTTTGAATTTAAATTTTCATACCAAAATGCAAACTCAAATGCACCCTAATATATTTGAAAGGTTGATTACAAAGTTTGAAATTTTAGGGTGTTACAGTGTAGGATGACTCATCCATCCGATCAAAGACACAATGCTCGCTAAGGATTTGGCGGATGCCGTCTTCAGACCATGCATGCATGGGCAGATGCTCGACGTAGATTTTCACATGGAAATACCAGTTAGTAGGTCGAAGCTGTAGCTTCCATGGCGTGATGACGAAGCTGGTGTCGCCGTGGTGGATGTGCCTCTTCCGGACTGCTCGCTCGCAATGCGCATCATCGTTGAACCAAACGAGATAATCCTTCGGCTTGTGTCAAATTGCAGCGCGGGATGCGCAGCTGCTCGCTAAGCGCCACACTTATCTCCAGGGCGTCAGTCTAGTGATACCGATCGCCGTGAGCACCACAACCCGTCTTTGCAGCTTGTCGTGTGCAGCCGCCATGGCACCTCTAGCAACGACAGCAGAATGCCCAAAGGTCGGGCGATCTTGAGGGAACCCCAGAACGTAGCGGTCTGCCTAGGCAATGGCTGGTTGCTTGTTGGTGACTACTGCCGCGTAGGAACAAAATGTTGAGGACGGATGGCGCTTGATAGGAGGCACGGAGCAACGAGTAGCGAATGGACGTCCCTCGTACTGAAGCAGATGACCTCATGACAGTGGATTTGCAATGGCGAGCAAAATGACCACTGGCACCACAGGAGATGCATCGCTTTGGGTCTCTGCACTGGAGGACACGGTGACTAGTGGCAAACCACCGGAAGCAACGACCTCTGAAAAGCAAGGCCCTGTTTGACACAGCTGGAACTTGTTAGAAAAGCAGTTTCTTTGAAAAGCTGATAGAAATTTGTTTCTGCTTATATCCTGCTTTTAGTTCATTCTGGGAAGCAGCTGAACTAATAAGCTGTTAAAGAAGCTTCCTATTTAGCACACCCTCAACTTATTTTTATGAAAAAGCTACAGCAGAAGTTGTGCCAAACAGGGCCTAAAGGCCAAAGGAGAAAGCCAACGGCTTAACGTCGGCCGAGCACCAACGTGGCGACTCGCATGAACCGGACCTCGGAGTGGTAAGCCAGTCGGTCAGATTCTACAGAAGACGGTCCGTGGCTTCCTGCGCGGTGGAAGATCTTGTCCAGCATCTCCATAGTTAAGGCGTGATTTCACTGGAATGCGACCAAGGTGGCTTGATAATGGCGCACCAGCCAGGGCAGGTTGCCCATCCCTAGTCAGGAGGGTATGGCTGACGCTGCGGCGTCGAGACCTGGACTTCACCTGCTACCACTCTTGCGCAACGTCCTTCGATGCTGACACCGTGGGATCCGGTATGCAGTAATGGCCATCCCGGAGTTAAGGCGCCACAGAATCCAGGCCTCCGAGTTTAGCAGGCGGGGCAGGTTCAAAAAAGAAGGCGAGAATGAACTTTCTTGAGACAGGGGGTGGGAGTAATGACATGTTCCATCTAAGGGGTTGGAGCTTGCAAACTCCTAGCAGAGGTGTTCAGAGGGACATGCAAGGGTGCCTCATCGTCATCACCAAAAGAGCCCCAATCCAGTGGTTTCTCGCTCGCAGCTCTGAGCGCTAGTGAGCGAGCATGGAGGGCACCAACAGGGGACGTGCTAGGGCGCTTCAGGATCTTGATGGGAGACTCAAGTGCCCTCGAGGATGGAAGAGGCTTCATGGGTGGCACCTCTAGAGGTTCGACAGGCACCTTGGCGCACCCTGGCGAGGGCAAAGAAGTGGCTGGGGATGAAGCTGACCCAGGGGGGTTGGGTGTCCTCCGAGGACGGCATGACCTTTGGCAGTGAAAGTGGCATGACGACACAGATCAACGATGGGGCGGACACGATGGTTTCTTGCGAGCCGGCGGGATGGCCAGGAACAACGGGGGTTGGCTGGGTCTGGACGACCTCAAGTGAGAGAGTGGACTGCAACGGAGGTGAGGCCATCAAGGGCATTGCTACCATCTTTCGGGAGAGAAGGGAAGGTAGCAGACGAGGAGTGGCCGTCCGCTTTGGCTCTGCAGAGGGGAAGCAGCATTCCTCCACCTCTGAGTCAGGGACCGCACATCGCAGAGCCGGAAGATTGAGGTCCTCGACGAGGTCGGCATCCAAAGCTCAACAGAGGAGAGGAAGACGTCAGAGTCTAGGGATGCTCCTCGGAATAAGGGCAGGAGGGAGAACATCTCTTCTTCATCCGCGGCGGATCTGACATCAGCTGCTGCCGGAGTCTTCAGCTCGGAGAACAGTGTGCACAGCAAGTCTGGGGCTGGTGAGGGGTGGCTACCGGCGAGCACGAGGTGTGGAGGCGGCCTGGGGGATTGTGGGGTGGTTTGGGTGGGCGTCGGGGCCGGGATGACCGCCGGCGAGGGCTGGGTTGCCGGAGCCAGGTGGGCTCGTGATCGTGGCACGGGGGGAATGGGCGCTCGCTCACTCATCCCCAGAGAACTCCGGGGCCTCTGCTCAGGCTCCTCCTGCCTACATGGAAAATCTATTCAGTCATTTGCTTATCAGCATAAATTGCATTCCTTTTTGTGCCAGACATAACAGCTCCTTCAACAAAACATAGGAAACTTTATATTCTTGCATAATGTCACAATTTTCAGTAGTGGCAGACACAGTCCAAGATGGAAAGAGACCAAGTGAAGGTTCCTAAAAAATGGCATCATACTGTAGAAGATGAACTCTGTAACAGGAGGTCTGTCTGAAGTTTCTAGCAGAACCACTGCCTATAATTCATTTGCTTTGTGCCATTTGCATAACTGCTCAACTGAAACCCTTTTCACCTTCAAATTAGTGTCAGGAATAATACCATGAACTAACCATTTAAGTTTGGCAACCTCTGAATAACAGGGAAAAGAAGCACCCTTGGCAACCTGTATTTGCATGACAGTAACTGAAAATTGAATTGCTTTGTATTGTGGTGGCCCTGGCAATGCATAGAAGTAGTTGTGTTTATGTCTACTTTCAGACAGTGAGTTGTTGTCGGAGCGGCTAACATTTTTTTAGGTAGAAAACTGCTTTCATTCTCTATGACAGACCCTAAGGCTGTCTGCAGTGGTATATATTGTAAAGCATATTAGATATGTATAAATTTAGAGTAAATACTGAAAAATTAAAAGAAGAATAGTGTATAGAGTACGGTTTAAAGGAAACGAGTGCGGATAGCCTAATGCATTTATCTGCCCCCAACAGAGGTACTACATTCATATGTTGGATAATAGTTATCCCCACATTGGAAGCATAAATTGAGTTGCCTTTCTTCCACAAATCCGGATTAGAGACTATTAGAGATATATGAGTTATTTGTATTTCCCCTTTGTATAGGGGCTTTTCTGTATATTTGTAATCTCTTGTACCTCTATTTATACTAGCCATTGACCCTCACAATAATACAAATGCTATTCAAAATATAGTATCACAGACAGAAAATTAGGGTTAGAATTTTTTCCGCCGCAGTCGGTCTCCGATTTTTTCCGATCGGTTCTATCATCCGGCGTCGCTATGCTCGCCTACGGCCGTCTGACGGCCCGTCGCTGTTTCATCTTACTGGCGCAGCTCTGCGCACAGCGCACGTGCTACCGCAGTCGTGCCTCTCCATTAGATCGATCCTCACAGTGGGCTCCCTAATCAATGCTTCTCCAGGCAGCGGGCCCCCTATATATGAGATCGATCCTTCTCAAGCAGGGCTCCATCGATCTGCCTCTCCCAAGCAGTGGGTCCCTCCCACGTGGATTGCCTCTTTGCTTGAGCACGTGAATCCACGTGTACCATGGACCAAGTCACCTGCTGGACGTGGTGATCAACAGCCACGGGATCCTAATCCTGATTTAGGGTTTTGAAAAAAGAGAGAGAGAAAACAAAAGAAAAAAAAGAGAAAAAAACTGCAGTTTGCGCCGCTTATTTTTCTACTCTCTCGCCGTCGCCGCCGCTACTCGCTTAGCGCTCTAGCCGTCGTCTGTCATCTCGTTACGATGACTTCTTCGTCGAGCGGTGTTCTAGTCTTGCGATGTCCAGTGTTTTTTAATGACACCAATTATCGCGACTGGGTTTCCCGCATGCGTCTGCATATGCGTGGTCTGCGTCTTTGGGAGTTTCTTACGGGCGATCTCAAATGCCCGTCTTCCTACGGGTCTGACTTCAGAGTATACAAGGATTGGTTGGATGATGATGCTCGAGTAAGTGCTATTCTTGTTGCTAGTATGGAGGATCGTATTGCTGCTGATATTGTTGAGTTTGAGTATTCACACCAGATATGGTCTTTTCTACGTCGTCGTTACGAGACTACTGGTCAGTCTACATCTCTTGCTGCTTTTTATCACGAGCAGCTGTTACGACAAGGAGATGCTACCGTGGAGGAGTTCTTTGTCAGATGGAGGAGACTCGTCTTCGTGATTGTGGCTTGTTGCGGACCTCTACCGCTTCGCCTGCTCGTTCTTTGACTTCTGGTGTTCAGGCTTGCCATTCTTCACAGGATGCTCGTGGTGCTAGTACTGGAGGATGTCAGAGGATTTCTGCTGTCACAGATGCCCAGTTGCTTATGCTTCTTCGTCGCCTTGCTGCCTCTACATCCTCAGTAGCCGTTGGTATTGTGACTCAGCCTTCTGCACTTTCAGGTTCTGCTGCTGCTTCTCCTTCTTCCTCTGAGGGACCACCTTCCACTTCTCGTTCAGGTACTCGCCCATGTATTCTTGATTTTGGGCCTTTGTTTCATATGACTCCTTACTCCACATGTTTATCATCTATGAGTCAATCGTCTCGTTCTCTCACTGTTCTTACTGCTGATGGTTCTTCACATCCAGTTCTTGGACAGGGCACCGTTTTATCTGATTCTTGATGTCTCCTATGTTCCTAACCTGACCATGCAGCTTATATCTGCTGGTCAACTCACTGATCATGGCTGTTGAGTGATTTTTGATTCTGATTTTTGTTCTGTTGTGGATCGTCGTACGGGTCATCTTGTTGGTTCCGGTCCTCATCGTTGCGATTCCCAGCGTCTCTGGGAGCTTGACTGGCTTCGTCTTCCTTCTGCTACGCCTGCTAGTCGTGTTAGCTTCGCTTTTGCTGCTCCTTCTACCTCATCTTTGCTCAGTGGCACCATCGTCTAGGACATATTTGTGGCTCTCGTCTATCTGCCTTGATTCGTCGTGGTGTCTTAGGCTCGGTTTCAGGAACTCAATCGTTAGCTCAGTGTCAGGGTTGTTGATTAGGAAAGCAGATTCAGCTTTCCTATCCTTCTAGTGAGTCAGTATCTCAACGTCCTTTTGACCTTGTTCATTCAGATGTTTGGGGTCCTACTCCTTTTATTTCCAAAGGAGGGCATTGGTACTTTATCATTTTTATAGATGATTTTTCTCGCCACACATGGGTTTACTTGATGAAACATCATAGTGAGGCATTGTCTATCTATAAGTCTTTTTCGGCTATGGTCCGCACTCATTTTGACACTCCTATCCGTGTCTTTTGTGTTGACTCTGCCGGTGAGTACCTCTCTGATGCTCTTCGTGATTTTCTTTCTGAGCAAGGTACCCTTGCTCATTATTCTTGCCCTGGTGCTCATGCTAAGAACGGTGTTGCTGAGCGGAAACATCATCATATCCTTGAGACAACACGTACACTTCTCATTGCTTCCTCTGTTCTGCCTCATTCTTGTGCTGAGGCTGTTTCCACTACCACTTTCTTGATTAACATTCAGCCCTCATCTGCTCTTAAAGGTGGGATTCCTTTTGAGCGTCTTACGGGCAAGATGCCTGATTACACCAGCCATCGTCTTTTCGGTTGTGTGTGCTAAGTGCTGCTCGCACCTCGTGAGCGTACTAAGCTGGCTGCTCAGTCGGTTGAGTGTGTTTTCTTAGGGTATAGTCCAGAGCATAAGGGTTATCGTTGTTGGGATCTGGTTGGTCGACAGATGAGGATTTCACGGGATGTTGTTTTTGATGAAACACGTTCTTTTTATCCTTGTCCTTCCTCTGATGCTTCTTCGACATTTGTAGTTGATACTATTTCGTTCTTGTTCTTTCCAGATGCTCCTATTGCTAGTGTACCCCTTTCACACTCTGTACCACGTTCGACAGTCTCACCTTCTTCTTTGAAGCCTTGTTCTTTGGTTCCCGATTACACTTTGAAGGCTCCTATCACGCAGGTTTATACTCGACGAGTTGAGCCCCCTTCAGATGTTCCATCTTCTGATGAGCCATCTACTGCAGTTGAGTCATCTTCTGATGTCTCTGCTTCTCCAGCTCAGTCGGCCTCTCCAGTCTTTTTCTGAGAGATCATCTCCTTTCGATGATTCTTCTCCTAAGCAGCCTCTTGGACGCGGTCATCGTCCTCGCCAACCTCCTGCTCGGTACTCTCCTTCTAGCTTTGCTACTACTGCTATACCTAAGCCGGCTACGTATCGTGATGTTGTTCCTCATTCGGAATCGCAGCATGCGATGGCCAAGGAGATTGCTGCTCTCGAGCGTACCGACACGTGGGAACTTGTGTCCTGTCCTCCACGGGTTCGCCCGATCACCTGTAAGTGTGTCTATAAAGTTAAGACCCGCTCTGATGGTTCACTTGAGCGATATAAGGCTCGATTAGTCGCCCGTGGCTTCTAGCAGGAACATGGTATTGACTATGATGATACATTTGCTCATGTTGCTCACATGACCACTGTTCGCACTTTGCTTATTGTGGCCTCTGTTCGTGACTGGTCTATCTCACAGCTTGATGTGAAGAATGCCTTTCTTAATGGTGAGCAGCGTGAGGAAGTTTATATGCAGCCACCACCTGGGTATCCTGTTCCTGAGGGTATGATTTGTCACCTTCGACCCTCTCTTTATGGCCTTAAGCAGGCTCCTCGTGTTTGGTTTCAGCGTTTTGCATCTGTGGTCACTACTGTTGGTTTCTCTGCCAGTACTTATGATCCTGCGCTTTTTGTGCACACTTCGTCTCGTGGCCGCACTCTTCTTCTTATCTATGTTGATGACATGATCATCACCGGAGATGATTCAGAGTACATAGCCTTTGTAAAGGCCCGTCTCAGCGAGCAG
The DNA here is from genome assembly GCA_036927565.1 of Tuctoria greenei. Lineage (NCBI taxonomy): Eukaryota > Viridiplantae > Streptophyta > Magnoliopsida > Poales > Poaceae > Tuctoria > Tuctoria greenei. The sequence goes on along the minus strand of JAYESD010000003.1, from coordinate 82,479,096 downwards.
TTTCTTATGTCCGATCTTGGTCCTCTTCGCAACTTTCTTAGGATTGAGGTTTCTTCATCCTCTGAGGGAATTTATCTGTCTCAGGAGAAGTACATTCACGATCATATTGATCGGGCTTCTCTTACTGATCATCGGACTGTTGAGACTACTATGGAACTCAATGTCCATCTTCGAGCCACTGATGGTGAGCCTCTTGATGATCATACTCATTACCGTCATATTGTAGGGAGTCTCATGTACCTTGGTGTCACTCGTCCTGATAGCTCGTACTCTATTCACATTCTGAGTCAGTTTATTTCCGCTCCCACCTATGTCCACTATAGTCACTTGCTTCGTGTATTGCGTTATCTATGTGGGACTATCTCTAGACGCCTGTTCTTTCCACGCTCTAGCTCTTTACAGCTCAAAGCATATTCTGATGCTACATGGGCTAGTGATCCCTCTGATCGTCGATCTTTTTCTGCCTATTGTGCTTTTCTTAGTGGTTCCCTCATTGCTTGAAAGACTAAGAAGCACGTAGTAGTTTCTTGTTCGAGTGTAGAGGCTGAGTTGCGTGCTATGGATCTTGTGAGTGCAAAGATTACTTGGTTGCGGTGGTTGCTTGAGGACTTTAGTGTTTCTGTTGGTATGCTGACTCCTCTTTTGTCTGACAGTACAGGTGCTATCAGTATTGCTAGTGATCCGATTAAGCATGAGCTTACCAAGTATATTGGTGTTGATGCTTCTTATACACGAGCACTGTGCAGGACGGTGTTGTTGACCTTCAGTATGTGCTTTCAGAGCTTCAGCTGGCGGATTTCTTTACGAAGGTACAGCTGAGCTCAATATAGTTTTTATCTCTCCAAACTCTGTGTTTGTGATGCACTTTGAGTTTGAATGGGGTGTTAGAGATATATGAGTTATTTGTATTTTCCATTTGCATAGGGGCTTTTCCGCATATTTGTAATCCCTTATACCTCTATTTATATTGGCTTTCGGCCCTCATAATAATACAAACGCTATTCAAAACAGAGACTACTGGTTTAGCATCTTGCTTACATGTTGAATGTGACGTTATTTTGTGCCCAATTTGTGAGGGTGTGATCTGCCTAATGTTGACTGCCTTACCAGCATGTGCAGTACCAGACTGAAATTGAGTAACAGTAGGTATGCAAGAGTTTGGAGGTTTCAGACCTTGGTGGGACATGGACCCTTGCTGATGTTGAGGACCAGCTGACGCAGTTCTGCGTGCTGTAGAAGCAGTTCGAGGGATAGCAGTAGGTAATCATCCTCAGAAACACACATAGAATTACCAAAAGTATGTTGCAATTTCCTTGAGACTTGCATTGGTTCGTCCTGCACAAGACTAATAAAAGGCATAGCCAAGTCCATCTTACGTTGCCACTGTTCCCTAGGAGGATTAGCAACAGGGTCTCCACCATCATGAATAAAATGTGCAATGTCTTAACTAGAGTGAATATGATCATGATTCACCTTGATGCTCCGTGAGGATTGAACAAAGTGAACTGCAGAAGAATGGGAAGAACCCATGATGCCAGCATCTGCACCAAAAATAGAGTCGTTGCCCACTTCTCAAGATTTCAGTGGCTTCACCAAAGGCACCTGCTGCTGGGGTGAAGCATTCTGTTCATGCAGAGAAGAAAGATCGACATGGGACGTAACTTGAGACGGTTCAGCACCTGACTGCAGTGCATTGTGTCCCCTTCCACCAGATGATCCAACATCAGCCTCCGCCAGAATAGTCCAACTTAGTGGGGAAGTGCCATCTGCAAGACATGGAGTGCTTTCTATAGGTGATTTGATATCTAATAATTTCATAGCCTTTACCCTTTGTGTATTAATGCCAAACTCTCGAGTGACTCCTGAAGCAAAAGTTTCCCAGTCCCAAGACTAAACTGAAGACTTGTATGACTGAAACCATTGATATGCAACACTATCCTTCATGTGCACTGATGCAGCAGAGACTTTAAAATAATCAGGAATTTGGTAGAGCGTAAAATATGTTTCACATCTATCTAACAAAATTCTCACATCATTTCCATCGAAAACAGGAAAATTCATTTTGGGCATTCAGTGTTTTCTACTTTACAATGATCTATGAGCATCTATAAGTACAGGACCGAAACTAGACTGAATAGAAGAGAACTGAATGTGATGCAGAGGTGTAGACAAGGTTTCTAATGGCGAGAGTCCTCCAGGTGACCCCATGGGTAAGATCCCATGAGGAGCTCCCAGAACCCCTTCATCAGCAGCAGTTTGATGCTTCCCATAGATGACCGTATCATCTTAGAAATCGGCACTTATTCCTTCTGAACCAAACTGATGGGAGACATGGCCGAATCAACGACCGAACAACGAACACTGGGAGAAGAACAAACAGGAAAACCCAAAACTAATACCAGTGTAACACCTCCCCAATGACAGTGAAATGTAGCAAATATTGAGATCAATAACGTCAACATAACCCTTATCAAAATGCAAACAGCATAACGAACACAAAACTGGGAGTCCGGGCTGTCACACCTGGTATTAAGAAGGCGACCAGATGCTTTCCACATGTATGTCAGGATCAGTTGAACTCATACATGTGTAAACAAAAGTGAATTACCATTAAATAGTGCCATGTTTGAGTACATCATTCTATTACATAAATGACCATCCAGGTCTAAAGAAAAGTACATAAGCAGCGGAAAATAAATAAAAGGGCTCCGAGCACTGGAGTTGCACAGGGTATACGCCAGCCTAGAACATCTCATCTGGATCTCCGTAGAAGCACAAGTTCTCTACCTCTTCATCCTCATAGACTGGAGGGAAATTATGCAACTAACAAGTTTGAGTACCAACGGTACTCGCAAGTGGGGAAGTTTATGTCATGAGATTCATAACAAGGAAGGCAAATAATTGTAAAGCACTATAGCAATTATAACCTATCCTTAATGTTGTTAACCACCTACATCTAGGTGAAACCCATCCATAAACCCCATAGTGACCAAATAATGCCCAACCCCAAACCATATACCAATTAACCATGTGTGCTAATTATGAATTTGGTCTGAAGCCGCTCGTGTCTGTGAGCATGGCTGTCTAGACAGTTTGATAAAACTCTGCAGATTATGTATTCTTTACCCACAGTTCGTGATTTCATCCCCCGTTGCCAGGTGGACTAAAATAAATCTCCCTGTTGCCAGCGACGGCCAACCACTATACACACTTCCATAGGTGTGCGACCAGGAGATCACTACGAGGTCTTTCTGATGGTTCTCCCGACTTGCAATTGGTACTCTGAGGTTTCACCGCTCCGGCACCTGGAGTCTATTTTACCTCCGCCACGAGAAGCCCCCTCTTGAGCCATGTGGATCCCAAGGCAGTAATCTAAACCAATTCCCCGCTCATTCGATTACCAACGCTACACCGGGAGAGACCAAATTACTAAACCAAGTTGTCGCATATACAACCCTGTGGCGAGCTTAGCAACTTCCTCCATAACTCGGTCCTTAGAATCCAATAGGTGTCAAACCCCAAACCAATGTCTTGTGCACGCATGCACCATACCAGTCAACACCTCCTATCAGATTGCTATCAAATACCTCCATTATAGCCAACATCTCATATTTCATAGTAGATCAAGTATAACATGTAGACAAATTGATTCATATTCAATTAAGCATGGATAAGCGTGAACTAGTTAATTAATAATCCACTCAAACCATGGCGACAAGGAATACTATGGAAAATCTAGAGAAAACATAACATAGGATTCATCTTTTTAATTTAGCATGCATCTAACTAGAACATAACAAAAAGGGTGCAAGATGGTCAAGTAACTTGCCTCCAAAGTAAGCTTGGTGGTCGACGGGAAACTCGTGCTCCTAGAGATTGAAAGTCAGTTTTGGCCCCGACTCTAGATACGATGTTGCACATAAAATAATAGCATACAATAAGAACAATCGTAAAATGCATACATTGCAATCAAATAAACATAAAATCCTACTCATATATGATTTATGGATAATTTAGTTCATAGGCATAAATTATTTCTTATTGAGAATTTGGAGTTAAATGAGATAATTTGAATAAAACATATTTTTAGCAATTTTATACAGATTTTTATATTTATTTGAAACCTTTTATTATTTTCTATAAAGTTTCCTCCTTCAAAAATATGCTTAAAATAGATTCCTAACATAAAATATGTTTTTTACAATTTTTACACCATTTTTAATATTTATTTCCTATGTGTAAATTAATTTCTATGGATTAAATACACTTATAAAACATTTTATACATAAATCAGAAATTTAATTAAATTATTAAAAATAATAAATAACTGAATGTTAATTAAAAATATTTATAGTGTTGTTTTTTAGTATTTTATGGATATTATGGTCTTTTATTGAATTTCTGATATTTTCAGGGGCTAATCTGCAAAAACAGAATAAATTTAGAGGCTAGAAACTATTTTTATAAAGTCCAGGTGTTATGTTATAAGTTTCTAGTATTTAATTTCCATTTTCTAATATTCCAGGGGTTAATATATGAAATCCACAAACAATTCATGATTTATATAAGTCCAGGGCCTCTTTTGCATTTTTCTTGGGTTTCTGCATGATTAATTTATTTTTCCAGGGGCTAGTCCGCAAAATGGCAAGGGCCACAGTGTAAAATACTAGGCACAGAATAATTTAAATTCTAGTAGTCGGATCTTAAATCTATGGCTCTGATTTAATTAAGTGAAAGAGTATATTATAATCTAATCTTGGCCGCACGTTTGAAACGGACGGCCGACAAGTGGCCACGTCACCCACGTGACCCAAGGCGGCAACGCGTGATGGCGCAGAGCGCCCGCAGCAGCGTTCTTGCCGGCGACGACCAAAGCGCACAACATACTAAGAAAGGGGACATTTCTATAGCGAAAAAGGGAGATGAAGGCGAGACAAACTCACCTAGAGGTGTTGCACGCCCGGAACAGAGCGGAAACAAGCCGTCGACGGCGAGTGGCGGCGGAACTCGGCGGAGCCCAATGTAGTCGGCATGGCGGCGACGTTCCCCCCAAAATACGATGTTCGGCGAGCTCCTGAGCACACTGCGAACATGTTAGACAAAGTTTCGAGGTGATAAATTGGGTGATTCGATGGGAACGGAGTCGCCATTACCGAGCTCGACGGCGGCTGGGTTTGAGATGTCGGGGTGATGGATTTGGGGGGATTCGGCCGGATTTTATAGGAGTTCGGAGGAGACGTACGGCGAAATCATGGGGCACTATCCGGTGCTTTATTGAGTAGAAATGGGCGACATTGAATAGGGAGTGAGTGGGCGGCTCGACACGAGCATTACGGGCGCGCGGTGGCTCGGTGGGTAAGGCAGATCTGACGGTGGGGCCCGGCTGGCAGCGAGGGGGAGAGGGGAGGTGCGGGCGTGGGCCGAGGCTGGAAGAGAGGGGAGTTGGGCCAGGGAAAAGGATGGGGCGGCCGAGGTAAGTTTTTCCTTTTTTCTTTTCTTTTTCTTTTCTCTTTTGTTTTTCTTTCATTTTATGATTTGAATTTTAAAACGAAATTTCTAACAAATTGAAATTATCAAAAATTTCACACATTCAATACACATGATGCACTTGCCTTATGTGAATTTTATACCAAAAAAATTATTTTATATCTCTAGTAAAAATTCATTTTACATTTTTTCCAAAAATTGGGTGTTACAATCACTCCATACTCTCCCCACTATTTACAGCGTAATATCACTTTACATCGATATCAAAGGGGTAAAGGGGATAGGAGGAGAATAACCAGTGGAGAGAGAACTTGGGAGGAAGAAGAGTCACCGGAAAGAGAGAAACAGATTTATCATTGCTAACTGCCTCTACTACTCTTGTACGCCTCCTCTTATCAGCTTCACGCCGAGAGGGCCGTGGGCTGATCCTCTCTCCAAGTATGGGCCACCAGTGGAGGGCCTTCAAGACTGCCATCATTTTCTGCTCTTGTATATCCTATGCACCTCCTCGCCGGGATGAGAGACATAGATTCCCGGTATGTACCCTGTTGCTCAGCGCGAAGAAAAAGTTCGTACGCAGGCTTGCCGCCGGCGAACTCCTCGCCGTGCCGGTAGTCTGCACCGCCACCCCGCAAACGTGCCAGCCAAGTAAAACCGTGTGCGCGTGGTGCCATCTCAGTGCACCGACTGGATTCTCCCTCGCCAGTGGACTTGGTCCACGTGAGCATCGAGATTCGAGAACATGCGCCACTAACGCCTGAGGCCCATATGTCAGACACAGAACGTGGAGGATACTACTAGGCACACTCAATCTTGCACACACTGATTGACATGGTCCACTAGCCAGCTTCTGTCCGCACAAGGAATTTGCTAGATCCCCATTACAAATGTAACCAGAGTTCTATAAAATGCATTTTTCAAGTGTAGGAAAAATCTAAGAAAACTTACTAAAATGGTATTTGACTTTTATAATGTACTATCAGTTATATTAAGAGCCTAAAGGTGGCATCAGGGTGGCACGACGTCGCCGCGTGGCAGTGTTGGGCACCTCGAGGCGGGGCGGCGCGGTGTCGGGGTGACAACTCGGGGCGGCGTGCCGTCGGGGGAGGCTGCCGTCTTGGGGCTGCCGGCAGCATCCGGGTGGCACGGCATCGGCGAGTGGCGCGGCGGTGTCCGGGTGGCACGGCGTCGGCAAGTGGCGTGGCGGTGTTGGGAGCAAGAGGGAGCGCGGCGGCGGGAGGCAGCGGGAGCAATGGAGGCGGCGACGTCTGCAGTGAGTGAGAGAGAGTAGAGTTGGGCCACGTGGGCCGAAGTATATCCCCTCAGTTTGCGACGACATCCAAAATTGCGACGACACTAGGGTTTGTCATTGCAATTTATTTAATTTGCGACAATGTTTGGTTGGGTCATCACAATTTAGTCTTCTATTTGCGACGATCGAGAAATGTGCGACAACATTTAGGCCCGCCATCGCAAATTATGCTTTTGTGTGCGACGGCTTCATAAGTTGCAATGGACGAGTGCCGGATGTCAAAAGTTATGTTATTTGCAATGGTCGGACGTGATTGTGTGTCATGTAGTGAGTAACCCAAGATCACTCGTTTTAAAGGCCCTTCCCATCTTCTCTTTAAACTCTTTTCTCAGGCCACCATCTGATCCAGTTATCACTAGATCATCAACATACACTCCAACCACTAGCCGAGCTCCACTATCCTTGGTGTAGATTGCATGTTCTGCAGGACTCTTCTTGAACCCAAAGGACAACAAGGTGTCATCAAGTTTAGCATTCCAAACCCTTGGTGCCTAATGTAATCCATAAAGTGCCTTCCTGAACTTGTACACTTTATGCTCATTCCCAGGTATTGTGATGTTGGTTGTTCAACATATACCTCTTTCAGCAAGTCCCCATTGTCACACCCGGTTTTATTAAGAATAAAACCAGCTCCAAACTACATGTATGTTAGGATCAGTTTCACTATATATGTATGACAAATAGTGATAAACAGTTCTATATCACATAAAAACAAAACTTATACCTTGAAAAGAGTTTTGAATAGCAGTGGAAGAGGATAAAATCTAGGGCAATCACAGGCGAATTGTCTGGCAGCAACGCAAACTTCTACACACCGTCTTCAGTAAGACTTGCCTTCATTGAATGGTCTCTTCACTGAGCAGCATTTATGAAAAATAATGGGAAACACATGAGTACGTAGAGTATTCAGCAAGTGTTGGAAATAAATGGTATGAAGGTCAATCAAAAGGAATGGCTGATAGTGGTTTAAGCACTACGCATTAAATCTATCATTAGCTTTCATTAGTAGCCTACATCTAGGTAAATATTCCCAACCATAACATAAAATAATAGTAATGTAGTATTACCAATATCATTCCTAACATAATCTCAAACCATCAACTAATTATGAATTCGACATCAAGTCGCTCTTGTCCATGAGCACAACTATCATAACAGTTTGTAAATTTATGCAGAGAATGTACTCTTTACCCACAAGTAGTCATCCCCTATTGCCAGGTGGACTAAGTAAACCTCCTTGATGCCAATGGCGGGCAACCAAATTACACACTTCCATAGGTGTGTGGCCAGGAGATCACTACAAAGTCTTTACAAAGGTTCTCCCAACTAATACTAGCCCTCTAAGGTTTCATCACTGAGGCATTCCTGGAGTAACCCACCAACACATAAGCCCCCTCTCGAGCCATGCAGATCCCAGAGCAGTAACCCTGACTCATTCCCGCACCTTCCGACCACTAGAACTTCAGCTAGAGAGACCTAATTATTTGACCAAGCCGCCCCATCTCAATCTCGTGGTGGTACTGTAATGCTTAGTGGCTTCTTCTATAAAACGATCCTTAAAATCTGATGGTGTCAAACCCAAACCCGGTTCTCATGCAAACTGCACCACACCAAACCATCCAACCGTTAGATTCCTACCAACTACTATTCATTTTCCATATCACAATAAATAATCATATATCATAAGTGACATATATAATCACCGTTTCCCCCATATACTTTGCATGGCTAAGCGTAAAACAGTACCCAAATACCACTCTTCCATACCCAAGCAACAAGGAAAGTAAGGTAAAGCAACAAGATATTCATAACATAGGATTTGTATTAAACTAGCATGCAACTAACTATAATTCCTAAAATAGGCACAAGATGGTCCAGGGCACTTGCCTGTTTTTATATAGCTGCTCAGTCTTATTGACTTGAACTCTTGGTCTTCATATCTCTGCATTGCTTTTTGATCATGATACGAATGCATATAAACTACTGTTAAAGAGAAATAATAACAATCAATGACAATACACCACACTTACAAAACAATCGATAAAGATACTTTGGTTGGTTCTGTCATGGTGACACAAGGTCCTAGTGTATTAATGGTTTGAATCGATGTTACAAATGTGATATATTAAAAATTCTTGATCTAATAGTGTAATTATGGTAATTTATTGATGTGAATATGATTTTACAATTTTATTACATATGTTAACAATGTTTTGCTTGTAAATTGAATAATTTATTGGATTATATTATTTAGAACTATATTGACAATTCTAAATTATTTTTAATGTGACGACATATTTGAAATACACTTGAAAATCATCCTCAAGTAAATGTATGCATTAGATAATTTTTATACAATTTTCATATTGATTTCTATGTCTAAAATAAATTTAAATTCAAAATTATACTTAAAATACAATTTTTAAATATAGCTTTCGCATTCAATTAATTTTGTTTGAACCTTATTATAATTATTTTAGAATTAAAGTAATTACTCTAGATAAATTTTAGTGTTAAAATAATTATTAATAATTTTTTGAGATTTATTCCTATTTCTTTAGAATTTCTATAATTTATTTTGATACTTTATACATTAATTGTGAGTTGACTATATTTATTCTGCATTAGAAATAAATAAATAATATTTATTTATTGCTAAGTGGTTAAAATAAAAATTTATTAATTGTTATAGCCTTTATGAAAAATTCTAACTTTAAATAAATAAATTCTTACTAAATGCAAGGGCTACGGTGTAACTTTATTATTATTTTATTTGATTTTTGTAAAGGACAAGGACCTAGATGCAAATTCTACCTTTTCTCCTATTTTCTTGTTTTATTTTTTCTACACGAAAATTCGTGCACAAGGTCCAGCGGTATTTGGACCCGAGGGTGGCGACCAGTTCACTGGTCCACTGTGGACTGGGCCATATCCCTTCGGGGCTTCTAATCCTGGTCGTTGATTAGGGATCCGATGGGTTAGGGAATTCGGTTGGGGAAGCGACGACCAGAGAGGTGGCAATGCATTGCCAGAGCTCCACCGCAGTTCGCCTAAACAATGCTCGGTGGCCTATCCTCGATGGGGATTCACCAAAAATGAAGAGGAGGGAATGGCGAGTCTTTTGGTACCCTACGTACTAGGTACCCCCTCACATTGCAAGTAAAGCCGAAGACTTCCTATGTCCAAGTGGTGGACAACCGAAGGGGATACGCATCCTGTGGAACCGGATCTACCTCCCACCTTAGGGTGGCTCCGATGTAACCACGTGCCAAGAAAAGCTGGACATGCCTCCCTCGTTTGGGTAGCTCCGGTGCTGCCATGTGTCCTGTATAGCCGGACCTACCTCCCTCCTCAGGGAAGCTCTGACACTGCCACGTGTCGAGCAGCACCGGACCTATCCCCTAGTAGAGGGAAGCTCCAGAGCTTCCACGTGTCAACAACCGAACCTACGTTAGCAATGGGAAGACTACGGAATCTCCAATGGCGCGGACATTCAAGGGCTATCAATTAGCCGTTACAAGGCATGGTTAATGCATCACTAATGCTATATTAATGATGAACGATCAGAGGACTGTCAAGTCTAGTAACACTTTTATTAAGGTACATTATCACACAATTAACCCCTCATAACACCATAGGTCATGTACTGGGTAGTTAATACAGCCGGGACCACTTGTCGAGCTAGGCACAAACTGCAACAGCCAGTCCTTGACATATAAAAGGGTTGCGCTGCACGGTAGAAGGACAATCTATCTCAAGCTATCACAACTGATCTCAAGCTCATACAATCAACACACACCTCGTGGAGTAGGGTATTACGCTAAGGCGACCCGAGCCACGTAAAACTCTCGGTTTCGACAACCTCGAGGGGGCCCGCTGTCGACGTTCTTTGACAGTGGGCACTGTCGAAGCATCAAGCTCTGACAACCCCCAGGGGGCCCACCTTCGACATTCTATGCCTTGACAGTGGATGTCGTCGAAGCATACAAGCTCCAACAACCCCAAGGGGGCCCATCGTCAACGTTCTATGCGTTGACAATGGGCGCCGTCAAAGCATCAAGCTTCGACAACTCCCAGAGGGCCTGCCATCGATGCAATAGAGGGTAATTGGAGATTTTGGAAGTAAGACTCGGACCTCAGAGCTATCATACAGGTTGCGAGTTCGGAGCTATCAAGTTTTCAAGGCATTGTCTAAATCCTCATGATAGATGTACTCAATCCATTGAGCACATCTAGCAGGGGGCCAACAAGACAAAGAGCAATGCATTGAAGACACAAAAATGGAATTCAAAAGTATTTCATTGATTCAAAAGTTGAGAATTACAAGTTGAAGGTACAAAAGAAAGGTCCTAGGTACTGGAGTTCCTCACGAAGAACGAAGCAACCTTCTTGGCGGCTTCTTGGATGCTAACCTTGGCAGCTTTCTCCTCTTCGGCGATGGGTCCCTCGAACACGGGAGCTAGAGACATTGAAGAGTTCCGGCTTCGGAAGCATGTCAGCACATACTCTGCGATGTTTTGAGCTAGTGACTTCCCTTCAGTCTCGATCTCGTCGATGACCTTATATCTAGTAGCTTCCAGCTTCGCGTCGGCAGAGTTGAGTGTCACCAAGGCCTTGTCCATCTCTGGCTCCTGGTCAGCTAGTCGAACCAGGTTGAATCCGAAAGGTACCGGAGCTTCATTTGCTCATTTGAGGAAGTCCCAGATCTACTAGGACTCGATTGCCCTCACACTTCAGAGTTCCTCCAGTGACCTCCTAGCAGAAGATAGCTCCATTGAACCCTCCTTTGAGAAGCACTCGACCTCCTTCACATGATGCTAAATTCGTGCCTACGAGAGATTTAATGTGCATGTGCATTAGTTTATTTAATGATATTCATTAAATGTGAATTTTATGTGTTAGAAATGTGATTTAGCATTTTATCACACTTTTACAATTATTTTTATGCTTAATACACATTTTTGGGGATTTTTCTACATGAAAATATAATTATTTATGATTATTATATTATTTCAGATTAGAATAATTCATTAAATACTTTTTAATGTTATGTGATATTTATTTCTAGGCATAAAATAATTTTATATAATTAATCCTCAATTAAATATAATTTCTATATAATTTGTAGTGGCTAAAACAAATCATTTAAATTTATCCAGAAATAAAATATATATTTAAGTTGTCTAAATATTTAATCTGAATTTTATAAATTTTTATTCACTTTTTTGCATTTATTCCCACTTTTATTGCAATTTTAAGTAAATTTGAAAATACTATAACTGCTGAAAATAGTTTCTAAAGTGTCCAGGGGCTAGACTATAAATTTCCCTAACTGGACAGGGGCTAGAAATAATATTAAACAAGTTTCCAGGGGCTAGACTTGAATTATGCAGTTAATACAAAATTTTCCTTAAGTCAAGAGGCTAGATTGCAAATTCCCTAGGTTTTAGCATAATTATTTAGTTCACTAGGGGCTAGTAAGCAAAACTGCAAGGGCCCTGGTGCAAAAGTCTAGGCGCGCAGGCTCATTTAAATGCCAACCGTCGGATCCTAGATCTATGGCTCGTATTTTATGAAACCGACGTGGTACGATGTTTTAATTGTGGCTGTTGGCCGCGAGGCAATGGCTCAGATCGAGCCACGTGACCCCAGGGCCGGCGCCAACGCACTGCGCAGCGGCCGACGGCGGTTAGCTCGCCAGAATCGACGCGATCTAACGTAGTTCACCCTAATACTAGAATCTAAGCACGAGAAATTGAACGGGGAGACAATGTAAACTCACCGGAGGTGGTTTCAGGCCTTGGAGAAGAGCGGAGAGGTGTCGCAACGGCGAGGCTCGATGAAGCTCAACGATGCGCGGTGATTCTGGCGTCGCAGCTTCAATCTTGACCGATGAGTGTGCCCGACAACCTGAGGGTGACGTCGCACGCGATATGGACCGATTAGGATGCGAGCTCAGCGGCCAAAACGATGATGCGACGAAGAATGGCGGAAGGAACTCACTGGCGATTGACAAAGCCGATGGTGCGAAGGTTATCTCCCCGAGCGAGTGTGTCTGGCACGTGTCTGGGAGTATGGCGAACTAGTTAGGCTAAGATCAAGGAGGAAATCGCATTGCAATCGGCGGGAATGTTGGCGGCTTATCATGAACCGGGATGGTTAGGGTTTGAGAGCTCGGGAGGGAGGGGAAATTGGGGGCGGTGGGTGGTTTATAGCTGTGGCGAGGTTGGCGGTTGTGGCGCGCGTGTGGGGCTCGAAGTTTGGGCACGGATCTGAGGTGGGAGGACGTGGGCACGGCGCGGATCGTGGGCGCGGGGCTCGGCCGTTGCCCTGCGGCGGTTGAGCGCGGGGAAGAAGGAGAGGGCATTGACAAGCAGGCCCGGGCGGCCAGAGAGAGAAGAGAGGGAGAGGGGCGCGGGTTGGGCTGGCGAAGGGAAATGGGCTGCGGGCAGATTCGGCCCAGGCGTGGGTTTTTTCATTTTTAATTCCCTTTTCTTTTCTGTTTCTTTTGATTTGATTTCAATTTCAAATTCTATCGAATTCAACATGATATGAATTTAAATTTTCACACCAAAATGCAAACTCAAATGCACCCTAATATATTTGAAAGGTTGATTACAAAGTTTGAAATTTTAGGGTGTTACAACTCTACCCCCCTTAAAAGGAATCTCGCCCTCGAGATTCGGACGTCCTAAGAGAAGAGATAGGGAAATTCGACCTTCACATCTTCTTCTTTCTCCCAAGTTGCTTCTGCCTCCGAGTGATGTTTCCACAGCACTTTGCACATCCGGGTGACCTTGTTCCTTATAACTCGTTCTGATGTCTCGAGAATCCATACCGGTTGTTCCGCATATGAGGTATCCTCTTGCACATCTATAGCTTCTATGGGTAGCTGTTACTCGGGCACTTTTAAGCACTTCTTCAGTTGTGACACATGGAAAACATCGTGTACATCTGAAAGTTGAGACAGTAGCTCGAAACGATAAGCTACCTCTCCTCTTCTTTCTAGTATCTTGAATGGACCAATGTAACGAGGTGCTAGCTTCGTCTTCACTTTGAACCGTCTTAGGCCTCTTACTGGTGATACCTTAAGATACACAAAATCTCCAACCTCAAAAGTTAGATCACGACGTCGAGCATCTGCATAGCTCTTCTGCCTTGACTGTGCTATCTTCAGGTTGTTCCGGATTTCTTGCACTTGTCGTTCGACTTCTCTTAATATCTCTGGTCCAAACACTCGACCTTCTCCTGTCTGATTCCAAAACAAAGGTGTTCTACACTTTCGCCCATACAGTGCCTCGAACGGGGACATCTTGAGACTAGCTTGATAACTATTGTTGTAAGAGAATTCCGCATAGGGAAAATTCTTGTCCCAACTCTTACTATTCTTCAAGGCACAGACACCCAACATATCCTCCAAGATTTTATTTGTCCGTTCTGTCTGACCATCCGTCTGCGGGTGATACGCTGAGCTGAAATTGAGTCGCGTGTCCATCGATTCATGTAACTTCTGCGAGAATCTTGAAGTGAACTGGGTACCTCGATCAGACACTATCTTCTTCAGAACACCGTGCAAGCATACAATCCTTGCCATATATAGTTCTGCCAACTTCGAACCATTGTAGCTTTCCTTGACTGGAATGAAATGAGCGACTTTAGTTAAACGGTCCACGATTACCCATATGGAGTCTTATCCTGACTGGGTCCTTGGTACCCCACAATGAAGTCCATACTTATCTCTTCCCATTTCCATTCGGGTATCTTGAGTGGTTGAAGTAGTCTGGCAGGTCTTTGATGTTCCGCCTTGACCAACTGACACGTGTCACACAGAGCCACATACTCGGCCACATCACATTTCATGCCAAGCCACCAATATCGATCCTTAAGGTCTTGGTACATCTTGGTACTTCTAGGATGAATAGAGTAGGATGAATCATGCGCTTCTCTCAATATCAATTCTCGGATCCCCTTGATATTCGGCACACATATCCTCTTCCCTAACCATAAGGTTCCGTGTTCATCTTCCCTGAAATCTGGGGCTTTACCAATCTTCATCAACTTCTTGAGTTTCTGGATCTTCTTATCTTCCTTTTGGCCCTCTCTAATGTCTCATCCCAATGTAGAATCCACTTCCATAGCTACCACATCTGTGTTAGACACTATGCATAGATTTAGTCTTGCAAACTCCTCACATAACTGTGGTTGATGAGCTTGTATAATCATACTATTGCATTGTGGATTCCTACTCAAAGCATCTGCGACCACATTCGCCTTTCCAGGGTGATAGTTGATTCCAACATGAAATCATTAATTAGCTAGAGCCATCTTCATTGTCGGAGATTAAGGTCTGGCTAAGTGAAGATATACTTCAAGCTCTTGTGGTCGGTGTAGATTTCTGTTATTTTCCCCATCAAGTAGTGTCTCCATAGCTTCAATGCATGAACAACGGCGGCTAACTCTAGATCATGGGTGGGGTAATTCTTTTCATGCTTTTTGAGCTGTCTTGAAGCGTACGCCACGACATGTCCTTCTTGCATCAAAACATATCCCAATCCTTGTCCGGAAGCATCATGATAGACCGAAAACTCCTTTTGCATATCGGGCATAACCAACACTAGAGCAGTATCTTCTTTAGTTTAGCGAAGCTTGCTTCACATTCTGGTGTCCACTTGAATTTAGCTTCCTTTTGGAGTAGCTTGGTTAGCGAACGTGCGATCTTTGAGAATCCCTCAATGAATCGTTGATAGTAACTAGCCATTCCCAAGAAACTTCGAATTTCTCCCACATTTTCTGGCGTTTCCCACTTGAGAATACCTACCAATTTACCCAGATCTACTGCTACTCCTCCTTCTGATATGACATGTCCCAAGAATGATACTTGCTTCAACCAGAACTCGCACTTGCTGAACTTAGCATATAATTGGTGTTGTCGAAGCTTCTATAGTGCCAACCTCAGATGTTCTTCATATTCTTCCTCATTCTTGGAGAATATTAAGATGTCATCGATGAATACCACTATAAACTTATCCTAATACTCCATGAATACCTTGTTCATGAGGAACATGAAATAGGCAGGAGCATTGGTCAACCCAAATGACATAATCATGTACTCATAAAGACCGTATTGAGAGACGAATGCAGTCTTGGGTATGTCCGAGGGTCGAATCTTCAACTGGTGATAACCCAGACGAAGATCAATCTTAGAGAACACACATGCTCCTCGCAACTGATCAAACAAATCTTCGATCCTTGGCAGTGGGTATTTATTCTTGATGGTCACTGGATTCAAAGCACGATAATCCACACACAATCTTTGAGTGCCATCCTTCTTAGGTACAAATATAACTGGTGCTCCCCAAGGCGATGAGCTAGGTCGGATATATCCTTTCTCCAATAGCTCCTCGATGTGATCCTTCAGTTCTGCTAGCTATATGGCATCCATTCGGTACGACCTCTTATATATCGGAGTTGTCCCAGGCATGAGCTCGATAATGAACTCAATCTCCTGATCAGGTGGCATACCAGGTAGCTCTTCAGGGAATACATCTGGAAACTCCCTAACGACTTTGATCTCTTCTACACCTTCAAATTGATTAACCTGGACCCTTGTCACTGGCGTTGGATCAGGACTGAACTCAACCTTGGTGCCATCTGAATGTGTCAAACAGACCATCCTAGTTGCACAATGGATCACCCCATTGTATTTTTCCAACCAGTCCATTCCCAAGATAATGTCCAACCCTTGAGATTCAAGGACTATGAGGTTCGTTGAGAAGGCTACCCCCCTTTTGTCTAACCTTACATTAGGGCATACTTGCCTTGTTATCATTTCTCCTCCAGAGGAGTTGACTATAAGCTAACTATAAGTTGATGAGTGCCATGAATTCTCTAGATATGAATGAATGTGTGGCACCAGAATCAAACAACACCGTAGCTAGATGAGAATCGGCAGAGAACGTACCAACAACCACGTCTGGCGCCTCGTTAGCTTCCTCAATCGCCACATGATTGACCCTTCCACGAGTAGCTGGTTGTTGCGGTGGCTTATTTGGGCAACGAGTGGAGTAGTGTCCTACCTCTCCATAGATGTAGCATGTTACCCCTGCATTGTTACCTTGGGCTTTATTACCCCCATGCTGGTTCTGCTGCTGCTGGCCTGTAGGGCGAGGTGCTGGAGCTGCGAGGCGAGGTGGCTGCATTGGTTGGCGTGGAGGCTGTGGTGGCTGGCGCATCTGCTGATTATATGGCGTGGGTGGCCTGTAGGTGGGGTTTGGGAACCTCTATACTGTGTAAGTGTTCATAGGACGTGTCATAGGGGCCATAGGCTGAGGGGCGAAGCGGGGGCGTACATTATTACCCGAAGTATGTCCTTGAGCCAACTTTCTCTTCCTGTCATCATCATCTAACTCTTTCTTGGTTCTTTCCACTCCAAAAGCCTTGTCAACCAACTTCTGGAAGCTGCTGTAATCACTGGAAGACATGACGAACTTCAACTCTTTGTCAAGGCGCTTATTGAAACGGAACTGTTTTTTGAAGTCAGTGTCCACATCTGTTGGTGCATAGCGGTACAATTTTGTGAACTTGCTCAAGTAGTCTCGCACACTCATATGGCCCTGCCTCAGCATGAGAAACTCCTCACGCCTTGTCTGGATCTCTCCTTCGGGCACGAAGTGATTGCGGAAGTTAGTCTTGAACTCATCCCAAGTGATATTTTCTGGGTTCTGATGGGCTCCAGTGTAGCATCCCACCAATCAGCTGCAGGTCCTTGGAGTTGGTGAGAGGCTAGCAGTACCTTCCCCCCTCCTTCACATTGAACAATTCTCAGCTTGCTCTCAACTGCTCTCAGCCAATCTTCAGCATCCATTGGCTCACTAGGGGTGGCAAAGGTGGGTGGATGGGTGTTAAGGAAGTCTCTCAGATGGGATTTGGGCCCAGGGGGTGGTGGCGGTGGTGGAGCTTGCTGCATATTGGCTACTATCTGGGTGAGATTGTTGAGCAGTTGGGTCAGAATAGCCATCATTTGTTGCATCTGCTGCGCTACTGGGGCTCCTCGAGCACCTCTACTGTTCCATCCTGGAAAACCTCCAAGTGCCTCGTCGTGGAGTGGAATACCCCTATCACGGCCTCTGCCTCTACCGGCCATCTGTATTAAAAATAACTGAAGCTTTAGAACAATAGACGCGATACAGAAGAGTATACTATGGTAAAACGATCCCAACTACATGCATCAAGGAGAATATCTATATAGAAAGCAAATCCATTAACTCGTGCAGATGTGGACAAGATGCTAAGGCATTTCACAACTCGCACAACACACTAGCAAACCTATGTACAACTAACATGGATGTTGACAAGATGCCTAAGCATTCCACAACTCGCGTCCCACACAAACACACGATGAAGCAAATAACTAAAACATAAACATAGATAACACGACTCAAGACTGGAGAGGGCGTAGATACACGCTCCTACAAACTAAGGGTAGGTGTCTTAAGTCGTCGGTGCAGCTGAGGAGTACTCTCACTCCTCGGGGTCCTCGTCCATGTACTCCTCCGAGTCCTCGTCACTGCTACCAGGAGTGCCGCCCACTGACTCGCTACTGAAGATCTCGACAGCTGGTATCGCTGTAGCAGGTGGTGGAGCAACAGGTGGTGGCGCAGGAGCTGGTGGAGAAGTTGGGGGTGCCACGGGAATAGGTGGTGCGGCTATTGGAGAGGCTAGTGGTGTCACGTGGGCGGGTGACCTAGGTGCTGGCGAAGCAGGTGGGGAAGGTGGAGCTGGTAGAACTGGCGAAGCTGGTGGGGCTGGTGGGGCCAATGGAGAAGGTGGAGCTGCTGGAGCTGGTGGAGAAGGTGGAGCTGGTGGTGCCGGTGGTGCCGGTGGAGCTGATGGAGCTGGTGGCGCAGGTGGTGTCGGTGGAGCTGGTGGAGCTTGTGGCACAGGTGGTGCTGGTGGTGCTGATGGAGCTGGTGGAGCTGGTGGTGGAGGTGGTGGTGACCCAGGTGTGGTCTCCCTCGCGTAGCGCTGAGGGTCACGGCGGTCGGGGGAGTCGGGGCACCAGGGCTCACCGTCGGAGGTGTAGCAAGGAAGGTTGGGGTCACGGTGGGTGATCCTCCGGTAGCGCTGGATGATCTAGTCCTTCCGGTTGTTAAGGTCTTGGAAGTCCTGCAACTCCTGCTGGCAGCGGTTGAATCGCACCGACAGCTCGACCACATCATCCACCAAACACTCTGACTGGCAGGGGCGAAGCGGACTCTCCACAGCATGTCCCACAAAGTCGGCAGTGCCGCTCAGGCGCTGGGGCGTGTAGGCATGCGAGGAGTGCTCCAGGCAGAGATGGTGCACGTGGCTCCAAAAAGTCATGGCCTCCCATGTCGCGTCCTCCTCGGCCAACTGTTGGGAGCTCCTCCACGCTGGCGAGTAGTGGACCCTCAACAACTCGCGGTCGTAGAAGATGGCCAGCTGGCAGGCCCACTCGGTCATGATGGGGCCGCTGACCCTGGTGGTGTTGTAGCGCAAGTCGAGATGGGGGTGTCGGTATCCGGCGGTGTGAAGTAGCGAACGAAGACGATGGTGCAGGTCACCAGAAGCCTGCCCGGTGGAGCAGATCACTGCCTCCCTGTGAGGGGTAAACGATACAGAGCGGCTAACCATCGCATGGCGAGGCACGCAACCTCCAGTGGACTTACGCGCGGTTTGCTTGCAGCGCGCCATCTACAAAATTTGAAATAGAAGAGTGTGATAACTCCAACAAATTAAGACAAATATAAGCAAAAGTAGTACAATAAAGGAAGAAGCACATAGAAGTTTAGTAAAATAGTTTTTAGAGAAAATAGTATAGTCCTTAATACGCCCATCTCTATCTAGGATTGCGTCCTACGGGCAACACGGCTCTGATACCACTTTTGTGACACCTGGTCTAAAAAGCTAACCAGATGCATTCCACATGTATGCCACGATCAGTTCATTCATACATGTGTGGACGAAAAGTAAATAGTATCATATTAGAAGTCATATTTGAAATACAAATAGGTCTTACAACAATGACCCGTAGATCTCAAATAAAACTACAGCAAATCAAATACATAGATAAGTAGGTAGATAGCAGCAGCGTGACAATTTCTCCATTCCACAGGCAGTTGCACGAGGGAACGCCCGCCTAGAACATCTCCTCCGGGTCAGCGTAGAATTCTTCATTTACTGCTTCTTCTTCTTCATAGTCTGGAGGGGAAGAGAGGGAATCGCTTTGAGTACATAGAGTACTCAGCAAGTGTGAGAAAAGATATGAAATGGAGGCTACAACAAGGAAGGCTCAAAATGGCTTTTAGCACTATGCATTACCTATACCTTAGCTTTCATTAAGCAACCTATAACTAGGTGATTCCACCCAATCAAAATTATAGTAAAAATAGTAAGTAAGAATTAATAGAACATATGTATTTCCAATCCATGAATCCCATCATCATCCCAACCATGTACTAATTATGAATTCGATACCAAGCCGCTCTTGTCCGTGAGCACGGCTGTCATGACAGTTTCCCAATCTCTGCAAAGAATGTATCCTTTACCCACAAGCCGTGATTTCAACCTCTTGTTGCCAGGTGGACTAAGCAAACCTCCCTGATGCCCATAACCCGTCGGTCACATTACACACTTCCGTAGGTATGCGGCCAGGAGATCACTACGAGATCTTTACAAAGGTCCTCCCGAATAGTAACCGGCCCTCTGAGGTTTCACCGCTCCCTCTCCTAGAGTCCATTTTACCTCCGCCAGGAGAAGCCCCCTCTTGAGCCATGCGGATCACAAGGCAGATACGCTGAACCAATTCCCCGCACTATCCAACTACCAGCACTAAGCCGGGAGAGGCCTAATTAATTGACCAAGCTGCCCCATACTCAGTCTCGTGGCGATACTGTATATCTTAGTGGCTACTCCATAAACCGGTCCTTAGAATCCGGCAAGGTTCAACCCCCAATCCCGGGTCTCGTGCGTACTGCACCATACCATTCAAACCAACCCGCCAGATTCCTATTTACTGCAATTCATTTTCCAACATCATAATCATAATCGTAATAAGTCATAAGTATAAATATGGTCAATGTTTTCCCACCCATCTATTATGCATGGCTAAGCGTAAAATAAATCCCATATACCACTCTTCCATAACCCAAGCGACAAGGTAATAAGGTAAGCAATAGGGCATAATATAGGATTCATATTAATTAACATGCAACTAACTAAACCCTTAAAAAGGTGCAAGATGGTTAAGGGCACTTGCCTCTTTCGAAGTGGTTGTCGAACTGAAGTTCTTGGAAGTTGATCTTCGGCTCAGGAACCGGGTCTACTCGAAGATAATAACATGCAATAAGTACTAACATACAATGCTATACATAAATATGCACACAATCACAAAAGTATACGCAACTACGTGCCTACAAGAGATTTAATGTGCATGTGCATTAGTTCATTTAATGATATTCATTAAAGGTGAATTTATGTGTTAGAAATGTGATTTAGCATTTTATAACACTTTTACAATTATTTTTATGCTTAATACACATTTTTGAGGATTTTTCTACATGAAAATATAATTATTTATGATTATTATATTATTTCAGATTAGAATAATGCATTAAATAATTTTTAATGTTATGTGATATTTATTTCTAGGCTTAAAATAATTATATATAATTAATCCTCAATTAAATATATTTTCTACATAATTTGTAGTGGCTAAAATGAATTATTTAAATTTATCCAGAAATAAAATATATTTTTAAGTTTTCTAAATATTTAATCTGAATGTTATAAGTTTATGCACTTTTCTTCATTTATTCCCACTTTTATTGCAATTTTAAGTAAATCTGAAAATACTATAACTGCTGAAAATAGTTTCTAAAGTGTCCAAGGGCTAGACTGTAAATTTCCCTAACTGGATAGGGGCTAGAAATAATATTAAACAAGTTTCTAGGGGCTAGACTTGATTTATGCAGTTAATACAAAATTTTTCTTAAGTCTAGAGGCTAGATTGCAAATTCCCTAGGTTATAGTATAA
The DNA here is from genome assembly GCA_036927565.1 of Tuctoria greenei. Taxonomy (NCBI): domain Eukaryota; kingdom Viridiplantae; phylum Streptophyta; class Magnoliopsida; order Poales; family Poaceae; genus Tuctoria; species Tuctoria greenei. The sequence continues at coordinate 82,457,242 of JAYESD010000003.1, read as the reverse complement.
TTATTTACTTCCCTAGGGGCTAGCCCGCAAAACCGCAGGGGCCCTGATGCAAAAGTTTAGGCGCGTAGACTCATTTAAATGCCAACCGTCGGTTCCTAGATCTATGGCTCGGATTTTATGAAACTGCAAGGGTACGACGCTTTAATCGTGGTCGTTGGCCGCGAGGTAATGGCTCAGATCAAGCCACGTCGCCCCAGGGTCGGCGCCAGCGCACTGCGCAGCGGCGCGCGGCGACCGACGGCGGCGAGCTCACGGAATCGGCGCGATCTAACACAATTCACCCTAATACTTGAATCTAAGCACGGGAAATCGAACGGGGAGACAATGTGAACTCACCGGAGGTGGTTTCGGGCTTTGGAGAAGAGCGGAGAGGTGTGGCGACGGTGAGGCTCGACGAAGCTCAACGGTGTGTGGTGATTCTAGCGTCGCAGCTTCAATCCCGACTGAGGAGTGTGCTCGGCAGCCTGAGGGCGGTGTCGCACGCGATATGGACCGATTAGGATGCGAGCTCGGCGGCCAAAACGATGATGCGACGAAGAATGGCAGCGGAAACTCACCGACGATCGACGAAACCGACGGTGCGAAGGCGATCTCCCCGAGCGCGTGTGTCTGACGCGTGTCTGGGAGTATGGCGAACTAGTTAGGCTAAGATCAAGGAGGAAATCGCATTGCAATCGGTGGGAACGTTGGCGACTTACCGTGAACCGGGATGGCTAGGGTTTGGGAGCTCGGGAGGGAGGGGAAATTGGGGGCGGCGGGTGGTTTATAGCTGCGGCGAGTTCGGCACGGTTGTGGCGCGCGTGTGGGGCTCGAAGTTTGGGCGCGGATCCGAGGTGGGGGAACGTGGGCATGGCGCGGATCGTGGGCGCGGGCCTTGTCCGTTGCGCTGCGGTGGTTGAGCGCGGGGAAGAAGGAGAGGGCGCCGACAGGCGGGCTCGGGCGGCCAGTGAGAGAAGAGAGGGAGAGGGGCGCGGGTTGGGCTGGCGAAGGGAAATGGGCCGCGGGCAGATATGGCCTAGGCGCGGGTTTATTCATTTTTAATTCCTTTTTCTTTTCTGTTTATTTTGATTGGATTTCAAATTCTATCGAATTCTACACGCTTTGAATTTAAATTTTCATACCAAAATGCAAACTCAAATGCACCCTAATATATTTGAAAGGTTGATTACAAAGTTTGAAATTTTAGGGTGTTACATTGTAGGATGACTCATCCATCCGATCAAAGACACAATGCTCGCTAAGGATTTGGCGGATGCCGTCTTCAGACCATGTATGCATGGGCAGATGCTCGACGTAGATCTTCACATGGAAATACCAGTTAGTAGGTCGAAGCTGTAGCTTCCATGGCATGATGACGAAGCTGGTGTCGCCGTGGTGGACGCGCCTCTTCCGGACTGCTCGCTCGCATTGCGCATCATCGTCGAACCAAACGAGATAATCCTCCGGCTTGTGTCAAATTGCAGCGCGGGATGCGCAGCTGCTCGCTAAGCGCCACACTTGTCTCCAGGGCGTCAGTCTAGTGGTCCCGATCAACTGCCGTGAGCACCACCGCCCGTCTTTGCAGCTTGTCGTGCGCAGCCGCCATGGCACCTCCAGCAACGACAGCAGAATGCCCAAAGGCCGGGTGATCTTGAGGGAACCCCAGAACGTAGCGGTCTGCCTAGGAAATGGCCGGTTGCTTGTTGGTGACCACCGCCGCGTAGGAACGAGATGTTGAGGACGGATGGCGCTTGATAGGAGGCACGGGGCAACAAAGTAGCGAATGGACGTCCCTCGTACTGAAGCAGATGACCTCATGACAGTGGATTTGCAATGGCGAGCAAAATGACCATTGGCACCACAGGAGATGCATCATTTTGGGTCTCTGCACTGGAGGACACGGTGACTAGTGGCAAACCACCGGAAGCAACCGCCTCCGAAAAGCAAGGCCCTGTTTGGCACAGCTGAAACTTATTAGAAAAGTAGTTTCTTTGAAAAGCTGATAGAAAGCTGTTTCTGCTTATATCCTGCTTTTAGTTCATTCTGGGAAGCAGCTAAACTAATAAGCTATTAAAGAAGCTTTCTGTTTGGCACACCCTCAACTTATTTTTATGAAAAAGCTACAGCAGAAGTTGTGCCAAACAGGGCCTAAAGGACAAAGGAGAAAGCCAGCGGCTTAACGTCGGCCGAGCACCAACGTGGCGACTCGCATGAACCGAACCTCGGAGTGGTAAGCCAGTCGGTCAGATTCTACTGAAGATGGTCCGCGGCTTCCTGCGCGGTGGAAGATCTTGTCCAGCATCTCCATAGTTAAGCCGTGATTTCACCGGAACACGACCAAGGTGGCTTGATAATGGCGCACCAGCCGGGGCAGGTTGCCCATCCCTATTCAGGAGGGTATGGCTGACGCTGCGGCGTCGAGACCTGGACTTCACCTGCTGCCACTCTTGCGCAACGTCCTTCGATGGTGGCACCGCGGGATCCGGTAAGCAGTAATGGCCATCCCGGAGTTAAGGCGCCCCAGAATCCAGGTCTCCGATTTTAGCAGGCGGGGCAGGGTCAGAAAAGAAGGCGAGAATGAACTTTCTTGAGATAGGGGGTGGGAGTAATGACATTTTCCATCTGAGGGGTTGGAGCTTGCAAACTCCTAGCAGAGGTGTTCAGAGGGACAGGCAAGGGTGCCTCATCGTCATCACCAAAAGAGCCCCAATCCAGTGGTTTCTCGCTCGCAGCTCTGAGCGCTAGCGAGCGAGCGTGGAGGGCACCAACAGGGGACGTGCTAGGGCGCTTCAGGATCTTGATGGGAGACTCAAGGGCCCTCGAGGATGGAAGAGGCTTCAGGGGTGGCACCTCTAGAGGTTTGACAGGCACCTTGGCGCACCCTGGCGAGGGCAAAGAAGTGGCTAGGGATGAAGCCGACCCAGGGGGGTTGGGTGTCCGCCGAGGACGGCATGACCTTTGGTAGTGAAAGTGGCATGACGACACAGATCAACGATGGGGCAGACGCGATGGTTTCTTGCGAGCCAGCGGGATGGCCAGGAACAACGGGGGTTGGCTGGGTGTGGACGACCTCTAGTGAGAGAGTGGACTGCAACGGAGGTGAGGCCATCAACGGCATTGCTACCATCTTTGGGGAGAGAAGGGAAGGTAGCAGACGAGGAGCGGCCGTCCGCTTCGGCTCCGCAGAGGGGAAGCAGTGTTCCTCCACCTGTGAGCCAGGGACCGCACATCGCAGAGCCAGAAGATTGAGGCTCCTCGACGAGGTCGGCATCCAAAGCTCAACAGAGGAGAGGAAGACGTCAGAGTCCAGGGATGCTCCTCGCAATAAGGGGAGGAGGGAGAACATCTCTTCTTCATCCGCGGCGGATCTGACATCAGCTGCCGCCAGAGTCTTCAGCTCAGAGAACGGTGTGCACAGCAAGTCTGGGGCTGGTGAGGGGTGGCTACCGGCGAGCACGAGGTGTGGAGGCGGCCTGGGGGATTGTGGGGTGGTTTGGGTGGGCGCCGGGGCCGGGATGACCGTCGGCGAGGGCTGGGTTGCCGGAGCCGGGTGGGCTCGTGATCGTGGCACGGGGGGAATGGGCGCTCACTCACTCATCCCCAGGGCCTCTGCTCGGGCTCCTCCTGCCTACTTGGAAAATGGTTTCAGTCATTTGCTTATCAGCATAAATTGCATTCCTTTTTGTGCCAGACATAACAGCTCCTTCAACAAAACATAGAAAACTTTATATTCTTGCATAATGTCACAATTTTCAGTAGTGGCAGACACAGTCCAAGATGAAAAGAGACAAAGTGAAGGTTCCTAAAAATGGCATCATACTGTAGAAGATGGTACTCTGTAACAGGAGGTCTGTCTGAAGTTTCTAGCAGATCCACTGCCTATAATTCATTTGCTTTGTGCCATTTGCATAACTGCTCAGCTGAAACCCTTTTCACCTTCAAATTAGTGTCAGAAATAATACCATGAACTAACAATTTAAGTTTGGCAACCTCTGAATAACAGGGACAAGAAGCACCTTGGCAACCTGTATTTGCATGACAGTAACTGAAAATTGAATTGCTTTGTATTGTGGTGGCCCTGGCAATGCATAGAAGTAGTTGTGTTTATGTTCATCTACTTTCAGACAGTGAGGTGCTGTCGGAGCGGCTAACATTTTTTCAGGTAGAAAACTGCTTTCATTCTCTATGACAGACCCTAAGGCTGTCTGCAGTGGTATATACTGTAAAGCATATTAGATATGCATAAATTTAGAGTAGATACTGAAAAAGTAAAAGAAGAATAGTGTATATAGTACGGTTTAGAGAAAACGAATGCTTATAGTCTAATGCATTTATCTGCCCCCCAACAGAGGTACTGCATTCATATGTTGGATAATAGTTATCCCCACATTGGAAGCATAAATTGAGTTGCCTTTCTTTCCACAAATCCGGATTAGATACTGTTAGAGATATATGAGTTATTTGTATTCCCCTTTGCATAGGAGCTTTTTCGCATATTTGTAATCTCTTGTACCTCAATTTATACTGACTATTGACCCTCACAATAATATAAGTGCTATTCAAAACACGGTATCACAGTCAGAAAATTAGGGTTAAAATTTTTTCATCCGCCGCCTGTCTCCGATTTTTTTCCGATCGGTTCTATCATCCGGCGTCGCTCTGCTCGCCTACGGCCGTCTGACTGCCCGTCGCTGTTCCATCTTACTGGCGCAGCTCTGCGCACAGCGCACGTGCGACCGCAGTCGTGCCTCTTCATTAGATCGATCCTCACAGTGGGCTCCCTAATCAATGCTTCTCCAGGCAGCGGGCCCCCTATATATGAGATCGATCCTTCTCAGGCAGAGCTCCATCGATCTGCCTCTCCCAAGCAGTGGGTCCCTCCCACGTGGATTGCCTCTTTGCTTGAGCACGTGAATCCACGTGTACCATGGACCAAGTCACCTCTGTGCTGGACGTGGTGATCAACAGCCACGGGATCCTAATCCTGATTTAGGGTTTAAAAAAAGAGAGAGAGAAAACAAAAGAAAAAAAAAAGAGAAAAAAACTGCAGTTTGTGCCGCTTATTTTTCTACTCTCTCGCCGTCGCCCGCCGCTACTCGCTTAGCGCTCTAGCCGTCGTCTGTCATCTCGTTACGATGACTTCTTCGTTGAGCGGTGTTCTAGTCTTGCGATGTCTAGTGCTTTTCAATAGCACCAATTATCGTGACTGGGTTTCCCGCATGCGTCTGCATATGCGTGGCCTGCGTCTTTGGGAGTTTCTTACGGGCGATCTCAAATGTCCGTCTTCCTATGAGTCTGACTTCAGCGTATACAAGGTTTGGTTGGATGATGATGCTCGAGTTGGTGCTATTCTTGTTGCTAGTATGGAGGCTCGTATTGCTGCTGATATTATTGAGTTTGAGTATTCACACCATATGTGGTCTTTTCTACGTCGTCGTTACGAGACTACTGGTCAGTCTACATCTCTTGCTGCTTTTCGTCATGAGCAGCTGTTACGACAAGGAGATACTACCGTGGAGGAGTTCTTTGATCAGATGAAGGTGACTCGTCTTCGTGATTGTGGCTTGTTGCGGACCTCTACCGCTTTGCCTGCTCGTTCTTTGACTTCTCGACCCACTACTGGTGTTCAGGCTTGTCATTCTTCACAGGATGCTCGTGGTGCTAGTACTGGAGGATGTCAGGGGATTTCTGCTGTCACAGATGCTTAGTTGCTTATGCTTCTTCGTCGCCTTGCTGCCTCTACATCCTTAGTAGTCGTTGGTATTGTGACTCAACCTTCTGCACTTTCAGGTTTTGCTGCTGCTTCTCCTTCTTCCTCTGACGGACCACCTTCCACTTCTCGTTCAGGTACTTGCCCATGGATTCTTGATTCTGGGCCTTCGTTTCACATGACTCCTTACTCTACACGTTTATCATCTCTGAGTCATTCGTCTCGTTCTCTCACTGTTCTTACTGCTGATGGTTCTTCACATCCAGTTGTTGGACAGGGCACCTTTTTATCTGATTCTTGATGTCTCCTATGTTCCTAACCTGACCATGCAGCTTATATCTACTGGTCAACTCACTGATCATGGTTGTTGAGTGATTCTTGATTCTGATTCTTGTTCTGTTGTGGATCGTCGTACGGGTCAGCTTGTTGGCTCTGGTCCTCGTCGTTGCGATTCCCAGCGTCTCTGGGAGCTTGACTGGCTTCGTCTTCCTTCCGCTACGCCTGCTAGTCGTGTTAGCTTCGCTTTTGCTGCTCCTTCTACCTCATCTTTTGCTCAGTAGCACCATCGTCTAGGACATATTTGTGGCTCTCGTCTATCTGCCTTGATTCGTCGTGGTGTCTTGGATCGGTTTTAGGAACTCAATCGTTAGCTCAGTGTCAGGGTTGTCGATTAGGAAAGAAGATTCAGTTTTCCTATCCTTCTAGTGAGTTAGTACCTCAGCGTCCTTTTGACCTTGTTCATTTAGATGTTTGGGGTCCTACTCCTTTTGTTTCCAAAGGAGGGCATTGGTACTTTATCATTTTTATAGATGATTTTTCTCGCCGCACATGGGTTTACTTGATGAAACATCGTAGTGAGGCATTGTCTATCTATAAGTCTTTTTCGGCTATGGTCCGCACTCATTTTGACACTCCTATCCATATCTTTCGTGCTGACTCTGCCGGTGAGTACCTCTCTGATGCTCTTTGTTATTTTCTTTCTGAGCAAGGTACTCTTGCTCATTATTCTTGCCCTGGTGCTCATGCTAAGAATGATGTTGCTGAGCGAAAACATCATCATATCCTTGAGACAGCACGTACACTTCTCATTGCTTCCTCTGTTCCGCCTCATTTTTGGGCTGAGGCTGTTTCCACTACCACTTTCTTGATTAACATTCAGCCCTCATCTGCTCTTAAAGGTGGGATTCCTTTTGAGCGTCTTACGGGCAAGATGCCTGATTACACCAGCCATTGTCTTTTGGGTTGTGTGTGCTAAGTGCTGCTCGCACCTCGTGAGCGTACTAAGCTGACTGCTCAGTCGGTTGAGTGTTTTTTCTTAGGGTATAGTCCGGAGCATAAGGGTTATCGTTGTTGGGATCCGGTTGGTCGACGGATGAGGATTTCACGGGATGTTGTTTTTGATGAAACATGTTCTTTCTATCTTTGTCCTTCCTCTGATGCTTCTTCTGCATCTGTAGTTGATCCTATTTCGTTCTTGTTCTTTCTAGATGCTCCTATTGCTAGTGTACCCCTTTCACACTCTGTACCACGTTTGACAGTCTCACCTTCTTCTTTGGAGCCTTGTTCTTTGGTTCCTGATTACACTTTCAAGGCTCCTATCACACAGGTTTATACTCGACGAGTTGAGCCCCCTTCAGATGTTCCATCTTCTGATGAGCCGTCTACTCCAGTTGAGTCATCTTCTGATGTCTCAGCTTCTCCAGCTCAGTCTGCCTCTTCAGTCTTTTTCTGAGAGATCATCTCCTTCCGATGATTCTTCTACTGAGCAGCCTCTTGGACATGGTCATCGTCCTCGCCAGCCTCCTACTCGGTACTCTCCTTCTAGCTTTGCTGCTACTACTATACCTGAGCCGGCTACGTATCGTGATGCTGTTCCTCACCCGAAATGACAGCATGCGATGGCCGAGGAGATTGCTGCTCTCGAGCGTACCGACACGTGGGAACTTGTATCCTGTCCTCCACGTGTTCGCCCGATCACCTGTAAGTGGGTCTATAAGGTTAAGACCCGCTCTGATGGTTCACTTGAGCGATATAAGGCTCGATTAGTCGCCTGTGGCTTCCAGCAGGAACATGGTCGCGACTATGATGAGACCTTTGCTCATGTTGCTCACATGACCACTGTTCGCACTTTGCTTATTGTGGCCTCTGTTCATGACTGGTCTATCTCTCAGCTTGATGTGAAGAATGCCTTTCTTAATGGTGAGCAGCGTGATGAAGTTTATATGCAGCCACCACCTGGGTATCATGTTCCTGATGCTACTTGGGCTAGTGATCCCTCTGATCGTCGATTTTTTCTGCCTATTGTGTTTTTCTTGGTGGTTCCCTCATTGCTTGGAAGATTAAAAAGCAGGTAGTAGTTTCTTGTTCGAGTGCAGAGGCTGAGTTGCGTGCTATGGCTCTTGTGAGTGCAAAGATTACTTGGTTGCGGTGGTTGCTTGAGGACTTTAGTGTTTCTGTTGGTATGCTAACTCCTCTTTTGTCTGACAGTACATGTGCTATCAGTATTGCTCGTGATCCGGTTAAGCATGAGCTTACCAAGTATATTGGTGTTGATGCTTCTTATATACGAGCACAGTGCAGGACGGTGTTGTTGACCTTCAGTATGTGCTTCCAGAGCTTCAGCTGGCGGATTTCTTTACGAAGGCACATCCGAGCTCAACATAGTTTTTATCTCTCCAAACTCAGTGTTCGTGACGCACTTTGAGTTTGAGTGGGGTGTTAGAGATATATGAGTTATTTGTATTTCCCCTTTGCATAGGTGCTTTTCCGCATATTTATAATCCCTTATACCTCTATTTATACTGGCTTTTGGCCCTCATAATAATACAAGCGCTATTCAAAACAGAGACTACTGGTTTAGCATCTTGCTTACATGTTGAATGTGACGTTATTTTGTGCCCAATTTGTGAGGATGTGATCTGCCTAATGTTGACTGCCTTACCAGCATGTTGAGGACCAGCTGACGCAGTTCTGCGTGCTGTAAAAGCAGTTCGAGAGATAGCAGTAGGTAACTATCCTCAGAAACACACATAGAATTACCAAAAGTATGTTGCAATTTCCTTGAGACTTGCATTGGTTCGTCCTGCACAAGACTAATAAAAGGCATAGCCAAGTCCATCTTACGTCGCCACGGTTCCCTAGGAGGATTAGCAACAGGGTCTCCACCATCATGAATAAAATGTGCAGTGTCTTAACTAGAGTGAATATGATCATGATTCACCTCGATGCTCTGTGAGGATTGAACAAAGTGAACTACAGAAGAATGGGAAGAACCCATGATACCAGCATCTGCACCAAAAATAGAGTCGTTGCCCACTTCTCAAGATTTCAGTGGCTTCACCAAAGTCACCTGCTGCTGGGGTGAAGCATTCTGTTCATGCAGAGAAGAAAGATCGACATGGGACGCAACTTGAGACGGTTCAGCACCTGACTGCAGTGCATTGTGTCCCCTTCCACCAGATGATCCAACATCAGCCTCCGCCAGAATAGTCCAACTTAGTGGGGAAGTGCCATCTGCAAGACTTGGAGTGCTTTCTACAGGTGATTTGATATCTAATAATTTCATAGCCTTTACCCTTTGTGTATTTATGCCAAACTCTCGAGTGACTCCTGAAGCAAAAGTTTCCTAGTCCCAAGACTAAACTGAAGACTTGTATGACTGAAACCATGGATATGCAACACTATCCTTCATGTGCACTGATGCAGCAGAGACTTTAAAATAATCAGGAATTTGGTAGAGCGTAAAATATGTTTCACATCTATCTAACAAAATTCTCACATCATTTCCAGCAAAAACATGAAAAATTCATTTTGGGCATTCAGTGTTTTATACTTTACAATGATCTATGAGCATCTACAAGTACAGGACCGAAACTAGACTGAATAGAAGAGAACTGAATGTGATGCAGAGGTGTAGACAAGGTTGCTGATGGCGAGAGTCCTCCAGGTGACCCCATGGGTAAGATCCCATGAGGAGCTCCCAGAACCCCTTCATCAGCAGCAGTTTGATGCTTCCCACAGATGACCGTATCATCTTAGAAATCGGCACTTGTTCCTTCTGAACCAAACTGATGGGAGACATGGCCGAATCAACGGCCGAACAACGAACACTGGGAGAAGAACAAACAGGAAAACCCAAAACTGATACCAGTGTAACACCTCCTCCCCAATGATAGTGAAATGTAGCAAATATTGAGATCAATAACGTCAACAGAACCCTTATCAAAATGCAAACAGCATAACAAACACAAAACTGGGAGTCCGGGCTGTCACACCTGGTATTAAGAAGGCGACCAGATGCTTTCCACATGTATGTCAGGATCAGTTGAACTCATACACGTGTAAACAAAAGTGAATTACCATTAAATAGTGCCATGTTCGAGTACATCATTCTATTACACAAATGACCATCCAGGTCTAAAGAAAAGTACATAAGCAGCGGAAAATAAATAAAAGGGCTCCAAGCACTAGAGTTGCACGGGGGATACGCCAGCCTATAACATCTCGTCTGGATCTCCATAGAAGTACAGGTTCTCTACCTCTTCATCCTCATAGACTGGGGGAAAATTATGCAACAAACAAGTTTGAGTACCAATGGTACTCGTAAGTGGGAAAGTTTATGTCATGAGGTTCATAACAAGGAAGGCAAATAATTGTAAAGCACTATAGCAATTATAACCTTTCCTTAATGTTGTTAACCACCTACATCTAGGTGAAACCCATCCATAAACCCCATAGTGACAAAATAATGCCCAACCCCAAACCATATACCAATTAACCATGTGTGCTAATTATGAATTTGGTCTGAAGCCGCTCGTGTCTATGAGCACGGTTCTCTAGACTGTTTGATAAAACTCTGCAGATTGTGTATCCTTTACCCACAGTTCGTGATTTCATCCTCTGTTGCCAGGTGGACTAAATTAAACCTCCCTGTTGCCAGCGGCGGCCAACCACTATACACACTTCCATAGGTGTGCGACCAGGAGATCACTACGAGGTCTTTCTGATGGTTCTCCTGACTTGCAATTGGTACTCTGAGGCTTCACCGCTCCAGCACTTGGAGTCTATTTTAACTCCGCCACGAGAAGCCTCCTCTTGAGCCATGCGGATCCCAAGGCAGTAATCTGAACCAATTCCCAGCTCATTCGATTACCAACGCTACACCGGGAGAGACCAAATTACTAAACCAAGTTGTCCCATATACAACCCTATGGCGAGCTTAGCAACTTCCTCCATAACTCGGTCCTTAGAATCCGATAGGTGCCAAACCCCAAACCAATGTCTTGTGCACGCATGCACGATACCAGTCAACACCTCCTATCAGATTGCTATAAAATACTTCCATTATAGCCAACATATCATATTTCATAGTAGATCAAGTATAACATGTAGACAAATTGATTCATATTCAATTAAGCATCGCTAAGCGTGAACTAGTTAATTAATAATCCACTCAAACCATGGCGACAAGGAATACTATGGAAAATCTAGAGAAAACATAACATAGGATTCATCTTTTTAATTTAGCATGCATCTAACTAAAACATAACAAAAAGGGTGCAAGATGGTCACGGAACTTGCCTCCACAGTAAGCTTGGTGGTCGACGGGAAACTCGTGCTCCTAGAGATTGAAAGTCGGTTCTGGCCCCGACTCTAGATACAACGTTGCACCTAAAATAATAGCATACAATAAGAACAATCATAAAATGCATACATTGCAATCAAATAAACATAAAATCCTACGCATATATGATTTATGGGTAATTTAGTTCATAGGCATACATTATTTCTTACTGAGAATTTGGAGTTAAATGAGATAATTTGAATAAAACATATTTTTAGCAATTTTATACAGATTTTTATATTTATTTGAAACCTATTACTATTTTCTATAAAGTTTCCTCCTTCAAAAATATGCTTAAAATAGATTCCTAACATAAAATATGTTTTTTACAATTTTACACCATTTTAATATTTATTTCCTATGTGTAAATTAATTTCTATGGATTAAATACACTTATAAAAAATTTTATACATAAATCAGCAATTCAATTAAATTATTAAAAATAATACAGTACTGAATGTTAATTAAAAATATTTATAGTGTTGTTTTTTAGTATTTTGTGGATATTATGGTCTTTTATTTAATTTCTGATATTTTCAGGGGCTATCTGCAACAGAATAAATTTAGAGGCTAGAAACTATTTTTATAAAGTCCATGTGTTATGTTATAAGTTTCTAGTATTTAATTTCTATTTTCTAATATTCCAGGGGTTAATATATGAAATCCACAGTCAATTCATGATTTATATAGTCCAGGGCCTCTTTTGCATTTTTCTTTGGCTTCTGCATGATTAATTTATTTTTCCAGGGGCTAGTCTGCAAAATGGCAAGGACCGCGGTGTAAAATACCAGGCACAAACTAATTTAAATTCTAGTAGTCGGATCTTAAATCTATGGCTCTGATTTAATTAAGCGAAAGAGTACATTATGATCTAATCTCGGCCGCACGTTTGAAACGGACGGCCGACAAGCGGCCACGTCACCCACGTGACCCGGGGCGGCGGCGCGCGACGGCGCAGAGCGCCCGCAGCAGCGTTCTTGCCGGCGGCGACCAAAGCGCACAACATACTAAAGAAAGGGGACATTTCTATAGTGAAAAAGGGAGATGAAGGCGAGACAAACTCACCTAGAGGTGTTGCACGGCCTGGAACAGAGCGGAAACAAGGCGTCAACGGCGAGTGGCGGCAGAACTCGGCGGAGCCCGATGCAGTCGGCGTGGCGGCGATGTTCCCCCCGAAATACGATGTTCGGCGAGCTCCTGAGCACACGGCGAACATGTTAGACAAAGTTTCGAGGTGAGAAATTGGGTGATTCGATGGGAACGGAGTCGCCATTACCGAGCTCGACGGCGGCTAGGGTTTGAGATGTCGGGGTGATGGATTTGGGGGGATTCGGCCGGATTTTATAGGGGTTCGGAGGAGACGTAAGGCGAAATCATAGGGCACTATCTAGTGCTTTATTGAGTAGAAACGAGCGACATTGAATAGGGAGTGAGTGGGCGGCTCGACGCGAGCATTACGCTCGCGCGGTGGCTCGATGGGTAAGGCGGATCTGGCGGCGGGGCCCGGCTGGCAGCGAGGGGGAGAGGGGAGGCGCGGGCGCGGGCCGATGCTAGAAGAGAGGGGAGTTGGGCCGGGGAAAAGGATGGGGCGGCCGAGGTAAGTTTTTCCTTTTCCTTTTTTTCTTTTATTTTTCTTTTCTCTTTTGTTTTTCATTCATTTTATAATTTGAATTTTAAAACGAAATTTCTAACAAATTTAAATTATCAAAATTTCACACATTCGATACACATGATGCACTTGCCTTATGTGAATTTTATACCAAAAGAAATTATTTTATATCTCTAGTAAAAATTCATTTTACATTTTTTCCAAAAATTGGGTGTTACAATCACTCCATACTTCCCCACTGTTTAAGCAGCGTAATATCACTTTATATCGATATCAGAGGGGTAAAGGGGATAGGAGGAGAATAACCAGTGGAGAGAGAACTTGGGAGGAAGAAGAGTCACCGGACAGAGAGAAACAGATTTATCATTGCTAACTGCCTCTACTACTCTTGTACGCCTCCTCTTATCAGCTTCACGCCGAGAGGGCCGTGGGCTGATCCTCTCTCCAAGTATGGGCCGCCAGTGGAGGGCCTTCAAGGCTGCCACCATTTTCTGCTCTTGTATATCCTATGCACCTCCTTGCTGGGATGAGAGACATAGATTCCCGGTATGTGCCCTGTTGCTCAGGGCGAAGAAAAAGTTCGTACACAGGCTTGCCGCCTGCGAACTCCCTGCCGTGCCGGTAGTCTGCGCCGCCACCCCGCCAACGTGCCAGCCAAGTAATACCGTGTGTGTGTGGTGCCATCTCAGTGCACCGACTGGATTCTCCCTCGCCAGTGGACTTGGTCCACGTGAGCATCGAGATTCGAGAACATGCGCCACTAACGCTTGAGGCCCATATGTCAGACACAGAACGTGGAGGATACTGCTAGGCACACTCAATCTTGCACACGCTGATTGACATGGTCCACTAGACAGCTTCTGTCTGCACAAGGAATTTGCTAGATCCCCATCACGAATGTAACCAGAGTTCTATAAAATGCATTTTTCAAGTGTAGGAAAAATCTGAGAAAACTTACTAAAATGGTATTTGACTTTTATAATGTACTATCAGTTATATTAAGAGCCTAAAGGTGGCGTCGGGGTGGCACGACGTCGTCGTGCGGCGGTGTTGGGCACCTCGAGGCGGGGCAGGGCGGTGTCGGGGTGACAACTCGGGGCAGCGTGCCGTCGGGGGAGGCCGCCGTCTTGGGGCTGCCGGCGGCGTCCGGGTGGCGCGGCATCGGCGAGTGGCGCGGCGGTGTCCGGGTGGCGCGGCGTCGGCGAGTGGCGCGGCGGTGTTGGGAGCAAGAGGGAGCGCGACGGCGGGAGGCAGCGGGAGCAATGGAGGCGGCGACGTCTGCAGTGAGTGAGAGAGAGTAGAGTTGGGCCACGTGGGCTGGAGTATATCCCCTCAGTTTGCGACGACATCCAAATTGCGACGGCACTAGGGTTTGTCGTTGCAATTTATTTAATTTGCGATAATGTTTGGTTGGGTCGTCACAATTTAGTCTTCTATTTGCGACGGTCGAGAAATGTGCGATGACATTTAGGCCCGCCGTCGCAAATTATGCTTTTGTGTGCGACGGCTTCATAAGTTGCAACGGCCGAGTGCCGGACGTCAAAAGTTATGTTATTTGCGATGGCCAGCCGTGATTGTGTGTCATGTAGTGAGTAACCCAAGATCACTCGTTTTAAAGGCCCTTCCCATCTTCTCTTTAAACTCTTTTCTCAGGCCACCGTCCGATCCAGTTATCACTAGATCATCAACATACACTCCCACCACTAGCCGAGCTCCACTATCCTTGGTGTAGATTGCATGTTCTGCAGGACTCTTCTTGAACCCAAAGGACAACAAGGTGTCATCAAGTTTAGCATTCCAGACCCTTAGTGCCTAATGTAATCCATAAAGTGCCTTCCTGAGCTTGTACACTTTATGCTCATTCCCAGGTATTGTGATGCTGGTTGTTCAACATATACCTCTTTCCGCAAGTCCCCATTGTCACACCCGGTTTTATTAATAATAAAACCAGCTCCAAACTACATGTATGTTAGGATCAGTTTCACTATACATGTATGACAAATAGTGATAAATAGTTCTATATCACATAAAAAAAAACTTATACCTTGAAAAGAGTTTTGAATAGCAGTGGAAGAGGATAAAATCTAGGACAATCACAGGCGAATTGACTGGCATCAACGCAAACTTCTACACACCGTCTTCAGTAAGACTTGCCTTCATTGAATGGTCTCTTCACTGAGCAGCATTTATGAAAAATAATGGGAAACACATGAGTACATAGAGTATTCAGCAAGTGTTGGAAATAAATGGTATGAAGGTCAATCAAAAGGAATGGCTGATAGTGGTTTAAGCACTATGCATTAAATCTATCATTAGCTTTCATTAGCAGCCTACATCTAGGTAAATATTCCCAACCATAACATAAAATAATAGTAATGCAGTATTACCAATATCATTCCTAACATAATCTCAAACCATCAACTAATTATGAATTCGACATCAAGTCGCTCTCATCCATGAGCACAACTATCATAACAGTTTGTAAATCTCTACAGAGAATGTACTCTTTACCTACAAGCAGTGATTTCATCCCCTGTTGCCAGGTGGACTAAGTAAACCTCCTTGATGCCAATGGCGGGCAACCAAATTACACACTTCCATAGGTGTGTGGCCAGGAGATCACTACAAAGTCTTTACAAAGGTTCTCCCAACTAATACTAGCCCTCTAAGGTCTCACCACTGAGGCATTCCTGGAGTAACCCACCAACTCTGAAGCCCCCCTCTCGAGCCATGCAGATCCCAGAGCAGTAACCCTGACTCATTCCCGCACCTTCCAACCACTAGAACTTCAGCCAGAGAGACCTAATTAATTGACCAAGCCGCCCCATCTCAATCTCGTGGTGGTACTGTAATGCTTAGTGGCTTCTTCTATAAACCGATCCTTAGAATCTGATGGTGTCAAACCCAAACCCGGTTCTCATGCAAACTGCACCACACCAAACCATCCAACCGTTAGATTCCTACCAACTACTATTCATTTTCCATATCAAAATAAATAATCATATATCATAAGTGACATATATAATCAACGTTTCCCCCATATATTTTGCATGGCTAAGCGTAAAACAGTACCCAAATACCACTCTTCCATACCCAAGCAACAAGGAAAGTAAGGTAAAGCAACAAGATATTCATAACATATGATTTGTATTAAATTAGTATGCAACTAACTATAATTCCTAAAATAGGCACAAGATGGTCTAGGGCACTTGCATGTTTTTATATAGCTGCTCAGTCTTATTGACTTGAACTCTTGGTCTTCATATCTCTGCGTTGCTTTTTGATCGTGATACAAATGCATATAAACTACTATTAAAGAGAAATAGTAACAATCAATGACAATACACCACACTTATAAAACAATCGATAAAGATACTTTGGTTGGTTCTGTCATGGTGACACAAGGTCCTAGTGTATTAATGGTTTGAATCAATGTTACAAATGTGATATATTAAAAATTCTTGATCTAATAGTGTAATTATGACAATTTATTTATGTGAATATGATTTTACAATTTATTACATATGTTAACAATGTTTTGCTTGTAAATTGAATAATTTATTGGATTATATTATTTAGAACTATATTGACAATTCTAAATTATTTTTAATGTGACAACATATTTGAAATACACTTGAAAATCATCCTCAAGTTAAATGTATGCATTAGATAATTTTTATACAATTTTTATATTTATTTCTATGTCTAAAATAAATTTAAATTCAAAATTATACTTAAAATACAATTTTAAATATAGCTTTCGCATTCAATTAATTATGTTTGAACCTTATTATAATTATTTTAGAATTAAAGTAATTACTCTAGATAAATTTTAGTGTTAAATAATTATTAATAATTTTTCTGAGATTTATTCCTATTTCTTTAGAATTTCTAGAATTTATTTTGATACTTTATACATTAATTGTGAGTTGTCTATATTTATTCTGCATTAGAAATAAATAAATAATATTTATTTATTGCTAAGTGGTTAAAATAAAATTTTATTACTTGTTATAGTCTTTATGAAAAATTCTAACTTTAAATAAATAAATTCTTACTAAATGCAAGGGCTACGGTGTAACTTTATTATTCTTTTCTTTGATTTTTGTAATGGACAAGGACCTAGATGCAAATTCTACATTTCTCCTATTTTCTTGTTTTAATTTTTCTACATGAAATTCCGTGCACAAGGTCCATCGGTCTTTGGACCCGAGGGTGGTGACCAGTTCACTGGTCCACTGTGGATTGGGCCATACCCCTTCGAGGCTTCTAATCCTGGCCGTTGATTAGGTATCCGATGGGTCAGGGAATTCGGTGGGGGAAGCGACGACCAGAGAGGTGGCAACACATTGCCAGAGCTCCACCGCAGTTCACCTAAACAATGCTCGGTGGCCTATCCTCGACGGGGATTCACAAAAAATGAAGAGGAGGGAATGGCGAGTCTTTCGGTACCCTACGTACTAGGTACCCCCTCACATCGCAAGTAAAGCCGAAGAGTTTCTATGTCCAAGTGGTGGACATCCGAAGGGGATACGCATCCCGTGGAACCGGATCTACCTCCCACCTTAGGGTGGCTCCGATGTAACCACGTGCCAAGAAAAGCTGGACATGCCTCCCTCATTTGGGTAGCTCCGGTGCTGCCATGTGTCCTGTATAGCCGGACCTGCCTCCCTCCTCAGGGAAGCTCCGACACTGCCACGTGTCGAGTAGCACCGGACCTATCCCCCAGTAGAGGGAAGCTCCAGAGCTTCCACGTGTCAACACCCGAACCTACGTCAGCAATGGGAAGACTATGGAATCTCCAATGGCGCGGACATTCAAGGGCTATCAATTAGCCGTTACAAGGCCTGGTTAATGCGTCACTAATGCAATATTAATGATGAACGATCAGAGGACTATCAAGGATAGTAACACTTTTATTAAGGCACGTTATCACACAATTAACCCCTCATAACACCATAGATTGTGTACTGGGTAGTTAATACAGCCGGGACCACTTGTCGAGCTAGGCACAAACTGCAACAGCCACTCCTTGACATATAAAAGGGTTGCACTGCACGGTAGAAGGACAATCTATCTCAAACTATCACAACTGATCTCAAGCTCATACAATCAACACACACCTCGTGGAGTAGGGTATTATGCTAAGGCGGCCCGAACCACGTAAAACTCTCAATTTCGACAACCTTGAGGGGGCCCGCTGTCGATGTTCTTTGACAGTGGGCACTATCAAAGCATCAAGCTCTGACAACCCCCAGGGGCCCGCTGTCGATCTTCTATGCCTTGACAGTGGGTGTCGTCGAAGCACACAAGCTCCAACAACCCCAAGGGGGCCCGTCGTCAACGTTCAATGCGTTGATAATGGGCGCCGTCAAAGCATCAAGCTCCGACAACTCCCAGGGTGCCTGCCATCGATGCAATAGAGGTTACTTGGAGATTTCAGAAGTAAGATTCGGACCTCGGAGCTATCATACAGGCTGCGAGTTCAGAGCTATCAAGTTTTCAAGGCATTGTCTAAATCCTCATGATAGATGTACTCAATCCATTGAACACATCTACCAGGGGGCCAACAAGACAAAGAGCAATGCATTGAAGACACAAAGATGGAATTCAAAAGTATTTCATTGATTCAAAAGTGGAGAATTACAAGTTGAAGGTACAAAAAGAAAGGTCCTAGGTATTGGAGTTCCTCACAAAGAACGAAGCAACCTTATCGGTAGCTTCTTGGATGCTGACCTTGGCAACTTTCTCCTCTTCAGCGGTGGGTCCCTCGAACACGGGAGCTAGAGACATCGAAGAGTTCCGGCTTCGGAAGCATGTCAGCACATACTCTGTGACATTCTTAGCTAGTGACTTCCCTTCAGTCTCGATCTCGTCGATGACCACATATCTAGTAGCTTCCAGCTTCGCGTCAGCAGAGTTGAGTGTCACCAAGGCCTTGTTCATCTTTGGCTCCTGGTCAGCTGGTCAAACCAGGCTGAATCCGAAAGGTACCAGAGCTTCATTTGCCCATTTGAGGAAGTCCCAGATCTGCTAGGACCCGATCACCCTCACACTTCTGAGTTCCTCCAGTGACCTCCTAGCAGAAGATAGCTCCACTGAACCCTCCTTTGAGAAGCAATCGACCTCCTTTGCATGATGCTAAATTCGTTCAGCTAGAAGCTTTTCTTGGTCGGCAACGTTCTTCTCTCGGAGGCGAATGCAACCTCGCCTGTCTGCAAGGTCCTTCTCCTTCGCCTTCATCTTGTCCTCTCGGGTAGAGACAACACTTTCTCTTTCGCTGACATCTTGACCTGTCCGCCACAATCGGTGCTTCTCTTGTTTGCACCAAGACTCAAACTCTTTCACACGGTTAGCCAAGTATTGCTCACTGTGTGCCAGCCTCTAGGAGAGCTCATCCTCCCTCTGCTAGATCTTATCTTCTTTTTCTTGGAGGTTAACGTCCTTATTATCGAGCTCATCCTAGCGCTTGAGGAGAATTTCCCTCAACTCTTTGAGACTCTCCGAGTGGCTATCGGCCATTTCAAGGGCCTTCTTCCCGTGCTCGTAGATCTCATGGGTCTTCTTGTCGAGGGACTTTATAGCGGCCTCTCGTTCATACAATGCCTTGTTGAGGCGTGACTGTCATGCCTTCTCCGATGCCACCCACTCCTTATGGTCGGCGAGTCGGAACTGCATCAGCTTCATCTCAAAGAAGAGATTTTGGTGCCAACGCCCTAGCATGGCGCGCTCTTCTTCAAGAGACCTCCTCTCGTAGTCGAAGGCAAGTTGGACCCGTCAGAGGCTAGAGCAAGCATTGTCAATTGACAGCTCCGGAGGGATTGGCTTCGGGCCTGCTTGGGGGCCATACTCCGGTTCCTCCAAGTCTTCTATGATGGATGTTGGATCCCATGGCACGAGAATGGACTCCAGCAGCACGACGTCGACATGGCCAATCTCCGGCAATTTTGCCATCTCTGGTGCGAGTGAGGAAGGTCCCGCAGTCGGATCTTCTACCTCCGGAGTTGATGAGGAGGGTCCTGCAGCCAGAACTTCATCCATCGGTGCAGAAGTCGATGGTCCCGCAGCCGAATCCCCTTTGCAGGATTGGGCATGGACACCTCTAGTTTTGCCACCTCCGGAGCTGGCACCGGGACTTCCATCGGAGCTTCATCGATTTCCGGCATTGATGTCAGAACCTCCACAACAGGCTCTGAGACAGGCAGAGCTTGCTCAGGCGTTTCTTCCTCGTGGTACGGCGCTACCACAGGTTATTCATTCGTTGGTACTTAAGTCGTCTCCATGACAGTCGGCAACGGAGCTGTCAGGTCGCCCGCCACAACCACAGAAAGAGAAGCTGGAGCGGTAGCATGAGCTTCGACTGGCATAGTCTCTGGGACTGCAGTTGGCACCGAAGCTGCCATTCTTGTTCTCGACACTCTAGAAACAGAGAATAGAAAATTCAAGACAAAGCAAGAAACAAAATCAAGACATAAGCTAAAGATATGTCTCTTATCTATGGATGTTGCCACTCCAGTCGGTGCGGATTTTTTCTTCGACCGCATGGAGCTAGAGCCCACCGTCATCTGTGTGGCGGAAGCTCTAGCCTCCGTGCAAGGCATTGAGGCATCCGCCGACGCTGCCTCAGCTGGTACCTCCATCGGAGGAGGATTCATCCCGGATCCTGTGCCTTCTGTTGGCACTAGGGACGGAGTCTTCTTGCCGGACCCATCGCCCTCTAAGGACATTGGGACCAAAGAATCAGCCGGAGTTGGAGGGACAACCAGCACGGCTCTCAACTGAGGCTGACGGGTCTCTTCTCTCGGAGCTCCCTCATGTAGCTCCCATTGCTTCTAGCGAGCTTCTGCTTGCGGGTCGGGGTGACAACAGGATCTTTTCCCTTGCCTCGGCTTGAGGTCGACTCCTTAGAGGATGGAGCTACGGGGCCCTTGCCTTTGCCACTGACTTGTGCAGGTCCGGAGCCCTCATGAGGACAAGGAGATCCGGAAATCCCGATCCCTGCAGAAGGGGTGCTCCTATGCCTCTCCACAAGGCCCAGGTCATCAAGCATCGACATCTTCCTCCACAACTCCCTCCTCAACTCCGAAAACATATTCTGGGACAAAAACTCCGCCGGAGGTGTTAGATCATTGGGGTTGATGGCTCCGTGGTGCAACTTTTGGAGATGAAGCTTCAAAACCTTTTCATCCAAATTGGACCTGATACCAACATCAATCCAGTATGGGTCCATGTCTCCACAGAATGCCCATGCTGGCCATTCCATCGTCTTCAGAAGAGCCAAATGGTTGGTCAAGAAGTTGGTGATCACTATCAGTGGAGTCACTCCTCCTTCCACGCATTCCCGGATCCTTGACAAGATTGGGTTATATGCCCCCATCAGCTTTGGGACCACCTCCCCAGCATCGGTGTCAACGACGGGAAGGCTGTCAGGTAACTCCAACATGTCATGACGATCCACCCTGATGACCACCCAATCCTTCTTCCAGCCATCCCACTTCCCGAAAGGAAACGTCTTCAAGTACTTGAAAGGCGAGTTCTTGTGCTTCATGAAGTAGTAGAAGCTGAGAAGCTCATTCCCTTTTCTGCTTGTGTGGACCTTGAAGAAGGTCTGGAAGAGCTCGCTGTAGGGCAGCACACCCATCCACATCTCGCAAAAGTGGATAAATGTCGCCACTAGCAAGAAGGAGTGGGGGCCGAGGTGGTGGAGTTGCAGGCCGTAGAAGTCCAGCAGCATCAGCGAGAAGCTAGAGAACGACGGGATGAGCCCCATCATGGCAAACGCCAAGAAGTACACAATCTCATCGGGGATTTCATTCTTGAAGGGGAGCTTGCCAAGGCGAATCAAGTTGCTAAAGGAGTCACTTGACCACCCCATGTAGGTGCGAACTCTCAACAACTCTTCGTC
Organism: Tuctoria greenei; assembly: GCA_036927565.1. Classification (NCBI taxonomy): domain Eukaryota; kingdom Viridiplantae; phylum Streptophyta; class Magnoliopsida; order Poales; family Poaceae; genus Tuctoria; species Tuctoria greenei. The sequence goes on along the minus strand of JAYESD010000003.1, from coordinate 82,435,416 downwards.
GCTCTTGATCCGGCTGCGAGGAAGACCCAACTCCATCGCTGCAAAGTGGAGCAGAAGTGGAACAAAGGTTGCAAAGGCGGAGAGCTCTAAGCGGAAGATCAAATGAAAGCGTAAGGAGTTCCCTTCCCATCAAACTTTCTCCCTTTGGTAAGCCTTTGCAATGCTTCGATGGAAACTACCTCTAGATCTGAATCGCGAATAACCTCATAAATGACAAGGGGGCCCATGTCCACTTTGTAAAAAAGTTGCACTAGGTGAACCGTTGTCCCGATGAGAAGTTGGAAGCCCGAAGGCGGCAGCCTGACAGGGTTACAAAGATTACGCTGGGAACTGATATGAATTTCGTATTGGGAACTGGTGACCTTCAATTGCGTGAGATCCGCACGCCAGGATACCACTCACCATATCAAGAAGGGTCACACAACAATGGCATAGCTGCGTGTCGTCATCCCAACTACCCAGGAAAAGACTTTTAAGCTGCAACACGGGAATCGATGATGCCCCACCTCTGGTAGCATAACCTCTATCTGAGGACCTCTCCCTGAGGTGGGCTCAGGGGCCACTATCGGTACCCTGTGTACCAGGTACTCGTGACACTGCATGCAAAGCCGAAGAGTTCCAATGTCCAAGTGGCAGACGTCCGAAGAGGATACGCATCCCATGGAACCATATCTACCTCCCACCTTAGGGTGGCTCTGATATAGCCACGTGTTGAGAAAAGTCGGACCTGCCTCCCTCGTTTGGGTAGCTTCAGTGCTGCCATGTGTCCTGTAGAGTCAGACCCGCCTCCCTCCTCAGGGAAGTTCCAGCACTACCACGTGTCTAACGGCATCAGACCTAACCCCCAATAGAGGGAAGCTCCAGAGCTTCCACGTGTCAACACCTGACCTATGTCAACAATGGGAAGACTATGAGATCTCCAACGGCGCGGACATTTAAGGGTTATCAATTAGCCGTTACTAGGCTTGGTTAAGGCACCATTAATGCTATATTAATGACGCACGATCAGAGGACTATCAAGGCTGGTAACACTATTATTAAGGCATGCTATCACACTGTAGGATTGAAGAGCACGTGAAAAGCTACCAGAGGGGGGGGGGTGAATGGTAGATTTAAAAATCTTACGCAGCGGAAACAATAAAACCCTAATCCCTTCGGTAGAAAAACGATCTGTTAAAGAAATCGTGTATGAGACTAATCTAAACGTGTTTCACCGTGACAAAAGTGATATATATCAGAGAGAATCAAGTCACGGAGACAACACAAAAAGAATTACTCAAATCCGTCGAGAACAACTCAAGTTATGATCAAAAGATCAAACACTGGTCAATCTGACCTACCCGAGAAAAACAGTTTCTAGAGTGCTGCAAAGAAACTCGTGTAGATCAAAAACCACAAATCCAATGACCGTGAAATTTTGACAGATGATAGATAATCAAGTTGTGAAGACAACCCAAAAAGAATCACGTCAATTTGATCTGTATAACTCGAGTTATGATAAAACCACCGACGAAAGGTAGTGCTGTCCAGAAACTCGACGAGTAAAACTTGTCTGAAACAAGTCGGACGAACACGGCACAAAAGTTCCTTAAAACTACGAATTTTATTCAATAGAACACAAGAGGAACAGCCCCAAAGTCGTCTACCATGAGCTTTGGCCTTCCCTTGCTTATATAACCAGCCCTTAGGCCATCCCAATCTCAACTAGGACTCTAATCCTAATCTGATCACAATCGGAACTTTCCATAACTGCTTAGGACTCTTCTATACGCAGATAGAAGCAATCTTAAGACTTCTAAACACCTTAGGAATGTATCCCACATTCCTAAACAACTCAAATTCGTGACCCACACGAAATCCTAACATAACCAACTCAATATTTCCATACCGAGCCATAACCGACTCAGCTAGCAGCCTAAGTCTTCAACCGATACGATCCGATCCTTCCGATCAGATCTTCCTTCAATAATCCGTCTCTAGAAGAATATTGCCACGTCATACACCTCATGCATACATGCGAACACCTTCCTTCGACCTTCATATGCACTGCCCTTAATTCAATCATCCTGCGCGACCTCTTGACCCGCTCAACCACAGTTCCTCCCGAACTTGGTTGTTGGAACCTCATCTCCTCCTGAGAATAGTCCAATGGATCCTGTCACCAGCCATGACTTGAACTCAAGCAACACCTGCACATGAACAAACATACAATCCATACAAGCCCAAGTCCTCGACTTGACTCAAGTTAGTTCCGAACACAACACCTTACGTGAGAACCTCACATAAGCATGTTGCAAAAACACAGTAGAAACGATATCAACCATATCATCCAAAATGCACCAAAAACTTAGCAAATGAATACTAAGCAATCTTTCCAACAGTGTAAAGCAAGTACGAAACATTGCAAATGAAAAGCAGAAGCACTTCGGTCAAGTTCCGGACCTTGCCAGAGCAACCCGGAGCTTGAGCCGGAGCTAAGCAGAAACACTGCGGTCAAGTTCCGGACCTTGCCAGAGCAACCCGGAGCTTGAGCCGGAGCTAACAAAAGCTAGTAGAACCTTGCACCGGAGCTTACCAAAACTAGTACGGAACTAGTCAACCCAAAACCAGAGCTAGAACAAAGTAAGTCGGAGCTTAGCAAACGCATGCCGGAGCTATCAAGTATATGCCGAAGCTAACAAAGACATGCCGGAGCTATCAAAGACATGCCGGAGCTAACAAGGACATGCCGGAGCTAAAGATAAAGCTCACCGGAGCTAACCAAAGCTAGTCGGACCTTTCCCAAGAAGCCGGACCTAGCTTCGAACATAGCCGGAGCTACCCAAAACAAGTCGGACCTACCGTCGGACCTTGCTGTAGCTCAGAGCTAAAGTCGGACCTTGATAAAAAGGTGTTTTGGTGATATTAAAACTTTTATCATCAAAGCCAAGTGCATTCACTACAAGCCAATGTATTCAGCACACATAGGTCTTACAATCTCCCCCTTGATGAATGCATTGGTAACACCATTTAAAATCCGAATATTGGCTTATTCATATAAAAGTTTTTGAAAATGATTTCTCCCCCTTTGTAAATCAAAAGTAAAAAGAGAAGAAAATGAAAATCTCTCCCCCTTTATTATATGAAAATCTCTCCCCTTTATTATCTCTCCTTATGCCCATATTCTCTTTCTTTTAAATGAAAATCTCTCCCCCTTTGACAATGTATTCAGCAAGTCATGAGCATATTAACAATTTATCTCTCCCCCTTTAGTTGTTATGAGCATATTATAACATATACATATAAACAAAGCTCATCCAAGTCATACTATCAAGTACCTTACATTATCACATCAAGGAAATACATAAGGTAGTGTAAGCCATGCTAGAGATCAAATGTAATTTTTCAATTTAAGCAAGTCATGATCTCACAAACTTAACTATTTAAAAACCTGAAAGCATGACACTAGTTGCTGCATTTTATTATTTTTCAAAGCATAAATTTATATCATATGATATTTGCAAGAGATTATATGCGCATCTGCCTTATTCTAACCAACCAAGCCAAGCCTATGTCATTTGACAATCAGAAGCTTAAGGACATGGTTTTAGTCATACACAACTTCTTCCAAGTTCATATCTAAGTGCAATGACAAGCCATCTCAAAAGAAGAAGTGCGATGCATGCATATTCTCTTGATCTTTTCTCAAATTATATTTGTTCATAAAAACTCAACATGTGAGTTGATTACTTGATGTATTCTTAATAATTAAAAGCATTTGTGAGCATGCAACAAGTTCAAAACAGCAAGAAAGTTCGACCATGACCAGATTTAGTGTAAGTAATTAATCCAATTACTAGACATGGCAAAAACTACAAAATGTATAACACGAGTAATGTAGTAAGAACTTTCAGCATGTAAAAGGAATCACAAAGTCATATATGTATGAAATACTATGCTCATATTATTTTAATTTCAGATTCACACATAGACTTCCCAAGTTTCAAAAAACTCCCCCTCAATTTAAGCCATGAGGGTGCATAACCCCTATTTCACTACAAATGTAACAAAAACGAGTGAAATCCAAAGGTTTTGTAAAAATGTCAGCCAATTGTTGTTCGATATCTACATGGTGAAGCACAATGTTTCCTTTTTCAACGTTATCAATGTGCTTAGTTCTAGAATGTTGCACGGGGTTTTTGGCAATGCAAATAGCACTAGTGTTATCACAAAACAGTGGAACACTATCTAGATCAACCCCATAGTCCTTAAGTGTTTGAACAATCCAAAGAATTTGTGAGCAAGAACTAGCAGCAGCTACATATTCAGATTCGGCTGTGGATTGTGCAACTGAATTTTGTTTTCTAGAGGACCAAGCAACAAGAGAATTACCAAGAAAATGACAAGCACCGGAAGTACTTTTCCTATCAATCCTACAACCCCCAAAATCAGCATCCGAAAAAGCTTTCAAAGTACCGGTTGAGGAAGAAGGAAGAAAAATGCCAAATTCTTGGGTTCCATGTAAGTACCTGAGAATTCTTTTGACGGCTTGACGATGTGAAACACGTGGGGAAGACTGAAACCGTGCACAAAGACATACACTGAATTGTATGTCCGGTCTTGATGCCGTGAGGTACAAAAGTGATCCGATCATACTTCTATATTCTTTTTGATCCACGGGTTCACCATCTTCATCAAGTTCAAGTGTTGTTGCTGTTCCCATTGGTGTCCGAAGAGGCTTGCTTTTGTCCATGTTGAAGCGCCTTAGGAGATCTTTGGTATACTTCGTTTGATGCACAAAGGTACCCTCCTTGGTTTGCTTGATTTGCAGCCCCAAAAAGTAAGTGAGTTCACCCATCATACTCATTTCAAACTCGGAACTCATCATTGCTGAAAACTTGGACACAAGATCATGAGAAGCACAACCAAAGATAATATCATCCACATACACTTGAACGAATAATGAGTCATTGCCATGTTTAAGCACAAAAAGAGTTTTATCAACCTTGCCCATTGTAAACCCCTTTTCAAGTAAGAATGTTTTTAACCTATCATACCATGCTCTAGGGGCTTGTTTGAGACCATATAAGGCTTTGGACAGTTTGTAAACATGATTAGGAAAATCTGGATTTTCAAAACCTGGTGGTTGTTTGATATAAACCTCCTCATCTATGTAGCCATTAAGAAAAGCACTTTTAACATCCATTTGATATAGCTTAAAACCTTTAGATGCTGCAAAAGCTAACAAAATTCTTATGGCTTCTAATCTAGCGACAGGAGCAAAAGTTTCATCAAAATCTAGACCTTCAACTTGAGTGAAACCTTGAGCAACCAACCTAGCCTTATTCCTAACCACAACCCCATCCTCACTTTGTTTATTTTTATATACCCATTTAGTTCCAATTAAAGTGTGACCTTGAGGTGGAGGTACAAGTTTCCAAACATTATTTCTTTCAAAATTTTCTAACTCTTCTTGCATGGCAATAATCCAAGATTCATTAGTGAGTGCGTGTGATATATCTTTAGGTTCAAAAGAAGCAACAAAAGCAGAATGAGCATGAGAGTTTGGATCGCAAAACCTGGACCGTGTGATTCGTTCGTGCAAGCTTCCAATCATCTGTTGTGGGGGATGATCTTTGTAAAAACGTAGGGGAACAGATGTCTCACAAGCTTCTTCTTCATTAGGTTCATTGTAGATTGATGAGCTAGTGACTTGTGGACGATCAGAACCAACATAGGTGATAGCCGGAGCTTGTTCAATGTCCGGAGCTGGACATGTGTTAACTTCGGAACTACCAGGCAGTATCACCGGCTCTTCTTCATCTTCGAAAATACCCTCCCCCTGAGGATACGAATCTGGTCCTGCAACACCGGAGCTAGTACCTGGGCTAGCTTCATCAAAAGACACTTCACAAGTCTCCACAATTTTGTTAGTGTCAAGTAAAAGCACACGGTAGTCTCTAGTATGAGATGGATAACCAAGAAACATGCCATCAATGGATCTAGGTTCAAATTTATCAAGGTTACCATGTTTCTTAACAAAGCATTTGCAACCAAAGACCCGAAAGTGTGTAACACTAGGCCTATGTCCAAACCAAAGCTCATATGGTGTTTTACCTAGCTTAGCACGCAAGAAAACACGATTTGAGACATAACAAGCGATTGCTAACGCATCAGCCCAAAATTTCCTAGGAGTTTGATATTCATCAAGCATAGTCCTAGCCATCTCAACTAAGGTTCTGATCTTTCTTTCTACAACACCTTTTTGTTGAGGTACATATGGTGAAGAAAATTGATGATCTATTCCATTTTCAGCACAAAAGTGATCAAAAGATTGATTTCTAAATTCAGTTCCATTATCACTTCTAATTGCTTTTAATGATCCTGGGTGATCAATTGATAATCTAAGAAATAAAGTTCTAAAGTGACTAAAAAATTCATTCTTAGACGCCATAAAATACACCCAAGAATATCTAGAATAATCATCAACAATAACGAGAGCATACCATTTACCTCCGAAGGATTGAACACGTGAAGGTCCTACGGTGTCAAGGTGCAAAAGTTGACATGGTTCAGTTGTCATGATCATTGTGAGAGGAGTATGTGAACCTGCAACCATCTTAGCATGTCTACAAGAAGAGCACACAATTTCTTTGTCCCCTTTAAGCTTAGGCAACCCACGTATGCGATCAAGAGCACTAACACGCGTTAGGTGATCAAAGCCTACGTGACCAAGTCTACGATGCCAAAAATATAAGTCCTTCGAATCATTAGCAACTAGACACCTATGCTTAGAGGAAGACATATCAAAATTAGCTTTAAAAATTCTTCCAAACTGAGACATGTTAAAAATAAGCTCACTGTTTGAACCTACAACTTTGCAGCAGTTTTTATTGAAAATAATTTCTAGATTTTCATCTAGCAATTGTGAAACAGAAAGCAAGTTGTATTTCAAATTTTTGACAAGTGCCACATCCCTCAAAGTGTAGTGATCATTTACTCTAAATGAACCCTTAGCAATTATAGGAGTTGAAGAATTATCGGCAAAAGTAACATTCTCTACACGTGACACAAAAGAGAGGAAGGAGAACCAATCTTTGTTACCGGTCATGTGGCGTGAGCAACCTGAATCCACAATCCAAATGTTCTCCTTCCTCAAACGTGTAACCTACATAGAAGCACAATACATCGATGACTCAATACTGGGGTTAGTCAAAAGGCATTTAGGTATCCAGTACTGAGTCACACAACATGCAGCAGGAAAAACACGCGAATGCTGAGATAAAACAGCAGGTTTATGAGTCAAAGATTGAGGTTTTCTGTTCTTAACAGTTGATTTAGAAGTTGTTACTTGTTTAGAGTGAAAACCAGTAGCTCCGGAGGTAAAAGCAGAAGGTCCGGAGGCAAAAACTGAAGCTCCGGAGAGAACAACAGAAGATCCGAGAGCTCTCGGAGCTATCGGAACTATCGGAGCTGCTTTTGCGGATTTCTTACTAGAAGGTCCGGAAGCTACCTTTTCAAATTTTTGACTCACTAAAGCAGGTTGTGTTTTTCTAATTGCATGAAAGTTATAAGATCTAGCAATTCTTCTTTCCTTTTTCTGTTGTTTAGCTAGTCTATAACAAAAATCTATGACATGAACATCTCTACCACAGTAGGTACAATGAAATTTAACTTGGTGTTCATGTCTAGATGAGCAAGCAATATTTTTATTTAAAACCGAATGAGGCAACACTTCTGTAGATTTGAAAACCACTTCTTTTTGTTTAGGAACTGTTTGAATCAAACCACTTCCTAATGACTTTACAATTTTAGGTGGATGTGCCTTAGCATGAGAATGAGAATCAAAACCTAAACCAGTTTTATCTTTGCAAGACTTGGAAGAATTCAGCAGCAAGTTTAGATTCTTATTCCCATTACAAAATCGACCTAGTGTCCTATTCATGTCATCAAGTTTCTTAGACAAGTCTAGGCAGTTTGCACATGAAGTTTTTCCTTTTAGTTTGCAATTGGAAAAATTTTTAACTTCATGAGATCGTAAAGCATTGTTCAGAATGGAAATTTCATTCATTGCATCTTTTAGTTTCTTATCAAGATTTTCACATGCAGAACAATGCAAATCATCTGTAGAACAAGAAGCATCTTTTAAGTTTTTATCACTAAGTGCAGCAAGCTTTTTGTTCTTTTCAATTTCTTCATCAAGTCTGTCTAGAGTGGAGGAATGTGCACTTCTTAGGGAGGACAATTGTTCATAGATTAAGTCACATGAGGGACATGCATCATCACTAGGAATCAAAGTTTTTAAACGGTTAATTTCAGATTCTAGTGATTCAATTTCAGCAGCGTTATCCCTAAGCTTTTTGTCCTTTTTCTTGACAATAATAGTTGCACGAGAAATAGCATCACACATTTCATTGCAGGTAGAACATACCTCATCGTCTTCACTGCTGTGTTCTGCATCCTCCTGACTTGATCTTGATCTTGCTTTGCCCGTCATGAAACATATGTTGGCCAGGTCATCATTCTCTTCATCACTTTCAAAATCAATGTCACTTGAACTGAGCTCTTGAAGCGCGGTGATGAAGCTGTTGATCATCTTGCGTCCTATGGTACCCTTCTTCTTCTTGTTGGAGTTTCCAGAGGAGGTCCGGACCTTGCTTTGTTTTTCTTCCCGGGTGGTCGGACCTGAAAGGTTAGGGCATTCTGTATGAAAGTGTCCTATTTTACCACATTCAAAACAGCGTTGAGGTCCGGAGCTTCCTCTCCTTCTAGTTTTCACATTTTGCAATGCCTTTGAGAATCTAGTAGAGATGAGTGCCATCTCCTCTTCTGGAAATTCTTTGATCTGTTCCAGGGTTAGTGAGGACAATAAAGCAAGAGTATTGCAAGATGATGATTGGCCGGAGCTAGACATATCACGTTGTGAGACAAATGCAATAGACTTGTTTGGGTTCTTACGTGCTAGGATGTCAATTTCATGAGTTTTTAGTTTAGAATAAAGTACATCTAATGTAAGAGAACTCATGACAGTTGATTCACGAATAGATGTTACTTTCATCTCCCAAATTGACATGTCTAATGCACTAAGGAGTTGTCTAGCATTTTCAGCATCTGAAAAATTAACATTCACGCTACGCAAGTTGCTGAGAATTTTATTGAAACGAGCAAAGAGGTCATCGATAGACTCACCGGGTTGCATCTCAAAATGCATATATTCCTTTTTGAACACATCTTGTTTTACCTCCTTGATTGTGTTGGATCCTTCATGATAATCACAAAGAGCTCTCCAAACATCGTATGCTGATCGGAGGTGCGCGACACAATCAAAGTCGCTTTGAGTGAGTCCTTGAATGATCAAGTTTCGTGCTTTGTTGTTGTTGTCGACGTCCCGGAGGTTCGTAGCCGTAACTTGATCGTTAGGTGGGACTTCATAAGGTTTGTACACCTTTTCCCATATTGCGAATCCTTGCGCCTGGATGAAGGCTTCCATGCGTGCCTTCCAAACCTGAAAATCAATACCAGCAAACACACAAGGTTTGGCGGAGTACTTCTCCATGATGATTGGTCAAAAACACGTGCAAATCTCAAAGATTAGAGCACCGTGGCTCTGATACCAATTGTAGGATCGAAGAGCACGTGAAAAGCTACCAGAGGGGGGGTGAATGGTAGATTTAAAAATCTTACGCAGCGGAAACAATAAAACCCTAATCCCTTCGGTAGAAAAACGATCTGTTAAAGAAATCGTGTATGAGACTAATCTAAACGTGTTTCACCATGACAAAAGTGATATATATCAGAGAGAATCAAGTCACGAAGACAACACAAAAAGAATTACTCAAATCCGTCGATAACAACTCAAGTTATGATCAAAAGATCAAACACTGGTCAATCTGACCTACCCGAGAAAAACAGTTTCTGGAGTGCTGCAAAGAAACTCATGTAGATAAAAAACCACAAATCCAATGACCGTGAAATTTTGACAGATGATAGATAATCAAGTTGTGAAGACAACCCAAAAAGAATCACGTCAATTGGATCTGTAGAGTTATGATAAAACCACTGACGAAAGGTAGTGCTGTCCAGAAACTCGACGAGTAAAACTTGTCTGAAACAAGTCGGACGAACACGGCACAAAAGTTCCTTCAAACTACGAATTTTATTCAATAGAACACAAGAGGAACAGCCCCAAAGTCGTCTACCATGAGCTTTGGCCTTCCCTTACTTATATAACCAGCCCTTAGGCCATCCCAATCTCAACTAGGACTCCAATCCTAATCCGATCACAATCGGAACTTTCCATAACTGCTTAGGACTCTTCTATACGCAGATAGAAGCAATCTTAAGACTTCCAAACACCTTAGGAATGTATCCCACATTCCTAAACAACTCAAATTCGTGACCCACACGAAATCCTAACATAACCAACTCAATATTTCCATACCGAGCCATAACCGACTCAGCTAGCAGCCTAAGTCTTCAACCAATACAATCCGATCCTTCCGATCAGATCTTCCTTCCATAATCCGTCTCTAGAAGCATATTGCCACGTCATGCACCTCATGCATACGTGCGAACACCTTCCTTCGACCTTCATATGCACTGCCCTTAATTCAATCATCCTGCGCGACCTCTTGACCCGCTCAACCACAGTTCCTCCCGAACTTGGTTGTTGGAACCTCATCTCCTCCTGAGACTAGTCCAATGGATCCTGTCACCAGCCATGACTTGAACTCAAGCAACACCTGCACATGAACAAACAAACAATCCATACAAGCCCAAGTCCTTGACTTGACTCAAGTTAGTTCCGAACACAACACCTTACGTGAGAACCTCACATAAGCATGTTGCAAAAACACAGTAGAAACGATATCAATCATATCATCCAAAATGCACCAAAAACTTAGCAAATGAATACTAAGCAATCTTTCCAACAGTGTAAAGCAAGTACGAAACATTGCAAATGAAAAGCAGAAGCACTTCGGTCAAGTTCCGGACCTTGCCAGAGCAACCCGGAGCTTGAGCCGGAGCTAAGCAGAAACACTGCGGTCAAGTTCCGGACCTTGCCAGAGCAACCCGGAGCTTGAGCTGGAGCTAACAAAAGCTAGTAGAACCTAGCGCCGGAGCTTACCAAAACTAGTACAGAATTAGTCAACCCAAAACCGGAGCTACAACAAAGTAAGTCGGAGCTTAGCAAAAGCATGCCGGAGCTATCAAGTATATGCCGAAGTTAACAAAGACATGTCGGAGCTATCAAAGACATGCCGGAGCTAACAAGGACATGCCGGAGCTAAAGATAAAGCTCACCGAAGCTAACCAAAGCTAGTCGGACCTTTCCCAAGAAGCCGGACCTAGCTTCGAACATAGCCGGAGCTACCCAAAACAAGTCGAACCTACCATCGGACCTTGCTGTAGCTCGGAGCTAGAGTCGGACCTTGATAAAAAGGTGTTTTGGTGATATTTAAAACTTTTATCATCAAAGCCAAGTGTATTCACTACAAGCCAATGTATTCAGCACACATAGGTCTTACACACACAATTAACCCCTCATAACACCGTAGTTCATGTACAGGGTAGTTAATACAGCCAAGACCACTTGTCGGGCAAGGCATAAACTGTAACAACCAGTCATTGGCATATAAAAGGGTTGCGCTGCATGATAAAAGGACAAGCTATCTCAAGATATCACAACTGATCTCAAGCTCATACAATCAACACACACCTCATGGAGTAGGGTATTACGCTCAGGTGGTCCAAACCATGTAAAACCCTCGGTGTTCACCTCTTGTGTGAATCTTGACTCGCACCCCAACCGAATACAAACCTCTGCGGACTACTTCTTAGTAGTATCAGGGGAAGTGTCCTAGTCCACACTCGGCAAAGTCTTATTGACGAGTCGCACATGAGTGAGGGCGGCTGGACTCGGGCTCGCGATAGTAAGAACGGCGACATCAAACTCGAACACAGTGGGGAGGGCCTTGGGTGGCGGAACTTCATCGCAGGTGGGTCCTTCGGGGGAGGAGCGGCATCGGGGTGCTCGACATCATATTGGTGGCGGCTGAATCGGCGTCTCCATGCGGGGTGGCGAGCTCCAAATGGAGGCCATGGTGGCAGTTTGTCTAGGGTTTTGGAGTGAGGCGAAATGGAGAAGAACGGGGCCACAACTAGGGTTAAATAAGAGCAGGTGGTTGCACACGATGAGGCAAGGGACGCGTCGGTTCCGACGGTTGCCGGGAGGCGCAGTGTGGGAGGCTGTTACCGTGGGCAAGGCACACTTGTTTGGAGGTTGGTGGAAGGATAAGATGTTGACGGGTGGGCCTCAGGCGGTAGAGGGAGAGAGGGGAGAGACAAGGGAGGGGGTGCGGTTGGGCCTTGGGGTAGGGCTCAGCCCAAGAGGCTGTGTTTTTTTTTCTTTTTTTGTTCTTTTCCTTTTACAGATCCAACTCAAATGCAAATTAATTTTAGTGTTGCTTTGAAAACTCAAATTTCAGACATGTGCACATCAAATTTAAATGTTGTTATTTAACAAATTTTCCTCGTGCTTGTTAAGTTCAATTCTCAATCCAAAAAACATATATTATTTTCCTTTATTTTTATTTTTCACTTTACTCATTATTCATTTTATTACTTTTTATGAGTAATTTATTTTTATTTTTCTTTGTTATAAAGGTGTGGGTGTTACAATTCTACCCCCCTTAAACGGAATCTCGCCCCGAGATTCTGGGTTGGACTAAGAAGATGTCTAGGTTTTGTTGATCAAAAGCTACCCCATAAGAAAGTATCTTTCTATAATTATATTTCTATTTGGTCTTGACATCTTTATTCTAAAACTTTTCAATGTTTAATATCTCACACAATACAAGAATAAAAAACATGATGAACTTGTTTAAAATTGTTTTAAGAAAATATTTATTACTAATCAATTTTACATCTTATTATTATATTATAATTATTTTTATTGTTCTTCATTAATTTTTTTATATATCTAGTTATCGATTTTATTATCAAACACTATTATTATTTAAACAGTGTGCTACTAGCTTCAGTGAGGTTTTTTTGCACTCTCTAGATTTTATTTGAATTCAACACATTCTCTAGCACTTATAATTTTGCATTTTTTTCACACAAAATACATCGAGTTGGTTTAATTCGTATGTATTATCGCACAACATCACATATACATATTTTTTAATTCTTCCACATTATTATTATCACAATTATTATTATTATTATTATTGAATTTCTCCTAGATTTCCATTGTGGTTTCGATTTTTGAAGTCTTTCATTACAAGTGCACTGTCATGATTACTATAGTTATTGTTATTATTATTTTTTTTACTTTTTATATATATAAGGGTCACAATACCACTCACCTTACAAGGAATCTCGCCCTCGAGATTCAAATAGGTCAATGAAGGAGAGAGGATATGATTTACTAGCGATCGGCTACCCCCTTAAACAAGGACGAAGTTATAATTATTATTATTGTTGTTAATATGAAATGCATCAGACAACGTGTTACTAATTTGTTGTGATCAAGGCATGGACTGCACATGCTTACCAAAAGGGACATAAGCAAGTGATGTGTGATAATCTTCAAGAGTTTTCTTCACCATTGTGTTGTCCTCAAAAAGTTGATCTTCAGGCTCTGTTGATTAAGTCAAATCTTTGTCTTCATAAGCGAGGTCAAAGGAAAGTCTAATAAGTCCATTCTAGCTAAGGTCATGTGCTTAGAGTCGATATATAGCTCTAATATCACTTTGTCACACCCAGTTTTATTAAGAATAAAACAAGCTACAAAATACATGTATGTCAGAATCAGTTTCACCATACATGTATGACAAATAGTGATAAACAGTTCTATATCGCATAAAAATAAAACTTATACCTTGAAAGGATTTTTGAATAGCAGCGAAAGAGGAAAAACTCTAGGGCAACCACGGACGAATCGACTGATAGCAACGCGACTTTCTACACACCATCTTCAATAGGACTTGCCTTCATTGAATCTTCTCTTCACTGAGCAGCATTTATAAAAAATAATGGCAAGAGCATGAGTACATAGAGTACTCAACAAGCATAGGAAATAAATGACATGAAGGCCAATCAAAAGAAAATGCTTATAGTGATTTAAGCACTAAGCATTAAACCTATCCTTCACTTTCATTAGTAGCCTATATCTAGGTATTCCTAACCATAACATATAATAATAGTAATGTAGTAATACCAATATCATTCCCAATCATAATCTCAAACCATCGACTTATTATGAATTCAACACCAAGCCGCTCTTGTCCGTAAGCAAGGTTGTCATAATAGTTTGCAAGTCTCTGTAGAGAATGTACCCTTTACCCACAAGCAGTGATTTCATCCCCTGTTATCAAGTGGACTAAGTAAACCTCCCTCATGCCAGTGGCGGACAACCACATTACACACTTCCGTAGGTGTGTAGCCAGGAGATCACTATGAGATCTTTACAAAGGTTGTCCCACCTAATACTAGCTCTCTAAGGTTTCATCGTTGAGGCATTCATGGAGTAACCGTCCACCACTGAAGCCCCCTCTTGAGCCATGCAGATTCTAGAGTAGTAACCCTGACTCATTCCACACACCTTCCAACCACTAGCACTTCATCGTGAGAGACCTAACTAATTGACAAAGTTGCCTCATCTCAGTCTCGCGGTGGTACTGTAAAGCTTAGTGACTTCATTGTTTATTCATGTGTAGGTGTTGCTTGAGGTCAAGACATGGCTGATGACAAGATCCATTGAACAAGCCTTAGGAAGAAGATGAGGTTCAACAACCAAGTTCAGGAGGAATTGTGGTTGAGTTGATCGGGAGGTCACGCAACATGTTTGGGTCAGGAACAATGCATATGAAGGTATCGTGGACGTCATCGGAAGGTGTTTGCATGTGTGCAAGGAGTGCATGGATGGTGCAACATTGTTTCAAGGTGTGATGAAGAGAAGTGGATGTAAAGAATTGGTCGGAAAGGTCCAACCGGCTGGAATATGCCTGAGGCTGCGGCTCAGGTGGTTATGGTTCGTTTATGGAAAGTTTCAAGTTTGTTTGGGTTAGATTTCATGTGGGTCACAAACTTGAGTTGTATTAGCAATGTGATATGTGTTCCTAAGGTGTTTAGAAGTCTTAAGATTGCTTCTATCTGTGTATAGAAGAGTCTTGAGCAGTTATGGAAAGTTTCGGTTGAAATCTAGTAGGATTAGAGTCCTAGTTAGAATTGGATTGGCCTTCGGGCTGGTTATAAAAGCAAGGGAGGCCAGAGCTCATGAAGAGACAACTTTGGTCTGTTACTCTTGTGTTATATCGAATAAAGATTGTAGTTTTAAAGGAACTTTTGTGCCTTGTTCGTCCGACTTGTTTGAGACAAGTTTTTCTCGTTGAGTTTCTGCACAACACTATGTTGTATTGGTAGTCTTATCAAAACTCGAGTTTTACAGATCCAATAGATGTGATTATTTTGGGTTGTCTTCAAAACTTGATTATCTATCATTTCTAAAAATTTAACTATAATTAGATTTGTGGTTTCTGATCTACACGAGTTTCTTTGCAGTGTTGCAGATCTGTGTTTACTCGGGTAGAACAGATTGATCTTTGTTCGATCTTTCAGTCATAACTTGAGTTTTTCTCAACAGTTTTCTGTGATTCTTATTGGCGTGTCTTCGTGACTTGATTCTCTATAATATCTACTACTTTTGTCATAGTTGAACATGTTTAGATCAGTCGCACACACAGTTTCTTAACAGATTGATTTTCTTCTAAGGGGTTTTCGTTGCTTCCGCTGGAAAAGTTTTAATCTACCATTTACCCCTCCTCTGGTAGATTTTCACATGATCTTCGATCCTACATTTGGTGTCAGAGCCACATTACTCTAATCTTTGTCATTTGCACGTGTTTTGACTAATCATCATGGAGAAATAATCTGGAAAACCTTATGTGTTTAGTGACATTGATTTTTAAGTTTGGAAGGCACGTATGGAGGCTTTCATCCAGGAGCAAGGCTTCGCGATATGGGAAAAGGTGTACAATCCTTAAAACGTGCCGCCCAACGATCAAGTCACGGCTATGAACATGAGAGATGTCGACGACAACAACAAGGCGCGAAACTTGATCATACAAGGATTGACTTAAAGAGACTTCGATTGAGTTGCCCATCTCCGATCTGCATACAATGTTTGGAAAGCTCTATGTGATTATCATGAAGGATCCTTCACTATCAAGGAGGTGAGACAAGACATGTTCAAGAAAGAATACATCAGCTTCGATATGCAACCCGATGAGTCAATCGATGACCTCTTTGATCGCTTTAACAAAATTCTCAGCAACTTGCGTAGCATCAATGTTAATTTTTTAGATGCTAAAAACACTATGCAATTACTAAGTGCATCATTCATGTCTATTTTGGAGATGAAAGTTACATCTATTCGTGAATCCACTGTCATGAGTACACTTACATTAGATGTGCTATATTCAAAGTTAAAAACTCATGAAATTGACAAAATATCATGTAAGAATCCCAACAAGTCTCTTGCATTTGTTTCACAACGTGACTTGGTCTAGCCAATCTTCATCATGTGGAACACTTGCTTTGTTGTCCTCTCTAACCCTTAAACAGATTGAAGAGTTTCTAGAGGAGGACCTTGCACTCATCTCTACTCGGTTCTCAAAAGCATTGTAAAATGTGAGAACTAGAAGGAGAGGAAGTGCATGTTCTCAATGATGCTTCGAATGTGGTAAGACATGACATTTTCGTACGGATTGCCCTAACCTTTCAGGTACTACTTCTCGTGATGAAAAGTAAACAAGGTCGAAGCACTCTGCTGCAAATGATAAGAAGAAGAAGGGTCACCAATTGGTGAACAGTCTTATCTTCGCACTTCAAGAACTTGGCTCGAGCGATGTGGACATCGGAAGTGACAAAGATGAAGAGAATTTGGAAAACTTGTGCTTCATGGCGGGCAACTCAAGATCAAGTATGGAGGAGGCAAAACACAACTGTGATGATGAAGAGGTATGTCCCACTTGCGAAGAAATGTGTGATGCTATTTCTCGTGCCACTGTTATAGTTAAGAAAACAGACAATAAACTTAGGGACAATGCTGTTAAAATTGAATCACTAGAATATGAAATTAATCATTTAAAATCTTTGATTCCTAGTGATGATTCTTGTTCCTCATGTGAGCTTATATATGAACAATTGTCCCCTTTAAGAAGTGCGCACATCTCCACACTTGATAAACTAGAACTTGAAATTGAAAAGAACAAAAAAAACTTGTTGCACTTAATGTTAAAAACTTGAAAGATGCTTGTTGTTCTACAATTGATTTGCATTGTTCTACTTGTGATGATCGTGATAAGAAACTACACGATGCTAGAATGAGATTTCTATATTGAACAATGTTTTACGTTCTCATGAAGTTAAATATTGTTCTAATTGCAAACAAAAAGGAAAAACTTCATGTGAAAACTGCCTAGGCTTGTCTAAGAAACTTGATGACAAGAATAGGACACTAGAGCAGTTTTTTTAATGGGAATAAGAATATGAACTTGTTGTGGAATTTTTCTAAATCATGTAATGATAAAACTAGTTTAGGTTTTGATTCCCATGCTCATGCTAAGGCACATCCACCTAAAATTGTAAAGTCATTAGGAAGTGGTTTGATTCACACAGTTCCTAAACATAAAAAGTGGTTTTCAAATCTGTTGGGGTGTTGTCTCATTCAGTTTCAAATAAACATGTTGCTTGCTCATCTAGAGATGAACAAAAAGTTAAATTTCATTGTACCTACTGTGGTAGAGATGGTCATGTCATAGACTTTTTGTTATAGACTCGCTAGATAATAGAAAAAAGGAAAGAATGCAAGCTAGATCTCATAACTCTCATGCAAAATTTGCAGCACATGCAAACCAGATGTCAGGAACATGCAACATGTTGTTATGAATAAAAACATGCAATGTTTGCTCCCAAACGTACTGTGTTTAGTGCTACACATGTAACACCTCATAGGTCAGTAGTTGAGTACAAAAATCCTCAAACTTTGGCTCATAAACCTGTTGTTTTATATCAGCTTTCGTGTGTTATTCCTGTTGGACGTCGTGTGACTCAGTACTGGATTCCTAAATTCATTTTGACTAACCCCAGTATAGAGTCATTGATGTATTATGCTTCTATTTAGGTTACACGCTTGAAGAAGGAAAACATTTGGATTGTGGATTCAGGTTGCTCACGCCACATGACCGGTAAAAAAGAATTGTTATCCTCCCTCTCTTTTGTGTCACGTGTAGAGAATGTTACTTTTGCCTATAATTCTTTAACTCCTATAATTGCTAAGTGTTCGGTTAGAGTAAATAATCACTACACTTTGGAAGATGTGGCACTTGTCAAAAAATTGAAATACAACTTGCTTTCTGTTACACAATTGCTAGATGAAAATCTAGAGATTATTTTCAATAAAAATTGATGTAAGGTTGTAGATTCAAATAGTAAGCTCATTTTTAACACGTGTCAGTTTCGAAGAGTTTTTAAAGCTGATTTTGATATGTTATCCTCTAAGCATAGGTGTCCAGTTGCTAATGATTCAAAAGACTTATATTTTTGGCATCGTAGACTTGGTCACGTAGGCTTTGATCATCTCATGCGTGTTAGTTCTCTTGATCACATACATGGGCTACCTAAGCTTAAAGGGGGAAAAATAAATTGTATGCTCTTCTTGTAGACATGCTAAGATGGTTGCAGATTCACATGCTCCTCTCACAATGAAGATGACAACTAAACCGGGACAACTTTTGCACCTTGACACTGTAGGTCCTCCACGTGTTCAATCGTTTGGAGGTAAATGGTATGTTCTTGTAATTGTTGATGATTATTCTAGATACTCTTGGGTTTACTTTATGGCATCTAAGAATGAAGCTTTTAGTCACTTTAGAAGTTTAGTTCTCAAAATTTCACTTGACCACCCAGGATCTTTAAAGGCAACTAGAAGTGATAATGGAACTGAATTTAAAAATCGATCTTTTGATCACTTTTGTGCTGAAAAAGGAATGGATAATCAATTTTCTACACCCTATGTACCTCAACAAAATGGTGTTGTATAGAGAAAGAATAGAACCTTGATTAAGATAGCTAGGACTATGCTTGATGAATATCGAACTCCTAGGAAATTTTGGGCTGATGCAATTGCAGCCGCTTGTTATATCTCAAATCGTATTTACTTGCATGATAAGCTAGGTAAAACCCCATATGAATTTCGGTTCGGACATAATCCTAGTGTTACACATTTTAGGGTCTTTGGTTGCAAATTCTTTGATAAGAAACATAGTAATCTTGATAAATTTGAAGCTAGATCTGTTGATGGCTTGTTTCTTGGTTATCCATCTCATACTAGAGGCTACCGTGTGCTTTTACTTGACACTAACAAAATTGTGGAGACTTGTGAGGTTTCTTTTGATAAATCTAGCCCAGGTACTAGCTCTAATTTGCAGGTACAGATCCATATCCACAGGTGGAGAGTATTTTCATCGAAGAAGATGAAGAAATGGTGTTGTTGCCTGAAAATTCAGAAGCAAATAATGTTGATCATGTTGCTGATTTAGCACCACTACCAGCAACAACAACTACTGCAGCTGGTACAGATCATCCTCAAGTCACAAGTTCTTCAAACTGTGATAAACATGCAGAAGAAGGATCTTGTGAAGTGTCTACTCCCCTCCGCATCCTCAAAAGTCATCCTCCACAACAAATCATTGGAAGCTTGCACGAACAAGTTACATGATCCAGGTTTTGCGATCCAAACTCTCACGTTCATTCTGCTTTTGTTGTTTTTTTGAGCCCAAAGATATATCACATGCACTCACTAATGAATCTGGGATTATTGCCATGCAAGAAGAGTTAGAAAATTTTGAAAGAAATAATATTTGGAAACTTGTACCTCCACCTCAAGGTCACACTCTAATTGGAACTAAATGGGTGTTTAAAAATAAACAAAGTGAGATGGGGTTGTGGTTATGAATAAGGCTAGGTTGGTTGCTCAAGGTATCACACAAGTTGAAGGTCTAGATTTTGATGAAACTTTTGCTCCTGTTGGTAGATTAGATGCCATTAGAATTTTGTTAGCTTTTGTTGTATGAAAAGGTTTTAAGCTATATCAAATGGATGTTAAAAGTGTTTTTTCTTAATGGCTACATAGATTAGAAGGTTTATGTCAAGCAACCACCTGGTTTTGAAAATCCAGATTTTCCTAATCATGTTTTCAAACTGTACGAAGCCTTGCACGGTCTCAAACAAGCCCATAGAGCATGGTATGATAGGTTAAAAACATTCTTACTTGAAAAAGGGTTTACCATGGGCAAGGTGGATAAAACTATTTTTGTACTTAAGCATGACAATGACTCATTATTTGTTCAAGTGTAAGTGGATGATATTATCTTTGGTTGTGCTTCTCATGATCTTGTGTCCAAGTTTTCAGCTATGATGAGTTCAGAATTTGAGATGAGTATGATGGGAGAACTCACGTACTTTTTGGGGCTGCAAATCAAGCAAACCAAGGAAGGTACTTTTGTGCATCAAACGAAGTATACAAGAGACCTTCTTAAGTGTTTCATCATGGACAAAAGCAAGCCTCTTCGGACACCATTGTGAACAACGACAACACTTGAACTTGATGAAGTTGGTCACCGGTCAATCAAAAAGAATATAGAAGCATGATTGGATCACTTTTGTACCTCACGACATCTGGACCGGACATACAATTCAGCGTATGTCTTTGTGCATGATTTCAAGCTTCCCCACATGCTTCACATCGTTGAGCCATTAAAATAATCATCAGGTACTTACATGAAACTCAAGAATTTGGCAATTTTCATCCTTCTTCCTCAACTATTACTTTGAAAGCTTTTTCGGATGCTGATTTTGGGGGTTGTAGGATTGATAGGAATAGTACTTCGGGTGCTTGTCATTTTCTTGGTAATTCATTTGTTGTTTGGTCCTCTAGAAAACAAAATTCAGTTGCACAATCCACAGCTGAATCTGAATATATATCTACTGCTAGTGCTTGCTCATAAATTCTTTGAATTGTTCAAACACTTAAGGACTATGGGGTTGATCTAGGTAGTGTTCCACTGTTTTGTGATAACACTAGTGTCATTTGCATTGCCAAAAACCCCGTGCAACATTCAAGAACAAAGCACATTGACATTAGGTATCACTTTCTCTGTGATAATGTTGAAAAAGGAAACACTGTGTTTCACCATGTAGATACCAACAACAATTGGCTGACATTTTTACAAACCCTTTGGATTTCACCCGTTTTTCTTTCATTCGTAGTGAAATAGGGGTTATGCATCCTCATGGCTTAAATTAATGGGGAGTTTTGAAACTTGGAAGTCTATGTGTGAATCTGAATTTCAAAATAGTATGAGCATAGTATCTCATACATATATGCCTTTGTGATTCCTTTTACATGTTGAAAGTTCTTACTACATTACTCATGTTATATATTTTATAGTTTTTGCCATGACTAGTATTTGAAATAATTACTTACACTAAATCTGGTCATGATCGAACTTTCTTGCTGTTTTGAACTTGTGGCATGCTCACAAGTGCTTTTAATAATGAAAAATTAATCAATCAACTATTCACATGTTGAGCTTTTATGTTCAACTGAAAAAATTGAGAAAAGATCAAGAGAATATGCATGCATCACACTTCTTCTTTTGAGATGGCTTATCATTGCACTTAGATATGAACTTGGAAGAAGTTGTTTATGACTAAAACCATGTCCTTAAGCTTCTAATTGTCAAATGACATAGGCTTGGCTTGGTTGGTTAGAATAAGGCAGATTCGGCTTATAATCTCTTGCAAATGTCATATGATTTGAATTTGTGCTTTGAAACATAATAAAAATACAGCAACAAGTGTCATGTCTCCAGGACTTGAAATAGTTAAGTTTGTGAGATCATTACTTGCTTAAATGAAAATTACACTTGATCTCTAGCATGACTTACACTACTTTATCTATCTCATTGATGTGATAGTGTAAGTTACTTGATAGTATGACTTGGATGAGCTTTGTTTTATATGTATATGTTATAATATTCTTGTAACTATTGAAATTTCTCTTTTGAACCTTGCTGAATACATTGTCAAAGGGGGAGAAATGTGTATAGGGGGAGAAATATTTGTTTTTGAAATTTCTTTCTCATTTGATTTTCAAAGGGGGAGAAAATTGTTTTCAAAACTTTTCATGTGAATGAGCCAATGTTCGAATTCTAAGCATTCATCAAGGGGGAGATTGTGAGACATATGTGTGCTGAATACATTGGCTATTACAATAAAAGTTTTGAATATTGCTAAAACACACTTTTGTTCGAGGTCTAACTCTGGGTCCGAGCTCTGGCAAAGTACAACAATAGGTTCGGCATGTTTTGGGTAGCTCAGGCAAGGTCCAACGATAGATCTAGCATGCTTTGGGTAGCTCTGGCTAGGTATGACAAGCTTTGGCTAGGTCCGGCGCATGGTCCGGTTAGCTTTTGCAAGGTCCGGTTAACTTTGGTTAGGTCTGGAGAATTGTCCAGTTAGCTTTGGCAAGGTCCGGTACAAGATCGCAGTAGTTCTACTTTTAACTTGCAATGTTTCAAACTTGCTTTTTGGCTTATGGAAAGTTTGCTTAGTATTCTCTTACTAAGTTTCTGGTGTGTTTTGGTGGTTATGGCTGTTTAAGGTGGTTAATGTTTTGATATGGTTTGCAACATGCGTATGTGAGGTGCTCACGTAAGGTGTTGTGATTTTTGGACTAATGAGAGTCAAGTCGAGGACTTGGTCTCACAAAGATTAGTTGTTTATTTATGTGCAGGTGTTGCTTGAGGTCAATACATGGCTGATGATGGGATCGATTGAACTAGTGTTAGGGAGAATATGAGG
Organism: Tuctoria greenei; assembly: GCA_036927565.1. NCBI lineage: Eukaryota > Viridiplantae > Streptophyta > Magnoliopsida > Poales > Poaceae > Tuctoria > Tuctoria greenei. Next base: position 82,412,505 of record JAYESD010000003.1, on the reverse strand, counting down.
TTCAACAACCAGGTTGAGGAGGAATTGTGGTCGAGTTGATCTGGAGGTCACACAACATGTTTGGGTCAGGAACAATGCATATGAAGGTATCATGGACTTCATCGGAAGGATTTTGCACGTGTGCAAGGAGTGCATGGATGATGCAACATGGTTTCAAGGCGTGATGATGAGAAGTGGACGTAAAGAATTGGTCGGAAAGGTCCAACCGGCTGAAATATGCCTTAGGCCGCGTCTGAGGTGGTTATGGTTCGTTTATCGTTTCGAGTTTGTTTGGGTTAGATTTAATATGGGTCACAAAGTTGAGTTGTATTAGGAATGTGGGATGCATTCCTAAGGTCTTTGGAAGTCTTATAATTGCTTCTATCTGCGTATAGAAGAGTCTTGAGCAGTTATGGAAAGTTTCAGTTGAAATTTAGTAGGATTAGAGTCCTAGTTAGGATTGTTGGCCTTCGGGCTCGTTATAAAAGCAAGGGAGGCCAGAGCTCATGAAGAGACAACTTTGGGATGTTCCTCTTGTGTTCTATTGAATAAAGATCGTAGTTTTAGAAGAACTTTTGTGTCTTGTTCATCCGACTTGTTTCAGACAAGTTTTTCTCGTCGAGTTTCTGCACAACACTTTGTTGTGTCGGTGTTTTTATCATAACTCGAGTTTTACAGATCCAATTGACGTGATTCCTTTGGGTTTTATTCACAATTTGCTTATCTATCAACTGTGCAAATTTCACGGTCATTGGATTTGTGGTTTCTAGTCTACACGAGTTTCTTTGCAGTGTTGCAGATCTATTTTTACTCGGATAGAACAAATTGACCTTTGTTCAATCTTTTGATCATAATTTGAGTTTTTCTCGAAGGTTTTCTGTGATTCTTATTGTCGTGTCTTCGTGACATGATTCTCTATAATATCTACTACTTTTGTCACGGTTGATCATGTTTGGACCAGTTGCACACACAGTTTCTTAACTGATTGATTTTCTGCCAAGGGGTTTTCATTGCTTCCGCTGAAAAAGTTTTAATCTACCATTCACCCCCCTCTAGTAGCTTTTCACGTGCTCTTGGATCCTACATCCATATCACAATAAATAATCGTAAATCATTGGTGACAAATATAATCAAGTCCCCCCCCCATATATTTTGCATGGCTAAACGTAAAACAGTACCCAAATATAAGTCTTCCATACCCAAGCAACAATGAAAGTAAGGTAAATCAACAGGGTATTCATAACATAGGATTCATATTAAATTAGCATGCAACTAACTATAATTCCTAAAATAGGCACAAGATGATCAAGGACACTTGCCTATTTTTATATAGCTGCTCAGTCTTCTTGACTTGAACTCTTGATCTTCATATCTTTGCATTGCTTCTTGATCGTGATATGAATGCTTATATACTACCGCCAGAAGAGAAATAATAACAATCAATGACAATACACCACATTGACAAAACAAACGATAAAGATACTTTGGTTGGTTATGTCATGGTGACAAAAGGTCCTAGTGTATTAGTGCTTTGAATCGATGTTACAAATGTGATATATTAAAAATTCTTGATCTACTAGTGTAATGATGGTAATTTATTGATGTAAATATGATTTTACAATTTTATTACATATGTTAACAATGTTTTGCTTGTAAATAGAATAATTTATTGGATTATATTATCTTTAGAACTATTTCAACAATTCTAAATTATTTTTAATGTGATGATATATTTGAAATTCACTTGAAAATCATCCTCAAGGTAAATGTATTCATTAGGTAATTTTATATAATTTTCATATTTATTTCTATGACTATAATAATTTTAAATTCAAAACTATACTTGAAATACAATTTAAATATAGATTTTAAAATTAATTTATTAAGTTTGAACCTTATTATAATTATTTTAGAATTGAAATAATTATTCTAGATAAATTTAGTGTTAAAATTATTATTAATAATTTTCTAAGATTTATTTATATTTATTTAGAATTTATAGAATTTATTTTTCTATTTTATACACTAATTGTAAATTTACTATATTTATTCTGCATTAGAAATAAATAACACAAATTACTCAAAGTCCTAAAAAATATTTATTTATTGCTAAGTGGTTACAATATAATTTTATTAATTGTTAGAGTCTTTATTAGAAATTCTGACTTTAAATAAATGAATTCTTACTAAATGCAAGGGTTCGGTGTAACTTTATTATTATTTTCTCTGATTTTTGTAAAGAACAGGGACCTAGGTGCAAATTCTATCTTTTCTCCTATTTTCTTGACTTATTTTTTTCTACACAAAATTCCGTGCACTACGTCTATCAGCATGTGGACCCAAGGGTGGTGGTCGGTTCACTGGTCCACTGTGGACCGGGTGATACCTTTTCAAGGCTTCTAATCATGGCCGTTGATTAGGGACTCGACGGGTCAGGGAAATATGGCGGGTGAAGCGGCGGCTGGCGACCAGGGAGGCAGTAGTGCATCGCCAGAGCTCTGCCAGAGTTCGCCTAAACGGCGCTTCGGTGGCCTATCCTCGATGGGGATTCGCCAAAAATGAAGAGGAGGGAACGGGCAGTCTTACTGGCGAGTCATGCGCGGGTGAGGGCGGTTGGACTCAGGCTCGCTATGGCAAGAACGACGGCATCAAACTCGTACACAGTGAGGAGTGCCTCGGGTGGCGGAACTTCATCGCGGGTGGGTCCTTCAAGGGAGGAGTGACGCCGGGGTGCTCGACATCATATGGGTGGTAGCCAAATCAGCGTATTCATGCGGGGCAGCGAGCTCCAAAATGGCGGCCATGCTGGCGGTTGGGCTAGGGTTCCAGAGTGAGGGGAAATGGAGGAGAATGGGGCCACGGCTAGGGTTAAATAGGGGGAGGCGGTTGCGCACGACAAGGTAAGGGACACGTCAGTTACGGCGGTTGTCAGGAGGCGTGTTGTGGCGGCAGTTCCAGTGGGCAAGGCGTGCTCGAGTGGCGGTTGGGGAAGGAGAAGATGCCAACGGGTGGGCCCCGGGTGGCAGAGGGAGAGAGGGGAGAGGCAAGGGAGGGGGCGCGACTACGCATTGGGGTAGGGCTCGGTCCAAGAGGCTGAGGTTTGTTTTTTTCTTTTTTTTTACAGATCCAACTCAAATGCAAATGAATTTTAGTGTTTCTTTGAAAACTCAAATCTTCAGACATGTGCACATCAAATTTAAATGTTTTTATTTAATGAATTTTCCACGTGTTCGTTAAGTTCAATTCTCAATCCAAAGAACATACATTATTTTCCTTTATTTTTGTTCACTTTACTTACTATTCATTTGATTACTTTTAATAGTAATTTATTTTTATTTTCCTTTGTTATGGAAGTGTGGGTAGTGTTACAACCATTCAAAAATGCTGACTTGACATCTAGATGATGCACTTACCATCCTTCATATGCTCCAAGCGCTATGAGCAACCTCACTGTGTCCCGTCGTGCAACTGGTGCAAACACTTCATCATAGCCTATCCCTTGCTCTAGTGCATATCCCTTCACTACTAGGCGTGCTTTATGAATTCACTTAACAATTATTGTCATTCTAATCTAGTTGTTGGAAAGAAATAAAAGATCCTTATCCATACATATATTCCTTCATTTATATGCAGGGAGGAAGCGGATACACGAAAGACATAATATTCCAAAACATAATCATGGATAGTGTCGAAAACCCGATAATCATAGACCAAAATTATTGCGACAAGGTTAAGCCATGCAAAGCGCAACGGTCAGCAGTGGAAGTGCAATGTCGTATTCAAGAACATTAGAGGGACAACTTTTACCAAGGAAGCCATCAAGTTGAACTGCAGCAAGAGTGTTCCATACCATGGCATTACCCTGCAGAACGTTGATCTCAAGATGGAGGGTGGAAAGGGTGCCGCGGAAAGCATCTGCTAGAATGCGAAATGGAGGAAATCTGGGACTTTTCTTCCACAGCCCTACACATCCAAGAACTACCTAGGAAGGGATAAAAAAATTGAGAGTTTATTTGTACCTTTTACAAATGGTGTGTGTAAAGAGGAAGTATATATACTCATAGGTAGTCTTACATGCGATACCGTATAGCACTCATATAGTGTATTATTGTTTCATGTAACATTTATGTAAATTCTTTCATACAAACGAAACCAAAAATGGATATTTCAGGTTTAACGCTGTTTCGATATAGCCAGATGAGATTTGAATGGATGCACTGCCCCCTTTTCATCCCTTTTAACTTATATACCCATTTCAGGCCTATAGCTCTGCGTCCTTGGGGAAGATAAACCAGTGACCATGTATTGTTTTATTCAATTGAGTTCATCTCGTCCTCCATTGCTTTTCTCCAGTTTGGCTGAGTATTTGCTTCTGCAAAGGTCATTACTTCATCTGAACTGATGGTATTCATACTTTCAGTGTAAAACCGGGGGGTGACCCTTGCTCAATCATTCGGTCCAGCCTTCTGAATCTGAGTGGGGCATCCTCACTGTGTTCGGCATCTAGAAACTCCTCATAGTTGCTTGGAGGTGTGACATATTCAATCTCCTCTTCTGACAGTACTGTATTTCCTTCAGTATCTCTATTTTGTGGTGATATCTCTTCACCATATGCCCCATGATACCCCACCTCCTCAACATCATCTCCCATCACCTGGGGCTCAGGGTTTCTCACACTGTACTCAACTGAGAATACTTCATCTCCACCAGAGAAAATTTGTTGCTGAACACCATTTCCCCAGTCCCATTCACCTTGCTCATCAAGCACCAAATCCCTGGATGTACGGACTTTGTCAGTGATGGGATCATAGACACGATATCCTTTAGAGCCTTCCTCATAACCTACGAAGATCATTTTATTGCTGCGATCTTCAGTTTCTTGAGATGTGATACTGTGTTTCTCACATACACAACACACCCGAACACTATCAAGTGATGCATTGCTGGCTTTCTGCCGAACCAAGTCACATATGGGGCCATCCCTATCACTCCTCTAGTTGAGCATTTGTTGAGGATGTATGCTGCTGTGACTATTGCTTCACCCCACAGCCAACCGGGTAACCCTTTTGCCTTGAGCATACAACTTGCAGCAGCTACTACAGTCTCATTTCTGCATTCAACAACACTGTTAGGGAAAAGGGGACACATGATTTAATGTGGAAAAAATTCCTCAAGGTGGAGGAGAAAAAACCATGGGAAACAGATCTATTATTAGGGTCTAGGTACAAGTACAGGGGTGGCCTATATTTATAGGCGTGGGTATACAAGAGGTAGAGTCATATCCCAACAAATCTCCCTCTGACTCTAAATCTATAGAAAAATGTCTCTCAAACACCACTAGGGTGCTAAGCTCCACGAATGCCTACCAAGTCAAGACAATGTTTGAACTTGGTATTAGATAATGGCTTTGTAAGTATATCTGCAGGATTCTCATCTGTATGTATCTTTTCAACAATAATCTTGCCTTCTGCGACAACATCACGAATGAAATGATACTTGATATCAATGTGTTTGGTCTTGAATTGATACATGTAATTCTTGGTCAAACAAATAGCACTATGGCTGTCACAATTAACCATTATGACATCCTGAGGAACACCGAGTTCAGAAACAAGACCACACATCCAAATAGCTTCTTTAACCCCTTCAGTAGCAGCAACATACTCCGCTTCAGTAGTAGAGAGAGCAGTTATAGATTGAAGGGAAGCCTTCCAACTCACCGCAGAACCACATAAAGAAAATATATAGTTAGAGATGGAGCGTCTTTTATCAAGATCACCAACATAATCAGAATCAACAAATCCAATAACATGATTTGACTTCACTGAATTATTGTCAAATAATAATCCGAAGTTAGAAGTACCTTTCAAATAACAAAGAATCCACTTTACTGCATTCCGATATCCTTTGCCTGGATTATGCATAAATCTGCTAAGCACACTAACAGCATGAGCCAAATCGGGTCTTGTACAGATCATAGCTGTCGGTACCCTAAAAACCGTACACCCCCTGAGATTACGAAGATCTCAGGGGAAGGACGACTACTCGAGTTGAAGACCCTCGGAGGCCCACTTGTCAGACATGACCGGACCAGCTTTTCCAACATGGTTAATCCCTAGGTCGCCACGTGTACTACCGAACCGGAGCTACCGCCCACAAGGGGGAAGCACCGGACTGAGTACCGAAACGACACCTCCGGACCTAACCCCTGACCGAGAGAAGCTCCGGACCTGACACGTGTCAAGTAGCCCCGGAGCTTCCTGCTTCCCGCAGCAAGCTCCAGAGCTGCCACGTGTCTAAACATCGGAGCAAGCCGCCTCTAACCTCCGGGAGACCTTATAACTGCTCCGGATCTTCAAAGGAGAGCCAAGGACTTCAAGACCTGTTTAAATGTCATTAATGCCATATTAATGACACTTAAACGGACGATCTTAACACCTGTAACGGCACTGTCGAAGCCCGTTACAGGATCATTAACAACAATTAATCGTGTATCAATACTAGTAACCGCCAGGGCCACATGTCGGGCCAGGCAGCTTGTAACGGCCTGTCTTTGTACTATAAAAGGACAGGCCGACGATACACAGAGGACAGAGATACAGACGGTAGATCATACGTGATAAGCCAATACAACATCAACACCCCCGTGGAGTAGGGTATTACGCTCAGGCGGCCCGAACCACGTAAATCCTAGTGTCTCCAGTGTTAAACCGCAATTCACCTTCTTGAGTCTCCGCGCGCCCACACCGAACTACGAACTCCTTCAACACTTTAGCTGTGTCAGGAGATCTGCTGACTCCAACAGTCGACAGTTGGCGTGCCAGGTAGGGGGGCGCCTCAGATTTTCGAGAATGGTGAACTCCGCGGCTGGATCATCCAATGGCCAACCCGCTGCTCAAGCTGTTGAGGGCAATCCCTCCAACAGGCAGCCACCAGCAGGAGCCTCGGCACCAGCAGGAGCCACTCTCCCACCACCACCGTCTTCTCCGGCGAATCGTGCTGGACAACGTGATGGTGCTCCGGCGTCACTGACTGCGTCAGCAAGTCATGACAACCCGGAACATGCGCTCCATGCAGCGCGTGCTCTTCTCCAATGACCACCACCTCCAGACGCATCTCGAGATGCAATGGAGTAGTGGAGGGCCGATGTGGAGCATTTGGTCGCAGCAGCGGCCGAACGCCTCAACAACCAGGGACCTCCTCCTTCCGGACGAGCCCTGTCGCAGCGGCGGACTTTGTCTGGGAGACTTGGTCTGCACATCTCCAACAATAGGAGATGTTCTGCGTCACAGCAGGTGACATCGTTGCCCTCCGGGGCACGACGTACCCATACGGTATCTAGGCTTTCAACTCATGACCTCCGGGCGGAGTTGGATCGCCGATACCGCCAACAGGATGGCTGTGTCCACATCGAGCGTGCTCGTGAAAGACGGGAAGCTCATGACCTTTCTACTCTGGAAGAAGTAGGAGGAGGCTGTTCAGCCCTAGCCATGCACCTGCGCATGGTTAGATGGCCACAGAAGTTCCGGCCACACCTGCCGGAAAAATTCGACGGGACTGTCAATCCCGCTGAATTCCTTCAGATATACTGCACTGCAATCTTGGCAGCTAGAGGAAACGAGGCTGTAATGGCCAACTACTTTCCAGTGGCCTTAACCGGGACCGCCAGGTCCTGGTTTATGAGCCTTCCACCCAACTCTATCAACAGTTGGGAAGAGTTGTGCCGTCAGTTCACTGCCAACTTCGGGAGTTCATACACCCGACCAGGCACTGAACTAGATCTTTTTGCGGTCGTGCAAAAAGGGGGAGAATCTTTGCGGTCCTTCATCCAGAGGTTCTCTCAGGTACGCAACACAATCTCTTCTATCTCAAGCGCTTCTGTCATTGTGGCATTCACACAGGGTGTACGGGACAAGAAGATGTTGGAGAAGCTGGCGATCAAAGAGATCACCAGCGTCACGGAACTCTTCAGCCTGGCAGACAAATGTGCCAGAGCTGCGGAGGGCCTTGAAATGCACTCCAAACCAGCCTCGGAGGATCACAAGAAATCCTCTAAAGAAGAAGCTGCTACCTCCGAGGGTGGCAAGAAGAAAAAGAAGACCCACGGCAAGAAGAAGCCGTCGACCGGTACATCCAAAGTTGCAGCTGCTGCAACTCCTGGTGGCTGGGGGCCACACCCCGAGAAGCGACCTCGACCGTCTTCCGAAGACGGTGGCAAACCCAAAGTGTGGTGTCCCATTCATAAAACGGGCAGCCACGGTTTGGAAGACTGCCGAGAGGTCCAAAACCTTGCCGAGCGCTACAGCAAGCATCGGGAAGGATCTCCTTTCCGACAGAGGGAAGGAAAACAGAAGGTCGACGAAGCTCTGGCTGAAGAGGAGTTAGGGTTTCAGGATCCCAAAAAGGTCCTGAAGGCCGTCTACACCTCCGTCGACAACGACTCTGACGTCTCTGACAACGAGCGTCGAAAAACCATGAACACCATTTTTGGTGGGTCATGGGACATCACCTCCCGTCGCGTCATTAAGACTATGCGGCGGGATATGGCCGCTGTAGCTCCTACAACTAGACCGGAGCGACATCGAAAGTGGATGGACATATCCATCACTTTTGATGCTTCGGACTGTCCTCGAAGCATGGTCGGAGCTGGACAGTTACCTTTGATGGTATCTCCTACCATTAATAACATCCAGCTCCATCATGTTATGGTGGACGGAGGTTCGGGGCTGAACCTCATAAGCTTTGAAGCTTTTACCAAGCTTCAGCTCCGACCTTCGGATCTCCAGCCCTCTCGACCTTTCTCCGGAGTAGGTCCGGGGGCCATTACTCCACTCGGAGCTATAACTCTCCCCGTTACCTTCGGGACACGGGAGAAGTATTGCACCGAGAAGTTGGTCTTCAACGTCGCTCAGATCAACTTACCATTCAACGCCATCTTGGGTAGACCTGCCCTATACAAATTTATGGCAGCTGCTCATTATGGATACTTGGTGTTGAAGATGCCAACACCAGTAGGCGTTCTCCGGATCCGCGGAGATCGCACCGCTGGGGTAACTGCTCTGGAGGAGCTCCATGCATTAACCACGGCGCAAGAGGAGGACTCCAGACAGGAGCAAGCTCCAAAACCCCCAAGCATTCGTCAACGGGGCTCAACCTCTGCACCACGTGTGCAGCCAAGCGGCGACACCGACATTCCCATCAAGGTCGTCCAAATTGGTTCTGATGCCGCTCAAACCACCCGTATATCGGGAGGGTTGAACGACAAATAGGAACTCGCGCTCATCACTTTCCTCCGGGCTAATGTTGACGTGTTTTCCTGGCAACCGTCACGAATGCCTGGGATCCCCAGGGAAGTGATTGAGCACAATCTGAAGATTTACCCCGATGCTCGGCCTGTGCATCAGAAGCCTCGGAAGCAATCCGTAGAGTGGCAGAACTTCATCCGACAAGAAGTGAAGAAGTTGCTCGAAGCCGGATTCATCCGAGAAGTCTTCCATCCAAAATGGCTGGCGAACCCAGTCGTTGTGCCCAAGGCCGGCGGGAAGCTTCGGATGTGCATCGACTACACCACACTGAATAAGGCATGTCCAAAAGATCCATTTCCACTACCTAGAATAGATCAGATAGTGGATTCCACCTCTGGGTGTGAGTTACTGTGTTTCCTAGACGCATATTCTGGGTACCATCAAATCAGGATGTCTAGGGAGGATGAAGAGCATACTTCCTTCATCACAGTAGATGGATTGTATTGTTACACAACCATGCCATTTGGTCTCAAGAATGCAGCTTCAACTTTTGTACGAGCTATGTACAAAACTTTTGAAGAACTCATCAGAGATATAGTGGAAGTGTACGTCGATGACATCGTGGTCAAGGTCAAGAACAAGGAGTCCCTCTTGGACACCTTGCAGGCTGTCTTCGACAAGCTGCGGGCCACCCGCACGAAGCTAAACCCAGACAAGTGTGTCTTCGGGGTTAGCTCCGGAAAACTTCTGGGGTTCCTGGTAAGTCACCGGGGCATAGAAGCTAATCCGGCGAAGATAAAAGCCATTGAAGAGATGCGGCCACCAACCCGCATCAAAGACGTCCAAAAGTTAACTGGGTGTCTAGCTGCCCTCAGTCGGTTCATATCAAAACTGGCGGAACGGGCGCTCCCCTTCTTCAAGTTGTTGAGGAAGTCTGGACCATTCCAATGGTCCAAAGAAGCAGAGAAGGCATTCCAGGAGCTGAAACAGTTCCTCACCACCCTACCAATTCTGGTAGCTCCAAACCCTGGTGAGCCTTTGCTACTTTACATTTCAGCTACTGATGAGGTTGTCAGTATGGTTCTGGTTGCGGAGAGACCAGAACTATCCCATACTCAGGAATCCAGACCCCTTCGAGAGGGTCCGGAGGTCCCTGAAAGTGAGTCTGGGTCCCAGCTCCCAGACTCAAATCCACAAGAATCACTTCAGAAGACTCAGACCCCTCCGAGAGGGTCCAAGTCATTTCTGAAGAAGCTCCAGGTTCCTCCAGTCAGAACCCAGAGGTCCCTGAAGAGAATCTGGACTCCTCCGACAGGATCCGGATCAATAGAGAGGAAGCTCCGGACCCCTCCGGGAGGGTCCGGACCATTCAACGTCCGGTATACTTCATCAGTGAAGTATTACATGATGCCAAGACTCGATACCTAGAGGTGCATAAGCTGCTTTATGCAATTCTTATTGCCTCTAGGAAGCTCCGACACTACTTCCAAGCTCACAAAGCCTCGGTGGTGACCTCTTATCCACTTCGAGCGATCCTGCATAATCCCAATTCAACTGGGAATATTGCAAAGTGGGCAGCGGAATTGGCTGAATTCGATCTCGAATTTATTTCAAGACAAGCAATCAAGAGTCAAGCGTTGGCAAATTTCGTGGCGGAATGGACTCCCTCTCGATCAAACCCTGGGGGCCCCAGCAAGCAGAAGACAGAACATCAAGTTCCAACCTTCACCGAGCCTCATTGGACTCTTTACTTCGATGGCTCCATGCAGAAGCAGGGGGCCGGTGCTGGAATCCTTCTCCTTGCACCGACTGGAGAGAAGGTAAAATACATGGTACACCTTGACTTCAAGGCAACCAACAACATGGCGGAGTATGAAGCACTCATCTGCGGGCTAAAGGTGGCACTGTCATACGGTGTCAAGCAACTGCTGGTCAAAGGAGATTCATAGCTCATCATCAAGCAGGTGAAGGGTGAATGCTCCTGCAATAATCTCCAGCTAGCTGCTTACCTCCTTGAAGTCCAGAGGCTTCAGAAGGACTTTGAAGTCCTAGACCTCAACCATGTTCAGCGTGCCCACAACGCTGAAGCTGACGAACTCTCGACCAAAGCGTCAACCGGAGCTCCAGCTACTGAAGGAATCTTTGTCCGGAGGTTGTCAAAACCCACAGTTCAGCCTGCCGAACTGAACGAAGGGGGCGAGATCAGCATCCCGAAGCTGACGGTCCCGATGGCCCTGTTACCATGGCAGCCATCAAGGGTCGTAGGTGCTGCCGGAAACTCCGAGCAACCCAGCACGCAAGACTCAAATGCTCAAGTCAGTTCCGATGCATGGATCTCGGAGATCCGGAACTACTTGAAAGACAACATCCTTCCTGACGATGATGTATCCGCTGACTGGGTAGTCAGATTGGCTAAAAGATACACACTGGTAGAAGGGGATCTCTACCGGCGCGGTGCCAACGGCATCCTAATGCGGTGCATCACAAGGGAAGAAGGCTGCGAGCTTCCCGCAGAAATCCATGGAGGCGAGTGTGGGAACCACGCATCTTCCCGCACGCTGGTCGGAAAAGCCTTCCGGCATGGCTTCTACTGGCCTACAGCGCTCCAGGATGCCACTGAGCTGGTAAAGAAATGCGAAGCATGCCAATTTCATGCAAAGCAAATTCATACACCCGCTCAGCCCTTACAAATGATACCTCCTACATGGCCCTTCGCTGTGTGGGGGATGGACATCTTGGGACCCTTCCCAAGAGCCGTCGGAGGTTACAAGTTCCTGTACGTCGCCATCGACAAGTTCACCAAGTGGCCGGAAGCAACTCCAGTTATGACGATCAACAAGCAATCTGCTATCAACTTTCTGCAATCCATTGTAAGCAGATTCGGAGTCCCAAACAAGATCATCACTGATAATGGGACTCAATTCACAAGCTCCGCATTCCAAGGGTATTGCGAAGACCTCGGCATACAGGTTTGCTACGCTTCCGTAGCTCATCCCGCCAGCAATGGCCAAGCTGAGAGAGCAAATGCAGAAATCCTTAAAGGACTCAAAACGCGCACCTATGAGCGTTTGAAAAAGCACGGAGCCAATTGGATCGAAGAGCTTTCGCCCACTCTATGGGCCAACAGGACTTCTCCAAACCGGTCAACCGGAGAAACACCCTTCTTTCTGGTGTACGGAGCTGAAGCAATCCTTCCTCCGGAAATCACCATGGGTTCGCTCCGGGTCCGGACCTTCGACGAAGCCGCGCAGGACCAGCTCTGGCGTGAAGACCTAGACCTCCTCGAGGAGGGAAGGTGCCAAGCAGTTGTTCGGAATGCCAGATATCGCCAGGCTCTACGGCGTTATCACCAGCGGCATGTACACAACCGACAGCTCGAGGAAGGCGATCTGGTGCTACGGAGAATACTATCCAGAGAAGGGCTAAACAAACTTTCCCCCGGCTGGGAGGGGCCCTTCCGAGTGATCAGAGTATCCCGTCCCGGAAGCGTTCGCTTGGCTACTGAGGATGGGACACCTCTCCCAAATCCTTGGAACATCGAGCACCTCCGTAAGTTCTACACTTAATTCCACGGAGGTGAGTCTTGAGTAACTTGAGATGTATGTTATAGAGTCATTGTACAGAGTCGGGTAGTTCCTCCGGGAGAGCAGCCGGACCTTTTCCGAAAGGTCTGTAAAGCTCAAGCAGCACTTGTTACCGTCTCCGGACTAAAATCGTGGCTAAATACCCTGGGTCAAACGAGAAACCAAGCACACTTAGCCTGGTCCCGTACCCTAAGAGTGTACTTGTTTCCCCTGTACCCCGGACCTATAATGAAAGACATCTTCATGTGAAATAGACTCCACGTGCATTCCTTTTGTGCAGGCTCGATATTTTTATTTTTCTCTTTCTTGTCTATAACAAAAACGTGCAATTCTTAAGAAATTTTAGTTTGACCGGTTTATATACGACTCGAGTTGAATTGTCAGAACTCTTGGATTTAAATATCATTTATGGCCAACTCGCCTGAAAGCTGCCAAGCCAATCTAGGGCCGGAGTGCGCTATCGACTTAGCCTGGTCAAGCACCCTAAGTACGCCACTCTACCTACACCCCGGCAAGCCAAAGTAAGGCGGGTCCATGGACATTTGGATCTAAGAGAAAAGACAACGCATCCAGTTGTATTTAAAATCGCGTTCAACTTAAAATTTACTTGAGAATCGTAAGCCACGATGAAATTATAGACAAGGAACAAATTTTATCGTTTTTCTTGGCTTAAGTGTGCAGGAAAAATAAAATATACGTTGATGGAGAAAAGCCGGAGCTAACCAAGCTCCGACCCCCTCAAGGGTGTCAACCATCGGCGCTGAGTAAAAGATGGTGAGAAGACCCCGTACATGGAGTCTATTGCCAACTTACCAAGTCTTGCTAAAGGTCATTGCCGGAGCTGCTAAGCTCCGACACCTTGGAGTACTAACTATCGACGCTCTACGTGTTGATAGAAGCTATTGCCGGAGCTACTAACCTCCAGCGATGGACAATACCGGAGCTTCTAAGCTCCGACAACTTCAGGGGACCTTCACTATCAAAGACTTCGGAACTAAATTCTACAAGTTCGAAGCAAATTCGTCTTCAACAAAACTCAGTATCCTTTTGGTACATGTTCACAATCAAATTGTGTACATCTACCAGGGGGCCAAGAGAAGATAAAGATGTTGAAGACAAAAAAATGAAATTCGCAAAAATTTGGGGATTTCATTTATCTGGAGACAGGAGATTACATCAGGAGACAAGGGAGTACAAAATTGAGGAAGAAGAGAAAATACAAGCGGGAGCTAAAGAGATGATCCTAGACCCTATGGAAGAACTCGGCGACCTTCTGGGCGACCTCCGATACGCTGGCTCGGGTAGCTTCGCCTTCTCCTTCGACGGGGCCTTCAAGCACCGGGTCTAGAGGAAATTGAGGGTTCCGGCTGGTGTAGCACGTCAACACGTATTCTGTGACGTTCCTCGCCAGGGATTGCCCCTCGACCTCCAGTTGGTCCGCGATGACGTCGCCCACCTTGGAGAGCTTGCTGCCTGCTGCGCTCAACGCTTGCAGCGCGAGGTCCGGCTCCGACTCCGGATCATCCGGGCGCACGGGGCTGAAACCCATCGGCGTCAGCGCATCGTTGGCCTTGCCCAGGAACTCCCAAATCTGCAGGGAGTCCACTGTCCTCAGGCTCTTCACTTCTTCCAAGGATCTCTTGGCTGCCGTCAGTTCGGAATTCTCACGGGCGAGGCGCTCAACTTCTTTGGCGTTTTTCTGAATTTTTGCAGCAACCCGCCTCTCAAGTCTTCCGAGCTCCTCCTCCCGGAGGTGGATCTTGTTCCGACGGTCGACCAGGTCTTTCTCCCTAGCCTCCACTTTCTTCTCCCGGGCAACAAGGGCACACTCGTATTCGTAGAGTTCCTGCCCTCGCACCCAGGTCTTCTCCTCTTCCTCGAGGCAGCGCTCTTCCAACTTCTTAGTGCGCTCCTCGAGGCCCTTGTCCGCCAGAGCTGTTTTCTCGGCGAGCTCCTCTTCCCTTCTCAGGATGTCATCCCGCAGTTCCAGGAGTTTTTGCTCTTCGTCTTCGAGCCGTCTCTCCCTCCCTTCGAGTGCCTCTCGGCGCTTGATGAGAGCTGCGTTGATGGCTTCAAGCTGCTCGAACCGAGCATTGGCCGCGTCGTTGGCAGCCTTGGCCTGATCATGGAACTCCCGAGAATGAGCGTCGAGGGCATGGGTCATGCTCTCCCTCTCATCCAGCAGCTTCTCCCAACACTCCAGGCGGATCTTCTCCCGCTTGATCCACTCCTTGTCATCCGCATGCCTCGACTGCGCCAGCTTAGTCTCGAAGTGGAGCCGATTACGCCACCGCCTAAGGGTTTGGCACTCCTCTTCAAGAGCCTTGCTGTCGTGGAAGAAGGCCAGTTGGACCTGACGTAGACTGGAGCAGGCGTTGTCGATAGACATCGACAGCGGGATGGGCTCCGGACCTGCTGGGGTCTCCTCCGCTGGTTCCAGCGGGTCTTCACATACAAAAATTGGGTACCACTCTACGAGAGCGGAACCCTGAGCTTCCAAAGCGCTAGGGCCTTCCTCCGGGATGGCCTCAGTCGCCATCGAAGAAGGCCCCGCCGCCAAGTCTTCATTCGCCCCCTCAGGCAGGAGGCCGGTGACTTCGTTTAGGCACTCTCGCTCTGCCACAGGTACCATCGATGTCGTCGCCTTCGGAGCAGGAGCTACTACTGGCTCCGATCGGGGCACCTCTTCTGAGGGAGACCCGAGCTCCCTCGCCTCTTCAACCGCCGGCTTTGCGACCGGCGCTCCAACAACAACCGGCTCAGCAACCGGTGCCTCGGAGGTAACCGACTCAACTGTCGGAACTACCTCGACTTCCGGCTCGCACGCCGGAGCTTCAATCACCTCCGGTTCAATCGCCGGGGCTTCAACGAGTTCCGGCTCCGAGACCGGGACTATTACTTCTTCCGGCTCTGCAGCCGGAGCTTCCATTACTGCAGCACAAGGACCCGGAGCTTCAATCTCCGAGACAAGTGCCGCCGGCATGTCTTCACTCCTGTGGTCCGGCGCTACCACGGGAAGTTCTGGGGACGAGTCGAGGTTCATGACCACGACAGCCGGCGCCGGAGCTGTCGTAGCCTCAGCCACCATCTGGGGCGGAGCCGGGACAAGAGCGGAAGCTCCCACGGCCTCAGAATCCGTGGCTGAGGGTGGAGCTTCACTCCGTTTCTTAGGGACGCTGCAGAGGATGGATAAAGAGAATTAACAAACAATCACTACAACTAAAAAGTTAACCAGGGTAAACATCAAAAATTACCTTGGAAGGCTCCCGCACCAGCTTGCGCGGAACCTTTTTCCCGGACGTTCCGGGCTGGCCAGGGTCGGCGTAGGAGCTCTAGGAGGCCCCCCAGAACTCGCCGCAGCCACGGGAGATTCCCGGGTCGAGGCTCTCCTCGATCGGGAGGAACCCCTGGACCTGGAGACTCCAACCGCCCCGGGGGCCGGAGTCGTACACCCGGAGCTAGCACCACCGGAGGGCTCTACCACGGAGACGGAAGCGCTTCGGGAGGATCCCACTGCAGGAACAGTCTCGTTCCGGGAGGACCCCACCACGGGGACAGTCGCCACGGCACCAGAAGATCTTCCCCCTTGGGGAGAAGGAGCCAAGGTAGAAGCAGCGGGCATGACGGACCTTCCGTCGACATGCCGCAGCTTCCTCTTCTGACTCTCCGGCTCCTCCGCCAGCTCCTTGCCCTTGCCGATGACTTCAACCCTCGGCTGTGGAGCAGGGACTGAGCCATCTTCGGGCACCCCAGGGATTGCCACCCGGGTGGTTGGTCTCCTCTCGACGACACCAAGGTCGTCAAGCGCAGGCATCTTCCGCCGGAGCTCTCTGCTGAACTCCATTTCCACGTTCAGAGGGAGAAAGGCCGGTGGCGGAGTCAAGTAATCTCCGTCGACGTCGATGCCGTGCTGGAATTTCATGAGGTGGAACTCCAGGGTCTTCCCCACCATGTCGGACTTCAACCCGGTTTCAACCCGGTCCTCGTCCATCACGCTGTTGAGGGCCCAGGCGAGCTTCTCCCTCCTCTTCAGCGGCGCCCACCTGTTGTTCAGGAAGTTGCAGAACACCGCCTGGGGAGTCAATCCTCCCTCCACACATCGGCGGATCCTGGTCAGGACAGGGTCGAAAACTTCCGCCAGCACCGGGACTTCACTCCATATCGACGTGTCGATGCCGGGCAAATTGTCTGGCAGTTCCAACCGCTCATGCTCCTCCACCCTGACGACAATCCAATCTTTCTTCCAGTCATCCCACTTCCCGGAAGGGAACGACCGGAGATACTTGAACGGGCACTTCTTGCGCTTCACGAAGTAGTAGAAGCCAAGGTACCCGTTGCTCTGGCCGGTGGTGTGAACGGTGAAGAAGGTTCGGAAGAGCTCGACGCAGGGGGGGATGCCCACCCACATCTCGCAGAAGTGGACAAAGATGGACACAAGGAGAATGGAGTGGGGACCAAGGTGGTATAGCTACAGACCATAGAAGTCTAGCAGCATCAAGAAGAAAGAAGAAAATGGTGGGATCAGTCCCACCATGGCGTACGAAGAAAAGTACACCATCTCGCCAGCGCGCTCCTTCTCAAAGGGGAGCTCTCCGCCGGCACGGACCGAGCGGCTGAAGAAGTCCGAGGACCACCCCATAAGGGCCCGGACCTTCTTCAAATCGTTGTCGGTCTTCAGGCGACTCTCGCGCAGACCCAACTCCATCGCAGCACAGCTAGGCAAGAGAGGAAGAGCAAAGTACGAGTCGGGAGTTTGAGAGCAAGATCAGATGGGAGGCGTAAAGAACTCCCGACGGTGCGCCCTTTCCTTCTTAAGTAAGCCCTCGCAACGCTTGGATGGAAACTGCAGGGGAGTCGAAAATACTACTCAAGAGTTCAACCCAGCCGATGACAAGGGGGCCCGGGACCACCCCGACGATCAAGTCGAGGTTCTCACCCAGGCGAACGGTTGTCATCACGAGGCGGGAAACCCAAAGGCGGCAGCCTGACAAGGCACGCGGAACCGATACGGTTTTCGTATCGGAAACCGGCGACCTTCAATTGCGTGAGATCCGCACGCCAAAGATCTTATATGCCGCCTGAGGTGTGCCACGCATCGGGATTTAACTGTAAAATCCTGCCAACGGCACCTCCGAAGACCTTTGAAGACCCAGTTCAAGAGTCGCAAAGGTGGACCCACCTCCGATGGAACGACTTCACCCCGGTGACCTTCCTCGGAGGTAGGTCCAGGGGGCCACTGTCGGTACCCTAAAAACCGTACACCCCCTGAGATTACGAAGATCTCAGGGGAAGGATGACTACTCGAGTTGAAGACCCTCGGAGGCCCACTTGTCAGACATGTCCGGACCAGCTTTTCCAACATGGTTAATCCCTAGGTCGCCACGTGTACTACCGAACCGGAGCTACCGCCCACAAGGGGGAAGCACCGGACTGAGTACCGAAACGACACCTCCGGACCTAACCCCTGACCGAGAGAAGCTCCGGACCTGACACGTGTCAAGTAGCCCCGGAGCTTCCTGCTTCCCGCAGCAAGCTCCGGAGCTGCCACGTGTCTAAACATCGGAGCAAGCCGCCTCTAACCTCCGGGAGACCTTGTAACTGCTCCGGATCTTCAAAGGAGAGCCAAGGACTTCAAGACCTGTTTAAATGTCATTAATGCCATATTAATGACACTTAAATGGACGATCTTAACACCTGTAACAGCACTGTCGAAGCCCGTTACAGGATCATTAACAACAATTAATCGTGTATCAATACTAGTAACCGCCAGGGCCACATGTCGGGCCAGGCAGCTTGTAACGGCCTGTCTTTGTACTATAAAAGGACAGGCCGACGATACACAGAGGACAGAGATACATACGGTAGATCATACGTGATAAGCCAATACAACATCAACACCCCCGTGGAGTAGGGTATTACGCTCAGGCGGCCCGAACCACGTAAATCCTAGTGTCTCCAGTGTTAAACCGCAATTCACCTTCTTGAGTCTCCGCGCGCCCACACCGAACTACAAACTCCTTCAACACTTTAGCTGTGTCAGGAGATCTGCCGACTCCAACAGTCGACAATAGCATACATAAGATTTCCAACGGCAATAGAATATGGAATACGAGACATGTACTCTCTATCTTCTTCATTATCAGGACATTGCAAAGATGACAACTTAAAATGTGAAGCAAATGGTGTAGGAACGGGTTTGCAATTATTGAAATTGTACCTTTCAAGCACTTTCTCAAAGTAACTTTTCTGAGATAGAAATATAGTACCAGCAAGACGATCACGTTTAATTTCCATCCCAAGAATCTTTTTAGCTGGTCCAAGATCTTCCATATCAAATTCATCACTAAGTTGAGCTTTCAATTCATCAATTAGTTACTTTTCATGAGAAGCAATAAGCATATCATCAACATAGAGCAATATATACACAAAAGATCCATTGGAAATCTGCTTCAAGTAAATGCAATGATCATAATTGCTTCTAGAATAACCATGTGTAAGCATAAATGAGTCAACCCTTTTATACCACTACCTAGGAGCTTATTTCAAACCATAAAGAGATTTCTTCAAATGATATACTAAGTGCTCTTGGCCAGGAGCAGAAAACCTCAGGTTGTGTCATATAAATCTCCTCATCTAATTCTCCATGAAGAAAAGCAGTTTTGACATCACGTTGCTCTAGCTCCAAATCAAACATAGCAACAATTGCAAGCATAACTCGAATAGAAGAGTGACGAACAACAGGAGAGAAAACCTCATTAAAATCAATACCTTCCTTTTGTTCAAAATCTCTCACAACTGGACGAGCTTGAAATCTTGATGGTTCAACTCCAGGTACACCCTCCTTATTTTTATAAATCTACTTGCACTTTAAAAGTCTTTTACCTATAGGAAGCTCAACCAAATCCCATGTAGAATTCTTTTGAAGGCTCTCAAATTCATCATTCATAGCAACTAACCATTGGGATGAATTATCACATAAGATAGCTTCCCAATAAGAAGAAAGTTCAAATGCACCATTAGTATCTTGAGCAATAATGAAAGCATAATGAGCCATACTATCAATGTCACGATATCAATGTGGCAAAACGATATTCCTTCCAGGTCTATCAATCGCAATACTGTGATTGTCAATAACAGGAGGTGCAGGAGTAGAAAGTGATTGTGTAGTATAAGAAGCAACAAAATCATCATTAACAGGTACATCTACCTCAAGATTTTGAACAGTAGTTTCAGGTATAGGTGTGGGTGAAGAACTAGTAGTAATACCTCCAGCAGATTTAAATGTACTTTCATCAAAAGTAACATCACAACTGACAATCACCTTTCTAGAATCAAGACAATATAAACGATATTCTTTGACACCACAAACATAGCCAACAAAAATGCATTTTTGAGCTCTTGGCATAAGCTTTCCATTGTTAACATGAGCATAAGTGGTGCAACCAAAAATCTTAAGGTTGGAATAATCAATAGGTTTACCTATCCATACTTCTTCTAGAATTTTGAAATCAATCGCTGAATTAGGAGCGCGATTAATCAAATAACATGCCGTAGAAGCAGTTTTAGCCCATAAACTTTGTTTTTCCCATAAACCTGCATTAGAAAGCATACAACAGGCCCTTTCCAGAATAGTACAATTCATCCTTTCTGCAACACCATTTTGCTGAGGAGTACCTGGAACAGTTCTATGTCTAGCAATACCATGATCAGCACAAAATGAATCAAACTCACCACTGCAAATTCCAATCCATTATCGGTCCTTAAATTCTTAATTTTTTTGCCAGTCTGATTTTCAACTAAAGTTTTCCACAACTTGAACGTAGGAAAAACTTCATTTTTATACTTCAAGAAATAAGCCCAAACTTTGCGAGAAAAATCATCAATAAACGTGATCCTATACTCACGACCTCCAATTGAACAATGAGGAGCAGGACCCCAAAGATCACAATGAGTATAATCAAGTATTCCTTTAGTGCAATGAGTTGATAAAGAGAAAATGACCCTCTTTTGTTTGCCAAAAACACAATGTTCACAAAACTCCAATTTACCAATATCGTCCAAATAACCTCTCTTATGCAAGAGATGCATACCTTTTTCACTCATATGACCAAGTCTCATATGCCATATCTTCGTGTTTAATGTGTTGGATGCAATAGAAACAGCTGCAGTACCTATAACTGTGGATGCTTGCAAATAATAGAGATTATTCATACGATTTGCCTTTAAAATCACACAGTTACCTTGAGAGACCTTAAGAACACCATCATCAGCAGAAAATTTGAATCCCATTGCTTCTAATGTGCCCAAAGAAATAAGATTTCTCTTCATTTTTGGAACATAACAAACATTGGTAAGGGTCTTCAAAGTGCCATCATGGACTTTAATTTGAATAGAACCAATTCCAATAATTTCAAGTGAAGATTCGTCACCAATAATAATATCACCATCATGAATATTAGAATAATCAGAAAACCACTCTCTATGCGAGCAAATGTGAAAAGAGCAAGCCGAATCAAGAACCCAAGCCATACGCTTTTCAACATTAGAGGTGACCATAATTGACTCCCCACTATCCAAATTCTCAGCAATACTAGTTTCAGCAGAAGATTTATCCAACTCTTTCTTTTTCTTTCTTTCTTCATTATTTTCAGCTTAAAATATTGGGAGATCTCATGATTATCAGCTTTACAATATCGAGAAAAAATGTTGGATTTACGATTCCTAGACTTAGATCTTGATCTTGATTTAGTAGAATTGTCTGCTTGTTGAGTTCGACTTCGAACAATGAAACCCTCACCCTTTGACTCAGAACGAGAATCACAATCAAATTTCTCCTTAGACAACAAATTTGACTTAACATTCTCAAAACTGAGTGAGGTATTATTTTCATAAAGCATAATTTCTTTAAAATGCCTAAACGAAGGGGGCAAAGAAACATCTAACAAAATTGCCTTATCCTCATCATAAGTTTTCATATCCAAACTTGCAAGATCAACACAAATTGAATTAAATTCAGCAAGATGCAATTGAATAGAGGTACCTTCCGCCATGCGAATAGTGTACAGACATTCCTTAAGACGAAGCTTATTTGCAAGACTTTTAGTCATATAAAGCTCTTCCAATTTCTTCCACAATTCCGCGGCTGATTTTGCATTCAAGACTTCACGCAAAACATCTGTAGACACACTGAGGTGCACGGCGGACAAAGCTTTTTCATCAAGTTCCTCCCATTTATCAGCTGACATATCATTAGGCTTATTATTTAAAGCCTTGCGCACGCCCAACTGAGTAAGAACGGGCTTCATCTGAATCTGCCATATAGAAAAGTTGATTTTTCCATCAAATTTTGGAATATCCAATTTAGTAGACATGGCGTGCAATAAATACATAGGGAAAAATAAATCTGGTATACTCCCTGTGTAGATATAGCAGAAATCCAGAAATCAGCACGTTGTTGGGTAACCTCAGCCGTGTGCCTTTAGCGAAGACCCCAAAAGTTGGTTTTCTTCAGGTGAGACGATCTGCAGCAGGAACTTGGTAGCCTTGATCCTTGAGTGGAGCTGTTCACGTGAGGCAACCAGGAGCACCTGGAACTTTGTGTGGAGCAGTGATGTAGATGCAGACCCACACAAAAAACAAGCACGGAAATCGAGAAGTAGCAAGAGCAGACGTGCTTGGTTCTGTTCACAGTAGCAGCAGATCAATGCAAACCTGATGATTTTTCTTGTTACGCGTGGAGACAACACAACACAGTACGAGGCTCTACTGCGGTTGAGGCAGAGTGATTCACTGGACGCGCAGAGGAGGCCGTAGAATAAAGACGCACACGGCGGCAATGGCGGCCGAAGTGATCCGCGCGTGGCGGCGTACGACGAAGCGATGACATAGGTTGGAGGTGACGGATGAAGCCTGGTGGCGGCAGCGCACCAAAGGAAAAATAGATCTGATCGTACAGCTCTGTATACCACTTATTATGGAAAAGGGGACACAAAATTTAACGTGGAAAAAACTTCCCAAAGTGGAGGAGAAAAAACCACGGGAAAGAGATCTATTATTAGACTTTAGGTACAAGTACATGGATGACCTATATTTATAGGTGTGGGCATATAAGAGGTAGAGTCATATCCCAACAAACACCATTCTGTTGTGGGCTGTATGGTGTGCTATATTGCTACTCAATCCTTCCTCCCTCCAGTAGGCTGCAAACTCGAGTGAAGTGAACTCTCTTCCTCTATCCGTACAGAAAATCTTCAATCTTTCACCAGATTCCATCTTCGATCGAGCTTTGAACTCCATTGTAGCCTCTGCTGCAGTCTTTTGATGACAGAGGTTTTACCCACATGTATCTGCTTTTGTCATCAACAAAAAGCAGGAAATATTTATTGCCTCTGGGTGTGAGTGGTGCAATTGGACAACATAAATCCCCATGCAGCACCATATTTTTCTTTGCTCGGTACACTCCTTTCTCTGGAAATGTCACACACTTCTCTTTTCTATGAGACATGGCTCACATAGTTGGTCCAGATGACATATTAGAGGCATACCTCTAACCAGACATTCCCTTGACATCTTCCTCAAGGCAGCAACATTTACATGTCCAAAACGTGCATGTCATTGCCATGTTTCTGCATTGCCTTTGACAGCCAAGCAGTTCTCATGCTCCAAAATAATGTTGAGAACATAGAGTCTGTTTTCCCCATGCATTTCTTTATATAGGAGCCGTCCTCGAGGCTCATACACCTTCATTACTCCTCCATTGATATCAACCTGATATCCATCCTCATCCAGTTGTCCCACATTGATGATGTTTGTGGTCAACTGGGGAATGAAGTAAACTCCTTAAAAATTATGTTCTCACAATTCTTGCACTGAAAATTGACTATACCTCGTCCTTCAATCCTCACCATCAATTCACCTTTGAAATGAACTGATGCAAAGACATCCGGATCCAGCTGCGCAAAGGCCGCCCGACATCCAGACATGTGATTTGTGGCGCCAGTGTCTAGCACCCAAGTTTTCATGTCTTGCTACTTCACATCTCCGAGATGTGCCAGTCACTTTCTTTACGGACCTGAATCTTGGTCGGATAATCCCCCTGGCTTCCACTCCTTCGATTTCTTCTTGCCTTCAAGATTCAACCTTGTCCCCGCAATGCAATGGAGCTTCACGTTGCAGTTTGCTTTCCTTAGTCAGAGCTTCTGATGGAATCAGCAAAGGGGGGACAGGTGATGGCACCAACGAAGATTTCAAAACAAGGAGGGAAGCTTCTTCTTCATCTTTCATCACATGGGCTTGTTCTGGCCCAACTTTCCATACCTTCTACACTCATCACTGCTGGGCCTGTTTGGGTTTCTGGATGACCCATCATGAGCAAAGCCCTTTATGTCACCACGGCTTCTTCCTCGCCACCTTCTTCCTCCACCACGACGACCCCCGCCGCTACTACCTTTCCCGGAGTTGCGATTCTCCGTTTCACGCTTCTTGCATTGAGCTTCCCATTCTTGTTCTGTCAGATAAAGATGGCCCTCATGATGCATTTCCGATGGCGGTTCGTCGAAAGCATCTTCTGCCGCCTTCAGCCTCCCTGTAAGATCAGCTACGGTGAGCGATAATACGTCGAGCAAAGTGGTAATTGCTACCACAACCTGTCTGAAATGCCGTGAAACACTTTGAATCATCTTCTGCAGCACTTAAATTTCTTCAATTTTGTCTCCTAAAGCAGTGAGCTTTGATGCCATGCTTGAGAGGCGCAGCGCATGAAATCCTCAACCAATTCACCCTCCTTGAACGTGCAACATCAAATTGACGTCGCAGATTCTGAGTTGTGGTTTTCCTTACTCGATCATCACCAATTGTAATGGTGGCGATGGTCTCCCACGTTTCCTTCGCCATCTCCTTGTCGACGATTACCAACCACATCTCCGGCGGCACGGCGCTGCAGAGCGCATCAAGCGCCTGTATGTCTTCATGTGGTTCCACGTCGCCAGTCTCAATTGCATCCAAGAGCAATCGAGCCTTGAGCTTCACCCACATGAGCATTGCCCAATCTGAATAATTCGTCTTTGTGAGCACGGGGTAGCTAGTCCCGCCGCTCACTTTGCGAATTACTCTCTGCACTGAGCTACTAGTCACTTCACCAGAGTTGTCGTCGCTCTTCCCGCTGACATTGCTGCCCTTGCCACCGATCTTCCCCATTAAAACGTACAGGGGTGCGATTTCAACGACGACTTGCCGCGATCTGCTCCCAGCTCGTCGCCGGCTCTGATGCCACTTGTCAGCACCGATCGCTCTCTCATGAAGGTTGCAGGTGGCCTGTTTTGATTAGGTTGAGCACTCACCCGACGCAGGAAGAACACACGATGGTTTTGTGAAACCAAAGAACTGCCATTACTCTGTTTTTCACTGAATATATATGAAGCTGAATACAAACCGACTCCCATCCCGATCGTGCTCTCCCACGATCAGTCGTGAACCACACTGACGACCAACTGAACACCACCCGACTTGCTCACGGGTTAGCAACCATCCGACTGAGCTCACAGCTACACACGATTACAGACACTAATCCTAGCAGGACTCTAAATACGCCAACTGAACGACACTAAATAAACTGACAAAGATTACATTTATTGAAATGCTATTTTTCAGGCGCCTGAAAATAAGGGAAGTTTCAGGCGACCATAGGATCAACTTTGAGATTTGTGCACTAGTCAGCTATATCTTCTACAACCCTAATCCCCGATTCAGGGTCCCGATGGGCGGCGGCGTCCCCGGTTTGATCAGTTTCTTCAGATGGGCGGCTGCGGACCTTGACCTGTGGCGGCGCGCTCCCCGGCGACGGTGCAGCACCCCCGGCGGTCGCACGTCGGCGGTGGCGGCGGCTGCACGTCTTCCCCGGCGGCGGCACGTCTTCTTCGAGGGCGGCGCGTCTTCTTTGACGGCGGCGCTTCCTTTGGCCGTGGTGCCGCCCTCCGAGCAGCGACGTCGGCATCGTCGACAGCAGCGGAGGCCACGCGGGCCGCGCTCGGCTGCAGCGGCAGCGGCGGCGCCGGCCACTGTCGCCGGAGAAGATGGTAAGTTTCAGATTTTTAATTGTTATTTCGTAATTGTTAATCCGTAATTGTAAGTTTATGTTAATTGTAAAACAATCAAACAAAAAAAATTGTAATTGATTGAACTATACAATAAAGGTAAATGATTAATTACAATATTTAGTGATTGATGACTGTAATTAACTCTTAATGACTGCCTGATTTTTTTCCAAATTTCAAACACATGAAGAATATACGAACCTTTACATTTAACATGGATTGGCTCGGCCCGGCTCAAAAGAGCCTTCAGCGGCCTGAGGCGCGCTTTGGGCCAGCGCGACCTGGTGATGGCCTCCGACTCCGCACCAGTGTCTACCACACCACCATCACGGTAGGAGCCGGAGGTACACCGTGCCCATGCATGCAACCCTTGTTCACTGATCGATGGGGTCCGTCCCCACCGCAGGCTGCTGTTCAGGCAGGGCCTGAGACCAGGATGGGCGGGTTATATATTGTATTGGACAATCAGCTCAACTAGTCGCATGCGTGTCTAGAAATGAAGAAAATGGGACAAAGATAAACACAAGAGAACCTATAGCCGGCACCAAATAATCATCTCTGATATTTCTCCCCACCATGGAATTACTAAAACCGAAATGCTATCCGTCGGGTGCCTGAAATGTCCTCCGATTTCAGGCACCGCGGAGCAGGCCGCACCGGTTGCCTAATTCAGTCATTAGTTTTAAACTTGTTTAATTTGTAAGGAATATGTTTGTTGTAAAATACTCAAATAAAATAATTTTGTGATTGATAGACAATAGAATAGTCAAATAAAATAAAAATAATATGTTAATTACAATGATTATTTGTTAATTACAGTAATTAGTTGTTAATTAGTCATTGTCTGATTTTTTACTAAATTTCAGGCACTGAAATTTAGATAGACCTTATTAAAACTAGCTAGCGTCTATCGATCATTTTGCTTGTTCATTTGATTCTGGATGACAAACACCAACAAAATGATTAGATAGCTACTGTTGTATATCAACTTCACAAAATCACAAGCATTTCACACTACTATAAGAAGCATTTTCACAGGCGCCTCGATTTTTCAAACACAGACGGTCTGTAAAAAAAATGCGACTGTGATGATGAATGATATAATAACCGTCTGTGATAACAGAACATCACAGACGGATTTTAAAAAACAACCGCACAAGCGGATTTTAAAAAAACAACCGTCTGTGTAAATACATGATTTTCTCAGGCGGCTATTAATTAAGAACCGTCTATACTATAGCAAACTTCACAGACAGTTTTTAATTAAACACCGCTTGGGTAAATACATGATCACGGGCGATCACTGGTTCAATCATCACAAACGATTTTTGTTGAAGAACTGTCTGGGAAAAGTCATTATTTTCATAGGCTGCTTGTTAGTTAAGAACCGACTGTGATGCTAATAAGGTCCTGTCAAGCTAATCCATGTACAACAAGCTCTTTTAGATACAAGTAACACCCGTGGCTCATCATTTGGATTGTTGAAAGCCTCAAATTAAAGTCTGACGATTCTTGGAAGGATTTTCTCATCCATTTGAACGATTTCTTTCCCTCCTATCCATTTGAAAACTTAGGAAGATGCTCATTTCTCAGTTTTAATGCCTAAATATATTGACTAAAAATCAGTACCTACTCTCTTAGTGCTTCACACAGGCAAGGAAGCAAACAACTTTAATCACAAATCTTGTTTTTACCTATTCATAGGGATTTGACCTTAATCTCTCAAGCATAGATTTATCAATAAGTGAAGCTTCCTTATCACACATGTTAATGGCAGTTATAAGCGAAGGATGTGCCGAAGCTAACAGAATCTGAATTGGACTGAAGATAAAGAGATCCTGTATATGTGTGGCAATGTCCAGGTTAGACAACATGAAACTATGATGGCAACCTTCAACAACATGAAAAGTGATGTTAAGGTTACGCTTGCATCAACCAAGGTATGTTGTGAGGGTATAACACTTGTTTGGGCAAGTATAACCATGATCCTCCAACAAGTGTTATGCCCTCACAACATGCCTTGGTTGATGCAAGCATAACCTTAACATCACTTTTCATGTTGTTGAAGGCTGCCATCATAGCTTCATGTTGTCTAACCTGGACATTGTCACTCATATGCAATATCTCTTTGTCTTCAGCCCCTTCGAGATTTTGTTAGCTTCAACACACCCTTCACTTGTAACTGCCATTAACATGTCTAATGAGGAAGCTTCACTTATTGATAAATCTATGCTTGAAAGATTAAGGTCAAATTCCTATTAAAAGGGTAAAAATAAGATTTGTGATTGAAGTTGTTCGCTTGTGCGAAGCACTAAGAGAGATAGTACTGATTTGTAGTCAATATATTCAGCCATTAGAACTGATAAAGTAGCATCTTCGTAAGTTTTTAAAATGGAGAGAACAGAAAGAAATCTTTCAGGACTTGTTTGGGTGTACTCAATCTAATTGGATTGAAGTGGATTGAAGTGAAGAATGAACTAGTTTTCTCCTCAATACACCTCAATCCACTTTTATTGAAGTGGATCCACTCCTATCCAAACAAGCCCTCAAATGGATGGGAAGTATCGTCAATCTTCAATTGAAGCTTTTAACAATCCAAATGATGAGTCCCAGGTGTTACTTGCATCTACAAGAGCTTGCTATGAAGGGATTAGTTTGACAGGAGCTTCAAGAGTTGTGCTTCTAGATGTTGTTTGGAACCAAGCTGTTGGAAGGCAAGCCTGATCATCATAGGTTAGAAGAAATTTATATACACATACTATTTGATAACTTATGAAATAGGTGAAGTTGATAAATATGATAGTCAACAAGCCGAAAATAATCACTTGTCCAAATTAGTCTTCTCTACAGAAGATGAATTTAATAATGTTCAAAACATGCTATCTAAAGTTGAAATGGAGCATTGTTCTAAGTTGATTTCAGAGGATACAAATATATACAATATATATCGTAAATTTGTTCTAGCATTGACATGTTCTCGCATATAGGGTTCCAAATCCTTTTTAATGCTTCTCTCTACGCGCTTGATGTTTTCTGGTTCGGTGAAAAGGTACATCTCTTCATACTGATTATATTCCTCTTCATTATCTCCCACATTCTGGACCCCAACAACATTTTGCTTTCCAGAAACAACTACGTGCATCTTCCCAGTTTCTGGATCTTGTACATAAAAAACTTGTGCAACAAGATCGGCGAGAACCCACAGGTCATCTTTATAACCCACTTTGTTCAAGTCTACCTATGTCAGCCCGTAATTGTCCACTTTCACACCATCAGGATGTTTGCCCCATTGGCACTTAAATACAGGTGTTGAAGTGTACAATTGACACTTCCCATGGTACTACTTAATTCGTAGCCTGCGGATTCTTGATTGGTTGGGGTGTGTGAGATTTGGACAAGATGATGACATGAGAGATTTATGTGGTTCGGGCCGCTTGAGCATAACACCCTACTCCACGGGTTGTGTATTGTATGTATGAAAATGTCTCTGGCGCTTGTGAGCGTGTGAGCTTGCCTCCCTGTGTATCGTTTGATGCAACCCTTTTATAGTCTAAGGGCTAGTCGTTACATCACTTGCCTGGCCCGACATGTGGCCCTGAGATAGTTAACTGTCTAATACACAATTGTTGAATATTAAGCGTGGTTAATGGGGTGATAACGCGCCTTAATTATGGCGTTACACCTATTAATAGTGTACTAATCGTGTGTCATTAATGTGGCATTAATGACATGTAGTCAGGTCTTGTAACTGTCGCTTTAACTGTCCCTTGAAGGTCTGAGTTGTTGGAGATCTCTTTGTCTTCTGTTGAAGTCCTAGCTTTGGAGGTTCGAAACATGGTAGCTCCGGAGCTTCCCGTCGTGGGGAGGTAGGCCCGGAACCACTATACACGTGGTAGCACATGAGCTTCCCTCTATTGGGTGTTAGGTCCGGGGTCACTGGACACGTGGCAAGACCGGAGCTTCCCTATGACGGGTGTTAGGTCCGGCCTTGTGATACACGTGTCAGTGTCAGAGCTACCAAAACGAGGGAGGCAGGTTCAATACTATGCAACATTTGTGGCCTTCAGAGGTCTTCAACTTGAATGGGGGGAACTCCTTAGCTTTTCTTGCAGTATCATGGGGTACCTGGTACACAGGGTACCGACAGTGACCCCCAGTCCCACGTCTGGGAGAAACCCTTTGGGTTAAGTTATTCTACCGAAGGTGGGGCCATCTTTGATTCCCGCGCTGCGACTTCAAAGGTCTTCTGATGTTCCGTTGGGGAGATGCTTTGTGGTTAAACCATCGCCATGTGTCTTCTTTTGAATGTGGCTATTGAGATCTTAGCATGCGGATCTCACACAATTGAAGGTCACTGGCTCCCGATGCAAAAACCGTATTAGTTCCGCGTGCCTTGTCAGGCCGCCGGCCTCGGGCTTCCAACATCCCGTCATGACAACGATTCGTCTTGGGTAATAGCTTCGACCTTTCCGCCAAAGTGGACTCGAGCCCATTCGTCATTGGCACGGTAGATTTTTGAAAGCGTAACCTCGGTCCCATTGCGGTTTCCATCCAAGCGTTGCGGAGGCTTACTCAAGAAGGAAAGCTCGTACGGTTTGAGGACTCTTCACGCATTCAATTGAAATCGCACTCAAAGCCTCCCAACCCCCGCATAGCCTTCCAACTTTTGCTCCACTTCGCCGCGGTGGAGTTGGGTCTTCCGCGCAGCAAGGTCAAGACCGACGAGGAGATGGCGAGTGTCCGGACCTCATGGGTTGGTCCAGCGACTCCTGCAACAAGGACATCCACTTCGGCAAGCTCCCCTTCAAGAAGGAGCGCACCGGAGATATGGTGTACTTCTTGACGTATGCCATGGTGGGTCTGATACCACCTTTCTCAAGCTTCCTCTTGATGTTGCTAGATTTCTACGGCCTCTAGCTTTATCATATCGGCCCCCACTCCCTCTTGCTAGTGGCAAATTTTGTCCACATCTATGAGATGTGAGTGGGCGTGCCTCCCTGCATCGAGCTGTTCCGAACCTTCTTCATGATCCACTCCACTGGCAAGGGCATGGAGCTCATCGGTTTCTACTATTTTGTGAAGCGGAAGAATTGCCCCTTCAAGTACGTGAAGTCCTTCCCCTCTGGCAAGTGGGATGATTGGAAGAAGTCTTGGGTGATCATCACTGTGGAGGAGAATGAGAAGCTGGAGCTGCCCAAGGGCCTTCCTGATGTCGACACTGATGCTTGGAACATAGTTCTGGAGCTATCGAATGCGTACAAGACCATCCTAGAAAGGATCAAAGAATGCATAGAGGGAGGATTGACCCCCCCCCCCCCCCAAATGGTCTTCGGCAATTTCTTGGTGAACATGTGGGCCCCGCTGAAGACTAGGGAATGGCCTGCATGGGCATTCAATACTGAGATGGATCATAACCGAATTGAAGTCGGTTTGAACACAAACTTGGACGATGAAGCTTTGAAGATCCATCTCAAAAAACGTCAGAATGGAGGTATCTCCCGCGACGTCCTGACTCCGCCGGCTGCCTTCCTGCCTTTGAACATGGTTCTGGAGGTGAGCAGGGAGATACGGAGGAGAATGCAAGCATTGGACGACTTGGGCATGGTGGAGAAGCACCCTATCTCCAGGGTTGCGATCCTCGGAGTTTTTGAGAGGGTGATTACCCCTACCGCGAGCCAGAAAGTCGATTACGCTGACAAGGGCAAGGGTAAAGGCAAGGAGCTAGCCAAATCCTCTAGTCGAAAGAGAAAGTTGAGGCATGCTGATGGGAGCCACGTCAGGTCAGCTCTGACTACAACTGCTCCTTCTCCCTGACGAGGTAGATATTTGGTGGTCTCGCCTCCTCCGGTGCAGGCGTCCTCAAGGGGAACCAGCTCCGGCAGATCAACTCCGGCTCCGGTGCCAGCTTTGGGCTCTGGGTCCAGAGGTCCTTCCCAGCTGAGGGAGGTCCCAGCTGAGTTGATGTCGAAGACGGCGACAAGTTCCGGGCAGCAATCAGGAGCTCTGGCCACGCCGACCGCAGCGGGCTCTGGCTCCGATCACCCAGTGAAGAATTTCCACGCCAGTTGGAGCGGTAACCTTCCAAGGTAGACATTGCGTCCTCATATTAAGTTGCTGTTTTTGTTTTTCGTCTTGTATTGAATATTTCGATTCTTTGTTTGCAGAGCAACGAGTAAGGGCTTGTAAGCTCCGATGCCCGGCCCACCAACTAAGGCTGCGCAGGTGGAAGTTCCAGCGCTGACCCCTACGCCTCCTAGGTGGTGGCTGAGGTCACGACAGCTCCGGCGCCGGCTATCATGGATCCAGATCCTGAAGAGACACCAGAGGCTCCCGTGGTAGCACCGGACCACAGGGAAGACATTTGTGAAGATGCGCCGACAACAGTAGTGCCGGTGGCTGAAGCTATGGTGCAAGACACGAAGATAGTGGAAGCTCCAGCAATTGAGCCAGAGGCAACTGAAGCTCCAACTCTTTGTGCCGAAATTTGTTGAAGAGCTGGCAATCGAGCCGGAGGTGCCCGCAGTCCCGACCTTTGTGTCGGAGATAGTTGAAGCTCCAGCCTCCATGCCGGAGTCAGTTGATGTTCTGGCGCCTAAGCCGGAGGTGAAGGGGGCTCCGGACGAAACTCCAGCGTTCGCCCCAGAGGTGATAGCTCCGAAGGCGCCCATGTCCGAGCCAGAGCACCCAAAAGAGTCTATGGAAGGCCCTCCACCCGCTGAGCCAATGGTGGAGATTTCGGCGGGGGAGCCTTCATCATCAGTTCTAGCAGTTCTGGAAGTTGAAATTCCTCCCACGGGGCCTTCCTCGGCGACAGTAGAGGCTGAGGCACTTGCTGAGGGCGGCGCTAGTGCCGCAGGACCACAAGGGACCACACTTTTGGCGTAGGACCACATTTTTGTTCTTGAAGACCCGCCGAAGTCGCAGGAGATGACCCCAGCAGGTTCGGAGCCTATTCCCTTGGTGTTGTCTATTGACAATGCCTGCTTGAGACTCCAACAGGGCCAACTCGCCTTTGACCACGACAGCAAGGTCCTCGAAGAAGAGCGCCACACCTTGAAGCATTGGCGCAACAGGCTTGACTTCGAGACCAAACTCGCGCAGACGAGGCTTGCTGATCAGAAGGACCAGAGGTGGGGCCATCTACGATTCCCGCACCGCAGCTTTAAAGGTCTTATTATGTGCCGTTGGGGCGATGCTTCGTGGTTAACCATCGCCACGTGGCTTCTTTTGAATGTGGCAGGTGAGATCTTAGCGTGCGTATCTCACAAAATTGAAGGTCGCCGGTTCCCGATGCAAAAATCATATCTGTCGATGCGTACGAATGACACTTTCCCTGGTACTACTAAATTGTAGCCCGCGGAGGTTCTTGTGTCGGTTTGGGCACGCGGAGATCTTAGACACGATGGTGACATAGATGATTTACGTGATTCAGGCTGCCTGAGCGTAATACCCTACTCCATGGGGTGTGTGTTACCGTATTAGAGATTTGCTGGTGCTTGCGTATGTATGAGCTTAATCGTTTTGTACCATGTAGCGCATCCCTTTTATAGACCAAGGGATGGCTGTTACATGGGTTGTCTGGCCTGACATGTGGCCCCGACAATTATTCTTGCCTAATACACAATTAAGTTTGTTTAAGCACCCTAATAACGTGATAATCCACCTTAATGGTGGCGCTACCAGTATTAAGGGTCTTCTGATCGTACGTCATTAATATTGCATTAATGGCACATAATCAGGTCTTGTAATTGTAGCAATAAGTGACCTTTGAATGCTTATGCCTTTGTAGATTCGTCTGTAATCCCGTTGGTAGTGTAGGTCCAGAGGCTCAACACATGGCGGCTCTGGAGCTTTCCCTCGCGGGGAGGTAGGTCTGGAGCTACTATACATGTGGAGGCACAGGAGCTTCCTTCAAATGGGGGTTAGGTCCGGGGTCACTGGACATGTGTTAAGCGCTGAGCTTCCCTATGTAGGGTGTTTAGCTCCAGTTTTATACTATACATGGTAATGCCGGAGCTACCCATATGAAGGAGGCGGGTCCAGTGCCGTGTGACACGTGGGGCCTACGAAGATCTTCAACTTTGACAGGTGGAACTCTCTTGCACTTCTTGCGGTATCATGGGGTGCCCGGTATGCAGGGTACTGACAGTGGCCCCCGGGCCCACATCTGGGAGAAACCTTTTGGGTTAAGTAATTCTACCAGAGGTGGGACCATCCTCGATTCCAGCGCTGCAACTTCAAAGGTTTTCTGATGTACCTTTGGGGCGATGGTCTGGGGTTGAACCCTCGCCGCATGGCTTGTTTTGAATGCGGCAGATGAGATCTTTGAGTGCGGATCTCACGCAATTGAAGGTCGCAGTTCCCAATAGGAAAACCGTATCGGTTCTGAGCGCCTTGTCAGACTGCCGCGCTCGGGCTTCCCATCGCCCATCATGACAATGGTTCGCCTGGGGTAATAACCTTGACTTCTTCGTTGGGGTGGTTCGGGCCCATTCGTCTTTGACGGGGTAGGTTCTTTGTAATGTGGACTTGCTCTCGTTGCGGTTTCCATCCAAGCGTCGTGGAGGCTTACTTAAGACGGAAAGTCCACACAGTTTGAGGACTCTTTACGCTTTTGATCATTCTCGCACTCAGAGCCTCCCAAACTTTGCCTAAAAGTCTTGTGGTGATTATCAGTGGATCTTAAAACAAAAGGGTTAGTCCTCTCCTCCTCTCCCGTTCCTTACTATTTTTTACTTTAGATCTTCTTTGATTGAAGTTGGCTTGCGGTGATTATCAGTGGCTCTGAATTTCTTTGATTTAGCTCTTCTTTTCCGTATGTAGATGTCATTAGATCGAAGTTGGATGTATGGGTCGTGCCTTTGCAATGAATATATC
Organism: Tuctoria greenei; assembly: GCA_036927565.1. Lineage (NCBI taxonomy): Eukaryota > Viridiplantae > Streptophyta > Magnoliopsida > Poales > Poaceae > Tuctoria > Tuctoria greenei. The sequence goes on along the minus strand of JAYESD010000003.1, from coordinate 82,377,729 downwards.
CAAGGGGTAGATGCATTTCTTGCTTTCGCAAAGAAAGACATGTTGGACAACATTAGAGGGACTATTTGTTGTCCTTGCAAACACTGCAAGAATGAGAAGAGATATCGCACAGATGAAGTGTTGAGGTCACATTTGATCGCGCATGAATTCATGGTGGATTATTGATGTTGTAACAAACATGGGGAGGAAGGGCTAAATGAAGCAGAGATGAAGATTCATATCTGGAGAGGGAGGTCCCTACCAGTGTCCAAGAAGATCACGACAAGGATGTGAACGAGCCAGATATATCAGGGTTCACCAATGACAACATTGAGTTTCAGGTGCATAACATAGAGGAGATGGTACGCAATGTCGAGAGACATGGCTACGATGATTGGTACACTAATGGTGAACTTGCAAATTACAAGAAGATGATCGAAGACTCGAAGAAGCCATTGTATTATGGTTGTGCGGCTAAGTACACTAGACTGTTTGTGATGGTAAAACTTTTCCCGTTGAAGGCGAGCAACGGATGGAGTGATTTTAGTTTTAAGGAATTGTTGACGCTCCTTAAGGACATGTTACCCCAAGGCAACATAGTCCCTAAGACAGTTTATGAGGCAAAACAGATAATCTGTCCACCGGGTTTGGAGGTGGAGAAAATCCACACATGCAAGAATGATTGTATTTTATATTGTGGACCCGAGTACGAAAACCTCGAGAAATGCCCTATTTGTGGAGTGGACCGATTCAACCGTAGGAAAGACGACGGTGATGACGAGAACTGCAATAGAAGAAAAAGAGGGCCTAAAAAGGTGTTTTGGTACTTTCCTATCATTCCTCGTTTTAAGCGTTGGTTTGCAAACAAGAAGGAGTTAGAATTGTTGCGATGGCACAAAGAGAAGCATAAGCAGGATGCTGGAATGATAAGACATCCTGCTGATGCCACGCAGTGGCGAAACATTAATTCACGAAATTCTAAATTTTCCATTGATCTGAGGAATGTTAGGATTGCAATGAGCACCGATGGCATGAATCCTTTTTGAACAGTAGCACACATAGCACATGGCCAATTGTGCTTACAATTTTGAACCTTCCTCCTTGGTTGTGCAACAAACAAAAATATATTATGGTGTCAGGACTCATACTGGGGCCACAACAACCTGGGAATGACATCGACATTTATTTCAGGCCTCTGGTTGAAGATCTGAAGCAGTTGTGGTACAACGACGGAGTGCAGGCTTGGGATGACAACAAGCGTGAGTACTTTCGCCTCAAAGCCATTTTATTGTGACTGTTAGTGATTCTCCAGCGGCACATAACTTGTCCGGATAGAGTAAGAATGTAGGTTGCAGAGGTCCACATTGTTTAAGAGAAACAAACTCACAGTACTTGAGCGAGTCACAAACAACTGTGTACATGGGACATCGACGCTACATTCTAATGAAGCACCCATTTTGGAGTATGAAGGATAATTTCAATTGTGACACTGAGAAGAGGCATCCTCCAGCTCACATCACGGGTCATGAAGTCTATGAAATGGTCAAGGATATCCATGTCGTCCTTGGTAAGCGCAAAAGGACTGGCAAAAATACTGGCGAAGATGACATGTGGAAAAAGCAATCGATTTTCGGGGAGCTACCGTATTGGAAAGACTTAGACGTCCGTCATTCGATTGATGTGATGCATGTTGAGAAGAATGTGTGCGAGAGCCTACTCGGAACATTGCTTAACACAGATGGGAAAACTCAGGACCATGGACGTGCACGGGCAGATCTAAGGAAAATGGGAATTAGGCCTGAGTTGTGGATCGATGACTCGGTAAAACGAACGGAACTACCCACATTATGCATCACCCTTTCAAAAAATGAAATGTTTTATGGGTTCTCAAAAAATGTGAAAGTACCAATCCGGCTACTCGACGAACGGCTCAAGGCTTATTTCATTTCCAGATCTAAAAGTAGCTCCCGGTGTGAAGTCTCATGATTACCATGTATTGCTTACGCAGATGATTGCTCTTGGAATTTGGAATATCCTACCGGTCAATGTTCAGGAGGCTATAATGAACTTTTGCTTTTTCTTCAATGCAATTGGTCAAAAAGTACTATGTGAAGAAGATCTCGAGTCATTGGAAAAAATGCACTATGAAACTTTATGCTTCCTTGAGATGTATTTTCCACCTGCCTTTTTGGACATAAGCGTCCATTTCACAACTCATCTTATTAAGGAGATAAAGCTACTTGTCCCTGTGTTCCTTCACCAGATGTATGCTTACGAGAGATTCAACGGCATACTGAAGTCCTTCGTTAGAAATCGAGCTTACCCTGAGGGCAGCATGGTACAAGGATACTCTACAGAGGAAGTTGTGGAGTGGGCACTAAACTACACTGACCCGAGTAACCAAATTGGTGTTCCCAAGTCTCGTCACGAGGGGAGGCTCACAGGAAAAGGGACCATTGGGACAAAGGTTATAACTCCAAATTCACATTTATTCTTCTGCGCTTATTTCCACGTGTTGCAACGCATTTCCATTGTGTCAAAGTACCTTGATGGGCACAAGGAGGTGGTGCTTAGACACAATCCTGGCCGCAATGAATCATGGTTAGCAAATGAACATAGGAGAAAATTCATTGGCTGGCTCCGGGATTGAATTTCTCACCCATCGGATACTCAAACAAGTGAATACCTAAAAAAGTTGGATCGTGGTCCTATATTCATAGTTATTACATATCAAGGGTACAACATAAATGGATACACGTTCTACACTGTAGAACAAGGTAAGAAAAGCACGTATCAGAATAGTGGTGTCCGTGTTGATGCTTACAATGCTGCAGGCCAAGACAAAGAAATGTACTATGGTCAAATACAAGAGATGTGGGAGCTTGACTTTCAAGGATTCAAGATTCCTCTTTTCTGTTGCAACTAGGTTGATAGAATCAAAGGTGTTGTACAAGACAAGTACGGTTTCACTATCGTTGATCTGAACCGTCAAGGATATAAGTGGGAGCCTTTCGTGTTAGCAGAACATGTTGCTCAAGTGTTCTATGTTCCAGACACAACAAATAAAAGACTTAAGGTGGTTATACATGGAAAACAACGAATCATCGGAGTCAAGAATGCCATCGATGAGGAAGAGTTTGACCAATTTGATGAGATTCCTCTTTTTGTCACCTCGATGATCAAGCTAAGAATACCATCGGCCAACGAACTTCCTTACTTGTAGAATGGTCACCATGAAAAAGTTAAGAATTTCAAAAAACCAAGACCGCAACGTAAAGTACCAAATTGATTGTGTGTAAATATGTTCAAATATGTGAAAATATGGTCGATTGAGTGTAAAATGGACTTCCATTTGGATATTTGTGTCATATATGCTCAAATGTGTGAAAATATGCCATGTGCTCTATTTCTTATGGAGAAGTACTGATGCCTTGTGTTTTGTTTCTTAAGGAAGCAGTACCAAAATATAGCACTTGCTTTGCCCTAAAAATTGGGAAAGTTATGCGTGACGCGCCTCACAAGTTAATTTGCTCTGCCTACGAAAGTGATGTGAGAGGCGCCTCCTGAAGACGCGTCTGCCAGGAAAGATAATGTGAGACGCGTTTGCAAAAAGCATGTCTCCGATTTAGACCCTTGCTCTGCCTACAAAAGTGATGCGAGACGCGCCTCATGAAGACGCGTCTGCCAGGCAAGATAATGTGAGACGCGTTTCCAAAAAGCTCGTCTCCAATTTAGAACCTTGCTTTTGTCCCACCTCGGTGCTCCAAGCGCGTTGCAACGAGCATATAAGGCGTGGCGTTGCAACGTTTACATGAAGTTCTGCGTGGACGGTCCCTGACAGGGACGGTCCATGCGGAACTTCTCTTTTGTTATTTAGTTTTGGCACGGTCCCACATGTCATCAACGATGAGGTCGGAGTGCTTCGAATTCTGTGCGAATGGCATTACAGCAATAGACGCACATTAATTCAAAAGAAAAGAGACACTCTTTCCGAAAGTGAGACGCGCTTAGCGGTGGCTCTTCTGAGGCGTGTCTGCAATAGTTGTGCTTCGGTACTTTTACCTCTCTCGCACGCTCTCTTCAGAAACTTAGCACAACTTTTCACTTTTCGCGCGCGCTGAGCACTTCTCAACCTAGAAACAGCCGTCGCATCGTCCCCTTCCCCGAAGCACTCCGCCGCGTCGGTCCGCTTCCCCGGAGCTCGTCGCCGCCTTGACACTGCCCTAAGGTACTTTTAACTCTTTCGCACTCTCTCTTTGCAACACTTAGCACAACTTTTCACTTTTCGCGCACGCTAATCACTTCTCGCCCTAGAAACCGCCGTTGTGTCGTCCCCTTCCTCGGAGAACGCCGCCGAGTCGGTCCGCTTCCCGGGAGCTTGTCGCCGCCTGGACAGGTACTTTTATCTCTTTCTCACGCTCTCTTCGAAACACTTAGCACAACTTTTCACTTTTCTCGCGCACGTTGATCACTTCTCAGCCTAGAAATCGCCATCGTGTCGTCCCCTTCCCTGGAGCACACCGCCGTGTCGTCCCCTTCCTCGGAGAATGCCGCAGCGTCGGTCCGCTTCCCCGGAGCTCATCGCCGCCTTGACACTGCTTTCTTGATCATTGTCGCACTGCCGCCATTGACCCTCGACTCCCCGTCAACCAGCTCCGCACGCCCTAATAAGGTTTTTTCGTGCTTTGGTTCGAGTCGAAATAGCGCTTTGGTACAAATGCCATGATAGAATTTGCTCCCTTATGTGACCGTTTGTGCGAATGTGACTGAAATTTGATAATATTTTACAGGATTTCAGTGTTTTTTTGTGAATTTGAAGATGTCTCAGTCGGAGCATCAGCATCATATTGAAGAGGAGGCCCATCAGCAGACTCAGCAGCAGACACATGAAGAGAATGCATATTCCTCTGGTAACACAAGAAAGAAAAGGTCGCAGACAACATGGCTGACAGACGTTGTAACTGTTGACGAGTCCAATGATGAAGGCGTACCTCTGGACCATGATGTGAATACAAGAGTGTGCAGAATTTGTGGTCTAGCTGCTTGGGAAAGGGTGCCGCTAAACCTGGAGAGATTCGATCGCTTGACTGAAAATCAAAAGGATGAACTCTTCGAATGCTCTATCCAACCATATGTTCATTATCCGAAACATATGAAACAAATTGGGAAGAATCTAGCTATGAAGATGATCTATCATGCATGGAGGACCTACAAAACTAAGCTTCACAAGTTTGCGAAGAATCGTGAAACCCCCTTCCATAAGTATCCACATGTGTCAGAAGAGGACTGGATGAGATTTGTTGAAACGTGCGAATCACAAGAATTTGCCAAGAGGAGTGAGTATATGAGGTGGCTCCGATTGCAGATCGAGCTTGACCACCACCTCGACAACACTGGTTATGCCAGTAGAAAAAGGATTTGGGAAGAACAGGATTCAACATTGGACGAGCTAGGTTATCAGAATCCATACGATGGTTTCAGTGGACAGCTGAAACCATTTATGCGTGCTCGTTCACAGCTGCTTGACTCAGGCAATATCATCTTCTACAGCCCGAGCACTGCAAACGTCACTCAGAGAGCCTGGAACCTGAGCAGCGAAGAGGAAAATGGTGAGAGAGAAAATGATGCCCTAACCAAGGCCCTGCAAAGACCGGAGCAACGAGACCATGTTCGTGGTGTTTCCAGCAAGTTGACCTGGAGGGAGGGTTTTCTGGAACACAAAACTACTTATCGGAAGTGAAAAACGACCTCAAAATCACAGGTTGATGTCGAGGAGCCAAAAACACAGCTGATAAGGGAGCTCCTAGGAGACGTTAAGCTAATGCTGGAGGGAGCAGCTATACCAATCCCTAACGTGTTATTCAACGATGACGAGCGTAGGAGCAGCTTTGCTTCAACAGCAGCTGGGGGTGGACAACCAAAGGAGGATCTTCAGGCACCAGCGTTTGGACCTTCAATTGAGCCGGACATGATAGATAACTTGGCTCAGCCAACAACATGCAGCCTTCTGCTAATGGTCGGAGGAATCACTCAAATGGAGGTCGGGAGAGGGCCAGTGTATCCTGATCAGACCATGCATGAAAACATTCAGGTGGACACAACGTCATATCCTGTGGTCAAGGTGGACATGGTGCATGAAAATACGAAAAACCTGGAGCTCGAAGTGCCAACGGATGATACAACGCTGACTATGCGAGATGCAGTTACTAGAAGGGTTCAGTGGAGACCGAGCCTTATTGTTGTTGACCCAGCAGCAGCAACAACTTCCGTGTCGACCGTTTCAATGTCTCCTGAGGCACGTCTGCTTCTGCATCCAAATCCAGAACAGATGGAGCTGTCTCCAATTCCAGAGCTATTGCTGCCTCCATTTATAATGAAGCAGCAAAAGTCTCCAATTGGAGAGCAGTTGCCTTTAGTTACAGAGAACCCGCATCTGTCTCCAACTGTAGCGCTGCAGCAAAACTCTCCACTTGAAGAGCAGCCGCATCGGTCTCCACCTCGCAGTCAAAGCGCCTTGCACCCTACACCTTATCAGTCGCCGGCATAGCGTGTCCACCAAAAGGGTGTGCCGCAGCGACGAGTATCGACGAAGGAAGGTTGGAATAAACCAGTGAAACAGTCAGAACCTAACACGAGGGTGAAGCTATGACGCATGCAAACCCAAAGTGTGAAATGGGAAAGCCAATGTTAACTGCGGCCGCACTTAAACAACTTCCTATACCTTGTGTTCGGCTTCATCAATACTACATGGAAAATTGCAATAAGTGTGATACCATACTAGTGTCATTGAAGGATAAACACTTTCTCTCGGGTGATGGCGCTTTTGTCATCACATGGTCCTATCTCTACGACCTTTTCAACCTCGACGCGTTGGATATCTCCCTAATACATTGCTGCACATTGTAAGTCTCCTCAAAAACTAGGTTCTTCAATACATACTCAATACAAGTGTTATATGTGACAAAATTGGCATTTTGCGTGTAGGCACCAGCAACAACATGCTCGCCATAACACGTGAAACGTGTCTGCTGCATATCTTTACCCGCAAATACAAGCACTTCTGCAAAGGTCGAGCGGCAAAAAGAGGTTATTCAATATTTGGTGAAGGCAATGAAGAAGTACTGTGATCAGGACCCCTAGTCCTACCGTTCAACACGGGTAACCATTGGGTTACCATAGCAATATCTACACGGTACGACCAGGTCTGGTACTGTGACTCCTCAAGGCCAACAGATGAAAAAAACTAGCCAGTGAAAGACCTGGTCATGGAATGTTATCTCTTCTGTTATTGACGAGTAAGTTCCTTCTTCACTTTAGTTTCCTTGCACGATAATTTTACATTAACTGTGAATGTTTTTGTTTAGGGCTTTTGTGCAAGTAAAAGGAAAACACCGACATCTAACACATCATATTGCATTCGATGTCCATCAACAAGCTCCGAGCAACACGTGCAGCTTCCACGTCTGCTTACACATGGCTTTATTTGGAGAGCAAGCTAATTGCAATGTATGTGTATGTGTAAGTGCATTTTTTTACTTTATTACTAATCTTTTTCTAAATCTCATTTTATCTTGTGGTAGGACTACGAACCCGCCTTCAGGAACGTTGAAGGTCATAGCATTGAGCATGTTAGAGACGTCCTATGCAGATTCATCATTTCTGAAACCATTAATTCTAATGAAGAATTTCATTACCCAATAGATGGTTAGGTGAAAGTTATTCTTTGTGTAAATTAGTTACATGTAGCTGGATGAACATGGGAATTTTGTGTAAATAGTTACTTGGTAACCACGATTTACACTTGTTAATATTTGCTTGGTCAATGTGTGTACAATTTGTTAATATTTGTTAATATTTGATTAGTTACATGTTAAGATGGATGAAAAAGAGACATTTGGCTACATATGTTTCTATATGTGTATGTTGCTGACACAGGCAATGCGGCTGCCAAATCTTGGCTAGCTCTAGGATGCAGCCGGGAACCAGCATAATCAGTTGCGGGGACACCTAATAGGAGACGTGCGTCTAGCAGGGAGCGTCTCTTGTGAGTGCCACACTAAAGTTGCCTGTATACAATCCGCGACACGCTGTAACAGAGATTGTCTTGGATTACCTACTTAAAGGAGACAAGCTTTTTAATAGCCCGTCTTAGATCAATCAACGAATGTGCGATCGGCTGTAATAAAGAATGTCTCGAATCAATCAACATATCTGCGACACGCTTCATAAGAGTGTGTCTCTCATTCAGAATGATGGGCGACACGCACCATGCGCGTCTCCAATGACCTTGCAAAGCCCCTCTGTTATGACTCATCGAATGGAGACACACTACTTTTGAGGGTGTCACACACCTAGTATGACCGTCGACGAGTCTTGCCGCCCGTCTCTGATGACAATGTAATGCGAGATGCGACGACGGAAATGCATAGTTTGTTCATCTCCCTTCTTCATTCAGGCACGTCTCGTATGAGCCTTTCTTACGTAGTGGGTCAAGATCTGATCGTAAATCATGTGTCGAGAGTCTCGACACAGTATGGGTGCATCGCGCCCCGAAGGGCAGCGATGTCACCTGTTGAGATACAGCATATCTCCGGTGCTGTGATACATGAGGACCAAGTCTTCCAGACAAGGTCCTATGTTGAGTCGGTGCCAGCCCCGAAGCGTGAGGACCTTGGTTGCTGATGGCATCAGCTGTGGTTGCAACTAGATGTTGCACATCAGCCCGCCGCTGCTCCATTGCACCCTGAGGTGCTCCGGGTGCTGATGGGCGCTCCAGCAGAGTACGCGTAGCAATCAACGCAATCTCAGGGTTGTTGTTCACCGATGTTGTGACCGATGCGAGTACTCCATCCTGCTATCTAGCATTGTTTTCCGGAGCAGATGGTGGTGGTGGTGGCATGACACCCACCGGAATATCGGCAACTGCTAGTTGTTGAATGTTGGAGGGATTCCCTCTAGCAAAATGTGCAGCATTGTTGCCGTTAGATGATCCTGCGGCTGAGTTCACCATCTTGTGATCTCAGGTACCCCTACCTGGCGCACCAAATGTCGAAGCGTACGAAGGACACTCCCCCCGGTACCACTAAATTGTAGCCCGCGAAGGTTCTTGTGTTGGTTTGGGCGCGCGAAGATCTTAGACAAGATGGTGACACAAATGATTTATGTGGTTCGGGCCACTTGATCGTAATACCCCACTCCACAGGGTGTGTGTTACTGTATTAGAGATTTGCTAGTGCTTGCGTATGTATGAGCTTGGTCGTTTTGTACCGTGCAGCGGATCCATTTTATAGACCAAGGGATGGTTGTTACATGGGTTGCCTGGCCCGACATGTGGTTCTGACTGTTATTCTTGCGTAATACACAATTAAGTATGTTTAAGCACCCTAATAACGTGGTAACGCGCCTTAATGCAGGCGTTACCAGTATTAAAGGTCTTCTGATCGTATGCCATTAATATTGCATTAAAGGAACATAATCAGACCTTGTAACTGTAACAATAAGTGTCCTTTGAAAGCTTATGCCGTTCGAGATCCGTCTGTAATCCCGTTGGTAGCATAGGTCCGGAGGCTCAACACGTGGCGGCCCTGGAGCTTTCCCTCGCGGGGAGGTAGGTCTGGAGCTGCTATACACGTGGAGGCACAAGAGCTTCCTTCTAATGGGGGTTAGGTTTGGGATCACTGGACACGTGTTAAGCACGAATCTTCCCTATGTAGGGTGTTTAGCTCTGGTCTTATACTACACGTGGTAATGCCGGAGCTACCCATATGAAGTAGGCGGGTCCAGTGTCGTGTGACACGTGGGGCCTACGGAGGTCTTCATCTTTGACAGGTGGAGCTCTCTTGCACTTCTTGCGGTATCATGGGGTACCCGGTACGCAAGGTACCGACAGTATCGGTTCCGCGCGTATTGTCGCTCTTGGGCTTCCAACCTCCCATCATGACAACGGTTTTCCTGGGGCAACAGCTTCAGCCTTTCCGCCAAAGTGGACCCGAGCCAATTCGTCATTGGCAAGGTAGATTTTTTAAAGCGTAACCTTGGTCCCATTGCAGTTTCCATCCATGCGTTGTGGAGGCTTACTTAAGAAGGAAAGCCCGCACGGTTTGAGGACTCTTCACGCTTTCAATCAAACTCATGCTCAGAGCCTCCCAACCCCCACATAGCCTTCCATCTTTCGCTCCACTTTGCCGCGATGGAGTTGGGTCTTCCCCGCAGCAAGGTCAAGACTGACGAGGAGATGGCGAGTGTCCGAACCTACATGGGTTGGTCCAGCGACTCCTGCAACAAGGACATCTGCTTTGGCAAGCTCCCCTTCAAGAAGGAGCACACTAGAGATATGGTGTACTTCTCGACGTACGCCATGGTGGGTCTGATCCCACCTTTCTCAAGCTTCCTCTTGATGTTGCTGGATTTCTACGACCTCCAGCTTTATCATATCGGCCCCCACTCCCTCTTGCTAGTGGCGACTTTCGTCCACTTCTGCGAGATGTCGGTAGGCGTGCCTCCCTGCATTGAGCTGTTCCAGACCTTCTTCACGGTACACACCACTAGCAAGGTGACGAAGCTCATCGGCTTCTACTATTTCATGAAGCGGAAGAATTGCCCCTTCAAGTACTTGAAGTCCTTCCCCTCCAGCAAGTGGGATGATTGGAAGAAGTATTGGGTGATCATCACTGTGGAGGAGCATGAGAAGCTGGAGCTGCCCAAGGGACTTCCCAATGTCGACACCAACACTTGGAACGTAGTTCTGGAGCTGTCGAATGTGTACAAGCCCATCCTGGAAAGTATCGAATAATGCATAGAGGGAGGAGTGACCCACCAAATGGTCTTCGGCAATTTCTTGGTGAATAGGTGGGCCCCACTGAAGACTAGGGAATGGCCTGCATGGGCGTTCAATAGTGAGATGGATCATAATCGAATTGAAGTCAGTTTGAACACCAACTTGGACGATGAAGCTTTGAAGATCCATCTCAAAAATATTCAAAATGGAGGTATCTCTCGCGACGCCCTGACTCTGCAGGCTGCCTTCCTGCCTCTGAACATGGTTCCGGAGGTCAGCAGGGAGATTCGGAGGAGAATGCCAGCATTGGACAACTTGGGTGTGGTGGAGAGGTGTCCTATCTCCGGGGTTGCCATACACGGAGCTTCTTAGAGGGTGATTACCCCTGTCGCGAGCCAGAAAGTCAATGACGTCGGTAAGGGCACGGGTAAAGGCAAGGAGTCAGCCGAATACTCTAGCCAGAAGAGAAAATTGAGGCATGCTGACGGGAGCCATGTCAAGTTAGCTCCGACTACAACTGCTCCTTCTCCTTGGCGAGGTAGATCTTCGGCGGCCACGCCTCCTCTGGTGCAGGCGTCCTCAAGGGGCGCCAGCTTCGGCAGATCAACTCCGGCTCCAGTGCCAACTGTGGGCTCTGGGTCCAGAGTTCCTTCCCAGCCGAGGGAGGTACCAGCTGAGTCAACGCTGAAGACGGTGACAAGTTCCGGGCAGCAATTCGGAGCTCTGGCCACACCGACCACAGCGGGCTCTGGCTGTGATCACCCAGTGGAGAAGTTCCACACCAGTTGGAGTGGTAACCTTACAAGGTAGACATTGGGTCTGCACCTTGAGTTGCTGTTTTTATTTTTTTTCATGTATTGAATCTTTCAATTCTTTGTTTACAGAGCAACGAGGAAGAGCTCAGAAGCTCTGACACCCGCCCCAACAACTGAGGTTGTGCAGGCAGAGTTCCAGCTCTGACCCCTACTCCTCCCCAAGTGGTAGACAGCTCCGGCGCCAGCTGTCGTGGGTCTGGATCCCGAGGAGACACCAGAGGTCCCGTGGTAGCGCCGAACCACGGGGAAGACATTTGTGAAGACGCGCTGGCAACGGTAGCGCCGGTGGCTAAAGCTCTGGCGCAAGACACGGAGATGGCGGAAGCTCCAGCAATTGAGCCGAAGGCAACCGAAGCTCCCATGCTTGTGCCGGAAGTTGTTGAAGAGCCGTCAACTGAGCCGGAGGTACCCGCAGTATTGACCTTTGTGCCAGAGATAATCGAAGATCCGGCCTCCATGTCGGAGTTGGTTGATGTACCGGTGCCTGAACCGGAGGTAATGGGGGCTCCGGACAAAACTCCAGCGTCCACCCCGGAGGTTATAGCTCTGGAGGTGCCCATGTCCGAGCCGAAGCACCCTGAGAAGTCTGTGGGAGGCCCTCCACCCGCTGAGCCAACAGTGGAAATTCCGACGGGGGAGCCTTTGTTATCAGTTCTGGTAATTTTGGAAGTTGAAGTTCCTCCGACGGGGCCTTCCTCAACGACTGTGGAGGCTGAGGTACTTCATGAGGTGGCCCTAGTGCCAAAGGACAACAGGGGACCACACTTGTGGCATGGGACCCAGTTTTTGTTTTTGAAGACCTCCTGGAGCTGGCAGACATGACCTCGGCAGGCCCGGAGCCTATTCCCTTGGCGTTGTCTATTGACAATGCCTGCTCAAGCATCCGACAGGTCCAACTCGCCTTCGACCATGAAATCAAGGTCCTCGAAGAAGAGCGCCACACCTTGAGGTGTTGGCGCGATAGGCTTCACTTCGAGACCAAGCTTGCGCAGACAAGGCTTGCTCAAAAGGAGTGGGTCGAGAAGGAGAAGGCCAAATGGAATATTGGGGCAAGTAGCTGGAGGAAAAGGAGGCCTCCATCAGGGCCCTCGACGCTAATTCTCGAGAGATTCTTGAGCATGCTAAGAAAAGAAACAATGCTACTGACTAATGTCACGACAACCTCAATACATTAAACGAGATTCTCCTGAAGCACCGAGTGGACCTTGATGCGAGGGAACAGAAACTCCTAGAACAACAGGAGGATATCTTGAAAAGAGAGGAGGAGCTCGCCCAGAAGCTGACTCGGGGAGAGCAAAATTTGGCTGACCGCACCAAAAAGTTTGATCTGCGGAGCAAGGAAGAGGAAGAGAAGTACTGGAAATTGGGGCAGGAGCTCTCAAAAAGATAAGTCGATATTGCCACTAGAGATGGAAAAGTAAGAGGCAGAGAGAAGGACCTGGTCGAACGGCAGAACCGCGTCCACCTCAGAGAGACGGAGCTAGCCGACCGCGAAAAGCAAATAGCTGAGAGTATTCAACAACATGCCAAAGTGGTCGAGTGCCTCGCTCGGGAAGGTTCAGAGGTTGCAGCGGCCAGAAGGTCACTGGACGAGCTGTGGAGCTCGAGGGCAACTAAGTCCCAGCAGGTGTGGGATTTTTTGGGGCGTGCAGACAGAGCTTTGGTGCCGCTTGGATTCAGCCCAGTACGTCCGGAGAATCCAGCATCGGAGCTGGACCAGACATTGGTGGCACATGGCTCTGCTGGCAGCAAACTCGACACAATGGGTGATGTCATCGCCGACCAGCTGGAGACAGAGGGGAAATATCTGGCCAAGAACATCGCCGAATATGTTCTGGCGTTTTACAAGAGCCGATACCCCCAACTTTCTCAAGATCCGGTCTTCAAAGGACCCATTGCCGAAGAGGAGGATGCCGCCAGGGCTAGCGTAGCGTCCAAGAAGCTGCTGAGAAGGTTGCATCGTTTTTCTGCAGGACTTAGATCCTCCAGTAGATATGACCTTTTCCTTTTACCTTTTGTTGTAATCCAGTACTCCGGATGAATGAAATCCACTCTTTCTGCAATGAATTCCATTTTGTCCTTGTCTTCAATACATTGTCCTTTATCTTGTTTGCCCCTGGTAGATGTACACAATTTGATTGCGAACATGTACAAAAAGGATTTGACGATGTGTTGATGACATGGACGCTTCGAACTTGTAGCTTTTAGGTCCAAAGTTTATTTCCAACTTTTCCAGGGAGCTTTTGTTGCGTCGACAGCAGGCCCCCTGGGGTTGTTGGAGCTTGGTATGTCCGACGACACCCACTGTCAATGCGTGGAATTCAACGGCGGGCCCCTGCGGTTTTTGGAGTTTGGTAGGTCCAATGACACACTGTCAACATGTGAAACATTGACAGCGGGTCCCCTGGGGTTGTCGAAGCTTAGTAGTTGTAATGGTACCCAATGTCAGCGCATAAAACATCGACGGCGGGCCCCTTGGGGTTGTCGGAGCTTAGTAGGTCTGACAACACCCATTGCCAGCGTGTAAAACGTCGACAGCGGGCCCCCTGGGGTTGTCAGAGCTTCCCTGCTTCGACGATATCCACCATCAATCATAGAATATGTCGACGGCGAATCCCCTCAAGTGATTCCACCGTCTTCGATAGCCATTATGCTCCACGTCAACCGGATGCCCCCATGGGAGTCGTCGGAGCTTGTTAGCTCTGACGGCGCCCACTTTGAACGTCTGAAAATTCGGTAGCGGGCCCCATTGGGGGTTGTTGGAGCTTAGTAGCTCCGACATCGTCCACCATTGTTATGAGTTTACATTTTTCTTGTGCATAAAAGACAATAAAAACCATAAAATTCATCCTCTCATCTATAACTCTTTTGCGACTTACTGTTCCTATTTGAATTTTACATCCGAAGAAACTCGATATGATGACAAGCACATTGATGTAATCTTTCCAGATCTGAATGCCTTTAGGACCCGCCCTACTGAGGCCTGCCAGAATGTAAGTAGAGTGGCGTACTTAGGGTGCAGGACCAGGCTAAGTCGATAGCACACTCCGGACCTGTGTTGGCTTGGCGTTAAGGCGAGTAGACCATTCTGCAATGGTAAGATCCAAAGAGACCAACAATATAACTTGTACAACATATGAATAACTTGGACTAAAACTCAAAATGAGTTGCACAACTTCGTTATAGACAAGAAGGAGAAGGATAATAAAAGAGAATGAGCCTGCACAAAATTAATGCACGTGGAACCTGTTTTTACACAACAATGCTTTTCATTATAGGTCCAGATTATAGGGGAGACAAAGACACACTTAGGGTATGGAACCAAGTTGAGGGTGCTATACATCTTGTACCAACCCAGGGCATGTAGCTACACTTTTAGTGCTGCGACTGTGTCAAGTGTTGCTTGAACATCTCGGACCCTCCCGAAGAGGTCTGAACGTTCTCCCGGAGGACCTTCCCGACTCTGTGTATAGACTCTATAACTTACATTGCATGTAATTACAGACTCACCTCCGTGATACTAAGCGTAAAACTTATGGAGGTGCTCGATATTCCAAAGATTGGAAAGCGGGGTCCCATCCTTAGTTGCCAAGCGAACACATCTGGGACAGGATACTTTGATCACTCGGAAGGGACCTTCCCAACTGGGGGAAAGTTTGTTCATCCATTCTCGAGTCAGTATTTTCCGCAGCACCAGATCGCCTTCCTCGAGCTGTCGGTTATGCACATGCCTTTGATGATAGCGCCGGAGCGCCTGGAGATAACGTGCATTCTGAATTGCAGCTTGACACCTTCCCTCGTTGATGAGGTCAAGGTATTCATGCTGGAGCTGGTCTTGTGTGGCTTCGTCAAAGGTCTGGACATGGAGTGAACCCATGGTGATCTCCGGAGGAAGGACTATGTCCAAGAGTCAATGCGACACTTCCCCTGGATCTGCTAAGGAGCAGCCCGCAGAGGTTCTTGTTCAGCGGGGCTTAGGCCTCAAACCAGTGTTCTAGCAGAAGAGTATGAGACAGTTGTTTTTACGTGGTTTGGGCCGCAAGGAGCATAACACCGTACTCCACAGTGGATTGTATTGCATTGTGAGTGTGTATGAGTATGTGGGTGTATCGGGGATTATGAGTCTGGTCCGACCAGAGAAGATGTCTAAGTCAATGGCTGCCAAGTCCTTTTATAGTCCAAGGCCGGACAACTTACAAGTGGGGTCCGGGGGCCGACAGGTGGCCTGGGGTGATCTTATCTTATACAAGATCTAAGATTTCTTGCGTACGCTGTCTCTGACCGTGCCTTGAAGACTTGCTATCTTGCCGCGTCGGTGGCTAGTGGCTAGGCGTAGTGGTTGATGATGGGAACGTCCCACCCATCTTATCGCCGTAAGCTACCCACTTGGCGGTGAGGGGTAGGCTTGCGGCACCTTTACTGCAATGTGAAGGCAATGATACCTGACAGGGGGCGTTTGCAGCATTGTGCGCCTGGGGATGGCGTGTGCCTTCAATGCACGAGTGGACATGACACACTGCCCTTTACTCTTCAGAGCCCACGGCTCATTGCAGGTCATAGGACACACTCCAGCTCTGGAGCCCTCCTTGGTGGGAGCGAGGGCTTGATGCCGGAGGCCGCATGGCAGCTCCGGAGCCCTCCTTGGCGGGAGCAAGGGCCCGGAGCCAAAGGACGTGTGGCAGCTCCAGAGCCCTCCTTGGTGTGAGCAAGGGCCTGGAGTTGAAGGACGCATGGCAGCTCCGGAGCCCTCCTCAGCGGGAGCAAGGGTCCGGAGCCGGAGGACTGTGGCAGCTCCGGAGGATGCCTCAGCGGGAGGCCAGGTCCAGAGCTTCTTCTTGTATGCGGGGGTACCCGGTCTTAAGGATACCGACAGTGGCCCCCGGGCCCACCTCGGGAGAGGTGACGATCCTGAAGGTGGGGCCTTCATGTTGTTTTGTAAAATTGACACTAGCAGGCCCCTTGGGTGGCGCCGGAGCTATGAAGAAGTGATGCTAGCGGCCCCCTTGGGGAGCGCTGGAGCTCGGAGAAGTGACACTGGCGGCCCCCTTGGGGGGCGCCAGAGCTCGGAGAAGTGACACCAGCGGTCCCCTTGGGTGGCATTGGAGCTCAGAGGAGTGAGGCCAGTGGCCCCCTTGGGTGGCGCCGGAGCTCGAAGAAGTGACGTCGGCGGCCCCCTTGGGGATGCCAGAGCTCAGAGAAGTGACGCCAGCGCCCCCCTTGGCGACGCTGGAGCTCGAAGAAGTGACGCCAGCGGCCCCCTTAGGGATGGCGGAGCTCGAAGAAGTGATGCCAGCAGCCCCCTTGGGGGTGCTGGAGCTCAGAGAAGCATCGACGGCACCGGTGGCCCTCTTGGAGGGCGCCGGAGCTAGAGAAGCGATGCTGGCGGCTATGACGAATGTGCAGAACGTCGACGACAGCTCCCTATATGTCCTGCACATATGATAGACAAAAAGTAATTTTGCTCATCGGTCACCATTTCCTTGCTCTTTATTTTCGTTATGGCTTACGATCCTTAGCTAAGTTACGGGGCATGGGTAGTCCGGTGCGACAACATCTAGGGTATGGTCGCTGCCTTGCTCGGGGCATGAGCCGTCCGGCCCTATGTACTCAGCTGTTAGCACTAGGAGGCAAGGTGCACATGTTTAGGGTATAGAACCAGGCTAAGCAAGCTGCACACCCTGGTACTCTAGCTCGATGTTATCCTTTCAGATGTTAGAACCATTTGACGCCATGGTCTCCGACCAAGAAAACGATCATCGAACCCCAAACACATTGCATGTACCTCATGCGAATCCGCCTTTAGTAGGATAGCACAACTCCAACTAGGACAAGATAGGAGAAATGTAACCGGGTATATGATAGACGATATGCGAAAGTAAGAAAAAAATTAAAACATAATGTAAATAATTTTGCTCGTCGATTACTCCCTTCCTGCTTTTAGTCTCGTTATGTCTTACGGTCCTGAGCCAGGCTTACGTTGCATGGGTAATTCAGTGCGACGGTATCCGGGTTATGGTTATCGCCCTGCTCAGGAGTGTGTGCCATCCGACCCCATGTACTCAGCCGTTAGCGCCGAAGAGGCAAAGTGTACACGCTTAGGGTGCAGGACCAGGCTAAGCAGGATGTACACTCTGGACCTCCCACGGGTGTTGGCTTTTCAAGGTAGTGACCATTCGACGCCCGGGCTCGCGAGCAGGAAAACAACCAAAGAACCCAAATACATCACAGGGACCTCAAGCAGACCCGCCAGTAGCAGGATTGCATAACTCCACTAAGCGCGAGGTAGGGAGAGAGTGCGCGAGCATATGACAGAGAATATGCAAGAACAAGCATGATTTGATGATCATAAAATTAATGTGTAATTAAATGAACATAAACGAAGCATAGAGCTAGATAGTGGTTCTTCTAACTTGGTAATCATAGGAGGAGGCAGGCTTTACAAGAAGGCAATGACTCGCTTCGGATGACAAGGGAGGAAAAATGTACATGCTTAGGCTATGGAACCATGCTAAGCAAGCTGAACACCCTGGACCGGACCCACCGGAGCTTAGTTGCTTCGAGCGCTACTTCTAGATGCAGTGACACCTTTTTTTAAAAAAAAACTATCCTACCACAATGCCCAGGATGAAGCTTTATCGAAGTGGCGCTGGGGAGACAAAGTGTACACACTTAGGGTGCACGATTAGACTAAGCAGGATGCATACTCTAGACCTCTCACCATGCCAAAAGTAAAACATACAGCGATCTTCGGGTCGAACTTACCATAACGCCTTCGTGACGTCGTTGTCGCGGTGGTGGTGGGAAACCGCTTGACGTACTGCCCATGAGACCCCTTAGAGGCCCCCTCGTAGGTGTGGCCAACTGGTTGGGCACGCCTACCACTTAGTTGCAGGATGTCGTCGGTGGGCCCCCGGCGGAGCGCGGGAGCATGGATAGTTGACACTAGCGGCAATGGCATTGAGGTAGCCACCGAACCGAGGTAGACCCATCTGTCTACATTTAATCAAGAATATTAATTAATCTTACATAAAGATCTTTTCAGGCGCTTGGTACTGAATAACCGCCTGCGAAGAAGCTTATCTCAGGTGATTATTACTTACCAATCGCATGGGATAATTTCCCTTGCCTGTTCTTCAGTTTTCTTTTCCCTTTCTTATTTTTTTATTTAGATTCCAATATAAATACTCAAAC
The DNA here is from genome assembly GCA_036927565.1 of Tuctoria greenei. NCBI lineage: Eukaryota > Viridiplantae > Streptophyta > Magnoliopsida > Poales > Poaceae > Tuctoria > Tuctoria greenei. The sequence continues at coordinate 82,358,967 of JAYESD010000003.1, read as the reverse complement.
ATGTATAGATTCTGCAAATTGAGTCCAAATTCGATGAGTCTTTCTTCTATATTTTTCAAAAATTAACATGTACCACCTAGACTAAATATTTTAAATCTGTGTATAGCTAACACTGTAATGTTTTAGTAAATATCAAATTAATTTATACTCATATATTATTCACATTTGTGTATCTCCTAAAAGAAGGATCCTTCACTGAAATTTGTTTGTATGAACATATTTGTATTATTTATACATGTATGAATTTTGTTAATTTTTTTAAAGCATTCCAACATGTCAAAATTCAAATTATCCATCATTCTAACCATATGCTCATATACATATGAGGCATTCATCAAATTTTGAACACACATTGATTCAAACAAAATTAAAAAAAACTAAAAAATTCATAGAGGTTGGTATGATGACTAAAAAGGTCCATTGAAAAACTAAATGAAAAAAATCATTATATTCATCAAGATAGAAAAATGTTAAATAGCAATTTTATTTGTTTTTTATGTTTTGAACAATTTCAAAGGCTTTATGAAGTGAAATTTAATGTTAACCATTAATACTCAATCATATTACAATAAAGTGTAATTTGGGCTTTTGAAAGGCCCCACATTTAATCAAGAATATTAATTAAGCTTACATAAAGATCTTTTTAGGTGATTGGTACTGAATAACCGCCTGAGAAGAAGCTTATCGCAGGAGGTTATTACTTATCAACCTCCTGAGATAAATAAATCTTCTCAGACGGGTGATAATTACCAACCACCTGGGATAATCATCTTCTCAGACTGTCAATAGTTAATCACTGCCTGCGAAGATAGGCGTATATATATAGCTCTCAGTTGCATTGGGAAAACCTAACCTGGGAAAAATCACTTAGCCGCCGTCAAGCTGCCAAAATTTTGTTTGCTGCCAAGTTTTCGCCGTCCTCGCCATCGAGCTTCGCTGCCCTTGCCTCCGAGCTGTGTCGTCGTCGCCAAGCTTCAATCTCGCCGCCCAGCTTCGCCCTCGCCGCTTCCTTCCTTTCCGTCCAGGTACGCCGAGCTTTGCCCTTGCCCGCCGCCGAGCCCGCACTCGCTGGTGCCATGTATGGTTCTCCAATGTATGGTTCTTTCATAACCCTAGTCTGCCACTTCAAACCCTAGCCACCGGTGGTCTGGTGCCGCCCGAGGGCCACCGGCCTCCTCCCCACCCGGCCTCACTGTCGCTCGAGGCGGTCTAAATTGTTTAACTGTAAGGTTCTTCAATGTATGGTTTGCTGTGGATGTCTCCCATGTACACGAGGGTGGTGATGACCCTAATCATTAATTCATAGAAGTATCCTATTTACTTTGAACATTCAGAGCATGCCATTCTGTGGTACTGGGAAATCTAATGGCAATTTATCAGAAGTAATAAATTATGTAGTCATGTAGCTTCCCCCCTGCATAAGTTATATGTATTTCTCAACTACTTCAGAATTAGTACCTATGTTGGAAGAATGGCAGAATAATAAAGCTGGTGTAATGGTGTTTACTATGCAACAATAGAGAAGAATGTTTGAAGATTCGAACTTGAAGACTGAATTGTTATAACTTGAGCATTAATTGTGGATTGTAATTGTTATTGTTTAATTGTTGATTTAATCAATGTGAATGTCCTATCAAACCGTAGAATGCCCTATATTGTAATCGGATTTAATCATTTGTTTTTGTTATTGTTTAATTATTGACTTAATCAGTCACCTTGGTCAGTTGTCTTAAACCCTAGAATGCCTTATCAAACCCTAGAATGCTTCCATCCTTTTCTTTCAAGCAACACTTCATGTAATGTTAATATGTTGTTCATTATATTTCTATTGGGTATCTTTAGATTGTGTCGAAGTGTACGATCGACACTTCCCCCGGTACTACTTAATTTGTAGCCCGGAGAGGTTCTTGATTGGTTGGGGCCCGTGAGATTTGGACAAGATGATGACATGAGAGATTTACGTGGTTCGGGCCGCCTGAATGTAACACCCTACTCTAAAAGTTGTGTGTTGTATGTATGAAAATGTCTCTGGCACTTGTGAGCATGTGAGCTTGCCTCCCTGTGTATCGTGTGACGCAACCCTTTTATAGTCTAAGGGCTGGCCGTTACATCACTTGCCTAGCCCGACATGTGGCTCTGGCGTAGTTAACTTTCTAATACACGATCGTTGAATATTAAGTGTGGTTAATGGGGTACCCCTATTAACAGTCTACTAATCGTGTGTCATTAATATGGCATTAATGACACGTAACCAGGTCTTGTAATTGTCGCTTTAACGGTTTCTTGAAGGTCTGAGCTATTGGAGATCTCTCTGTCTTCCATTGAAGTCCTAGCTCTGGAGGTTCGACACGTGGCGGCTCTGGAGCTTCCCGTCGTGGGGAGGCAGGTCCGGAGCCACTATACACGTGGTAGCTGAATGTATCCTAGAGGGGGGGGTGAATAGGCTATATGAATTTTTCGTCGGAACCTAAAACACTTAGCAACCTGATCAAATAGAGAGAGATCGGACTAGTCCGGTAGTGTGCGGACTAGTTCGGTGTATGCAGACTAAATTGATCAAGTTTGATCAGTGATTTCGGTCAAGGTACTCTATGCAGCAGAAATTGAATTACAAATAGAGTATATTGTTTCAATAAAACTAAATTTGGCGCAAGTTAAATTTAGATTCAAAGTTTTAATGTAAGTTGAACAAGATTGAACAAACCCTAGATTACGATGAACTGAAAGAACAAATGCAATGGACACAATGGTTTTTATCCTCTGGTTCGATTCCAAAGAGGAAATCTACATCCACGTTGAGTAGCCCACGAAAGGACCGAGTATTCACCAACCCTACCATCGCCGAATCGCCACGGAGGCCGATTCTCTTGCACTAATCACAAAGGGGTAAGAATAACCGTGTTCAAGGGGCCTTCTCATGAGTTGAGGGCTCCCCAAGATTTACAATTAAAAACACCACCAAACACACTCAAAAAGTATGCAATGAAACAACCCAATAGCTCAAGTCGTGAAGAACGTGTCTCTCCTTTGATCTAGAGTTAATCCTCAAGGATTTGATCTTTCTTGCGTTGAATTGTATGGAGAGACGTGTTTTCTAGGCTCTTGGAAGGTGTGATGGCGAAGGGGGTCGAGAGTGATCATAGTTGGGTCGGGCACCTCTATTTATACTAGGGTTTTCAAAGGTTACCGTTAGGGTTTGCGATGTCCGGACTAATCCGTGGTGGACTCCGTACTAGTCCGGTGTGCGGCGTGTGGGAAACCCTAAGTGTCCTGAATTATCGGACTTGTCCAACAATGAACGGACTAGTCCGATTTTGTCTCTTGAGTTGTTAGGACTAGTCTGACACATATCGAACTAGTCCGGTGTGGTGAATCCCTTAGTGAATTGAGGACAAGTCCGCACTTGGAGGACTTGTCCAATTTTAGTCAGAGAGGATATCGGATTAGTCCGGACAAGATCAGACTAGTCCAGTGTCGTGGAATTATGAGGGACTAAGGACTTGTCTGAAGTAGGTCAGTGGAGATTCCGGACTTGTCTGTGGAATATCGGACTTGTCTGGTACTGACAGAAGTGTTATCGGACTAGTCCAGCTGTTATCTGACTAGTCCGATGCGGACAAGTCTGCACTGGGAGGACTTGTCCGATCCTGGATAGGGAGGTTATCGTCCTAGTCCGGTGAACTTCAAACTAGTCCGGACCTGTGTAAACTTGTGCAGTGAGAGTGATTTCTTTTCCTTGAGCTCTTGGGGTGTGTTTCTCCAATACACCCCATACACAAAAAGTATTCTATTCATTTTTCTTTAGCTCTTTTCAACTTGATTCTTCACTCTCCTTTCTTTTTGCGCTTTCTTCATAATTTTATTGAAAACTGCGCTCATCTCAACAATTTCATTAGGATCTCATTTGTTTGTCATAAATCAACCAAAACCCACAAGGAATGCCTAGATGCACTTTCAATCTCCCCCTTTTTGGTGATTGATGACAACCAATTGAGATTTGACAAATATGATTAAAAATTCAGATTTTCATAAAGTGTGCACATATGAGTTTGTAACAAGTTAAGCGATGAAAACATAAGACATATGTGCACTCTTTATGGTGGGGTGCAAAACTAAGTGTGAGCAATAATCGTGATTAAAATGAGATAATTGACATAATCAAATAAACGTTAAGCATATATGTCAATTTCAAAGAACAACCATAGATTATATCAAAGCACAATCACACACTTCATAACCATGATTAGAAACTTAATAAAAGCATAATAGTAGTTTTATAACCCAAAAGCATAACAGAGATCAGTTTTACAACCCAAAAGCATGACAGAAACCAAAAGATGCAAATGAAGCTCTTGTCTCTCAAACTACAGCTAGTCCTAGTGACTCCCCCTCAATCTCTCCCCCTTTGGCATCAAGGCACCAAAAAGAAGGAGAGGAGGGATCTAGAGGTCGCCATTGACTCACTCCTCGCTGTCGGTCCTCTCATCGTCTTCATCTTCAGGCTGCAGAGGAGGAGGAGGAGTGGATCCACTTGAAGTGCCCCCAATGCCAAAATAGGAAATCTCAAAAGGTGAAAGGGGTGGAAGCTCCGAGAAGTTAGAGGGAGAGTCCTCGAAGATGACAGGAGATCCAATGGGCTCAATCTCCAGCTTATGGCAGATTTGCTTGACATTTTGCTCTATGTATCTCATATCCTCCTTCCTTGCCTTGTTCAACTTGTGGACTTTCACCTCAACCCTCTTGCAGGAGCCAAAGATGGTGGCGAAGTACTTCAAAATGCCACTTGGGGACCCCTTCTTGGAAGTAGTAGCTCCTGAGCTTGATGGGGGTCTTGCTTCAGCTTGGGTCCTCCTGGGAGCCTCCTCACTAGATACAGGAGATTGAGCAGCTGGGAGAGTGTCTTGGGAAGGCTTCAGGGCCTTAGAGGAGTGTGCTCAACATCCTTCACAAACTCGATTCCTGCAACCTTTTCTATCATGAACATGATATAGGGCACTTAGCCACAGAAATGGTTAGGGGTGTAGGAGATGTTCACCATGTCGTTCCAGATATAGTCGAAGACATCAAACTTCCTATTCTTGCTTATTACCTTCATCATTGTCCTCAGGTAGCCTTGGACACTTCCTGCATCTCAATCTTTTGGAGTTATTGTCTTCCTCAGCACCCTGTTGAGAACCATGAACAATGGCTTCATGTTCTTGGTGGAAAGGGGGATTGAATTTCAGGCGGGTGTCATATAGGAACTCAATCTTGTCCTTCTCCAGGACGTCAATGTTATGGATGACGAGCTCATTGTTGCCAGTGTCCTCAAGATGCAGCAGTCTTGCAAACTCATCATAAGTAATAGTATACTTGGATCCATGCGTCATCCAAGTCTCCCTCTCCTCTTCATCACTAGCAAAATAGCAGGTTGCATAGAATTGGGCTATGACTTCATCATTCCAGTTGCACCTGAAAGAAAACACGTCTTTGAGCCCATGCCTCTCCACAGCTCGTATTACTTCATCAAAGGTTGTGCAGCTCTTCCTCTCAAAGTGTGCCCAGTCGATCCATTGGCTTCGGACCACCGGAGTCTTCATCGTAAGATACACGAAACTATAATAGTCTGCATGGAAGTTGCTCCAGAACCTTGCATCAGCTGCCTTTCTGGATCTGCTGTAACAGTCAATTTGCCTGAGCTTTGAAGCAACATCTCTTCCTTTGCCATTGAACTTTTCTTCATTGGGGTCTCTTCCTTTGCGTGGAAGCACTCATCTGGAGAGGGCTAATGGGACCGGTGGCGATCCCTTTGCCTTTGCCCTTAGCATGGCGAGGAGCTGCCGAGCTAGCATCCTTTCCTTTGGATGCAGGCTTCTTGGCCATGACCTTTCATCGCACTTGAGGTGGAGTGGGCGACGGGTCAGTGGCATGGTGTTGCCTTTTCTTGCTTTGGCCCGTCGAGGACCGAAGCAAAGACTCTTGGTCCAACTCGGCCTTAAAATCAGAGATCTCATCATTAGAGCTCGACATTGTCCTGACAAGAGGATTATACAGTGCATGGATGAGAATTGATGGCAAGGAATTGCATTGAGTAGAAGGAATTTAAGGTTGAGTTTAGTTAAAAATCAGACTTGTCCGATGCTCAAGTGCGGACTTGTCCGAAGGACCGAACTTGTCCGTATCTAGACCGGACTAGTCCGGTGTTCAACAACTCAAACCCTAAGTATCAATTCAATGGTGGTTCTCAACGCGAAAGTAGCTTAATGTAGATGTAATACAACAAGGAGTCATGTACTAACAAGAAGAGCTAAGCTATTTGGACCACAACACAAGAAATCAAAGGTTTTAGGGTTTTAGAGAAAGTTTACCAAAATCCTTCGATTCATGAGGTTCAAGGCATTGTTGGTGCGGGCAAGTCCGTGGTCCTTGATCCCCTTTTCATGAAGATCGTTTTCCACGGAGATTTGAAGAGATTTGGTGGAGAAATCGCCAAATGGCCTTGGGGGCGCTCGAGTGAAGAGAGAGAGAGAGAGTATGAGGGAAGTTGTGAGGATGAAGAGGATTGGGGTTAAGTGACCCTAGAGTTATGGAGTCGAAAAATCGGACTAGTCCGTGGTCAACCGGACTAGTCCAGGCTACCGGACCTCTCCGGACTAGTCTGCAGTGTGCGGACTAGGCCGGGCAACCATGGACTAGTCCATGGTCACCAGAACAGAATCATTTAGCCCATTCGTATATATTCGAAGGTACTTACAAAGAAAATAGGGGGGGCAAAACACACAAATAAACTTGATGAATATGATCATCAAACAAACAACAATCAAGCTATGACCATAATTCACCAAGATAAAGTAGTTGAAATAGTTTTTCATAGAAAATAGAGACAGATGATTTTTATAACACAATCAATGGATTTTGAATAAGACATATAGGTATGCAAGTTTTCAAGCCACATTCCGAGCATCAAGGATGTTTAGTTTATGACGGAGCTTGCAAAAGCGTTTTTCATCAAGTGGCTTGGTGAAGATATCGGCTAGTTGTTTTTCGGTTTTAACATGGGAAATGGTTATGTTGCCTTTCATTGAGTGGTCTCTCAAATAGTGATGTCGGATGTCTATGTGTTTGGTTCTAGGGTGCTCAACGGGGTTATGGGTAATTTTAATAGCACTCTTATTGTCACAAAGGAGTGGAATACGACTCATATTGTAACCGTAACCCTTAGAGTTTGTCGCATCCAAAGGAGTTTTGCACAACAACTCCCGGCTCCAACATACTCAAATTCGACCGTGGATAGGGCAATGGAGTTTTGTTTCTTGGAGGACCAAGAAACTAGGGATCTACCTAGGTATTGGCCTGTACCGGAGGTACTTTGCCTATCTACTTTGCATCCGGCATAATCTGCATAAGAGTATCCAATGAGATTGAATTTGGAACCTTTAGGATACCAAAGGCCTGGGTTGGGTGTATGAACTAAATATCACAAGATTCTTTTTACGGCTGTCAAATGACACTCCTTAGGATTGGCTTGAAATCTTGCACACAAACATACACTTAACATAATATCAGGCCTAGATGCACATAAGTAAAGTAGGGATCCAATCATGGAGTGATATACCTTTTGATCCACTCTTGGTCTGTCTTCATTGAGATCCAAGTGTCCATTTGTTGCCATGGGAGTCTTTATAGGCTTCGCCTCATCCATTCCAAACATCTTGAGTATGTCTTAAGTGTACTTGTTTGCCTTATGAACGTCCCTTCCCTTTGTTGTCTCACTTGGAATCCAAAGAAGTACCTCAATTCTCCCATCATGGACATCTCGAATCTATCTGTCATAATCTTACTAAATTCTTCACAAAAGGATTTGTTAGTTGAACCAAATATGATATCATCAACATAAATTTGATAGAAAAATAACTCATTATCAAAATGCTTAGTGAACAATGTGTAATCAGCTTTACCAATCATATAACCATTTTCAATTAATAAATCTGTAAGACACTTATACCAAGCTCTAGGAGCTTGTTTGAGGCCGTAGAGAGCCTTACGCAGTTTGAACACGTGGTCGGGGAACTCTTGATCTTCAAATCTGGGGGGTTGCTCCACGTACAGATCCTCCTTGATTGGTCCGTTGAGGAAGGCGCTTTTCACATCCATTTGATAGAGCTTGAAATCATGGTGAGTAGCATATGCAAGTAATATTCTAATCGATTCAAGCCTAGCTACGAGAGCAAAAGTTTCGCCGAAATCCAAACCTACGACTTGTGAATACCCTTTGGCCACAAGTCATGCCTTGTTTCTTGTCACCACCCCGTGTTTGTCTTGTTTGTTGCGGAAGACTCATTTAGTTTTGACGATGTTGAACTTGGGCCTTTCGACAAGTTCCCACACCTCGTTCCGTTTGAAGTTGTACAATTCTTCTTGCATTGCCACCACCCAATCTGTATCTTCCAATGCATCTTCAACCCTATGAGGTTCCAAAGAAGATAGAAATGAGTAATGTTCATAAAAATTAACAATTCGAGATCTTGTTGTTACTCCCTTTTGGATGTCACCAATTATGTTATCGACGGGGTGATCTCTTTGGATACATTGGTGTACTGTTGGATGTGGAACTTGTGGTCTTGAATCTTCATGGTCATCTTCTTCTTGCCCTAGATGGTTGCTGTCGAAGGGTCAATGTGACACTTCCCCCGGATCCGCTAAGGAGCAGCCCGTGGAGGTTCTTGTTCAGCAGGGCTTAGGCCTCAAACTAGTGTTCTAGCGGAAGAGTATGAGACAGTTGTTTTTATGTGGTTCGGGTCGCAAGGAGCATAACACCCTACTCCATAGTGAATTGTATTGCTTGGTGAGTGTGTATGCGTATGTGTGTGTATCGGGGATTCTAAGTCTGGTCCTCTATATCAGAGGCGGTCTGAGCTTTTTATAACCAAGACTAGACGCCTTACAAGTGGGGTCCCAGGGCCCGATAGGTGGCCCCGAGGCGATCTTATCCTAAAAGATCTATGGCTTCCCGCATAAGCTTCTCTGAGCATGGTAGTGGAGACTCGCCGTCTTGCCTCCTTCCTTGTTAGTAGCCCATGCACCGTTGCTATCGGTGGCAGATTGTGTCCCGTCAGCCTATCTTGTTGCCGCAAGCTACCCACTTGGCCAAGTGGGATAGGCCAGTAGCGCCTTCACTGTGATGTGATTGTTCATAGCAGTCTCTGATTGTTGGTGTGCTCCGTGTAGAGTGTCAGAGGTGGGTGCGGACCTTCAATGCGTGTCTTGAGTGGAGCGCTCGAGCTTCTAACTCCTGCACCTTACCGTCTAGAGGGTGCTGCGAGACACGTGGTAGCGCCGGGGCAGGTCCTCGCCGGGGAGGCTAGCCCCGGTCGTTCATGGCACGTGGCAGCTCCGGGGCTCCCCAGGGCACGTGGCAGCTCTGTTCTCTCCTTAGAGGGAGGGCGCTTGGTCTGGCGCTCCAGGCTACGTGGCAGCTCTGGAGCTTCTCCGCTGAGGTTGTGCGGGGTCTCCCCTCAACACGTGGTGCCTTGGGAGGTCATCTCCCCTGAGGGTCTTTATCCCATCCTTCGTGCCCCACGTGGTAGCACTGGGGCTGGATCTTGCAGGAGGCTGAAGCCTCGACAACTTCTAGACACGTGGCACTGTCGGACATGCCCCGGTGTATTCATCCTCTGTGTGAGGGTACCCGGTCTGTAGGGTACCGATAGTGGCCCCTGGGTCCACCTTGGGGCAAGATGGGAAGCCCAAAGGGGGAGCCCTTTTCCCTGTTTTCCCGCACTGGGCTTTGAATTATGTCTCAGATAGTTGAAGCGGTGGGCGCTTCTACCAATCATTGCCACGCGTCTTCCTCAGGTTGAGAGGTTATGGTGATGAGATCTTTGCTTGTTGTTATTTCTCTGCCTTCTGCGGTGCTTTTAACCGCTACGGTTCCCGATGCGGTTATAGCCCCTTCGTCGCCCCGCCTTTATTGGAGCTGCACCAGTTACTTTTCTGGGTGACCAACCACCTAGGCCAGCGCTTCTACCTAGGGGCGTGGGACCTATTGTCATGGACGCCGGGTTTAGAGTGGTGTGAGTCGGTCCTTGCCTCGAGGTAATCAGGCAGTGTGGGGGTGATTTCAAATGGAAACCTTTGCCTTACTCCTTGAGCGTTCGAGCTTCCTCACTTTAGCCAAAAATTCTCCTCTTAGCTTGCTCAAATGGCCTCCCCATTGCCCCTGTCTCGCCTTCAATCAGCAGATGACCTATTGTCGATGCGGCAACTGCTTGGCTGGTCGGTGGCGGAGCGTGTGGGGATGATCTACTGTGGATCTCCTGCTCTTGAAGATTTGCGTGAAGACGAGACCATCCTCTTCTCCGCCTATGTGTTCGCAGGGCTTGGGCTTCCGCTGTCGAGGTTCTTCTTCTTTGTGCTGGAGGAGTACGAGTTGCATCTTCACCACGTGTCGCCGAACTCTATTGTTGTGATGGCAGTGTTCGTCCACCTTTGTGAGGCGTTCGTGAGCTGCGGGCCAATGGTGGAGTTGTTCTGGCTCTTCGTCGTGATGAAGACCACCAGGAGAAGCGAGACCACCCAGGTGGGTGCCTACTACTTCCGGCACCGAGACAAGTCCTCCCGACACTACATCCCTTCGCTCAAAGGGAGCAAGTGGAAAACCTATAGGGGAGATTGGGCGATCATTCAGGTTGAGGCCCATCCTGCGCTGAAGATGCCCACTGCAGTTCCCGCTACTAATCCCACCACTTGGGAAGCATTCCTGGGGCTACCGAAGGAGTATGTGCTGATAGTGAGAAGGATCCAATTCTTGGCGACCAAAGGTTTGACCTCCCTAATGGTGCTGGCCGATTTCTTGCATCATCGTACTGCCCCTTTGCAGAATCGTCGCTACGAGGCCTGGTATTATACCGGTACTGATGATCAGTGTGGACTGGCTTTGGACAATCTTCCGCCAAAGGTGTTGGATGATTTGCTGAAGTTGGTGACCAGTGATACGATTGATGACGAGCACGTCTCCATCCCAGTCGACTGCCAGCCACTTTTCATGACCCCCGTCGAGAGGGATAAACTTCTGAGCTCGATGTCGGCGACCAACGTGTTCGGTGTCACCCACTTGCACCTCGAGGAGACGTCAGGGGTTTCAGCGGTTCTGGTGCGGTGCTGCGTCATGCTGCAACAAAGGTCGGATTCCTCCCGCTCGTCAGAGAAGGCAGAGGTAGGGTCGCCATCGTCCTCTGTCGGGTCGGAGGGCAGTCAGCCAATACCAGCTCCATCACCAGGAAGAAGTTCCCGTCGTCTGGCCATGGATTCCTCTTTTCTTGCATCGAAGAAGCGGAAGTTGACACAGGGGAAGCACCCCAACTTATCATTGTGATGGGGCTGGATCGACCGAAGCTCCCGTTGTACACTTGGTTTCCGATTCCTATAGCAGCTCCAGTTCCGGTGGGGCGCAGAAGGATCTGCGCAGGAGACCATGCCAGCATGGTCCGGTCAAGAGGCGGAACCAGAGACTGCAGTGCCAATATTGTGGTTAGGCGCTGATGGTCTCTATATATCGCTCAGGGTGGAGGGCCAGGGGCACTGGAGCGGTCCGACCGCCAGTAAGGTGCATCTTCTTCCTCTACTTCTCCCTTCTTTCCTTACGCGCGTTCAAGCGGAGTTTTATCCTGGCTTTTCAGCGCAGCATCAGCCGACTTGGTTCCTTTGGTGCTCCCAAGGGTGGGCTTGATAGGCCCTGCCCTCCCCAGAGCTTGGACGGAGCCTGCCATGCTGCGTCCTACGCCCGAGGGCGCCTGGGCCCCAGGTGCCACCGATGACTCTTTGCTCATGTCCGTCGAGGCAGGTGGGGCCGAAGGGGCGCACGGCGAGGAAGCGCCAGGCGAGGAGGTGCCCAGCGTTGTGGTTCCCGGTGTAGGTGTGCCAGGCGAGGAGGTGCCTGGCGTGGAGGTGTCGGGTGAGGAGGCGCCATGTGCGGAGGTGTCGGGCGAGGGGGTGCCCTGCGTGAAGGGGGCTAAACTGGTCGTGGTTGTTCCACTTGGTGAGGCTAGCCCGCCCGTCGACGAAGCGGCGCTGGCGCCTGACGTTATTGTCGCTCAATGCGGCGACTTGCCATCGGCGACCAGCGATGCTCTTGTAGTGGAGGAGGGGGCCACAGAGCCGGGAAGCGGCACGTCGGTTCCCGGAGCTCCAACCGGGGCATCAACTGGTCCCCAGCCACTGGTGTCTGCCGTGGCATCGGTGGAGGAGGCGGAGAGGCTGTCGCCTGTGGTGACGGTCCCCCCGATTCCTCTTTCCTACGCTCTTGCTGCAACCCAGTCCATCTTACGCCAGATTCAGGTTGCTTTATCCCTGGAGTGGGATCAGCTTGTAGAGGAGCGACGTTTGGTGAAACTAGTCAACGCCAAGAATAAGCAGCTTGAGGTGGAGGCTCTAAAGACCCATTCCACCACTGATGCTCGCCTGAGGATGTGCAAGGATCAACGTCTGGAGTTGGTCCGTCGCGAGGTTGCCCTTGCAGATGTTGAACGAGACTTGGCGACGAAGGTGGGGGAGGTCTCCCGGGGCCTAGAGGAGAAACGCCGGGCTTTGCAAGACTTGGAGCTCGCCATCAAACACTGAAAGGATGATCTGGAGCGTCGTGCTCGGGAGCTTGCTGACCAAGAGCAGGCTGCACAGAGAGAGGCAGAGAGCCTCCAGGTCTCCCGTATAGCCAAGGCCCAAGGGGTGCAGGATTTCCTGGCCCATACTAGGGCGGTGCTGGAACCCCTCAGCCTTGGTCCCGTGCCACGTGGGGAGCCATCCCAAGGAGTGGCCCAGCTGCTTCCTGCCCTGGAGTTCCTCTGTTCGTCGTTAGGGTCGGTGAACACTGTCCTTGCAAGTTGGCTGGAGGCCCAAGGAAAGGAGATGGCTGAGCTGGTGTCCTGCCACGTTCTGGTGTGCTTCTGAAGCTGGTACCCGCAGATCCCGCTGGAGCCGGTGGAGAAAGCTCCCTTTGATGAGTGGGAGGTTGAGGCTAGGGCCGACGTCTAGGGCCTTGCTAAGGAGTTGTCTTCTTTGTTCCAGCATAGCTGAGGCCGGTGGCACCTAGGCGCCATGTTTTTGTATTCGGGGATGACCCCTTTGTGTAAACAAATGGTCATTAATTTGGGATTATGTTGCTTTGCTTGTTGGCTTTTTTCGCGTGCTTCAAAAAGTTGCCTGAATTCCTTTTCTTGTGTAAGGTCTTGAAGAGCCTTTGTTGACGCCGTTAGCCTTTTAGGGACCAATGCTTGCAGAGTTGACATGTATGGTTTGTCTCTAGATGACGCCCTGCCTACAGAACCCCCTCTAAGAGGCCCCTTGGTAGGCGTGGCAAGATAGTTGGGTACGTCTGCCATTTGAACGTAGGGTGGCTTCGACAGGCCCCCAATGGACTGGGGGAGCGTGAGTGACTGGTCTCGGCGTGCCCCTTTCAGGAGCGCTGGGCTTTTCCTGAGTGTTGTCGTCGACGGCAGGCCCCTGGGAGGTGCCAGAGCTGGATGCTCCGGCATCATCCACCATCTTCGTAGAAACGTCGACGGCGGGCCCCTTGGGAGGTGCTAGAGCTGGATGCTCCGGCGTCGTCCACTATCATGGTAGGGTCGTCGACAGCCGGCCCCTTGGGATGTGCCGGAGTTGGATGCTCCAGCATCGCCACCATCATCGTAGAGTCATTGACAGCGGGCCCCTTAGGAGTTGTCGGAACTGGATGCTCCAGCGTCATCCACCTTCGTCGTAGAGTCGTCGACGGCAAGCCCCTGTTGTATAGGCTATCGCAAGAGAAACCTGTTCGCAACAAGTGCGGGGCTCGAGAGTTTACTCACTAATTCGCACTTGATGCTATTGTTGGCGTTTTGGGACGTCGATGAGAGGACCCTTGGGAGGTGCTAGAATTGGATGCTCCGGCGTCACCCACTATGTTCATAGAAACGCCGACGGCGGGCCTCCTGGGAATTGTCGGAGTTGGATGCTCTGGCGTCGCCCACTATCTTTGTAGAAACGTCGACGGCGGCCCCCCTGGGAGATGCCGGAGCTGGATTCTTCGGTGTCGCCCACCATCTTCATAGAACCTCAACGGCAGGCCCCCAGGGAGGTGTCGAAGCTGGATGCTCTAGCGTCGCCCACCATCTGCGTAGAAGCGTTGACGGCGGGCCCCCTAGGAGGTGCCAGAGCTGGATGTTCCGGCATCGTCCACCATCGTTGTGAATTCGTCAACGGCAGGCCCCTGGTGTACAGGCTATCACAAGAGAAACCTATTAGCAACAAATGCGGGGCAGGAGAGTTTACTCACTAATTTGCGCTTGGTGTTGTCGTTGGCATTCTGGGACGTTGACGGCAGACCCCTTGGGAGGTGCCAGAGCTGGATTCTCCGGCGTCGCCCACTGTCTTCGTAGAAACATCAACAGCGGACCTCCTGGGAGTTGCCGGAGCTGGATGCTCTGGCGTCGCCCACTCTCTTCGTAGAAACGTCGACAGCGGCCCCCTGGGAGTTGCCGGAGCTGGATGCTCCGACGTCACCTACCATCTTCGTATGTACATCGACAGTGGCCCCCCTGGGAGGTGCCGGAGCTGGATGCTCCGGCGTTGCCCACCATCTTCGTAGAAACATCAACGATGGGCCCCCAGGGAGGTGCCGGAGCTGGATACTCCGGTGTCGCTCACCATCTGCGTAGAAACGTTGACGGTGGGCCCCCGATGTACATGCTATCGCAAGAGAAACCTGTTAGCAACAAGTGCAGGGTAGGAGAGTTTACTCACTGTAGGATCGAAGAGCATGTGAAAAGCTACCAGAGGGGGGGGGGGGTGAATGGTAGATTTAAAAAATCTTACGCAGCGGAAACAATTAAATCCTAACCCCTTCGATAGAAAAACGATCTATTAAAGAAATTGTGTGTGAGACTAATCTAAATGTGTTTCACCGTGACAAAAGTGATAGATATCAGAGAGAATCAAGTCACGAAGAAAACACAAGAAGGATCACTCAAATCCGTTGAGAGAAACTCAAGTTATGATCGAAAGATCGAACAAATGTCAATCTGTCCTACCCGAGAAAAACAGTTCTGGAACGCTGCAAAGAAACTCATGTAGATCAGAAACCACAAATCCAATGACCGTGAAATTTCGACAGATGATATATAATCAAGTTGTGAAGACAACCCAAAAAGAATCATGTCAATTTGATCTGTAAAACTCGAGTTATGATAAAACCACCGACAAAAGGTAGTGCTGTTCAGAAACTCGACGAGTAAAACTTGTCTGGAACAAGTCGGATGAACAAAGCAAAAAAGTTCCTTCAACTACAAATTTTATTCAATAGAAAACAAGAGGAACAGCCCCAAAGTCTTCTACCATGAGCTCTGGCCTCCCTTGATTATATAACTAGCCCTTAGGCCAACCCAATCTTAACGAGGACTCCAATCCTACTCTGATCACGAATCCAAACTTTCCATAACTGCTTAGGACTCTTCTATACGCAGATAGAAGCAATCTTCAGACTTACAAACACCTTAGGAACGTATCCCACATTCCTAAAACAACTCAAATTCGTGACCCACACGAAATCCTATCATAACCAACTCGATACTTTCCATACCGAGCCATAACCGACTCCGCTGCAGCCAAAGTCATCAACCGATACGATCCGATCCTTCCAACCAGATCTTCCCATCCATAAACCATCTTCGGAACCATGTTGCCACGTCATGCACCACATGAATATGTGCAAACACCTTCCTTCGACGTCCAGTAACCTTCATATGCACCGCCCTTGATTCAATCATACTGCGCGACCTCCTGACCCGTTCAACCACAATTCCTCCTGAATTTGGTTGTTGGAACCTCATCTCCTCCCTGAGACTAGTCCAAAGGATCCTGTCACCAGTCATGTCTTGAACTCAAGCAACACCTACACATGAATAAACAACCAATCCGTACGAGCCCAAGTTCGCGACTTGACTCAAGTCTGTTTCGAACACAACACCTTACGTGAGCACCTCACATAAGCATGTTGCAAAGCATAGCAAAACGATATCAGCCATATCAACAAAAACACACCAAAAACTTAGTAAATGAATACTAAGCAAACTTTCCAACAATGTAAAGCAAGTTCGAAACATTTCACATGAAAATTTTGAACATTACGATCAAGCTTCGAACCTTGCCAAAGCTAACCGGAGCTTGAGCCGGAGCTTACCAAAGCTAGTACAACCTAGCGCCAGAGCTTCCCAAAGCTAGTACAACCTAGCGCCAGATCTTACCAAAGCTAGTCGGACCTAGCGCTGGAGCTAACCAAAACTAGTCGGAACTAGTCATCCCAAAAGTCGGAGCTAGAAAAACATGTCGGAGCTAACCAACATAAGTCGGATGTAGCAAAACATATCGGAGCTTAACAAAGACATGCCGGAGCTATCAAAGACATGCCGGAGCTAAAGACAGAGCTCACCGGAGCTACCCAAAAACATGTCGGATCTAGACAAAGAAAGTCGGACCTATTGTCGGACCTTGCCAAAAAGATGTTATGGCAACATTCAAAACTTTTATTATCAAAACCAATGTATTCAGCACACATAGGTCTCACAATCTCCCCTTTGATGAATGCATTGGCAACACCATTCAAAATCCGAATATTGGCATGAAAAGTTTTGAGAACAATTTTCCCCTTTTTTAAAATCAAATGAGATAGAAATAAATTTCTCCCCCTATACATATTTCTCCCCCTTGCATAATGCACCATATTATCTCTCCCCCTCTGACAATGTATTCAGCAAGGCTCAAAAGAGAAATTTTAATTGTTATGAGCATATTATAACATATACATATAAAACAAAGCTCATCCAAGTCATACTATCAAGTAACTTACACTATCACATCAATGAAATACATAAAGTAGTGTATGCCATGCTAGAGATCAAATGTAATTTCCAATTTAGCAAGTCATGATCTCACAAACTTAACTATTTCAAAACCTGAAAGCATGACACTTGTTGCTGCATTTTATTATTTTTCAAAGCACAAATTTAGATGATATGATATTTGCAAGAGATTATATGTGCATCTGCCTTATTCTATCCAACCAAGCCAAGCCTATATCATTTGATAATCAGAAGCTTAAGGACATAGTTTTAGTCATACACAACTTCTTCCAAGTTCATATCTAAGTGCAATGATAAGCCATCTCAAAAGAAGAAGTGTGATGCATGCATATTCTTGATCTTTTCTCAACTTATGTTTATTCATAAAAAACTCAACATGTGAGTTGATTACTTGATTAATTCTTTATGATTAAAAACACTTGTGAGCATGCAACAAGTTCAAAATAGAAAGAATGTTCAACCATGACCAGATTTAGTGTAAGTAATTATACCAATTACTAGACATGGCAAAGACTACAAAATGTCACACGAGTAATGTAGTAAGAACTTTTAGCATGTAAAAGGAATCACAAAGTCATATATGTATGAAATACTATGCTCATATTATTTTAAGTTCAGATTCACACATAGAATTCCCAAGTTTCAAAAATCCCCCTCAATTTAAGCCATGAGGATGCATAACCCCTATTTCACTACGAATGAAACAAAAACGAGTGAAATCCAAAGGTTTTGTAAAAATGTCAGCCAATTGTTGTTTCGTATCTACATGGTGAAGCACAATGTTTTTTTTTCAACATTATCACGGAGAAAGTGATACCTAATGTTAATGTGCTTAGTTCTAGAATGTTGCACAGGGTTAATAGCAATGCAAATAGCACTAGTGTTGTCACAAAACAGTGGAACATTATCTAGATCAACCCTATAGTCCTTAAGTGTTTGAACAATCTAAAGAATTTGTGAACAAGCGCTAGCAGCAACTACATATTCAGATTCGGTTGTGGATTGTGCAACTGAATTTTGTTTTCTAGAGGACCAAGCAACAAGTTAATTACCAAGAAAATGACAAGCACCGGAAGTACTTTTCCTATCAATCCTACAACCTCCAAAATTAGCATCGGAAAAAGCTTTCAAAGTTACGGTTGAGGAAGAAGGAAGAAAAGTGTTAAATTCTTGAGTTCCATGTAAGTACCTGAGAATCCTTTTGACGGCTTGACGATGTGAAGCACGTGGGGAAGCTTGAAACCGTGCACAAAGACATACGCTGAATTGTATGTCCGGTCTTGATGCCGTGAGGTACAAAAGTGATCCGATCATGCTTCTATATTCTTTTTTATCAACAGGTTCACCATCTTCATCAATTTCAAGTGTCGTTGTTGTTCCCATTGGTGTCCGAAGAGGCTTGCTTTTATCCATGTTGAAGCGCCTTAGGAGGTCTTTTGTATACTTCTTTTGATGCACAAAGGTACCATCCTTGGTTTGCTTGATTTGCAGCCCCAAAAAGTATGTGAGTTCTCCCATCATACTCATCTCAAATTCTGAACTCATCATAGCTGAAAACTTGGACACAAGATCTTGAGAAGCACAACCAAAGATAATATCATCCACATACACTTGAACGAATAATGAGTCATTTCCATGCTTAAGTACAAAAATAGTTTTATCAACCTCGCCCATGGTAAACCCCTTTTCATGTAAGAATGTTTTTAACCTATCATACCATGCTCTAGGGGCATGTTTGAGACCTACAAGGCTTTGGATAGTTTGTAAACATGATTAGGAAAATCTGGATTTTCAAAACTCGTGACATAAACCTCCTCATCTATGTAGCCATTAAGAAAAGCACTTTTAACATCCATTTGATATAGCTTAAAACCTTTAGATGCAGCAAAAGCTAACAAAATTCTTATGGCTTCTAATCTAGCAACAGGAGCAAAAGTTCCATCAAAATTTAGACCTTCAACTTGAGTGAAACCTTGAGCAACCAACCTACCCTTATTCCTAACCACAACCCCATCCTCACTTTGTTTATTTTTAAACACCCATTTAGTTCCAATTAAAGTGTGACCCTGAGGAGGAGGTACAAGTTTCCAAACATTATTTCTTTAAAAATTTTCTAACTCTTCTTGCATGGCAATAATCCAAGATTCATTAGTGAGTGCGTGTGATATATCTTTGGGTTCAAAAGAAGCAACAAAAGTAGAATCAGCATGAGAGTTTGGATTGCAAAACCTGGACCGTGTAACTCGTTCGTGCAAGCTTCCAATAATCTGTTGTGGAGGATGAATTTTGAGAACCCGGAGGGGAGTGGACACTTCACAAGCTTCTTCTTCTTCATGTTCATCACAAATCGATGAGCTTGTGACTTGAGGAGGATCTAGACCAGCAATGGTGGTTGTGTGAATCAAAATCAGGAGCTTGAACAATGTCATTAGCTGCTGAATTTTCGGGCAGCAGCTCCACCTCTTCCTCATCTTCAACGAAAATGCTCCCCCCCCTCGGATATGGATCTGGACCTGCAATATTTGAGCTAGTACTGGGATAGATTCATCAAAATACACTTCACAAGTCTCTATAATTTTGTTAGTGTCAAGTAAAAGCACACGGTAGCCTCTAGTATGAGATGGATAACCAAGAAACATGCCATCAATGGATCTAGGTTCAAATTTATCAAGATTACCATGTTTCTTAACAAAGCATTTGCAACCAAAGACCCAAAAGTGCGTAACACTAGGCCTATGTCCAAAACGGAGCTCATATGGTGTTTTACCTAGCTTAGCGTGCAAGAAAACACAATTTGAGACATAACAAGCGGTTGCAATCGCATCAGCCCAAAATTTCCTAGGAGTTTGATATTCATCAAGCATAGTCCTAGCCATCTCAACTAAGGTTCTGTTCTTTCTTTCTACAACACCGTTTTGTTGAGGTACATATGGTGAAGAAAATTGATGATCTATTCTATTTTCAGCACAAAAGTGATCAAAAGATTGATTTTTAAATTCAGTTCCGTTATGACTTCTAATTGCTTTTAAAGATCATGGGTGATCAATTGTTAATCTAAGAAATAAAGTTCTAAAGTGACTAAAAGATTCATTCTCAGATGCCATAAAGTAAACCCAAGAGTATCTAGAACAATCATCAACAATCACAAGAACATACCATTTACCTCCGAAGGATTGAACACGTGAAGGTCCTACGGTGTCAAGGTGCAAAAGTTGACCCGGTTCAGTTGTCATGATCATTGTGAGAGGAGTATGTGAACCTGAAACCATCTTAGCATGTCTACAAGAAGAGCACACAATTTTTTTGTCCCCTTTAAGCTTAGGCAGCCCACGTATGCGATCAAGAGCACTAACACGCGTTAGGTGATCAAAGCCTACATGACCAAGTCTACGATGCCAAAAATATAAGTCCTTCGAATCATTAGCAACTAGACACCTATGCTTAGAGGAAGACATATCAAAATCCGCTTTAAAAACTCTTCCAAACCGAGACATGTTAAAAATAAGCTCATTGTTTGAACTTACAACTTTGCAGTAATTTTTAGTGAAAATAATTTCTAGATTTTCATGTAGCAACTGTGAAACAAAAAGCAAGTTGTATTTCAAATTTTTGACAAGTGCCACATCCTTCAAAGTGTAGTGATCGTTTACTCTAACCGAACCCTTAGCAATTATAGGAGTTGAAGAATTATCAGCAAAAGTAACATTCTCTACTCGTGAAACAAAAGAGAGGGAGGAGAACCATTCTTTGTTACCGGTCATGTGGCGTGAGCAACCTGAATCCACAATCCAAATGTTCTCCTTCCTCAAACATGTAACCTACATAGAAGCACAATACGTCGATGACTCAATACTGGGGTTAGTCAAAAGGCATTTAGGTATCCAGTACTGAGTCACACGACGTGCAGTAGGAAAAACACGTGAAAGCTGAGATAAAACAGCATGTTTATGAGTCAATGTTTGAGGTTTTTTATTCTTAACTACTGACCTATAAGGTGTTACTTGTGTAGAACAAACATCAGTAGCTCTGGAGGCAAAAACAGAAGGTCCGAAGGTAAACTTTGAATGTTTTTGACTCATAACAGCAGGTTGCATGTTCTTGGCATTCGGTTTAATATGTGCAGCAAATTTTGCATGAAAGTTATGAGATCTAGCAATCATTCTTTCCCTTTTATGTTGTTTAGCTAGTCTATAACAAAAATCTATGACATGACCATCTCTACCACAGTAGGTACAATGAAATTTAACTTTGTGTTCATATCTAGATGAGCAAGCAATATTTTTATTTGAAACCGAATGAGACAACACTCCTGCAGATTTGAAAACCACTTCTTTTTGTTTCGGATCTATTTGAATCAAACAACTTCCTAATGACTTTACAATTTTAGGTGGATGTGCCTTAGTATGAGCATGAGAATCAAAATCTAAACCAGTTTTATCATTGACTTGGAAGAATTCAGCAGCAAGTTTAAGTTCTTATTCCCATTACAAAACCGATCTAATGTCCTATGCATGTCATCAAGTTTATTGGACAGATCAAGGCAATTTTCACATGAAGTTTTTCCTTTTAATTTGCAATTGGAACAAAATTTAACTTCATGAGAATGTAAAGCATTGTTCAATATAGAAATTTCATTCATAGCATCATTTAGTTTCTTTTCAAGATCATCACAACTAGAACAATGCAAATCAATTGTAGAACAAGAAGCATCTTTTAAGTTTCCAACGTCAAGTGCAGCAAGCTTTTTGTTCTTTTCAATTTTAAGTTCAAGTCTATCTAGCGTAGAGGAATGTGCAGTCCTTAATGTGGACAATTGTTGATAGATTAAATCGCACAAGGGACAAGAATCATCACTAGGAATCAAGGTTTTCAAATGATTGATTTCAGATTTAGTGATTCAATTTTAGCAGCATTATCCCTAAGCTTTTTGTCCTTTTTCTTAACAATAATAGTTGCACGAGAAATTGCATCACACATTTCATTATAGGTAGAACATACCTCATCGTCGTCACTGTTGTGTTCTGCATCCTCCTGACTTGATCTTGATCTTGTTTTGCCCACCATGAAGCATAAGTTGGCCAAATCATCTTCATCTTCATCACTTCCAATGTTCACGTCGCTTGAGCCAAGTTCCTAGAGTGTGGAGATAAAACTGTTCACCAGTTGGCAACCTGTAAAGCCCTTCTTCTTCTTCTTATCATTTGTTGAGGAGTGCTTCTGATTGTTTTTCTTCTCGAGAAGTAGAAACTAAAAGGTTAGGGCATTCTATACGAAAGTGTCCTGTCTTACCACATTCGAAGCATCGTTGAGGTCTGGAGCTTCCTCTCCTTCTAGTTCTCACATTTTGCAATGCTTTTGAGAACCTAGTAGAGAGAAGTGCTAGCTCCTCCTCTGGAAATTCCTAGATCTACTCTAGTGTTAGTGAGGACAACAAAGCAAGAGCATTGCAAGATGATGATTGGTCGAAGCTAGGAATATCACGTTGTGAGACAAATGCAATAGACTTATTTGGGTTCTTACATGATAAGATGTCAATTTCATAAGTTTTGAGTTTAGAGTAAAACACATCTAAAGTAAGTGTACTCATGATAGTAGATTCACAAATAGATGTAACTTTCATCTCCCAGATTGACATCTCTAATGCACTAACAAGTTGCCTAGCATTTTCAGCATCAGAAAAAATAATGTTGACACTACGCAAGTTACTGAGAATTTTGTTAAAGCGAGCAAAGAGATCATCGATGGACTCACCGGGTTGCATCTCAAAGCGCATGTATTCTTTATTAAACATGTCTTGCCTTACCTCCTTGATCGTGTTGGATCCTTCGTGATAGTCACAAAGTGCTCTCCATACATCGTATGCCGATCGGAGATGTGCAACGCGGTCGAAGTCGCTCTGAGTGAGTCCTTGGATGATCAAGTTTCGGGCTTTGTTGTTGCTGTCGACATCCCGTAGGTTTGTAGCCATAACTTGATCGTTAGGTGGCACTATGTAAGGCTTGTACTCCTTCTCCCATATTTTGAAGCCTTGTGCCTGGATGAAAGCCTCCATGCGTGCCTTCCAAACCTGAAAATCAATACCAGCAAACACACAAGGTTTGGTGGAGTATTTCTCCATGATGATTAGTCAAAAACACGTGCAAATCACAATGATTAGAGCATCGTGGCTCTGATACCAATTGTAGGATCGAAGAGCACCTGAAAAGCTACCAGAGGGGGGGTGAATGGTAGATTTAAAAAATCATACGCAGCGGAAACAATTAAATCTCAACCCCTTCCACAGAAAATGATCTATTAAAGGAATCGTGTGTCAGACTAATCTAAACGTGTTTCACCATGAAAAAAGTGATATATATCAGAGAGAATCAAGGCACGAAGAAAACACAAGAAGAATCACTCAAATCCGTTGAGAGAAACTCAAGTTATGATCGAAAGATCGAACAAAGGTCAATCTGTCCTACCCGAGAAAAACAGTTCTGGAACACATCAAAGAAACTCGTGTAGATCAGAAACCACAAATCCAATGACCGTGAAATTTTGAAAGATGATAGACAATCAAGTTTTGAAGACAACGCGAAAAGAATCACATCAATTGGATCTGTAAAACTCGACTTATGATAAAACCACCGACGAAAGGTAGTGCTGTCCAGAAACTCGACGAGTAAAACTTGTCTGGAACAAGTCGGACGAACAAAGCACAAAAGTTCCTTCAAACAACGAATTTTATTCAATATAACACAAGAGGAACAGCCCCAAAGTCGTCTACCATGAGCTCTGGCCTCCCTTGCTTATATAACCAGCCCTTAGGCCAACCCAATCTTAACTAGGACTCCAATCCTACTCCGATCACGAATTGAAACTTTCTATAACTTCTTAGGACTCTTCTATACGCAGATAGAAGCAATCTTAAGACTTACAAACACCTTAGGAACGTATCCCACATTCCTAAAACAACTAAAATTCGTGACCCACATGAAATCCTATCATAACCAACTCGATACTTTCCATACCGAGCCATAACCGACTCCGCCGCAGCCAAAGTCATCATCAACCTATATGATCCGATCCTTCAAACCAGATCTTCCCATCCATAAACCATATTTGGAACCATGTTGACACATCATGCACTGCATGCATACGCGCAAACACCTTCCTTCGACGTCCAGTAACCTTCATATGCACTGCCCTTGATTGAATCATCCTGCGCGACCTCTTGACCCACTCAACCACAATTCTTCCTGAATTTGGTTGTTGGAACCTCATCTCCTCCCTCAGACTAGTCCAAACGATCCTGTCGCCAGCCATGTCTTGAACACAAGCAGCACCTGCACATGAATAAACAACCAATCCATACGAGCCCAAGTCCGCGACTTGACTCAAGTCAGTTCCGAACACAACACCTTACGTGAGCACCTCACATAAGCATGTTGCAAAGGATATCAAAACGATATAAGCCATATCAACCAAAACACACCAAAAACTTAGTAAAGTAATACTAAGAAAACTTTCCAACAATGTAAAGCAAGTTCGAAACATTTCACATGAAAATTTGGAACATTACGATCAAGCTCCGAACCTTGCCAAAGCTAACCGGAGCTTGAGTCGGAGCTTACCAAAGCTAGTACAACCTAGCGCTGGAGCTTACCAAAGCTAGTACAACCTAGCGCTGGAGCTTACCAAAGCTAGTTAGACCTAGCGCCGGAGCTAACCAAAACTAGTCGAAACTAGTCATCCCAAAAGTCGAAGCTAGAAAAACATGTCTGAGCTAACCAACATAAGTCAGATCTAGCAAAACATATCAGAGCTTAACAAAGACATGTCGGAGCTATCAAGGACATGCCGGAGCTAAATACAAAGCTCACTGGAGCTACCCAAAAACATGTCAGATCTAGACAAAGAAAGTCGGACCTATTGTCGGACCTTGCAGAAGCTCGGAGCTAGAGTCGGACCTTGCCAAAAAGATCTTATGGCAGCATTCAAAACTTTTATTGTCAAAACCAATGTATTCAGGACACATAGGTCTCACACTCACTAATTCACGCTTGGTGCTATCGTTGGCATTCTGGGACGTCGACGGCAGGCCCCTTGGGAGGTGCCGGAGCTGGATGCTCCGGCGTCGCCCACTATCTTCGTAGAAAAGTTGACGGTGGGCCTCCTGGGAGTTGCCGGAGCTGGATGCTCTGGCGTCACCCACTATCTTCGTAGAACCATCGACGGCGGGCCCCCTAGGAGTTCCCGGAGCTGGATGCTCCGGCGTCGTCCACCATCTTCGTATGTACGTCGAGGGCGGCCCCCTTGGGAAGTGCCGGAGCTGGATGCTCTGGCGTCGCCCACCATCTTCGTAGAAACGTCAACGGCGGGCCCCCAGGGAGGTGTCAGAGCTAGATACTTGGGCGTCGCCCACCATTTGCGTAGAAACATTGACGGCGGGCCCCCTGGGAGGTGCCAGAGGTGGATCTTCCGGCGTTGTCCACCATCGTCGTGAAGTCGCCGATGGCAGGCCCCTGGTGTAAAGGCTATCGCAAGAGAAACCTGATAGCAACAAGTGCGGGTAGGAGAGTTTACTCACTTATTCGCGCTTGGTGCTGCCGCTGATGTTCTGGGACATCGACAGCAGGCCCTAGGGAGGCGCAGGAGTTGGATGCTTCGTTTCACCCTGCTTCGTATGTCCTGCACACATAACGGAAGTGCATATTGTTTTGCTCGTTGGTGATCTTTTCCTATCCTTAAGTATACTCATGTATTATAGCCATGGGCTGGGACACGGGGTTTGTGTAATTCTGTGCATTGGCGCTCAGGGTCCGACTTCCTTCCTATTTGGGGTTTGAGCATCCTAGCCCCGTACTTAGCCGCAACACTGGGAGGCAAAGCGCATGTGCTTATGGTACAGGACCAAGCTAAGCATGTTGCATGCCCTGGACCTCCAGCTCGGCGTTGGCCTTTCGCGGGGAACCATTTGCCACCACAGGTCCCCAAGTACGAGGGGAGCCACGAGGTTCCGAGACACCTTATAGGTACCTCAAATACATCCGCCTACAACAGGGTTGCATGAATCTACTAGGGGCGATACAGAAAAGATCTCACCAAGTACACGAAGACGATGTAAGGAAGACGAGTCTAGTTTGATTGATCACAAAATTACCATGTAACATAAGTGAGCATAAGAGAAAGCATATGGTAAGATAGTGAATTTCTTATCATTGGTGTTCCTAGGAGTGAGTTGGCTTTACAATAAGGCAACGGCCGACTCCAGTTGGCAAGGGAGGTATAGTGTTCATGCTTAGGGTACAGGACCAAGCTTAACGGTTGAACACTCTGGACCTGTCCCTCCTAGAGCTTGGATATCCTACATTCCATTCCTTGGCACCATGACACCCTACACTATCCTACTTTTAGGCTTAGGGATAGAACTTACGGAGGAGCTCTATGTTCCATGGGTTGGGGAGGGGCTCTCCTTCTTCCGTGGCGACGCGGACACACCCGAGGCGGGATACTTGTATCACTCGGAAGGGGCACTCCCAGCTAGGGGAAAGTTTGTGTGACCCTTCTCGAGAGAGTATGCGCCGCAGCACCAGGTCACCTGTCTTGAGCTCTCTACTCTGCACGAACCGCTCTTGGTAGCACCTCAGCGCCTGTCAGTAACGTGCGTTTCGGATGGTGGAGTGCCACCTTGCTTCATCGACGAGGTTGACATCTTCTTGTCGCAGCTGTTCCTGTGAGGCTTCTTCGAACGCTCGGACTCTGAACGAGCCCATAGCGATTTCTAGGGGGAGGACAACCTCGGTCCCATACACCAGAAAGAAAGGTGTTTCTCCTGTGGCACGACTGGGTGATGTCCTGCTTGTCCATAGTGCACAAGGGAGTTCGTCGACCCATTTGGCACCATGCTTATCCAAGCTGCCATATGTGCGTGTCTTGAGGCCCCTAAGGATCTCAGCGTTGGCCCTTTCGACTTGTTCGTTGCTCTTTGGATGAGCCACATGTGCATAACAAACTTGGATGTCAAGGTATTCGCAGTAGTCCTAGAAAGCTGCACTGGTGAACTGGGTCCGATTGTCGGTGATGATCCTGTTCGGGACCCCGAACCTGTAGACAATTGATTTGATGAACTTGATTGTGAACTCCTTGTTGACGTTTATCACTGGGGCTGCTTCCGGCCACTTGGTGTATTTATCTATGGCGACATAGAGGAACCGATACCTTCTGACTGCCCTGGGAAAGGGTCCCAGGATATCCAACCCCCTGACCGCGAAAGGCCAGGAGGGCGGGATCATCTGCAGTGGCTGCGTTGGGGTGTGGATTTGCTTGGCGTGGAACTGGCACGCCTCACACTTCTTGACCAGTTTGACTGCTCTTGTAGTGCTGTTGGCCAGCAGAAACCACGCTGGAAGGCTTTGCCAACTAGCATGCAGGAGGCCGCGTGATTCCCACACTCTCCTTCGTGCATTTCCTCGAGCAAGTCGCAACCTTCCTGTTGAGTTATGCACTGTAACAGTACACCGTTGGCACCACGTCATCAGAGATCACCTTCTACCAGCATGTAACGTTTTGCCATCCTCATGATCTTCTCAATGGATGTTGGGTCCTCCGCGAGGAGGTTATCCTTCAGGTAGTCTCGGACCTCCGTGATCCATGCATCAGGACTGTCCTGGACTTCCAGATCTTGGGCGCTAGGTGATTGGGGATCTCTGGTGATGATCAAGAACCTTGGTGGCCCCCATGGTCGCAGGGCTGTTGTGGTTGCCAGCTCCGTGGGGCTGGGCTCACCTTCTTCATTAGGCCCTGCTGGCCTAGCGATCAGGTGCACCAACCTCCTGCTGAAGACCCTCTCTAGAACGGGGGCTCCTGTGGATGCCATGGTTGACAGGGCATCAGTGACGAAGTTGTTGGCGCGTGGCACATGGCAGAGATCCAAGGCCTCGAACCCAGCTTCTATCTTCTTGACATGTATAAGATATGCCGCGAGCTGCAGGTCGTTGCAGCAGCACTCACCCCAAACTTGCTTGATATTAGTTAGGAGTCTCCCTTGACCAGCATCCGCTGGACACCAAGACCTTGCGCAGCTGTGAGCCCGAAGATGACGGCTTCGTACTCCGCCATGTTTTGGTGGCCTTGAAGTCGAGGTGCACTGCGTACTTGGACTGGTCCCCTGTTGGCAAGGTGAGCAATACCCCAGCTCCAGTCCCTTGCTTCCTTGAGGATCCGTTAAAGAAGAGTGTCCAGTGAGGTCCGGTAAGTACCAGAGCCCTGGGCTCTTATTCATTGATCTCTCAGCCCCCTGGGTTGCTCGGTGAGGAGGTCCATTTGGCAATGAAATTCGCCAGAGCTTGACTCTTAATTGCATGTTGTGGCAAGAAATCAAGCTCGAACTCCGCTAATTCAGCCGCCCACTTGGCGATGTTGCCAGTTGCATTCGGGCTGCGCAACACTGCTCCCAATGGGAACGAAGTCACCACTGATACTCGGTGTGCCTCAAAATAATGGCGGAGCTTCCTCGACGTGATTAGCACCGCATAGAGCAGCTTGTGCACTTCGAGGAACCTTGTCTTTGCTGCATGCAGGACTTCACTAATGATGTAGACAGGGCGTTGGATGGTCCAGGACTTTTTCGGAGAATCCAACTCATCTTGTTCCCTCTGCTCCAGGTCCAACGATCCCATGTCTCCTGGGCCTGGTGCTTCCTTTGGAGGCTGGAACCCAAAGGCTTTGGGGCCCCCTAGGGGGACCCGGTCATCCTCTGGGGGCTGGGACCTCGAGGCTCCTTGGTCTCCGGGGCCTCCTTGGGGGACCTGGACGTCCTCTGGGGGCTGGGACCCAGAGGCTTCTTGGTCTCCGGGGCCCCCTTGGGGGACCCGGACGTCCTTTGGGGGCTGGGACCCAGAGGCTCCTTAGTATCTAGGGCCCCCTTGGGGGACCCAGTCGTCCTCTGGGGGCTTGGACCTAGAGGCTCCTCAATCTCCTGGGCCCCTCAGGGGGACCCGAACGTCCTTTGGGGGCTGGGACCTAGTGGCTCCTTGGACTTCGGGGCCCCCTTGGGCTACCCGGACGTCCTTTGGGGATGGGACTCAGAGGCTCCTCTGTCGTTGGGGCCCCCTGGGAGCTCCAAGCCCTAGATCTCAAAATCAGCTGCAGGGGCCCCTTCCTTTCGTTGGTGCTGTTGGTGAACGGCCTGCTCTACAACCAAAACCATGCTTACCACTTTAGTTGTGGCGGCGATGTAGAGGTACAAGGGCTCCCTGGGCTCTGGTGCCACCATTATTAGCAGTGTCGTCAGCTGCTGCTTTAGCTCACGCAATGCCTTCTCCGCTTCTTCGGTCCAGACGAACGGTAAGGTCTGGTGCAGGAGCTTGAAGAACAGAAGGGCCCGCTCAGCCAGGCTAGAGATAAACTGGCTGAGCGCTGCCAAACACCTTGCAAGCTTCTGTACATCATTGATGTGGGCTGGGGGCCGCATTAGCTCCACCCCCTTGACTTTTTTTGGGTTGGCCTCAATCTCTCGGTGTGAGACCAAGAAACTGAGGAGCTTCCCAGCTTGGACTCCGAACACGCATTTGTCGGGATTGAGCTTCGTGCGTGTGGTTCGCAATCTATCAAAAGACTAGGGCAAGGTTCTCTAGTAATGATGTATGTGACTAGATTTTTACTACAATATCATCGACATATACATCTACTAGGTCCCGAATGAGGTCCCCACATGTTTTATGCATAGCTCGTACAAAGGTGGGGAGTGCATTCTTAAGACCGTAAGGCACGAAGGCATATCAGTAAAGGCCATCTATGGTTATAAATGCGGTATGTTCCTCATCCTCTCTAGACATTGGGATTTGGTGGAACCCTGAATATGCACCTAGAAAGCATAGCATATCGCACCCCGAAGTTGAATCTACGATTTGATCAATTCTAGGGAGAGGGAAGGGATATTTAGGACATGCCTTGTTGAGGTTGGTGTAGTCAATGCACATCCGAAGCTTACCACCAGCTTTGGGGACGACAACTGGATTGGCCAGCCATCTGGGGTGGTGGACCTCCCGTATCAAGCCAACATCAAGGATCTTCTTGATCTCTTCGCGAATGAAGTTCTTCCGCTCAATGGAATGCTTACGGGGCCTCTGTTGTTGCGGCCGTGCGTCGTGGTAGATCTTCTAACGGTGCTCAATCACTTCCCTAGGGATGCCCAGCATCTGCGACGGTTGCCAGGCAATGACGTCGACGTTGGCTTGTAGGAAAGTAGTGAGCGCCGATTCCTGCTCGCTGTCCAGACTCCCCGCGATACGGGTGGTCTGAGTCGCATCAGAGCCAATCTGGATTGTCTTGATGGGTACATCGTCGTCGTCAGAGGGCTGCACTCGTGGTGCTGCGGTGCGGCTGCGAGCGCGTGGGTCTGGCGAAGGCTTATTCGGCTCAACATCACTCAAGATAGGTGTTGGTACCGTTGCCAACGCTTGGAGCTTTTCCAAGACACTCACCGCAGCAGCACGATCTCCACGGATCTTGAGGACGCCGGAAGGTGTTGGCATCTTGAGGACGAAGTAGCCGTAATGTGCTACTGCCATGAACCGGTGCAGGGCTCGCCTGCCAATAATGGCGTGGTAGGGGAGGCTAACCTCCACGACGTCGAATAGGATATTCTCTGCCCTGAAGTTCTCGGGTTTCCCTAGGGTCACCCGGAGGTGGATGCAGTCGTACGGGGTAAGACTCTCCGGTCCTACCCCTGAGAACGATCTTGTCAGGGTGAGCTTAGACACGGGGACCTTCAGCTTGTTGAAGGCCGCACGGCTATTGAGGTTGAGGCCGGCTCCACCATCTACCAGGACGTGGTAAAACTACGTTGGCGATGATGGGGGCGACGAGGCGGGGTAGCTGCCCGGCTCCCTCCATGTTCCCGGGGCAGTCGGAGGCATCGAAGCTGATCGTCATCTCCATCCATTTGTGATGCAGCGATGGGGCATGCGTACTGGCTGACAAAGTCATTGCCCGGTGCAGGGTCTTGACCACATTCCTGGAAGCGGGTTCCCATGATCCTCCACATATGATGTGTAGTGCTTTGCAATGCTCGTGGTCATTGATGAGGT
The DNA here is from genome assembly GCA_036927565.1 of Tuctoria greenei. NCBI lineage: Eukaryota > Viridiplantae > Streptophyta > Magnoliopsida > Poales > Poaceae > Tuctoria > Tuctoria greenei. Next base: position 82,328,027 of record JAYESD010000003.1, on the reverse strand, counting down.
CGAGGTTCACAGCCTGGTGTACAGTTTCCATGGCATGTTCCGGCCTTTGGAACTCCTTCTCCACGTCTTCGTCGACACGATAGTCGACCTTTTGCGGCTTGATTTCGCCGCAGCTCTCAGGCTTGATGAACACCATGGTTGGTGAAAGCACTAACACTTTTTTGAGAGAAAAAGCGCCTACCTGGCGTGCCAAATGTCGAAGGGTCAATGTGACATTTCCCCCGTATATGCTAAGGAGCAGCCCGCGGAGGTTCTTGTTCGGCGGGGCTTAGGCCTCAAACTAGTGTTCTAGCAGAAGAGTATGAGACAGTTCTTTTTACGTAGTTCAGGCCGCAAGGAGCATAACACCCTACTCCACGGTGGATTGTACTGCTTGGTGAGTGTGTATACGTATGTGTGTGTATCAGGGATTCTTAGTCTGGTCCTCTGTATCGGAGGTGGTCTGAGCCTTTTATAACCAAGATTGGATGCCTTACAAGTGGGGTCCCAGGGCCCGACAGGTGGTCCCGTGGCGATCTTATCCTAAATATTATATGGCTTCCCACATAACCTTCTCTGAGCGTGGCAGTGGAGACTCGCCGTCTTGTCGCCTTCCTTGTCAGTAGCCCATGCGCCATTACTAACAGTGGCAGATTGTGTCTCGTCAGCTTGTCTTGTTGCCGCAAGCTACCAACTTGGCCAAGTGGGATAGGCCAGTAGCGCCTTCAGTGTGATGTGATTGGTCATAGAGGTCTCTAATCGTTGGCATGCTCCGCGTCGTGTGTTGGAGGAGGGTGCGGACCTTCAATGCCTATCCTGAGTGGAGTGCTCCAGCTTTTAACTCCCTCACCTTACTGTCTCGGGGGTGCTGCGAGACACGTGGCAGCGCGGGGGCAGGTCCTCGCCAAGGAGGCTAGCCCCGACCCTTCATGGCACGTGGCAGCTCTGGGGCTCCCCAGGGCACGTGGCAGCTCTGCTCTGTCCCTAGAGGGAGGGCGCTTCGTCCGGCGATCCAGGCTATGTGGCAGCTCTAGAGCTTCTCCGCCGAGGTTGTGCGGGGTCTCCCCTCAACACGTGGCGCCTTGGGAGGTCGTCTCCCATCAGGGTCTTTATCCCATCCTTCGTGACCCACATGGCGGCACTGGGGCTGGATCTTTCCAGAGGTTGAGGCCTCGACGACTTCTAGACACGTGGCGCTGTCGTACATGCCCTGGTGTCTTCATCCTGTGTGCGAGGGTACACGGTCTGCAGGGTACCGACAGTTGTCCTCATTGATTTTTTGGTCACCTTGATCCTCATGAGGTAGATATTGTGTAGAAGCTCCCCCTTGATCCATTACCTCCACTTGTGGTTCATCTTCTTCATTTTCATTTGGAGGTGGCGCTTGTGGTCGAACATTGCCCAACACCATTCTTCTCAATGCTTGACATGGATCTTCTTCTCTATCTAGCACACATTGATCAACTTTCTCTTCTTGAGAGCCGTTAGTTTCATTGAACACTACATCACGTGCCACTTCGACAAGTTCGGAGACCTTGTTGAAGACACGATAAGCGTAAGAGTTCGAATCATAGCCAAGTAAGAAACCTTAATCGGACTTCGAAGCAAACTTTGAAGACCTAGGCTTCTTGTTTAAGATATAACATTTATAACCAAAAACTTGAAAATAGGAAATATTAGGCTTGTTACCGGTGAGTAGTTCATATGACGTTTTCTTGAGTAGGCGATGGAGGTAGAGTCGATTTATGGTGTGACAATCGTTGTTGACCGCTTCAGCCCAAAATTGATCCGAAGTCTTGTACTCATCGAGTAGTCCTCGCCATCTCTATGAGGGTTCGATTCTTCCTTTCGGCTACTCTGTTTTGTTGAGTGGAGTACGGTGCTGAAAATTCATGTTTTATGCCTTCTTCGTCTAGGTACTCCTCAACTTGGGTGTTCCTGAACTCTGTTCCATTGTCACTTTGAATCTTCTTGATCTTCAATGAGAACTCTTTTTGGGCACGCTTGAGAAACTTCTTGAGGGTTCCTTGAGTTTCTGTCTTAAGATGCAAACAGAAAACCCACGTGAAGAGCGAAAAATCATCAACAATTACTAAGTCGTATTTGTTACCGCTGATGCTTATGTAAGCAATTGGACCAAATAGATCCATGTGAAGTAGCTCGAGCGGTCTTTTCGTTGTCATAACGTTCTTTGCGGGATGAGGTGCTCCTACTTCCTTCCCGGCTTGGCACGCGCTACAAAGCCTGTCTTTCTCGAAAATAACATCCTTCAAGCCTCGGATGTGATTGGCTTTTAGGAGTTTTTGAAGATTCCTCATACCAATATGTGCTAGCCGTCTATGCCACAACCAACCCATGTTGGTTTTTGCAATCAAGCATGTGTCAAGTTTGGCTTTATCTTTGTTGAAGTCAACAAGATAAAGCTTTTACTTTAACACACCCTTGAATGCAACCGAGTCATCACTCCTTCTAGAGACAATCACACCCTCATTAGTGAACAAGCAATTATAACCCTTGTCACATAATTGAGATATGGACAATAGGTTATAATCTAAGGAATCGACATGTAAAACGTGAAAAAGAGTGTGTTAAGATGATACTGCAATTCTACCAGTACCGAGCACCCTTCCTTGACTGTTGTCTCCAAAGTAGATGCCTTCGCTTGGATCTTCATTTACTTCATATTCAAGGAACATCCTTCTTTCTCCGGTCATGTGGTTGGTGCATCCACTATCTAGCACCCATTTTGCTCCACCGGAGGAGTAGGCCTGCAAAAACAAATTACGCCTTGGTCTTAGGTACCCAAGCTTGCTTGGGTCCTTTGAGGTTAGTTATAAGTGATTTGGGCACCCACACATGAGACTTGGTGTTCCCATGGCGTGGCCCAACATATTTAGCATAAACTCTACCAAAGTCACTTTTTATGAGTACATATGATGCGTCAAAGGTTCTAAACAATAGTTTTTGCTCATATGTGTTAACATGTTTGGACTTATCAACATTATTAGCCTTTCTAGCTTGAGGGGAATTTCCCTTGACAAAATCAATGTGGTCCTTGTTATTCTTGTGGCTTCTAGCATTTTGCTTTTCACCATAAGAATACCCAATGCCATATTTGACATTAGGAGGTCTTGTGGCCAAGTATGCACTGCGTGCATACTTGATCTTCTCCTTGTCAAATGTGCCATTACGGGAGGGATGCTTGTCCTTTGTCAAGTTCGACTTATCCTTCAAGTTAGTGTCAATTTTAGCACATGCACAAGTAATAGTAGTTTCAGATTTTAAATGTTGAGAAGGTGAGCTTGAAGAGGATGAAAGGTCACTTTGTTTGAGTTACTCAACTTGTACCTCAAGGATCTTGTTAACTTTGGTTGACTTAACAAGTTCATCCTTGATGATAACATTTGAGTCGCTTAACGTCAAGCAAGCTTCCTTGCTTGAAGCTAACTCAAGCTCTAGTGACTTGCTTTGCTCCTTTCCATGTACAAGGAGCTTTTTGATCTTAAGATACTCCTCCTTTTGAAGGATGATCATATCTTCTTGGCGATCAACAAGCTCCTCCTTATCAATGAGTTTATCCATCAAGAATTTAATTTTTGCAGCAGTTTTCTTATCTAAGCCAATAAGCATATCTTCATTATCACTATAAGCATCACTATCGCTAGAGTAAGAATGCGAGGAGGAAGATATAGTTGTTACCTTTCTTTTACCTTCCTTCGCCATTAGACATGTGTCGTTGTCCTTCCTTGCGCCAATAGTTGGGAAGAGAGTGGATTTCTTTGTTGTCTTCTTGATGGCTATGCTATCCATCTACTCTTCCTCATCGGATGAGGACTCATCATTGGAGTCCCACTCCTTTCCTTGGTGCGCCTGTCCAATTTGCCTCTTCTTCTTGAACATCTTCTTGGGTAGAGGTTTTGTATTCTTGGTCTTCATCTTGTTTTCTTCATAGGGACAATCAACTATAAAGTGGTTGTATTCACGACAGTTATAGCAGGCGCCTCAACTTAGGTCTTGATTTTTCTTTGTGTTTTCCTTCATTTGATTTACCACCTTGTCTTCTTTTCATCATCTTTTTGAATTTCTACATAAATAGGATCATGTCCTCTTCATCTATATCGTTGCTTTCGTCGTCATTGTCCTCTTCTTATTGAGCTTCTCGTGCTTCTTTTGACATGGGCTTGCAAGTGGACTTCAAGGCGACTCCTTTCTTCTTTGCCGAGGTGAGGTCGGTAATCTCTTTAACATGTTTTGCTTGCTTTTCCATCATCTCAAAGTTGATGATTTTTCCAAGCAATTCGTGTGGGGTCATTTTCTTGTACCCAGGGCTTTCTCTTATCATTAAACATAGAGTCACATTGCAAGGCATGAAGGCTCTAAGGATTAGCTTCACCACCTCGTGGTCATTCCATGTTTTGCTTCCATATCCTCGAACTTTATTAATGAGAGTCTTCAACCGATTGTACAGGTCTTGTGGTGACTCATCTTCTTCTATGGCGAATCTCCCCAATCCGCCTTCGATCATTTCAATTTTGGCTTCTCGCACATGACGATTGCCTTCATGTGCAGTTTGTAATGTGTCCCATATCTCCTTGTCAATTTCGAGTCCATCAACCTTGGTGAACTCATCTTGGCTCAATGATGAAGTTATGACAGCCGCAGCTTGAGCGTTCCGATGAATAGCTTGCTCTTGACTTGGTGTGAGCTCTTCATCGTCATCCAGGATATCTATCTCTGTACACACTATATGCCACAAGCTGGGGTTAAGCGATATTAAATGCATCTTCATATTTTGCCTCCACATTGAGTAATCATTGCCATCAAAGTGTGGGGCTTTTCCTAGAGGAATAGACAAGTAATGATTATTGTTGGAATTCAAACGATCATAGTTAAAAGGATATCTAGAGTAGTCGGTGTGACTACTCCCCTTCTTCTTCTTCTCATCATTGATCTTTATCTTTCCTTTAAAGAGGGCCTTATTCCTTAGGAGCGCCTTGAGTTCAAGCATCTCCTCATCATCATCCTCGAAGTCTTGAATGGCGTCGAGGAGCTTCTCTAACTTTTGAGTCTTTACATCTTCAACCTTCTCTTGTTTAAGTTCTTGTGCGCATCCTTGATGTCCGACATTTTTTCTTCGAGTGATTAGTCTCCTTTTGAAGAGTCCTGTTCTGATAAAAAATTGAATGTAGCCTAGAGGGGGGGTGAATAGGCTATATGAATTTTTCGTCGGAACCTGAAACACTTAGCAACTTGATCAAATACAGAGAGATCGGACTAGTCCGGTAGGGTGCGGACTAGTCCGGTGTATGCGGACTAAATTGATCAAGTTTGATCAGTGATTTTGATCATGGTACTCTATGTAGTGGAAATTGAATTACAAATAGAGTATATTGTTTCAATAAAACTAGATGTGGCACTAGTTAACTTTAGATTCAAAGTTTTAATGTAAGTTGAACAAGATTGAACAAACCCTAGATTACAATGAATTGAAAGAACAAAAGCAATGGACACAATGGTTTTTATCTCGTTGTTCGGTTCCACAGAGGAAATTTACATCCACGTTGAGGAGTCCACGAGAGGAACGGGTCTTCACCAACCCTACCCTCGTTGAATCGCCATGGAGGCCAATTCTCTTCCACTAATCACATAGGGGTAAGAATAACCGTGTTCAAGGGGCATTCTCACAAGTTGAGGGCTCCCCAAGATTTACAATTAAAAACAACACCAAACACACTCAAAAAGTATGCAATGAAACAGCGAGAGTGTGTAAGAGAATCAAACCCAAGAGCTCAAGTCGTGAAGAATGTGTCTCTCCTTTGATCTAGAGTTAATCCTCAAGGATTTGATCTTTCTTGCGTTGAATTGTGTGGAGAGACGTGTTTTCTAGGCTCTTGGAATGTGTGACGGCGTAGGGGGCCGAGAGTGATCATAGTTGGGTCGTGCACCTCTATTTATACTAGAGTTTTCAAAGGTTACCGTTAGGGTTTGCGATGTCCAGAATAGTCCGTGGTGGACTCTGGACCAGTCTGGTGTGCGGCGTGTGGGAAAACCTAAGTGTCTTGAATTATCAAACTTGTCCGGCAATGAACGGGCTAGTCCGATTTTGTCTCTGGAGTTGTTCGGACTAGTCCGGCACATATCAGACTAGTCCGGCGTGGTGAATCCCTTAGTGAATTGAGGACAAGTCCGCACTTGGAGGACTTGTCCGATTTTAGTCGAGAGGATATCGGATTAGTTCGGACATGGTCGGACTAGTCCGGTGTCATGGAATTTTGAGGGGCTAAGGAATTTTACAAAGTAGGTTAGTGGAGATTCCGTACATGTCCATGGAATATCGGACTTGTCCGATACTGATGAGAAGGGTTATCGAACTAGTCCGGCTGCTATCGGACTAGTCCGGTGCTGGACAGAGAGGTTATCGAACTAGTCTGATGAACATCGGACTACATCGGACCTGTGTAAACTTGTGCAGTGAGAGTGATTTCTTTTGCTTGTGCTCTTGGGGTGTGTTTCTCCAATACACTCCATACACAAAAAGTATTCTATTCATTTTATTGAGCTCTTTTCAACTTGATTCTTCACTCTTCTTTCTTTTTGCTCTTTCTTCATAATTTTATTGAAACATGCGCTCATCTCAACAATTTTATTAGGATCTCATTTGTTTGTCATAAATCAACCAGTACCCACAAGGGATGCCTTGATGCACTTTCAGGTGCACCGGAGCTTCCCTCTACTGGGGGTTAGGTCCGGGGTCACTAGACACGTGGCAAGACCGGAGCTTCCCTATGACGGGTGTTAGGTCTGGCCCTGTGATACACGTGTCAATGTCGGAGCTACCCAAAGGAGGGAGGCGGGTCTAGTACAGTGCAACACGTGTAGCCTACAGAGGTCTTCAACTTGAATGGTGGGAATTCCTTAGCTTTTCTTGCGGTATCATGGGGTACTCGGTACGCAGGGTACTGACAGTGGCCCCTGGGCCCACCTTTGGGAGAAACCCTTTGGGTTAATTTATTCTACCGGAGGTGAAGCCATCTTCAATTCCCGCGCCGTGGCTTCAAAGGTCTTCTGATGTGCCGTTGGGGCGATGCTCCGTGGTTAACCCATCACCATGTGGCTTCTTTTGAATGTGGCAGGTGAGATCTTTGCGTGCGGATCTCACGCAGTTGAAGGTCGCGGGTTCCCAATGCGAAAACCGTATTAGTACCGTGCGCCTTGTCAGACCGCCACCCTCGGGCTTCCAACCTCCCATCATGACAACAGTTCACCTGGGACAATAGGTTCGGCTTTTCCACCAAAGTGTACTCGAGCCCATTCGCCATTGGCTGGTTAGATTTTTGAAAGCATAACCTCGATCTTATTGTGGTTTCCACCCAAGCGTCGCGGGGGTTTACTTAAGAAGGAAAGCCTACATGGTGTGAGGACTCTTTGCGCTTTCGATTGAACTTGCGCTCTGAGCCTCCCAACCTTCGCATAGCCTTCCAACTTTCGCTCCACTTTGCCGTGATGGACTTGGGTCTTCCCTGCATCAAGGTCAATACCGACGAGGAGATGGCGAGTGTGTGGACCTACATGGGTTTGTCCAGCGACTCCTGCAACAAGGACATCTGCTTCGACAAGCTCCCCTTCAAGAAGGAGCGCACCGGAGATATGGTGTACTTCTCGGCGTACGCCATGGTGGGTCTGATCCCACCTTTCTCAAGCTTCCTCTTGATGTTGCTGGATTTCTACAGCCTCCTGCTTTATCATATCGGCCCCACTTCCTCTTGCTAGTGGCAACTTTCGTCCACTTCTGTGAGATGTGGGTGGGCGTGCCTCCCTTCATCGAGTTGTTCCCAACCTTCTTCACGATCCACACCGCTGGCAAAGAGACAAAGCTTATCGATTTCTACTATTTTGTGAAGCAGAAGAATTGCCCTTTCAAGTACTTGAACTCCTTCCCCTCCGGCAAGTGGGATGATTGGAAGAAGTATTGGGTGATCACCACTGTGGAGGAGCATGAGAAGTTGGAGCTGCCCAAGGGCCTTCTCAATGTTGACACCGACACTTGGAATGTAGTTCTGGAGCTGTCGAATGCGTACGAGCCCATCTTTGAAAGGATCGAAGAATGCATAGAGGGAGGAGTGACCCCCCAAATGGTCTTCGACAATTTCTTGGTGAATAGGTGGGCCCTGCTAAAGACTAGTGAATGGCCCGCATGGGCGTTCAATAATGAGATGGATCATAACCGAATTGAAGTCAGTTTGAACACCAACTTGGACGATGAAGCTTTGAAGATCCATCTCAAAAAATTTCAAAATGGAGGTATCCCCCGCAATGCCCTGACTCCGCCAGCTTCCTTCCTGCCTCCGAGCATGGTTCCGAAGGTCAGCAGAGAGATCCGGAGGAGAATTCCAGCATTGGACAACTTGGACATTGTGGAGGGGCGCCCTATCTCCAGGGTTGTGATCCCCGAAGCTTCTAAGGTGATTACCCCTGCCGCGAGCCAGAAAGTCGATGACGTTGGCAAGGGCAAGGGTAAAGGCAAGGAGCCAGCCGAATCCTCTAGCCAGAAGAGAAAGTTGACGCATGCTGATGGGAGACACGTCAGGTAAGCTCTGACTACAACTACTCCTTCTCCCCAGCGAAGTAGATCTTCGGTGGTCACGCCTTCTCTGGTGCAGGCGTCCTCAAGGGGCACCAGCTCTGGCAGATCAACTCCAGCTCTGGTGCCAGCTGTGGGCTCTGGGGCTAGAGGTCCTTCTCAGCCGAGCGAGGTCCCAGCTGAGTCAACGCCGAAGATGGTGACAAGTTCTGGGCAGCAATCCGGAGCTCCGCCCACGCCGACCGCATCGGGCTCTGGCTCCGATTGCCCAGTGAAGAAGTTCCGTGCCAGTTGGAGCGATAACCTTCCAAGGTAGGCATTGCGTCCTCAACTTGAATAGCTGTTTTTAATTTTCGTCATGTATTGAATCTTTCGATTCTTTGTTTGCAGAGCAACGAGGAAGGGATCAGAAGCTCCGGCACCCGCCCCAGCAAATAAGGTTGTGCGGGTGGAAGTTCCAGCGTCGACCCCTATGCCTCCACAAGTCGCGGCTGAGGTCACGACAGCTCCGGCACCGGTTGTCGTGGATCAAGATAACGAAGAGACACCAGAGGCTCCTGTGGTAGCGCCAAACCACGGGGAAGACATTTGTGAAGACGCGCCGGCAATGGTAGCGCCGGTGGCTGAAGCTTAGGTGCAAGACACGGAGATGGCGGAAGCTCCGACAATTGAGTCGAAGGCAACTGAAGCTCCAACTCTTTTGCCAGAAGTTGGTAAAGAGCCGGCAATCGAGCCAGAGGTGCCCGCAGTCCCAGCCTTTGTGCCGGAGATAGTCGAAGCTCCAACCTCCATGCTGGAGTTGGTTGATGTTCCGGCGCCTGAGTCGGAGGTGATGGGGGCTCCGGACAAAACTGCAGTGTCTGCCCAGAGGTGATAGCTCCGAAGGTGCCCATGTCTGAGCCGGAGCACCCAGAAGAGTTTGTGGGTAGGCCCTCCACCCGCTGAGCCAATGGTGGAAATTTTGGCGGGGGAGCCTTCATCATCAGTTCCGGTAGTTCTGGAAGTTGAAGTTCCTGTGGTGCGACCTTCCTTGGTGACAGTGGAGGCTTAGGTACTTCTTGAGGGAGGCCCTAGTGCTTCATGACCACAGGGGACCACGCTTGTGGCGTGGGACCCAATTTTTGTTCTTGAAGACCCCCTGGAGCCGGTAGAGATGACCCCGGCAGGTCCGGAGCCTATTCCCTTGGCGTTAACTATTGACAATGCCTGCTTGAGCCTCCGACAAGTCCAGCTCACCTTCGACCATGACAGCAAGGTCCCCAAAGAAGAGCGCCACACCTTGAGGCATTGGCACAATGGGCTACACTTCGTGACCAATCTCGCGCAGACGAGGCTTGCTGATCAGAAGGAGTGGGTCGAGAAGGAGAAGGCCCGGATGGAATATTGGGGCAAGTTGCAGGAGGAAAAGGAGGCCTCCATCAGGGCCCTCGACGCTAATTCTTGGGAGATTATATAGCATGCCAAGAAACGCAATGATGCTACTGATGAATGTCACGACAGCCTCAATAGATTAAACAAGATTCTCCTCAAGTGCCGAGCGGACCTTGATGCGAGGGAAGAGAAACTTCTGGAATAGCAGGAGGATATTTTAAAAGAAAGGAGGAGCTCGCCCAGAAGCTGACTCTGGGAGAGCAAAATTTGGCTCACCGCACCAAAAAGCTTGATCTGCGGAGCAAGGAAGAGGAAGAGAAGTACTGGAAACTGGGGCAGGAGCTATCAAAAAGAGAAGTTGGTGTTGCCACCAGAGAAGGGAAAGTAAGAGGTAGAGAGAAGGACCTGCCCGAACGGCGGAACCGCATCCACCTCCGAGAGACGGAGCTAGCCGACCGTAAAAAGAAAATAGTTGAGAGTATTCAGCAACATGCCAAAGAGGTCGAGCGCCTCGCTCGGGAAGGTTCAAAGCTTGCGGCGGCCAAAAGGTCACTAGAGGAGCCGTGGAGCTCGAGGGCAACCGAGTCCCAGCAGGTGTGGGATTTTTTGGGGCGTGCAAACAGAACTTTGGTGCCGCTTGGCTTTAGCCCAGTACGTCTAGAGAACATAGCACTGGAGCCGGACCAGACACTGGTGGCACTTGGCTCTGCTGGCAGCAAACTCGATGCGATGGGTGATGTCATCGCCGACCAGCTTGAGACGGAGGGGAAATCTCTGGCCAAGAATGTCGCCGAATATGTTCTGGCGTGTTACAAGAGCCGAGACCCCCCAACTTTCTCTAGATCCGATCTTTGAAGGACCCAGCTGAAGAGGAGGATGCCGCCAGGGATAGCATCCAAGAAGCTACTGGGAAGGTTGCATCATTTTTCCACAGGACTTAGATCCTCCAGTAGCTAGGACCTTTTCCTTTTGCCTTTTGTTGTAATCCTCATTTTGTAATCTAGTACTTTGGATGAATGAAATACACTCTTTCTGCAATGAATTTCATTTTGTCATTGTCTTCAATAAATTGTCCTTTATCTTGTTTGCCTCCTGGTAGGTTACACAATTTGATTGCGAACATGTACCAAAAGGATTTGACGATGTGTTGATGACTTGGACGCTTCGAACTTGTATCTTTTAGGACCGAAATTTATTTCCGACTTTTCCAGGAAGCTTTTGTTGCGTCGACGGTGGGCCCCCTGGGGTTGTCAGAGCTTGGTAGGTCTGACAACACCCGCTGTCAACGCTTGAAACATTGACGGTGAGCCCCCTGGGGTTGTTGGAGCTTGGTAGGTCTGACGGCACCCACTGTCAATGCGTGAAACGTCGACGGCGGTTCCCCTGGGAGTGTCGGAGCCTGGTAGGTCCGACGGCACCGACTGTCAGTGCGTAAAACATCGACGGCGGGCCCCCTGGGGTTGTCAGAGCTTAGTAGGTCCAACAACACCCACTCTCAGCGCGTAAAACATCGATAGCGGGCCCCCTGGGGTTGTTAGAGCTTCCCTGCTTCGACGATATCCACCATCAATCGTAGAATACGTCGAGGGCGAGTCCCCTCGGGTGATTCCACCATCTTCAATTGCCATTATGCTCCACGTTGACGGCGGGCCCCCATGGGAGTTGTCCAAGCTTGTTAGCTCTGATGGCGCCCACTTTCAACGTCTGAAACATTGACAGCGGGCCCCCTTGGGGGTTGTCGGAGAATAGAAGCTCAGGCATCATCCACCATTGTTATCAATTTTCATTTTTCCTGTGCATCAAAGACAAAAAAACTGTAAAATTCATCCTCTCATCTATAACTCTTTTGCGAATTACTGTTCCTATTTGAGTTTTAGGTCTGAAGGAACTCGATATGATAACAAGCACATTGATGTATTCTTTCCAGATCTGAATGCTTTTAGGACCCGCCCTACTGAGGCCTGACGGAATGTAGGTAGAGTGGCATACTTAGGGTGAAGGACCAGGCTAAGTCGATAGCACACTCCGGACCTGTGTGGGCTTGGCGTTCAGGCAAGTAGACCATTCAGCAATGCTAAGATCTGAAGAGACCAACAATATAACTTGTACAACATATCATAGCTTGGACTAAAACTCAAAAAGAATTGCACAACTTCGTTATAGACAAGATAGATAAGGATAATAAAAGAGAATGAGCCTACACAAAATTAATGCACGTGGAGCCTGTTTTTACACAACAATGCTTTTCATTATAGGTCCGGATTACAGGGGAGATAAGGACACACTTAGGGTATGGAACCAAGCTAAGCGTGCTATACATCTTGTACTAACCTAGGGTAGGTAGCTACACTTTTAGTGTTGCGACTGTGTCAAGTGTTGCTTGAACTTCTCGGGCCCTCTTGGAGAGGTCCGGACGTTCTACCGGAGGACCTACCCAACTCTGTGTATAGACTCTATAATTTACATTGCATGTAATTATACACTCACCTCCATGATACTAAGCGTAAAACTTATGGAGGTGCTCGATGTTCCAAGGATTAGGAAGCGGGGTCCCATCCTCAATTGCCAAACGAACGCATCTGGGATGGGATACTTTGATCACTCGGAAGGGACCTTCCCAGCTGGGAGAAAGTTTGTTCATCCCTTTTCGAGTAAGTATTTTCCGCAGCACTAGATTGCCTTCCTCGAGATGTTGGTTACGCACATGCCTTTGATGATAGCGCCTGATGATAACGTGCCTTCCGAACTGCTGCTTGGCACCTTCCCTCCTTGATGAGGACAATGTCTTCACACCGGAGTTGGTCCTGCGTGGCTTCGTCAAAGGTCCAGCCCCAGAGTGACCCCATGGTAATCTCCACACGAAGGACTGCTTCAGCTCCGTACACCAGGAAGAAGGGTGTCTCTCTAGTAGACTGATTAGTTGTAGTCCTGCTTGCCCACAGTGCGGACGGAAGCTCCTTGATCCAGTTGGCTCCATGTTTTTTTAGGCGCTCATAAGTGCGCGTCTTGAGTCCTTTTAAGATTTCTGCATTTGCTCTCTCAACTTGGCCATTACTTGTCGGGTGAGCTATTGATGTATAGCTGACTTGAGTGCCGAGGTCTTCGCAATACTCTTGAAATGCTGCACTTGTAAATTGAGTTCTGTTGTCAGTGATGACTCTATTCGGAACTCCAAATCTGCAGACTATGGACTTCAAGAACTTGATTGCTGATTGCTTATTGATAGTCACAACTGGAGTAGCTTTCGGCCACTTGGTGAACTTGTCGATAGCGACATACAGGAACCTGTAACCTCCGACGACTTTTGGGAATGGTCCCAAGATGTCCATGCCCCACACAGCGAATGGCCATGTAGGAGGAATCATTTGCAGTGACTGAGCTAGTGTGTGAATTTGTTTTGCGTGGAACTGGCACGCTTCACACTTTTTCACCAACTCTACTGCATCTTTGAGTGTTGTAGGCCAGTCGAAGCCATGCCGAAAGGCTTTGTCGACAAGCATGCGGGAAGACGCGTGGTTCCCACACCCGCCTCCATGGATCTCCGCGAGGAGCTCGCGGCCTTCTTCCCATGCAATGCGCCGCATTAGGACGCCATTGGCACCGCACCGGTAAAGATCCTCTTCTACCAGCGTGTATCTTTTAGCCAATCTGGCGATCCGGTTAGCGGATACACAGTCTTCAGGAAGGTGGTTGTCTGTCAAGTAGCTCTAGATCTCCCAGATCCATGCATCGGAGCTAAATTGAGCTTCTAATTATTGCGGGCCAGGTTGCTTAGAGCTTCTTGCAGCACCTATGACCCTTGGTTTATGCCATTGTAACAGGGCCACCAGGACCACCAGCTTCGAGGTGCTGGTCTCGTCCCCTTCACTCAGTTCGACGGGTTGAGCGGTTCGTCTTGAAAATCTCTAGACAAATACTCTATCAGGAGCCGGAGCTCCGGTTGAAGCCTTCGTCGGGAGTTCATCAGCTTCTGCGTTGTTGAGATGCTGGACATGGCAAAGGTCCAGGACGTCGAAGTCCTTCTGGAGCTTCTAGACTTCAAGAAGATAAGCAGCAAGTTGAAGGTTGTTGCAGCTGCATTCGCCTTTGACTTGCTTGATGATGAGTTGGGAGTCACCCTTTACCAACATCTGCTTGACGCCATAAGATAATGCCACCTTGAGCCCATAGATAAGAGCTTCATATTCCCCCATGTTATTGGTCCCCTTAAAATCCAGGTGCACCATATATTTGACCTTCTCCTCGGTTGAAGCGAGGAGAAGTATTCCAGCTCCAGCCTTCTTCATTTCTTGGCAGATGAAGTTTTGCCACTCAACTGATTGCTTCTGGGGCTTCTGGTGTACTTGCCATGCGTCGGGATAAATCTTCTGATTGTGCTCAATCACCTCCCTGGGGATCTCAGGCATTTGTGACGGTAGCCACGCAAACACGTCAACATTCGCCCAGAGGAAAGTGATGAGCGTGAGTTCCTATTTGTTGTCCAGGCCTCCGGATATACGGGTGGTCTGGGTAGCATCGGACTCGATTTGGACGACTTTGATGGGAACATTGGTGTCGCCGCTTGGCTGCACACGTGGTGCAGAGGTCGGGCCTCGATGATGAGTGCTCGGAGGTTGAGCAGCTAGCTCTTTGCCGGAGGTTCCTTCCTGCACCGTGGCAAGTGCATGGGGTTCCTCCAGCACGGTAACTCCTGCCATGCGATCTTCGCGGATCCGAAGAACGCCCGAAGGTGTTGGCATCTTCAACACCAGGTAGCCGTAGTGAGCTGCAGCCATAAACGTGTACAGGGCGGGCCTGTCTAGGATGGCATTGAAGGGCAAACTGATGTGAGTTACACCGAAGACCATCATCTCAGTCCTGTACTTCTCCCGAGCCCCGAAGGCCACTGGGAGTGTAATGGATTCGAGAGGGCTGATGGCCCCCGGACCTACCTCGGAGAAAGGTCTTGAGGGGCGAAGGTCTGAGATCTGAAGCTGGATCTTCATGAACGCTTCAAAGCTCAAGAGATTGAGCGCCGCACCTCCATCTACCAAAACATGGTAGAGCTGTACGTTGTTGATGGTGGGAGATACCATCAGTGGCAGTTGGCCGGCTCCGACCATGTTCCTGGGGCAGTCTGTTGCATCAAATGTAATGGGAGTGTCTATCCACTTCCGATGTGGTTCTGCCCTGGTAGCAGGAGCTACGGCATCCATTTCCCGCCGCATTGTCTTGAGGACGCGGTGAGATGTGATGTCCTAGGACCCTCCATAGATGGTGTTGAGGGTCTTCCGATGCTCGTTGTCAGAGACGTTCGAGTCATCGTCAATTGTGTTGTAGATAGCCTTCAGGACCTTATTGGGGTCCTGGAAGCCAAGCTCCGTGTCAGCCGGAGCTTCGTCAACTTTTTGTTTTCCTTCCCATTGACGGAAAGGAGCTTCTTCTCAGCGCTTGTTGTAGCGCTCGACAAGGTTTTGGACCTCCCAGCAGTCTTCTAAGCTGTGTTTTTCCGTCTTGTGGATCGGACACCACACCTTTGAACCACCACCGTCTTGTGACGATGGTTGAGGTCGCTTTTTGGAGCATGGCCCCCGGACACCCAGAGCTGCAGCCGCCACAGCAGTAGGTGTGCCGGCCGACAACTTTTTCTTGCCGTTGGTCTTTTTCTTCTTCTTGCCACCGCCGGAGGTAGTGGCTTCAGCTTTGGAAGGCTTTTTATTAGCCTCTGGAGCTGGCTTAGAGTGCATTTCCCGTCCCTCTGCAGCCCGAGCGCACTTATCGGCCAGGTTCTCCAGCATCTTCTTATCTCTGACACCCTGTGTAATGCTGGTGACTTCCTTCGTTGCTAGCTTCTCCAACATCTTCTTATCTCTGACACCCTGTGTGAGACCTATGTGTGTTGAATACATTGGCTTTGACGATAAAAGTTTTAATACTACCAAAACATCTTTTTATCAAGATTCGACGATAGGTCCGGCATGTTTTGGTTAGCTTTGGCAAGGTTCGAATCTTGATCGCAGTGGTTTTGCCTTTATCTTTTAATGTTTCAAACTTGCTTTACACTTATGGAAAGTTTGGTTAGTATTCTTTTACAAAGTTTTTGGTGTGTTTTGGTAGTTTAGGCTGATATCATTTTGCTATGGTATGACTTGACCTGGTTATGTTAGAATTTTGTGTGGGTCACGAATTTGGATTATTTTAGGAATGTGAGATACATTCCTAATGTGTTTGGAAGTTTTAAGATTGCTTCTATTTGCGTATAGAAGAGTCTTGAACAGTTATGGAAAGTTTCGATTCGTGAATTTAGTAGGATTAGAGTCCTAGTTAGTTTTGGGTTGGCCTAAGGGCTGGTTATATAAGCAAGGGAGGCCAGAGCTCGTGGTGCATGACTTTGGGGCTGTTCCTTGTGAGTTTTGATCAATAAAATTCATAGTCTAAACGAGCTTTTGTTTCTTGTTCATCCGACATGTTTTCGTCAAGTCTTTCTCGTCGAGTTTCTGCACAACACTACCTTGGTTCGGTGATTTTATCATAACTCGAGTTTTAAAGATCCAATTGACGTGATTATTTTTGGATTGTCTTACCAACTTAATTTTATATCATCTGTCAAAATTTCACGGTCATTGTATTTGTGGTTTCTGATCTACACGAGTTTCTTTGAAGTGTTCCAGAACTGTTTTTCTCGGGTAGGACAGATTGACCTTTGTTGAATCTTTCGATCGTAACTTGAGTTTCTCTTGATGGATTTTCGTCTTGTTGTGACGTCTTCATGACATGATTCTCTACAATATATACTAGATTTGTCATAGTTTAACAAGTTTAGATTAGTCGCACACACAGTTTCTTTAACAAATCTATTTTCTGTCGAGTGGTGTTTTCATTGCTTCCGCTGAAAAGTTTTAATCTACCATTCACCCCCCTAGTAGCTTTACACGTGCTCTTCGGTCCTACAATTGGTATCAGAGCCACGGTGCTCTAATATTTTTGATTTGCACGTGTTTTTGACTAATCATTATAGGGAAATACTCTGCAAAACCTTGTGTCTTTAGTGGTATTGATATTCAGGTTTGGAAGGCACTTATGGAAGCCTTCATCCAGGCACAAGGCTTTGCAATATGGGAGAAGGTGTACAAGCCTTACGAAGTGCCATCAAACGATCAAGTTACAGCTACAAATCTGAGAGATGTTGACAACAACTACAAGGCTCCGAACTTGGTCATACAAGGATTAACTCAAAGCGACTTTGACTGTGTTGTACACCTATGATCTGCATACGATGTGTGGAAAGCACTTTGCGACTACCACGAAGGATCTAACACAATCAAGGAGGTAAAACAAGATATGTTCAAAAAGGAATACATGCATTTTGAGATGCAACCCGGTGAGTCAATTGACGATCTCTTTGCTCATTTTAACAAAATTCTCAACAACTTGTGTAGTGTCAATGTTAAGTTTTCAAATGTTGAAAATGCTAGGCAATTACTAAGTGCATTAGACATGTCAATTTGGTAGATGAAAGTCACATCTATTCGTGGATCTACTGTCATGAGTACACTTACTTTAGATGTACTATATTCTAAATTGAAAACTCATGAAATTGACATTATCTCACGTAAGAACCCCAACAAGTCTCTTGCATTTATTTCTCAATGTGATATGCCTAGCTCCGGCCAATCTTCATCTTGTGGTACACTTGCTTTGTTGTCCTCTCTAACCCTTGAACAGATTGAGGAGTTTCCAGAAGAGGAGCTAGTACTTCTCTCAGCTAGGTTCTCAAAAGCATTGCAAAATGTGAGAACTAGAAGGAGAGGAAGCTTCGGACCTCAACGATGTTTTGAATGTGGTAAGACAGGACATTTTCGTTCAGATTGCCCTAACCTTTCAGGTCCTACTTCCCAGGATGAAAAGCAAACAAGGACGAAGCACTCCTCTGCAAACGATAAGAAGAAAAAGAAGGGTTTTACAGGACGTCAATTGGTGAGCGGTTTTATCTCCGCACTTCAAGAACTTGGCTCAAGCAATGTGGACATTGGAAGTGACAAAGATGAAGATGATTTGGCAAACTTGTGCTTCATGACAGGCAAGTCATGATCAAGTATGGAGGATGCAGAACACAATAGTGACAACGAAGATGTATGTCCTACTTGCGAAGAAATGTCTCATGCTATTTCTCGTGCCACTGTTATAGTTAAGAAAAAGGACAAAAAGCTTAGGGACAATGCTGTTAAAATTGAGTCACTAGAACTTGAAATTAATCGTTTGAAATCCTTGATTCCTAGTGATGATTCTTGTTCCTCATGTGATTTAATATATGAACAATTGTCCTCATTAAGAAGTGCGCACGCCTCCACGCTTGATAAACTTGAGTTAGAAATTGAAAAGAACAAAAATCTTGTTGTATTGAATGATAAAAACTTGAAAGATGCTTGTTGTTCTACAATTGATTTGCATTGTTCTACTTGCGATGATATTGATAAGAAACTACAAGATGCTATAAATGAAATTTCTATATTGAACAATAATTTACGTTCTCATGAAGTTAAATATTGTTCCAATTGTGAACTAAAAGGAAAAACTTCATGTCAAAACTGCCTAGACTTGTCTAAGAAACTTGATAACATGCACATGACATTAGATCGGTTTTGTAATGGGAATAAGAATCTAAACTTGCTGTTGAATTCTTCCAAGTCTTGCAATTATAAAACTGGTTTAGGTTTTAATTCTCATGCTCATGCTAAGGCACATCCACCTAAAATTGTAAAGTCATTAGGAAGTGGTTAGATTCAAACAGTTCCTAAACAAAAAGAAGTGGTTTTCAAATCTGCAGGAGTGTTGTCCCATTCGGTGTCAAAAAAAAATGTTGCTTGCTCATCTAGACATGAACACAAAGTTAAATTTCATTGTACCTACTATGGTAGAGATGGTCATGTCATAGATTTTTGTTATAGACTAGCTAAACAATAGAAAAAGGAAAGAATGATTGCTAGATCTCATAACATTCATACAAAATTTGCTGCACTTGCTAAACCGAATGATAGGAACATGCAATCTGCTATAATGAGTCAAAAACATGCAAAGTTTGCTCCCAAACCTACTGTTTTTCGTGCTACACATGTAACATCTCATAGGACAGTAGTTGGGTACAAAAATACCTCAAGCTTTGGCTCATAAACCTGTTGTTTTATCTCAACTTTTGTGTGTTTTTCCAGCTGCACGTCGTCTGACTCAGTACTAGATTCCTATATGCCTTTTGACTAATCCCAGTATTGAGTCATCGATGTATTGTTCTTATATGTAGGTTACACACTTGAGGAAGTAGAACATTTGGATTGTGGATTCAGGTTGCTCACGCCACATGACCGGTAACAAAGAATGGTTATCCTCCCTCTGTTTTGTGTCACGTGTAGAGAATGTTACTTTTGCCGATAATTCTATAACTCCTATAATTGCTAAGGGTTCGGTTAGAGTAAATGATCACTACACTTTGAAGGATATGGCACTTGTTAAAAATTTTAAATAGAACTTGCTTTCTGTTTCACAACTGCTAGATGAAAATCAGGAAATTACTTTCACTAAAAATTGCTGCAAAGTTGTAAATTCAAACAGTGAGCTTATTTTTAACATATCACGGTTTGGAAGAGTTTTTAAAGCTGATTTTGATATGTCTTCCTCTAAGTATAGGTGTCTAGTTGCTAATGATTCCAAAGACTTATATTTTTGGAATCGTAGACATGGTCACGTAGGCTTTGATCATCTCACGCGTGTTAGTGCTCTTGATCGCATACATGGACTGCCTAAGCTTAAAAGAGACAAAGAAATTGTGTGCTCTCCTTGTAGACATGCTAAGATGGTTGCAGGTTCACATAATCCTCCCACAATGATCATGACAACTAAACCGGGTCAACTTTTGCACCTAGACACCGTAGGACCTTCGCGTGCTCAATCCTTCGGAGGTAAATGGTATGTTCTTGTGATTGTTGATGATTATTCTATATACTCTTGGGTTTACTTTATAGCATCTAAGAATGAAGCTTTTAATCACTTTAGAACTTTATTTCTTAGATTATCAATTGATCACCCAAGATCTTTAAAAGCAATTAGAAGTGATAACAACCGAATTTAAAAATCAATCTTTTGATCACTTTTGTGCTGAAAATGGAATAGATCATTAATTTTCTTCACCATATGTACCTCAACAAAATTGTGTTGTAGAAAGAAAGAACAGAACCTTAGTTGAAATGGCTAGGACTATGCTTGATGAATATCAAACTCCTAGGAAATTTTGAGCTGATGCGATTGCAACTGCTTGTTATGTCTCAAATCGTGTTTTCTTGCGCGCTAAGCTAGGTAAAACACCATATGAGCTCTGGTTTGGACATAGGCCTAGTGTTACACACTTTCGGGTCTTTGGTTGCAAATGCTTTGCTAAGAAACATGGAAATCTTGATAAATTTGAACCTAGATCCATTGATGGCATGTTTCTTGGTTATCCATCTCATACTAGAGGCTACCGTGTGCTTTTATTTGAAACTAACAAATTTGTGGAGACTTTTGAGGTGTTTTTTGATAAAGCTAGCATATGTACTATCTCAAACATTGCAGGTCCGGATCCATATCCGCAGGGGGAGAACATTTTTCTTGAAGATGAGGAAGAAGTGGTGTTGCTGCCTGAAAATTCAGCAGCTAATGACATTGTTCCAGCTCCTGATTTTGATTCACAACCAGCACCGACGATCACCATTGCTGGTCCAGATCCTCCTCAAGTCACAAGCTCATCAATTTGTGATGAACATGAAGAAGAAGAAGCTTGTGAAGTGTCTACTCCCCTCCGGGTTCTCAAAAGTCATCCCCCACAACAAATTTTTGGAAGCTTGCACGAACGAGTCACACGGTCTAGGTTTTGCGATCCAAACTCTCATGCTCATTTTCTTTTGTTGCTTCTTTTGAACCCAAATATATATCACACGCACTCACTAATGAATCTTGGATTATTGCCATGCAAGAAGAGTTAGAAAATTTTGGAAGGAATAATGTTTGGAAACTTGTACCTCCACCTCAAGGTCACACTCTAATTGGAACTAAATGGGTGTTTAAAAATAAACAAAGTGAGGATGGGTTTGTGGTTAGGAATAAAGCTAGGTTGGTTGCTCAAGGTTTCACTCAAGTTGAAGGTCTAGATTTTGATGAAACTTTTGGTCCTATTGCTAGATTAGAAGCCATAAGAATTTTGTTAGCTTTTGATGCATCTAAAGGTTTTAAGCTATATAAAATGGATGTTAAAAGTGCTTTTCTTAATGGCTACATAGATGAAGAGGTTTCTATGAATTAACCAACGCGTTTTGAAAATCCAAATTTTCCTAATCATGTTTACAAACTGTCCAAAGCTTTGTACAGTCTCAAACAAGCCCCTAGAGCATGGTATGATAGGTTAAAAATATTGTTACTTGAAAAGGGGTTTACCATGGTCAAGGTTGGTAAAACTCTTTTTGTGCTTAAGCATGACAATGGCTCATTATTCATTCAAGTGTATGTGGATGATATTATCTTTTGTTGTGCTTCTCATGATCTTGTGTACAAGTTTTCATCTATGATGAGTTCAGAATTTGAGATGAGTATGATGGGAGAACTCACGTACTTTTGGGGGCAGCAAATCAAGCAAACCAAGAAAGACACCTTTGTGCATCAAACGAAGTATACAAAAGACCTCTTAAGACGCTTCAACATGGACAAAAGCAAGCCTCTTCAGACACCAATGGGAATAGCAACAACACTTGAACTTGATGAAGATGGTGAACCCATGGATCAAAAAGAATATAGAAGCATGATCGGATCACTTTTATACCTCACGACATCAAGACCGGGCATACAATTCAGCATATGTCTTTGTGCACGGTTTCAAGCCTCTCCACGTGCTTCACATCGTCAAGCCCTCAAAAGGATTCTTAAGTACTTACATGGAACTCAAGAATTTGGCATTTTTCTTCCTTCTTCCTCAACTATTACTTTGAAAGCTTTTTCGGATGCTGATTTTGGGGGTTGTAGGAATGATAGGAAAAGTACTTCCGGTGCTTGTCATTTTCTTGGTAATTCACTTGTTGCTTGGTCCTCTAGTTAACAAAACTCAGTTGCACAACCCACAGCTGAATCTGAATATGTAGCTACTTCTAGTGCTTGCTCACAAATTCTTTGGATTGTTCAAACACTTAAGGACTATGGGGTTGATCTAGATAGTGTTTCACTGTTTTGTGATAACACTAGTTCCATTTGTATTGCTAAGAACCCCGTGCAACATTCTAGAACTAAGTACATTGACATTAGGTATCACTTTCTCCGTGATAATGTTGAAAAAGGAAACATTATGCTTTACCATGTAGATACCGAACAACAATTGGCTGACATTTTTACAAAACCTTTGGATTTCACTCGTTTTTGTTTCATTCGTAGTGAAATAGGGGTTATGCATCCTCATGGCTTACATTGAGGGGGAGTTTTGAAACTTGAGAAGTCTATGTGTGAATCTAAAACTAAAATAATATGAGCATAGTATTTCATATATATATATATATGACTTCGTGATTCCTTTTACATGCTTAAAGTTCTTACTACATTACTCATGATATACATTTCGTAGTTTTTGCCATGTCTAGTAATTGGAATAATTACTTACACTAAATTTGGTCATGGTCGAACTTTCTTGCTGTTTTGAACTTGTTGCATGCTCACAAGTGCTTTTAATCATAAAGAAATAATCAAGTAATCAACTCACATGTTGAGTTTTTATGAACAAATATAACTTGAGAAAAGATCAAGAGAATATGCACGAATCACACTTCTTCTTTTGAGATGGCTTATCATTGCACTTAGATATGAACTTGGAAGAAGTTGTGTATGAATAAAATCATGTCCTTAAGCTTCTGATTGTCAAACGACATAGGCTTGGCTTGGTTGGTTAGAATAAGGCAGATGCGACATATAATCTCTTGCAAATGTCATATGTTAAAAATTTTTGCTTTAAAGAAAAAATTGCAGCAACAAGTGTCATGCTTCCAGGATTGAAATAGTTAAGTTTGTGAGATCATGACTTTCTTAAATTGAAAATTACATTTGATATCTAGCATGGCTTACACTACTTTATGTATCTCATTGTTGTGATAGTGTAAGTTACTTGATAGTATGACTTGGATGAGCTTTGTTTTATATGTATATGTTATAATATGCTCATAACAATTTAAATTTCTCTTTTGTACCTTACTGAATACATTGTCAAAGGGGGAGAAATTGATCACACGTTGCACATATTCACAAGTGTTTTTGGCATGATTGCACGATTATTCTCAAGGGGAGAAGTATGCAAGGGGGAGAAATATGCATAAAGGAGAGAAATTGTTTCTATCTCATTTGGTTTTCAAAAGGAGAGAAATTGTTTTCAAAAATTTTCATGTAGATAAGCCAAATGTTCGGGATTTTAAATGGTGTTGCCAATTCATTCATCAAGGGGGAGATTATGAGACCTATGGGTGCTGAATACATTGGCTTTGACGATAAAAGTTTTGAATACTACCAAAACATCTTTTTATTAAGATTCGACTATAGGTCCGGCATGTTTTGGTTAGCTTTGGCAAGGTTCGAAGCTTGATGCAGTGGTTCTGCTTTTATCTTGCAATGTTTCAAACTTGCTTTACACTTATGGAAATTTTTCTTAGTATTTTTTTACTAAGTTTTTGGTGTGTTTTGGTGGTTAAGGCTGATATCATTTTACTATGGTTTACAACATGCTTATGTGAGGTGCTCACGTATGATATTGTAGTTTTGGAACTAACGTGAGTCAAGTCAAGGACTTGTGCTCGGAAGTATTGGTTGTTTATTCATGTGCAGGTGTTGTTTGAGTCAAGACATGGCTGGTGACGGGATCCATTGAACTAGTCTTAGGGAGAAGATGAGGTTCAACAACCAAGTTCGGGAGGAATTGTCGTAGAGTTGATCGGGAGGTTGCGTAGCATGTTTGAATCAAGAATAATGCATATGGAGGTATCGTGGACGTCGTTGGAAGATGTTTGCACGTGTGCAAGGAGTGCATGGACATGGATACATGGTTCCAAGGTGTGATGAAGAGATGTGGACATAAAGAATTGGTCGAAAAGGTCCAACCGACAAGGTTCTGGACTCAAGCTGCGGCTGAGTCGGGTTTGACTAAAATATGGAAAGATTTGAGCTGGTTATTGTTGGAGTCTGGTTCCGACAATTCTCCCAGTACTATTGTTGGTAGCCCACGGAGTTTGTAGTTCGATATTGGGCGCGCAGAGATTTAGAACACGATGGCAAGTTGACACAAGGATTTACGTGGTTCGGGCTGCCTCAGCGTAATACCCTACTCCACGGGTTGTGTAGTTGTTGTATTGAGCGTCTGAGCACTTGTGAGCGTGTGTCAGCGCTAAGTCTAAGAGTCTTAGGAGAGTTCAGAAGTTGAGATCCCCCTGTGTATCGCTCGACCAGTCCTTTTATAGTACAAGGACTGGTTGGTACATCGTTAGCCTGGCCCGACATGTGGCCTTGGCGGTTACAGATGCTTAATACACAATTAGTGAGCTTAATTACCCTTAATAGTGTGGTAACGGGTCTTGACAGTGTCGTTACTGGTATTAAGGGCCCTCCGATCGTGTGTCATTAAGATGGTATTAATGACACATAATCGGTTCTTGAAGTCTTTGATTACCCCTTGAAGGTCCGAGCCGTTGGGGGTCCTCCAGTCTGCTTGTTGAAGTTGAAGATCCGGCGGTTGGACACGTGGCAGCTCTGGAGCTTACCGTCTGGGACGGGTAGGTTCGGTGCTATTGTACACGTGTCAGGACCGGAGCTTCCCTCTATCGAGGGTTAGGTACGGAGGTACCACACAGGTATTTAGCCCGGAGCTTTCCCATGTGTGGGATGTAGCTCCGGTTGTAGGATGGACGTGGCAGCACCAAGACTAACCATAGAAGGGAGGCAGGTCCGGTCCCGTATGACATGTGGGGCCTTCAAAGGTCTTCAACTTGGACAGGTTAAGTTCCTTTGGTCTTTTTGCAGTCCCAAGGGGTATACGGTATGCAGGGTACCGACAGTGGCCCCCTGGGCCCACCTCTGGGAGAGACCTTTTGGATGAAGTTTGCCGGAGGTGGGTTCATCCTTCGGTTTTTTAGCCGTGTCTTCAGGGTCTTTGGATGTGCCATTGGTGGTAGTTCGCAGTTAAACCATCGCCGCGTGGCATACCTAGGATGCGGCAGGTGAGATCTGAGCGTGCGGATCTCACGCAATTGAAGGTCGCTGGTTCCCGATACGAAAACTGTATCGGTTCCGCGCTCCCTGTTAGGCCACCACCCTAGGGCTTCCCGCCTTTCTTGATGACAACCATTCGCCTGGGGTAAAGACCTCGACTTGATAGTCGGGGTGGCCTCGGGCCCCCTTGTTATTGGCAGGGTGAGGTTTTTGAACTGTATCGTCGGCTCCTCTGCGGTTTCCATCCAAGCATTGCGGGGACTTACTTAAGAAGGAAAGCGTGCGCCATTTGGGGATTCTTTACGCCTTCATTTGAACTTTCGCTCGAATCCTCCAAACTTTAGCCTGCTTTTCATCTCTCGCCCTGCTGTACCGCGATGAAGTTGGGACTCCCCAAGAGCCGAATTGGGAGCAAGAAGGAGATGTCTAGGGTCTGGACCTACATGGGATGGTCTAGCGACTCCTTCGACAACAACATTCGTTGCGGCAAGCTTCCCTTCGAGAAGGAGCGAGCCAGAGATATGGTGTATTTCCTTGGGTACGCCATGGCGGGTTTGATCTCGTCTTTCTCCACCTTCTTTCTGATGTTGCTAGATGTCTATGGTATGCAGCTCCACCATCTGGGCCCCCACTCAATCTTGATGGTGGCAACTTTCGTCCACTTTTGCGAGATGTGGGTGGGCGTGCCCCCTTGCGTGGAGTTGTTCCGGACTTTCTTCACTGTCCACCCGACCGGGAAGAGTGATGAGTTCATCGGCTTCTACTACTTGGTGAAGCGGAAGAACTCTCCTCTCAAGTACTTGAGGTCCTTCCCTTTTGGCAAGTGGTACGACTGGAAGAAAGACTGGGTGGTCATCACTGTCGAGGGACACGAGAGGCTGGAGCTGCCTGAAGGCCTTCCTCGCGTCGACACCAACACTTGGAGTGATGTGCTGGAGCTGTCGAGGGAGTACATGCCCATCCTAGACAAAATCCAGGAATGTGCCGAACGTGGGGTGACCACGCAGATGGTCTTCGGCAACTTCTTGACGAACAGGTGGGCCCCGCTGAGGGCTAGGAGCCGACCTGCCTGGGCCTTCAATAGTGAGATGGACACCAACCGCATTGAGGTTGGTTTGGACACCAAACTGACTAGTGAAGCCTTGAAGACCCATCTCAAGAAGTTCCAGCCTGGGAACATCGGCCCTGGCGACATGTCTCCACCGGCAGCCTTCCTTCCTCTGAATATGATACCAGAGGAGTGCAGAGAGCTCCGGAGGAAGATGTCGCTGTTGGATGACTTGGACCTGGTGGAGAGGCGATCAATCTCTGTGGTGGCGATCCCTGGAGTTTTGGAGGATGGCTCTGTCCCTGTCCCGAAGCCAAGAACCGAAGTCGTAGGCAAGGGCAAGGAGTTGACCGAGCCCTTGAGTCGCAAGAGGAAGTTGAAGCATGCTGATAGGAGGTCCGTCAGACCTGCTCCTTCCACGATGGCTCCTTCTCCCTGGCGTAGGAGGTCTTCGATGGCGGTGACCATTCCACCTTCGGCATCTCCCCGGGACGCTAGCTCCGGACTTGTGGCTCCGGCACCAGGGCCAGCTAAAGGCTCTAGGTCTGAAGGTCCTTCCCGGTCAAGGGGGGCCTCAACCAGGACGTCGCTGATGGCTGGAGCAAGCTCCGAGGAACCTTCCGAAGCTACCACGCCAGTGTCAACAAGATACAGTCCTGAGCATCCGGTGAAGAGGTTCCGCGCTAGCTGGAGCAAAAGCCTTCCAAGGTAAGTTTGTTTTTTTTACCTCAGGTTATAGTTTTTGCTGTAATCATGTTTTGAGTTTCTTTATCCTTCATCCGCAGGGTCCCCAAGAAAGGGGCTGAAGCTCTGGTTCCTGTAGCAGTAGCTGAGGCTGGGCAGGCGGAGGCTCCGGCTCCAATCCCAGCGCCGCCCCAGGTGGTGGCTAAGGTCGCGGCAGCCCCGACGCCGGCTATCGTGGTCCTGGACCTCGACTCATCCCCTGAAGCTCCCGTGGTAGCGCTGGACCACGAGAATGAAGATGTACCAGCGGCACCAGCCCCGAAGGTTGAAGCTCTGGGTTTGGATACTGAGATGATGGACGCTCCAACCTCAGAGCCGGAGGTGGATGCAGTCCCAGCCCTAGAGCCAGATGTTGTTGAAGCCCCGGCAGCAGAGCCGGTAGTTGATGAAGCCCCGACGGTGGAGCCAGTCATCGAAGAAGTGCTGGCGTGTGAGCCGGTTATCAAAGAAGTGCCGACGCCCAAGCCAATGGCGGTCGAAGCACCAGCGCCTGAACCGGCGGTGGTGGAGGCGCCAGCGTTGGAGCCGAAAGTGGCTTCAGCCGGCCAGATCTTCAACGCCTACCCCAGAGATAGTGGTTCTGGAGGTGCCCGCGCCTGAGCCAGGGTACCAAGAGGAGGCTGCTGGTCCCCCGCATGAGGGACAAGTTGCTGATGCCCAGGCAGCAGGACCTTCGTAGCCGACTCTAGAGGCAGGAACTTCTGCTGCAGGACCTTCCTCGGCGGCGGCCGAGGCTATCCCGGAGGGCAGCCCTAGTGCTGTGGAAGCTCAGGGGACCGCTCTTGTACCCAATTTTTGTTACGGAGAACCTGCTGGAACCAGCGGAGAAGACCCCGGCAGGTTCGGAGCTGATCCCTTTATCGTTGTCTATAGACAACGCCTACTCCAGTCTTTGTCAGGTCCAGCTGGCCTTCTACCACGACAGCAAGGCCCTCAAGGAGGAGCGCCAAACCCTTAGGAGGTGGCGCAACCGGCTCCAATTCGAGACCAAGATGGTGCAGTCGAGGCTGGCCAAAGACAAGGAGTGGGTGAAAAAGGAGAAAGTTTGGCTGGAGTACTGGGGTCAGTTGCTGGATGAGAGGGAAAGCATGGTGCGATCCCTCGACAACCAGTCCCTGGCCATCCACGAACAGGCCGTAGTTGCTAATAATGCAGAAAATGATCACGAAGAGAAGCTCAACGCCATCCACGACAGCCTCGTCAAGCGCCAGAAGGCTCTTGAGGAGCGGGAGAAAAAGCTCGAAGATGAAGAGCAAAAGCTCCTGGAGCTGCAGGATGACCTCGTGAAGAGGGAGGAGGAGCTTACTCAGAGGCTAACTCTGGGTGACAAGAGTCTCGCGGAGCGCACCAAGAAGCTGGAGGAGCGCCGCGAGAAGGAAGAGAAAAAGGCCTGGCAGCGAGGACAGGACCTCCACAAGAGGGAGGATGAAATTGCTGCCAAGGAGAAGAAAGTGTGGGGTCGGGAGAAGGACCTGGTTGACCGCTGGAACAAGATCCACCTCTGGGAAGAGGAGCTCAATATATCGAAAGGTAGGTTGCTGAAAAGATTCAGCAGAACGCCAAAGAGGTTGAGCGCCTTGCCCGGGAGAATTCGGAGCTTGCGGTGACCAGGAGATCCTTGGAGGAAATGCGAGTCTCAAGGGCTGCAGAGTCCCAACAAGTTTGGGACTTCTTGGGCAAATCCAATGACACGCTGACGTTGATGGGTTTTAGTCCCGTGTGTCTGGATGAGCTGGAGCCGAAGCTGGACCAAGCGTTGAAAGCGTTGATCTCGGTGGGCAACAAGCTCACCAAGATGGGCAATGTCATCGCGGACCAGCTAGAAACCGAGGGACAATCCCTGGCGAAGAACGTCGCAGAGTTCATGCTGACGTGCTACACAAGCCGAGACCCTCACTTCCCACTGGACCAGGTGCTTGAAGGCCCCATCGACGGAGAAGGAGAAGCCGCCAAAGACAGCGTGTCGGAGGTTGCCCAGAAGGTCGCCTCGTTCTTCCATAGGGTCTAGGATTCTCTCTTTGTAGCTCCGGCTTGTATTCTCTCTTCTTTTTCTCCAATTTTGTAATCTCTTGTCTCCAGATGAATGAAATCCAAGTTTTTTGTGAATTTCATTTTTTTCTCTTCAACACCTTTGTCCCACTTGGCCCCCTGGTAGATGTACACAATTTGATTGTGAACATGTACCAAGAGGATGTAGCACTTTGTTGAAGACTTGCGCGCTTCAAACTTGTAGTGTGTAGGTCCGAAGTCGCTGATAGTAGGGGCCCCCTGAGGTTGTCGGAGCTTAGTAGCTCCAGCTGTGACCCTTGTCAACACGTAGAGCATTGACGGTTAGTCCTCTGGGAATGTCGAAGCTTGGTAGCTCCGGCAGCGACCACTGTCAACACACGGTGCATCGACAGCAGACCCCACTAGGGAGTCTTCCCACCATGTTTTCTTCACGTTGATGGCTGGCCCCCTGGCTTTACCGGAACTTAGTAGCTCTAGCGGCGCTCGCTATCAATGTTTAAAACATCGACAACAAGCCACCTTAGGGGATGTCGGAGCTTTGGTAGCTCCGGCTTCATTCACGATCATCATGAGATCTTTATTTTTCGTGCACACTGAAGTCAAGAAAAACAGTAAAATCCATTTCCTATCTATAACTCAATTGTGACTTACTATTCCTGAGCAGTTCTTAGGTCGAACACAATTCTAAATACAATCAAGTGCATAGGCTTGTTTTCTCCAGGTCCGATAGTTTCTGGACTCGCCTTACTTCGGCCTGCCAGGGTGTAGGTAGAGTGGCGTACTTAGGGTGCAGGACCAGGCTAAGTCGATAGCACACTCCGGACCTAGATTGGCTTGGCGGCATTCACACGAGTAGACCATTAACAATGTTTAGACCCGGAAGAATTGACAATGCAACTTGAATTATACATGAATTGGTCGAGCTAAAGTTTCTTAAGAATTGCACAACTTTGTTATAGACAAGGAAGAGAAAAATAAAAAATATTGAGCCTGTACAAAATAAATGCACGTGGAGTCTGTATTCACAATGATGCCTTCCATTATAGGTTCGGGGTAAAGGGGAAACAAGTACACTCTTAGGGTACAGAACCAGTCTAAGTGTGTTGCGTTTCTCGTTTGACCCAAGGTAGCTAGCTACACTTTTAGTTCTGAGACTGTGTCAAGTGTTGCCTGAACTTTGCGGACCTTCTGGGAAAGGTCTGGCTGTTCTCCCGAAGGAGCTACCCGACTCTGTACAATGACTCTATAACATACATCACATGTAACTACATACTCACCTCTGTGATATTAAGTGTAGAACTTACGGAGGTGCTCAATGTTGCAAGGATTAGGGAGCGGTGTCCCATCCTCGGTTGCTAAGCGAACGCATCCGGGACGCGATACTTTGATCACTCGGAAGGGTCATTCCCAGTTGGGGGAGAATTTGTTTAACCCTTCTTGAGTTTGTATTCTTCATAGCACCAGATCGCCTTCTTCGAGCTGTCGGCTGTGAACATGCCTTTGGTGATAGCGCCGAAGAGCTTGGCGGTATCGGGCATTCCGAACAGCTGCTCGGCACCTTCCCTCTTCAAGGAGGTCAAGGTCTTGACGCCGGAGATGGTCCTGCGTGGCATCATCGAAGGCCCGAACCCGGAGCGACCCCAAGGTGATTTCCGGAGGAAGGACTGCTTCAACTCCGTACACGAGGAAGAAGGGTGTCTCTCCAGTTGATCGGCTTGGAGTTGTCCTATTGGCCCACAGTGTGGGCGGAAGCTCTTCGTTCCAGTTGGATCCATGTTTTTTCAGGCACTCATATGTGCGCGTCTTGAGTCCTTTTAGGATTTTTGCATTTTCTCTCTCAGCTTGGCCATTGCTTGCCGGGTGAGCTACTGAAGCGTAGGTGACTTGAATGCTGAGGTATTCGCAATATCCTTGGAATGCAGAGCTTGTGAATTGGGACCCGTTATCAGTTATGATTTTTTTTGGGACTCCAAATCTGCATACGATGGACTGCAAGAAGTTGATAGCTGATTGCTTGTTTATTGTCACAACTGGAGTTGCTTCTGGCCATTTGGTGAACTTGTCAATGGCAATGTACAGGAACTTGTAACCTCCGACGGCTCTTGGGAAAGGTCCCAAGATATCCATCCCCCACACAGCGAAGGGCCATATAGGAGGTATCATTTGTAGAGGTTCAGCTGGTGTGTGAATTTGCTTTGTATGGAACTGGCATGCTTCACATTTCTTCACTAACTCAGTTGCATCCTGGAATGCTGTAGGCCAGTAGAAGCCATGTCGGAAGGCTTTATCGACCAGCGTGCGGGAAGACCCGTGGTTCCCACACTTGCCTCCATAGATTTATGCGAGGAGCTCGCAACCTTATTCCCTTGTAATGCACCGCATTAGGATGCCGTTGGCACCACGCCAGTAGAGATCCCCTTCTACCAGTGTGTATCTTTTAGCAAATCTGACTATCCGGTCAGCGGATAAATTATCTTCATGAAGAAAATTGTCTTTCAAGTAGCTCCAGATCTCCGAGATCCATGCATCGGAGCTAACTTGAGGATTTGAGTCTTGCGTGCTGGGTTGCTCGGAGCTTCCAGCAGCACCTATGACCCTTGATGGACGCCATGGTAATAGGGCCATCGGGACCGCCAGCTTCGAGGTGCTGGTCTCGCCCCCTTCGCTTAGTTCGGCAGGCTGAGCTGTTGGTCTTGACAATCTCCAGACCAAGGTTTCGTCAACAGCCGGAGCTCCGGTTGAAACTTTCGTCGAGAGTTCGTCAGCTTCAGCGTTGTTGAGACGTTGGATATGGCAAAGATCCAGAACGTCGAAGTCCTTTTGAAGCTTCTAGACTTCAAGTAGGTATGCAGCTAGTTGAGGGTTATTACAGCAACATTCACCTTTGACTTGTTTTACAACAACTGTGAGTCACCCTTTACCAACAGCTGCTTGACACCATACGATAGTGCCACCTTGAGCCCATAAATTAGTGCTTCATACTCTGTCATGTTGTTGGTCGCCTTGAAGTCAAGGTGAACCATGTATTTGACCTTCTCCCCGATCGGAGCGAGGATAAGGACTCCAGCTCTGGCCCCCTGCTTTTGCACGGAGCCGTCGAAGTAGAGAGTCCAGTGAGGCTCGGTGAAGACCGGAACCTTGGGTTCCAGCTTCTGCTCACTGGAGCCCCCAGGATTTGATGGAGAGGGGGTCCATTCTGCCACAAAGTCCGCTAGCGCTTGACTCTTAATTGCTTGTCTTGGGACAAACTCAAGATCGAACGCGGACAGTTCCACTACCCACTTTGCAATGTTCCCAGTGGAGTTGGGGTTGTGCAAGATTGCACGCAGTGGATAAGAAGTTACCACTGAAATCTTGTGAGCTTGGAAGTAGTGTCTGAGTTTCCTAGAAGCAATAAGAACTGCGTAGAGCAGCTTATGCACCTCCAGGTACCGAGTTTTGGCGTCATGAAGTACTTCACTGATGAAGTACACTGGGCGTTGGACTGTCCGGACCCTCCTGAAGGGGCCCGGAGCTTCCTCCTCATCAACCCGGACCCTCCCGGAGGGGTCCGGACCTTGTTCGGGGACCTCTGAGTTCTGACTGGAGGAACCCGGAGCTTCTACTGTACTGACCCGGACCTTCCCAGAGGGGTCCAAATCTTGTTTCTCAGCAACGGCAACTTCTTCATTTGAAGGAGGTTGATCCTCTGGCATCTCGCCTTGAGGATCAGGGTTTGGGAGCAGGGACCCAAACTCGTCTTCAGGTAGCTCTGGACCCTCCCGAAGGGGTCTGGATTCTTGAACTAGAGATGGTTCTGGTCTTTCTGCAACCAGGACCATGCTGACAACTTCGTGAGTTGTCGAAATGTAAAGCAGAAGTGGCTCACCCTGATTCAGAGCTACCAAGGTTGGTAGAGTGGTGAGGAGCTACTTCAGCTCCTGGAATGCCTTTTCTGCTTCTTCAGACCATTGAAAAGGTCTGGACTTCCTCAATAACTTGAAGAAAGGTAGCGCCCGTTCCGCCAGTCTTGAGATGAACCGACTGAGAGAAGCTAGACATCCAGTCAGCTTCTGGACATCCTTGATACGGGCTAGTGGCCGCATGTCTTCAATAGATTTTATCTTCGTCAGATTTTCTTCTATCCCTGGGTGGTTCACCGGGAATCCAAGAAGCTTTCCGGAGCTAACCCCAAAGACACACTTGTTTGGGTTCAGCTTCATGTGTGTGACTCGCAACTTGTCGAAGACAACTTGCAAGGTGTCAAGGAATGACTCCTTGTTCTTGATCTTGACGACGACGTCATCAACGTACACTTCCACTACATCTCTCATAAGCTCTCCAAAAGTTTTGCACATAGCTCGTACAAATGTTGAAGCAGCGTTTTTGAGACCGAATGGCATGGTAGTATAACAATATAATCCATCTCATGTGATGAAGGAAGTATGTTCTTCATCTTCCCTAGACATTCTGATTTGATGATACCTAGAATATGCGTTTAGGAAACATAGTAATTCACACCCGGAGGTGGAATCCACTATCTGATCTATTCTAGGTAGTGGGAATGGATCTTTTAGACATGCCTTATTCAGTGTAGTGTATTCGATACACATCTGAAGCTTCCCGCCGGCCTTGGGTACAAGGATTGGGTTTGACAACCATTTTGGGTGGAAGACTTCTCTGATGAATCCAGCTTCAAGCAACTTATTCACTTCTTATCGTATGAAGTTATGTCGCTCTACTGATTGCTTCGAGGCTTCTGATGTATAGGTCGAGTGTCGGGATAAATCTTCAGATTGTGCTCGATCACTTCCCTAGGGATCCCAGGCATTTGTGACGGTTGCCAGGCAAACACGTCGAAATTAGCCCAGAGGAAAGTGACGAGCGCGAGTTACTATTTGTCATTCAGACCTCACGATATACGTGTGGTCTGAGCAGCGTCAGAACTGATTTGGATGACTTTGATGGGGATGTCGGTGTCTCCGCTTGGTTGCACACAAGGTGCGGAGGTTGAGCCTCGATGACGAATGCTCGGGGGTTTCAGAGCTTGGTACTTTCCGGATTCTTCTTCCTGTGCTGTAGCAAGCGCATGGAGTTCTTCCATAGCAGTCACTCCGACGGTGCGATCTCCGCGAATCCGGAGAACGCCTGCTGGTGTTGGCATTTTCAACACCAAGTAGCCATAATGGGCGGCAGCCATGAATTTTTACAAGGTTGGCCTGCCCAAGATGGCGTTGAATGGTAAGTTGATCTGTGCCACGTCGAAGACCAACTTCTCAGTGCGATTATTCTCCCGGGTCCTGAAGGTCACCGGGAGAGTAATTGCACCCAGTGGGGTTATGGCCCCCGGACCTACTTCGGAGAAAGGTCGGGAGGGGCAAAGATCCGAAGGTCAGAGCTGAAGCTTGACGAAAGCTTCGAAGCTTATGAGGTTCAGCCCCGAACCTCCGTCTACCATTAGACGGTGGAGTTGGATGCTGTTGATGATAGGAGATACCACCAGTGGAAGTTGGCAACCTCCGATCATGTTCTGAGGGCAGTCTGAAGCATCGAAGGTGATGGCAGTGTCCATCCACTTCTGGTGCGGCTCCGCCCTGTCATTGGGAGCTACTGAGGCCATGTCCCGCCGCATGGTCTTGAGGACACGGCGGGAGGTGATATCCCACGAACCACCAAAGATGGTGTTCATGGTCTTCCGACGCTCGTTGTCGGAGACGTCGGAGTCGTCGTCGACGGAGGTGTAAACAGCCTTCAAGACCTTTTTAGGGTCCTAAAAGCCTAACTTCTCTTCAGTCGGAGCATCATCGACTTTCTTTTTCCCTTCCCTTTGACGGAAAGGAACTTCTTCCCAGCGCTTATGGTAGCGCTCGGCAAGGTTCTGGACCTCTCGGCAGCCTTCTAGGTTGTGGTTGTTCGTCTTGTGTATAGGACACCACATCTTGGAGTTTCCTATGTCTTCAGACGATGGTCGAGGTCATTTCTCAGGGTGTGGCCCCCGGCCACCTTGAGCTGCGGTAGCAGTGGCTGTAGGTGTGCCGGCCAACGACTTCTTCTTATCGTTGGACCTTTTCTTCTTCTTGCCACTCCCGGAGGTAGTGGCTTCTCCCTTGGAGGACTTTTTGTTATCCTCCGGAGGTGGTTGGGAGTGCATTTCACGGCCCTTC
This sequence comes from Tuctoria greenei, assembly GCA_036927565.1. Classification (NCBI taxonomy): domain Eukaryota; kingdom Viridiplantae; phylum Streptophyta; class Magnoliopsida; order Poales; family Poaceae; genus Tuctoria; species Tuctoria greenei. Next base: position 82,292,920 of record JAYESD010000003.1, on the reverse strand, counting down.
GCAGCTTTGGCGCACTTGTCTGCCAAGCTGAAGAGTTCCGTGACGCTGGTGACCTCCTTGGTCGCCAGCTTCTCCAGCATCTTCTTCTCTCGTACGCCCTGTCTAAATGCCACAATAACAGAAGCGCTTGAGATAGAAGGTATGGTGTTTCATACTTGGGAGAACCTCTGGATAAAGGATTGCAGGGACTCTCCCTCCTTCTGCTTGATAGCAAAAATGTCCAGTTTGGTGCCTGGTCGGGTGTATGAACTCCCAAAATTGGCGGTGAATTGTTGGAACAGTTCCGCCCAACTGTTGATGGAGTTGGGCGGGAGGCTCATGAACCAGGACCTGGCGGTCGCAGTCAAAGCCACGGGGAAATAATTGGCCATCACAGCCTCATTGCCTCCAGCCACAAGGATTGTGGTGGAGTATATTTGGAGAAACTCAGCGGGATTGACAGTCCCGTCAAATTTCTCCGGCAGGTTAGGCCGGAACTTCTGTGGCCATCTGACCATGCGGAGGTGCATGGCCAGGGCAAAACAGCCTCCTCCAACTCCCTCGGGAGCAGGACTGTCCCGAGCCTCTCGCCTCTCGCGAGCACGCTTGATTTGGACACGGTCGTCTTGTTGACGGTAACAGCGATCAAGCTCCGCCCTGAGGTCGTGAGTCGAAAGCCTGGATATTGTATGGGTGTGTCGCGCCTCAGAAGGTAGCGACGTCGCCTGTTGAGACGCAGCACGCCTCTTGTGTTGTGAAGCGTGCGGGCCAAGTCTACCCGACACGGTACGATGCTGCGATGAGGCCCACCCCGAGGGGGGAGGACCTTGGTTGCTGATGCGGTCGGCTGCTGCTGCAACCAAGTGTTCCACATCAGCCCTCCACTGCTCTATTGCACCCTGGGATGCTTCTAGAGGCGGTGGACATTGGAGAAGAGCACGCGTGGCATGGAGCGCGTGTTCAAGGTCGTTGTTCGCCGATGCCATGACCGACGCAGCCGCCCCATCCCGCTGTCCAGCTTGATTCGACGGTGCGGTCTGTGGCGATGGTGGCATGACTTCTGCTGGAGCCACAGCACCTGCTGGCTGCTGCATGTTGGAGGGATTGCCTCCAGCAGATTGCGCAGCAGGGTTGTCGTTGGACGATCCATCGGCAGGGTTCGGGCTGCCTCAGCATAATACCCTACTCCACGGGGTGTGTAGTTATTGTATTGAGCGTCTGAGCAATTGTGAGCGTGTGTTAGCGCTAAGTCTAAGAGTCTCAGGAGAGTTCAGAAGTCGAGAGCCCCCTGTGTATCGCTCGACTAGTCCTTTTATAGTACAAGGACTGGTCGTTACATCGTTAGCCTGGCCCGACATGTGGCCCTGGCGGTTACAGATGCTTAATACACAATTAGTGAGCTTAATTACCCTTAATAGTGTGGTAACGGGTCTTGACAATGCCGTTATTGGTATTAAGGACCCTCCGATCGTGTGTTATTAAGATGGTATTAATGAAACTTAATTGGGTCTTGAAGTCTTTGATTGCCCCTTGAAGGTCCGAGCCGTTGGGGGTCCTCCAGTCTGCTTGTTGAAGTTGAAGGTCCGACGGTTGGACACGTGGCAGCTCCGGGGCTTACCGTCTGGGACTGGTAGGTCCGGTGCTATTGTACACGTGTCAGGACTGGAGCTTCCCTCCATCGGGGTTTAGTTCCGGAGGTGCCGCATAGGTATTTAGCCCGGAGCTTTTCCATGTGTGGGATGTAGCTCCGGTTGTAGGATACACGTGGCAGCACCGGGACTAACCATAGAAGGGAGGCAGGTCTGGTCCCATATGACATGTGGGGCCTTCAGAGGTCTTCAACATGGACAGATGAAGTTCCTTTGGTCTTTTTGCAGTCCCAAGGGGTATACAGTACGCAGGGTACCGACAGTTATGTTAGGATTTCGTGTGGGTCACGAATTTGGGTTTTTTTAGGGATGTGGGATACGTTCCTAATGTGTTTTGAAGTCTTAAGATTGCTTCTATCTACGTATAGAAGAGTCTTGAGCAGTTATGGAAAGTTTCGATTCGTGAATTAAGTAGGATTAGAATCCTAGTTAGTTTTGGGTTGGCCTAAGGGCTGGTTATATAAGCAAGGGAGGCCAGAGCTCATGGTGCACGACTTTGGGGTTGTTCCTTGTGAGTTTTGATCAATAAAATTTGTAGTCTAAAGGATCTTTTCTGTCCTGTTCGTCCGACTTGTTTTCATCAAGTCTTTCTCGTCGAGTTTCTGCACAGCACTACCTTGGTTCGGTGGTTTTATCATAAATCGAGTTTTACAGATCCGATTGACGTGATAATTTTTGGGTTGTCTTCACAACTTAATTTTATATCATCTTTCAAAATTTTACGGTCATTGGATTTGTGCTTTCTGATCTACATGAGTTTCTTTGCAGTGTTCCATAACTATTTTTCTCGGGAAGGATATATTGACCTTTGTTCGATCTTTCGATCGTAACTTGAGTTTCTCTCGATGGATTTTCGTGATTCTTATTGTGACATCTTCATGACTTGATTCTATACAATATATACTAGATTTGTCACAGTTGAACATTTAGATTAGACGCACACATAGTTTTTTTAATAGATCTATTTTCTGCCGAGTGGTGTTTTCATTGCTTCTGCCGAAAAGTTTAATCTACTGTTCGCCCCCCCCCCCCTCTGGTAGATTTACACGTGCTGTTCGATCCTACACCCTGTCTGAATGCCACGATGACAGATGCGTCAAAGATGGAGGGAATAGTATGGCGTACCTGAGAAAATCGCTGGATGAAGGACCACAACGATTCTCCCGATGTTTGCTTTACAGCGAAAAGATCCAGTTCCATGCGGGGCCAGTTGTAGGAGCTCCCGAAGTTGGTGGTGAACTTTTGGCATAGCTTTGCCTAACTGTTGATATATTCGGGTGGCAGACTCATGAACCAGGACCGAGCGGTCTCAGTCAGAGCCACCGGGAAGTAGTTGGCCATCACGGTCTCATTGCCACCCGCCGCTAGAATGGTGGTGAAGTATATCTGGAGGAACTCAGCGGGGTTGACAATCCCGTCAAATTTCTCCAGCGGATGATGCCGAATCTTCAAGGGCCAACAGACCATGCGCAAGTGCATGGCCAAGGCTAAACAGCCACCCCTACTCCCGAAAGAGGAGGATTTTCCTGAGCCTCTCACCTTTCGTGAGCATGCTCGATGTGGACACGACCATCCTACTATCTATAACGGTGGTCGAGCTCCGACCGCAAGTCATGCGTCGAGAGACTTGACACAGTGTGGGTGCAACGCGCCCCGGAGGGCAACGAAGTCACCTGCTGAGACACAGCAAGCCTCCGGTGCTGTGATGCATGAGGACCAAGTTTTCCAGACAAGGTCCTATGCTGAGAACGTGCCTTCCTAGAAGGAGGAGGAACTTAGTTGTTGATGGCATCGGCCGCAGCTGCAACCAGATGTTGCACATCAATGCGCCACTGCTCCATCGCACCCTAAGGTGCTCCGGGCGCAGGTGGACGCTCCAGAAGAGTACGCGCAGCAATTAGCGCGTTCTCAGGGTTGTTGTGTGTCGATGCAATGACCGACACTAGGACTCCACCTTGCTGTCCAGCATTATTAGCTTTAACATTTGGAGGTGGTACAATGACCGTCGGGACAACAACACCTGCTGGCTGTTGCACATTGGAGGGATTCCCCCAGCAGGTTGCGCATCATTGCTGTTGGATGATCCTGCAGCGGAGTTCACTATCTTGAAATCTCAGTCCCCCTACCTGCCGCGCCAAATATCGAAATGTACGATTGACACTTCCCCCAATACTACTTAATTCGTAGCCCGTTGAGGTTCTTGATTTGTTGGGGCGCGTGAGATTTGGACAAGATGATGACATGAGAGATTTACGTGGTTCGTGCCGCCTGAGCGTAACACCCTACCCCACGGGTTGTGTGTTGTATGTATGAAAATGTCTCTGGCACTTGTGAGTGTGTTAGCTAGCCTCCCTGTGTATCGTGTGACGCAACCCTTTTATAGTCTAAGGGTTGGTCGTTACATCACTTGCCTGGCCCGACATGTGGCCCTGGCGTTGTTAACTGTCTTATACATGGTCGTTGAATATTAAGTGTGGTTAATGGAGTGATAACGTGCCTTAATTATGGTGTTACCCCTATTAACAGTCTATTGATCGTGTGTCATTAATATGACATTAATGACATGTAATCAGGTCTTGTAACTGTCGCTTTAATTTTCCCTTGAAGGTCCAAGCTATTGGAGATCTCTCTGTCTTCCATTGAAGTCCTAGCTCTGGAGGTTCGACATGTGACGGCTTCGGAGCTTCCCATCGCAGAGAGGCAGGTCCGAAGCCATTATACACGTGGTAGCACCGGATTTTCCCTCTACTGGGGTTAGATCCGGGGTCACTGGACATGTGGCAAGACCAGAGCTTCCCTATGACGAGTGTTAGGTCCGGCCTTGTGATACACGTGTCAGTATTAGAGGTACCCAAAGAGGGAGGCGGGTCCAATATTGTGCAACACGTGTAGCCTTTAGAGGTCTTCAACTTGAATGTGGGGAACTCCTTAGCTTTTCTTGCGGTATCATTGGGTACACGGTACACAGGGTACCGACAGATTGATTTTTTAATTTTTCTTAATCTGAACATGAATCTACTCAAAGCCTCTCTATCTCCGGTTGGCTCAGACCAGATCTCTTCAACCTTTTTTAGAAATTTGGGATTTTGAGAGCATTTATTTGTGTAGCTTGCATTGAAGTGGGACATATTTTTTGTCTTATTAGTTCTAGCATGGAAAGCCATAAGAAGACTGTTGATGGTAGTAACAATAAAGAAGGCAATATGGAGTTTAGTGACTCCAGCAGTTCAGGCTCCTTTCATAGTCCATCGGATCCGTTTCCAAATATAAAAATTAAAAAGACTTCAGAGGATCTCGACCCGGAATATGATCCTGCCAACGAGGTATGTGTCACGAATCTTAACTTCAGCAGTTCAAGTTAATGTTTGTTGTCAAGTATACGAAGTCTTATAATTCTTTTCTACCTAGATTAATCACGATGACAACAAGGTGACTTCGGCTCCTAAAACCACAGAAGGTTCTCCAATGGATGAATCCTCAGGTTCCCTCAAGCGGAAACGAGGGCAACGAGGTCCCAATAAGGGTCCATTGGACCGCATCATGTACATAACAAGGGTCGGTCCAGGTGGGATTCCCTAAGAACTACTGTATTTAGTTACCAAGTGCATGCGGTTTTCTTGTTAGAGAGCTTGTGCCGATCACAATCGAGAATTGGAGAAAATTACCTGAGAAGGCCAAGAATGAGTTGTGGGATAGGATAAAGAAACAATTCAAGTTCCCGAAAGGTATGGAAGAAGCTGTAAAGAAAGTAACATTGGTCTCTTGCGACAAGAAGTTTCATGGCTGGAAGAGTGAAATGAATGCTTATGTTAAGGACGATAAGGTCCCTAGCCCGAGGAAGATGGGAAAAATCACACAAGCTCAGTGGCAAGAATTTGTTCGTCAAAAGAACACACCTGATGCTGAAGCCCTAAGTGCAACTAGGTCAAAGCTTGCCAAAAGGAACAAATACCATCATCGCTTGGGGTCTGCCGGATATGCCCCCAAAGTATAGAAATGGAATAAGATATTAGACGAAATTACCAGTAAGGGAAATCCTCACCCGTTAAGGCTGCGATGAGAGAACTCAGCAATGGGTCTTTCCTCAGTCAGGTTTTACCAGCGAGGGCAAACTTGAAAATCCCAACTCTGTAAATGAAGTAGAGCACAAAATGAAAGAAGTAATTGAAAAGCAACAGAAGGATCTCATCAAGCCAAAGAGTGAGAATGACCAACTTACCGCTATCCTAGGAAACCCTAAACACAGTGGACGGGTTTGAGCAATCTCTTCTCAAATGTCTTAACTAGATGGTTTCCTGAAAGATAAAGAGACATATAGAAGACTTGAGAAGTTCAACAAAACACTTGATGAAATGATTGCTCAAAAGGTCAAGGAAAATGTGCAAGAAATAATGGAACAACTTAGACAATCTATACAATTAGTGGCACTGAGTATATCGATGGTTCCCGTGCCAAATGAGCATTTGGTATCTCCAACTACCTACCCTAGCAGCGTAGGTTCTATGTCAGGCTCAGGGTCAACCCATAAGTTCACTTTCGATGATATTGCTAAGGACAGATCTTGTCGTCTTCTTGTCCCGATCGGTAGAGCAAGGAACAAAACAAAACAGGTTCCCACTGCTATGGCAAAGCCTGATCGTGACTTCAAAGGCAATCCACTTCTGTTGTATTATACTGTGGTGCAAGTTCTTCAGATCATTGATAATGAATATGAAGATTATGAAATAGACCATATCACACATGAGGACATCTCGACTCTGGGGCAGGCTGTCAACCAATTAATACTTTGGCACCGATGCAATATCGTGTTGGATGATGAGCTGATCTCTAGCCCCGTCGCATCTCAAAATACTGCAACTCCGTCTTCTAAGGCGAATGTCCAGGAAGATCCACTCCCAATCCAGAAAGATCCACTCCCCCTATGTCTCAGCAAGGATGATAGTAATCTTGCTAGTAAAGATAACTAAGAGCAACAAGTTGGACAACAGCTTCAAGCAGTACCAGAGCAAGTTGTTGCTAGTAAAAAGCAACCAGTTAAGCAACGGCTTCAGGTAGTACTAGAGCCAGCTGCTGGGAGTAAAGAGCAATCAGTTGAACAATAGGTTCAACAACAAGTCAGTGTCCAACTTCCGACGACTACTCCTCGATCATCAGTGCCTATAAAAGTTAGCTCATACAAAATTAAGAAACATTCATCAGAAGTGTCAAAGTATTTGGAGAATATGAAGGAAAATATTAGAAAATTGAGTGCATCTCGTTCTTCTCATGAGCCAGCATTAGAAGATATCGAGGAGTGGGAAGAAGACAGTGTCATGTATAATCGGTGGACGGCTTTAGTTAAACCAGAAGTTCCAATATACAAGCTTGAGGATGTTCCTCCTGAATTTGAGAATGGGAAGTCGTTCATGACATCCATAAAACTTAGCAAACAACCTGTCTTGCTCAAAAGAATGCACGAGTGGTACATCACTGCCAGCACAAAATATGAACTTTCTTGCATCACATTTCGTGTTCCAGAAGATGCATCTTGGAGCACTGGAGCAGATAAACAAGTCATTTTATTTGAAGAGTTGCATACCCTTTTCCATCGGGGCATGCTCGAAATCAACCTGCTACTCGTCTGGTGCTTGTAAGTGTCTCTAATATTTTGCATTTGCTTTTCTTAATACAGGCCTACACATTTCATGAGATTATAACAATTATGGACTTCTTCAATAGGATGCAATACTTGGATGATGAAAAGATGAAACACAAGACAGGTATCCATGACCCTACACGGATTGCAAAGACGATATTCGACGTTAAGGTGGATCGAGACTCAGTACAGTACAAGCACATGAAAAAAACAAAATTTGAAAAAACAATCGCAAAACTTAAGAAGGATAGAAGGACAGAAGTTGCAGCTTACATAGGACATGCAATGTTTAACTTTGTCGAGATGGCAAAGACCTCGTAAAGGCTCCGTACCACTTTGAGTAAGTTCGACACATGACATTGAAATAGCAACTATTGCTAATTGTTAACACCTGTGTTTGTACATGTGCAGTAAACACTACATAATGATCTTCATCAAGCCAATGCAGGTTTGGCAACAGTCTTGGACTGAACCGATTACCCACCAGATCGTTACAAAGATTTCCTTTCTATTTTGAAACTGTATGTTTATTCAATACATTTAATTTACACACATTTAGAATGTGTTGACAAGTTTTATATGACATTTCTTTTATTACAGCGCTTGGCGGTTTTACGTGGGACCTCCTAATAAGAATGCATTGGACATTAACACATATTATCCTTGTCTGAAGCAGCCTGCTGGGAGTGTCTTATGTGGGTATTATGTATGCGAGCATCTTTCGATCGTCAGCGAATATAGAGTGAATCATGAGGATGCAAGTTATCCTTACTGTCGATATCTTATTTTCTTACTTTTGAGTTTCATTTTCATTGTAACTAGCGTATTTTAAGACTTATATTCTCTGTTGTTCAATATTACCAGAAACATTATTTTTAGATTTTGATTCCAACTTCAAAATTCAATTGTTCATAGTACAACTGCCCCAAAAATATCAAATAACTTCCTGTATACTCTGACTTTGATCTATACTTTGAGATTGTTCAAACCAACGCATTCTAAATCTTTTTATGTGTTTAATTGTAGCACACGAAGAATGTGAACGAAGAATTGCCGGTTTGTAGAAGTATTCCTGGTGGAGGAGCCGACAAGATTGCTGGTGAACTGTGTCAATTCGTGCGTCGCAAAATTTTGCACAAAAGAGGGTTGTTCTTTGATGAGAATGATACAATAGCTGATGTGCCAATACTGTGCAAGAATCATCCCCATGAATGTACATATGGCACGCATAGTTGTATATATGTAGATCCGCAATGGACTAATGAACTTAACTTTAGTTTTCTTTTTCCGTCTGCGTAGGGTTTCTCTACAAAGCCTGAATCGGGAGATTTATTGATGTGGCAGTGCATTATCCCCAGTAAAGAAGGGGTAAGTCATGAAGAACAAGCAGAATATGAGTTTAACCATCGTCCTCCTATTAATGAATTTCCTTTGTTGACTGTCTGGGAAGGTCATTACTACCTCCTGACAATCTCCTTCTCAGAGGACTATCCATTGTTGCCTCCAAGATGCGCCATTCCAAGTGATTTCTTCCACCCATAAGTCATTGCTCAGGAGCACTCTGCATTGGAATTCTTGATCAAGAGACTTTAAGATAGACCTATTTTGCTCATATAATTAGTCATTGTTGCCGAACTTATTTGAACTAGTTTCTTATGTTGCTTAAATTGATATTTCATAGGGGTGGTGTACTAGTTTTACAATCAAAACTATACTACTTGAAGTTCAGCGTTTGCTGCATCGGCCAAATCCGCCTGATGTTGAAAATGATTGCTATAATCTACTTATCAAGGTTAGAAACTTTGTGTTAGTGACCAACGTAGGTTATTCATTCCTCCTTCGACATTTGTCAATTTAAAGAATGTCAATATTTTCAGTATCCAGTGCAATATAAGAGACGTCTTGGGGAGCAAGCTGGACGGTACAGTTTAGATTGATCGATGGGAGCTTTAGGAATAAGTTTAGATTCGAAATTGGTTTAGAGGGCACGCAATGTATGAACTATGAAATTCATTGAGTTGCAAATTATCTCTGAATTGCAATGTCATTGCGTTTGTTTATCTCTGAATTCCAATTAATCTGTGAATTGCAATTTCATTGTGTTTGTTTATCCCTGCAACGGTTCACATTTCGTGCGAGTGGCAATGTGGAGAGTGCATGAGAGATGAACTTTAGAAAGGCACGTCTCAGATACCTGATATTCGACAAAAGGGAGACGTGCCTTACACGGGCTCATCTCTGATTTGTTCCGAAGATTTTTGTCCCATCTCGTAAAGTTGAGCACGTTGCAATGATTGTATAAGGCATTGCGCATAGTTACCAGTTGGAAACGTTGGAATGTCCTGGATGTTGTTCTGTCTTCAACACACCGTGGCGCATCTAGGGCACTCCAGCATTTCTGGGCCACAAAATAATGCGAGACGCGCCTTTCATGGCGCGTCTCCAATTTGCGTCGAAGATCTTTTGTCCCACCTCAGAAGGTTGAGCGCAATGCAATGGTCATATAAGGCATTGTGCAAAGTTGCTAGTTGGACACGTCGTAATGTCTTGGATGTTGTTCCTGGCTAGCTTCAGCACACCGTGGCACATCTAGGACGTTGTGGCGTGTCCGGGGCATCAAAATAATGAGAGACGCGACTTAAATTCGCGCGTCTCCCATTTATGTCGAAATTTTTTGTCCATCGCGCGCTCTCTCCCAACATTTGGTGAAATGTTTTAGCTTTCGCGTGCTCTCTCGACCTATAAACCCAGATCTTGAGCACGCCACCGCCATCGACCTTGACCTTTGCGTCATCAGAGAGTTGAGCACGCTGGAGCACGCTGCCTCGTCCCCTATCGCCGGAGCACGCCGCCGCCATCCCTCTTTCTCAACTCGCTCTTCGTCATTGTCGCGCTGTCAGCGTCGACCCCTACCCCGCCGTCAACCCCCACCTTCGTCATCAGAGAGTTGAGCACGCCGGAGCACGCCGCCTCGTCATGTGTCCCCGGAGCACGCCGCCGCCTTGACCCTGACCTCGGTAATCGGTATGTTCTCCCTGTCCCCGGAGCACGTCGGCCTGCTATCATCAGAGAGTTCAGGAACCACCACTCTGGCGCCTCCGCCAGCTCGTCCCGGAGCACGCCTCCGCGTCCCTTGTCCCCTGAGCACGGTAGCGTCTCGACCCTGCCCTCAGAGCCTGCATTCTAGTGATTTTATTGAATTTGAGGATATCCAATGAAGGCTTATCGTTAATGAAGTCATTGATCCAAAGGGAGAATTTTTATTACGGTATACATTCATCTTCCTTGTTTATGTCCAATGCAGAAGTAATATATTTGTCTGTACTATCAATGTATAATAAATTCTGACTCGCAAACCCTTGAAACGGTAGGAATTGTGGTTGACACTAGCATTTGCCATCCAGCTGAGTTTGATTTCTACGTCTGCAGCCATGCTGGAATCAAGGTACCTATGCGGTAATGGGTGTTTCTCCCACGAGTTTTTGATATCAAGATATAAAACATCAGTGGAATGTAAATTGTTTGTTTTTTTAGGGGACAAGCGAACCAGCTCGGTACCATGTCCTTTAGCATTAGAACAATTTCTTCGCTAATGCCTTACAGATGCTCACCAACTGCATGTGCTACAAGTATGCTCTGTTCTCTATTCACTAACAGTTCCTGTGTTTATTTCAATTGTATACCAATTTGTTCTTGTGTTTATTACAGTTGAATTTTAGGATGTCTCAGTCGGAACATTAGAGGCTATGAAGGCTCATTGTCAATAAAGTCATTGATCCAGAGAATTTTGAGATGATGACAGTTATGATGTGTGTAATTAGTTACATTGTAATCAGGATGAACAATCTTTGTTGTGTAATTAGTATACTTGATAACCACGATTGACACTTTGGTAATATTTGATTGGTCATTATAATTTAACGTATGATAATTTTAGCTATACATATGTTCATAAACAATATATTACTGACACTGGTAATACGGCTGCCAAATCCTGGCTAGCTCCTAATAATAGTGCATCTAAACAATCCACGACGAGTTGTAGCAGAGAGCGTCTCGGATAACCTACATAAAGGAGACAAGCTTCTATAAAGTCTGTCTCACATAAGTTAATGAATCTGCGATGCGGTACATAACAGAGCGTCTCGGATTAGTCAATATATTTGCGACGTGTTTTGTAAGGCCTATCACGCTTGTAAGCTGGTGGGTGACGCGCGCCAGCGACATCTCCAATGACACTGTAAAGATCGTCTGTTATGACAAAAAGAAAGGAGACACGCTTCTTTTGATCGTGTCTCATACCTAGTTCGATTGGCGACGCCAAGCCCGTCTCTGATGCCAATATAATACGAGACGCGACGACGGAGACGCACAGTTTATTCTTCTCCCTTCTTCGTTCTGGCCCGTCTCGTATGAGCCTTTTTTACGTAGTATGATAATAGAAACAGTTTTCAGTAAAACTTATAAACTATAGGATGACTTGTATGTGTAACTTGTACATATGTATATTGTTTTAGTGAAACTGATTTCTGTGAGATGAGTTCTGTGATTATATTGTTTACTTTTATGATTATATTGTTGACTTCTATGATTATATTGAATTGACCTAGAAATTAGAAATAACAACAGGTAGTACTGTATATGGTATACATTATCACAAGCGGTTATTTACCTACGGTTAGACCTGTCTGTGAAATATCATTATCACATGCGGCTAGATATAGATAAAGAACCATATGTGGTAACCTAATTATCACAGGTGGTTCGTTATGGTACAAATCGGTTGCGATAAACTGTCTTCACATGTAGCTTTTTATAGGTTAAGATCTGCTTGTGATAACAACATTATCACAGACGGTTATATATGCTACATGACCCGCTTGTGATAATATTTCTTCACAGACGGCTAGTCGTAATTAAATAACCGCTTGTGATAATACTATTATCATAGGCGATTTCACTTCTCCGCTTGTAAAATTGTAAATTATCACAACCTCTTCGTTTCAGACGGTTTTAGAAACGGCATGCTTGAGATAGGCTTATTATAGTTGTGTGAGAAGAGTTAGCTCTTTTGTATTCGCGGCCGTCGTCGTTGTCGAGTCCACGCTGTCCAGCTGGTCGTGCTGCCATTCCTGTCTCCCGAGGCTTATCTCCAGGCTTGGCATCCCATACGACGACATCTGCTGCTGCTTTATCATTTGCGCTTGCTTCACGCTGCTGCTGCTCCTGCCGCTCGTCATCATCGGGTGCGGTGCCTTCAACGATGACGAAGACCACCGGTTGGCAATACCGGCAGTCCATGATGATCTCCAGCTTTCCGACTCGACATAACCTGTGTTATTCAGGCGCCGAGCGTTGTTCTGGTCTATGCCATGGGCAGCGCCATGTTGTGTCCCTGATCTCCTCCATCCCTGCAGACAGGAGACGTGGTTATTACATCATTTTCCGGTACAACATTAGGATTCCATCTAGTTCCAGGAACAAATATTTACTAGTAGTTTAAGTAAGGATGTTGATTTTTGTCTCTGAATGTTTATTTTTGAAACCTAGCAAACTTATGTCACGTAGGAGACTTCCGACATGAAATTTACTCAAATATAATGTCAAAAGTGACGGAAGACATCGGGGGCAAAACAAATTGAAATAGTCTGACTGCCTCATAGTATGATTGCACCACCCTTTTGCCTGGAGTAAGTACCTCGGAGGAATTAAGCGAGGGAAGAAGGGGTATTGCCAGAAGCATTAAAAATATGCTATCTGTCGCCCTAACAGTAAAAATATCGCGACCCTAACTAACCCGAGAAGACTGCAGGAGATCATGTAGTCCCGTACTGCAATTAGTTTCAATCCCTTTTGAATGGGGACACGTCATAGAAGAAGGATTACCGATCATCAGTAATGGCTATATTCGTTCATCCAAGACCTTAATCCTACCATCTTAATTAGTGCACCATGCACGTACCAAGTTTTACGAACACTGTTTGTTTGAGCTTATGCATGATTTATTTCTGCTGAAGAAAGACCAAACGAATACCTTGCTTTTGAATTTAGTTTATTAGTTGAAGTAAAGATGTATTTGTACTACAAGCCAAAAAGCTGGTTCGCATGTGCTTTTCGTTGGCTTCTGAAGGGCGATTGAGGATGGGACTACAAAATCCTACTCAAATCTCGACTTTTCATCAGCAGTATTAAAAGCCAGCTTTTGAAAAGCATCAGCCCAAACCAATAATAGAACCGAAAAGCATCAGCTTTTGAAATGAAGTGCTCTCTTCATCTCAAATACATGTCACTCTCTAGTTTATTTTTGAACTAAATAGTGACAAGTATTTTGGATTAATGGAAGGTGTACTAAACTACTACCATATACTTCCTCCGTCTCCAAATACTTTTCGCGTCTTCGTATTCTTTTTTGTACTAGAAGATGACAAGTATTTGGATGCAGTATTGAGCAATGAGCAGATAAATTCATACCAGTTCACATATATATATATATATATATATATATATATATATATATATATATGATCACCTGATTTTGGTGGGAAGACACGAGATAGGGGCCAGGCACCGGCACTGGAGTTTGATGTGCGAATGGCGACCGCAAGCACCAGCTTGGAGCCTCCTGCACTCCTGCCGTCCCTGCTGCCCAAGAAAGCCTTCTGCTGCAAACATATTTAAAAGTTTTACTTCAATCAGATTAAAACTTGACCTGATTACAAAACCTCATATCCAACTGTGTGTACTGTTTCTTTCAAAAAAAAAAACTGTGTGTACTGAACTTTCGGAAAAATAGAAACAGTGTCATTACAAAGGACCACTACAGACAGTACGTTGATCATTTAGGGGTACAAGTACCGTACGACAGTTTCCTCATATCGAGGTAGTAGTTCGGTTGCGAGACGGTATGTTTGTACGCTGTACGTAGAGTCCCGTGACTGCGTGGGGTAGGGTCCCAGCCGTAGGACACGAGGATACAAAACGACGGACACAATGGATACAACTTGCAGCAGCAAAACAGTTAAAATCCACAGACGACACCACACGACACAAATGCAGCAGAAGCATACGCACAAGAGGAATTAAATCCGATCTGGCGAGGCGTGACGAGGATCTAGCAGCTGCTATGCTGGGTCTGGGACCGTGGATCTAGCTCACCGGAGGCAAGGCATGCAAGCTGACTCTCTATCATCACGAGGACAAGTGCAGCACGACTGAACGCATGCATCAGTGAGTGCCCGTAGAGTAGACCGTTAATGCAAGGGGGTGCTGGCAAGCTGGCTTGTCTATGCCCGCCACACTTACTTAAGCGGCCGGCCGGCCAGGGCTAAGAAGAGGTGGTGGTACTACGGCATGCAGGCTTTCGGTCAAGAGCAATGGATTGAGCTAGCTGTTGCCTGGGTCTGGCTGCCCCCTGCGCTTGTCTCCTTCTACCTGTTTCTTGCCGAGATTCCGGCCACCACTCAAACCCTGATGGGTCCAGGGGGGCAATTGATACGGATCTGAATAGCAACCAATGAATCATTGCAAGGGACTGCTACAGCTCAAGTCTTTGCTCTGCATGCAGAAAAAATGCCTTGGGACCTCAAGACTCTCTCTGCCTCCTTCTCCCATGGACATACTGGAAGTATGAGGATGTACTGGATGTATATAGGAAGTCCAAAGGATAGAGTAAATTTTAAAGGAAATTAAACCGGAGCTCCCCTGGAAGAGTTAAAAGGAAAAAAAGTCTTGCCACTCATGATTATCTCCTTGGCCAGTAGCACTGCCGAGTTACTAAATGCTGTACAATGTTGTTGCTTGCTGGACTTCACTTTTCCATTAAAGACGTGTACCCCATGCATGGCCGGTCGCTCGGCCACCCCTGGTTGCTATATGTGCAGTGATAGATGACTCTATCCCTGCTGCATCTGTGCACGCTATGCAGGTAGTAATTAGTTTGGAGCAGAGCAGTAGGCAGGCATGCATGACACCAAGGGTTTAGCACGACCTTTTGCAGTCATATGCGTGGGAGTTTGGATTCACGAGCCAAGGACGTACAATACCTGCGCAACGATCGGTCGTGCAGAACTGTCAGCTAAGCTCGCGGCTTAGGTAGCTTTTCACGCATGGTTGGTTGTTCAAGACAAGGTCAAGAAATCAACTCGAAGGGCCCAGAAGATCTACAAACGGACATGATGACCATGACAAGAAATAGTTTTGAACTCGAAGTGGTTTTGAAAAATCGGAGCATCCGGACCTCATATATATTGTCACATGTATATTTTTATTGAAAACGGATCACTATTTTAGTATGTAGTTAACGTAACATCAAAATTAATGGCATATACTTCGACCTTATGTACAAGCAGGGAATGTTGTAGTGGAAAATAAATCAAACGAAATCTTGCCACATTATATTGAGTGCATGCAAGAAAAGCATAATTGAATTCAGGTATGTATCCGTCTCAATTTTACCTTTCATATCAAGAAAAATGTATTGCAATAGAAAATTGCGATCATAGGTACATCTGCGTATCATATGATCATAAAATTAAATAATCTTGCTTAACTAGCACCGAATGTAGTATAGACACCTGTACATGTCATTGTAGAAATTTGAACAATTACGGCTTTGCTCTCAATTAATTTTTGCCAAAGATATGGCAACATAGACTTTAAATAAGCACTACTACTATGGTTTTATAGATTTATAACATACAACAGTGAATATAATGTCATCCATTTTTCTTTGAAAAAATAAAAAAAAAACATGCACAAAATGGAAGGTTCAATAGTATATACTATGGGGAAACAAAATGCATGGGAGCATTAATTATATAGTGAAAGTATAAACTAATGTGGAAGATGTAGAATCTCTAGATACTAGTAAGGATATTGTCCCTCCATGTGTATGATAGGGTTTTGTGGGTTAAATGGAATTTACACTTGTTCGAGTAATAGAAAAACATGTCACCAGCAGCGTAGGGCCAAAACTAAGATATAATGAATTGAAGGAGAGCATGTTCGTTTTAGCAGTTGCTGTCTTTTTCAGCGGAAACATCAGATGTTGAAACAAATAGACTTCTAAAAACTCGGCTTTTAGAAAGCTGAAACGCCAGCTTCTGAGGAAACGAACTAGCTAAAAGCTAAAAAACACACCTAGAGTTTTTTTCTTTGACTTTTGTGTGCAGATAAGCCTGAAAATATATTAGGAAAGTTAATAGTAAAACCCATCAATCTTAAGCTAAAAGTAAAAAAAATAGCTTTTCAGCTAATAAGCTCCATCTGAAACAAACAAGCCCTTAAATCATCCGCACCAATGTACTCTAAAGCATATTCTATCCTTTAAACCATACTCTATATACTCTATACTTCTAGTATGTCATCTCACAAAAATTTTCCAGTATATTTTACAGTATGCTTTCCAGTACGCTATAGAGTACATTAGTGTGGATGGTCTTAGTAGCACAGGTAAGGGTGGCACATTGTACAACGGTAGCAGTGTTTGCAATGACCGTTAGGCGCCGATGGGTTTCTGTGTGGGGGTGATCAAGTCCATGCTGATTCGTGACTAGAGGCACGAGATGGGAGTATAGGCCGTGAGTACGTAGGCCACATGTCAGTTACCATGCTAGACTTAATACTAATGCTTAAATGAAGGCTTACTACTGGGTTTGCAGCCTACATTTTTAGATGTATGCACGGGACGTACCGTGTAAACATCGAAATGGACGGAATAGAAGACGCAAACTTCTAGTTCTAGGGCCACATAATAACTACAATACTTAGAAAATAACATAAAACTTCTTGATGATCCATGTAAACATGCCTAGTATTGGCAGTAGGGTTGGAGGTGCTGTGATTAAACGCGTGGAAGCCGTACAGTTCACAGCCTCTCCGTAGAGAGCCCATATTTCTCATCTCGACGAAATGGCCTGCAGAACATCATATGTGTATGTCGAATCACTGAGATATACAATGAAAATATTTATACATGCAGATATATATAAACTAGCCCTAATAGGATTTTTTTTAGAAAATGGAATCACGTCCCAGTCTCTATGTAAGTACTAATAGCATATGGATCCACACAGTATGTATTTCTGGATACGGAACAAACTCAAAGATAGTAACGATATATTTTTATAAGGATTGGCAGTGTGAGCTTAATGGGACTGATAGGAAATATTAACCACACGCAACCCACACCAATAATACAGCTAGCATTATGTGATCTGACATTACTGAACATCAATTCAGACAAAGAAAAAGATATGTTTCTGTAGAGAAGCAGCAAACTGGCTAAAAACATGTTGGTAATGTTAGTTTTACCTGCTGCACATGATCTGTCACCTGTCGTGCCCTTCACTGTTCTATACATCTGCATCACATCAAACCAATGCCAATATTTTTCCGTGGTTGATGATTCCTTAATTCACATGAGAGAGAGAGAGAGAGAGAGAGAGAGATTGTAGTTTACTTACCTGCAGGTGACTCTTGACATGAGCCAGTGTGAGGTCCTTTACGTTCATCAGCTCCAAAACTGACTTTGGAGTTGCTCCTAGAAAGCAAACACAGCTCCTTTATTTCGTGCAGAAATTAGATATGTAACTAAAATGATTGGGCAAACCAGTTAAACACAACGTACAGTTATATCAATATAATTTCTCAAGCAATCTGATAGAATTCTTGAAGCTGAAAGAAAAAGGCTGAAACATTTGGTTTACCTAACACGAACAATTTTTTTTTTGAAAAGGCTAACACAAACAAAATTAAGTAAATGAAAAGATATAGGAGTTACACAAGTTCCAAAGAAGTCGTCAACCGCAGATTTTTTTTTTGAGAGATTGACCAAAGGTAATATTACCAACTTTAGCGAATTTTGAGAAATTGGAAGCAATATACCAGAGAAGAATTTTAAATATGAGCTACTGGACACAATCGGTCCATATGATGCTTATGAGGCACAAACCAAATACTACATAACTGATGAAGAAATCATGAAATGGTCAGACTGATGACACGCACGAACGTACTCTCATGTCCTCCGAGGAGCTCCACAGCGTGCACGAAGTGTGCATGAAGCGATGTCGTCCACCGCATCCTTGGCGCTCTAGAGCTCCTCTTTCCACGGCAACTGCCATTACCTGATCTCATTGCACCTCCATATAACGTCTGGCTGTTACTTGAGCTTTTCTTGAACCTCTGGATCTGGTCAGCTTGGTGAAGCCGCTGCTGCTGAATGTCACAGAGGCTGCTGTGCACCGTGTCCTGGTTTGCTATGTCCATCTCCGTGTCAAGCCCTAGACACAGGTTGTGCTCGTCGTTGAGCCCCGTTTCATGGCAAGTCTCACCTTCACAGCTCCTGGCGTCGGGCAGCGAAGGTGGGCTGATGTTGAGAGACAGATCGAGTGCAGTAGTGACGGAAGCTGCCATTGCAAGTCGCCGCAGCTCCCTGTTAACCAAAGAGAGTTGAGCCTGTTCCTGTTGGACGAAAAATTGAGTGAGAACTGGGAAGGGATCTTGGTGATTAGGTCATGAGTGCCATAGGACGCATATGGTTCTTGTATAGGGGGTTCTGCGTGTGGGCGAGGAAGGCTGTAGTTGAGTGAGAACTGGGAAGGGATCTTGGTGATTAGGTCATGAGTGCCATAGGACGCATATGGTTCTTGTATAGGGGGTTCTGCGTGTGGGTGAGGAAGGCTGTAGATGCCTATAGAGAGAGAAGGAGCGAAGTTTGTTGGTATGTTAAGGTACAGTTATAAGACAATCCCCACCAGCATACTCTAAAACATACTTTATACACTATTTTTCTTTAGCTTTTACAGTACGTACTCTAAATTACAATGCGAAACAGTGTATCCAGTATGCTTTACAGTGTACCACTGTGGATAGTCTAAGGGTACCGTAGTTAGCGAGGTTAGCCGAGAGCGATGCTTGCGTGGGAGGTGGAGCCGTGGAGAAGGCCCCAACATGTTTTTTTAGATGTGTTTGATTTGGAGTCAAAGTGGGATGAGATGGATCCATCCTAGTTTTCAGAGATGAGATGATCCCGTTTTCTGTTTGTCTAGAGTGATGAGATGATCCCTGTTTCTTTTTTGTTTTGTGTGATGGTGTGGGACGGAATGGTCTTGTCTCCTATTTGAATGAAAGGATGGGACAGAGACATGCGAGTATGAGTACCTCCGGAGAGGTGCGCGCCTGCCTCCACGGAGGTGGGACGGATCCGCCCCCATGTTTTTGGTGCGATGGTTCCATCACGCATCTGGGTGTAATATTCTCTTTTGAGGGATGACTCCATCTCATGTGTTTCCAAACCAAACAACAGAAAAGTGACATCGTCCTGTTCTGTTCTACCATATCTCTCAAACCAAACACACCCTTATGTGACCTTTTGCAGCGGTGTAGCATAGCACTTAGAAATAGTCCAAACCGATGGATGGTTGCATGGACTTTTTTGCGAAAAGCGATGGGATGCATGGACTGCAAACTGATTTGACATGATATGCTCTCCGAGTGAATGCGTCATTTATATATATATATATATATATATATATATATATATATATATATATATATATATATATATATATATTTGAAACCCCAATCCGTCATTTATATTGTATGTACTAGCTTTAGCAATTAGCAAATTCCTCACCGTGCATTTGGTTAAGTGATAGAGCACACGTACCATTTCTTTCTGCTTTGCTCTTGTCAATTGGTAAAAGGTTCCTGAATCATGATCGGCAATCCTGTCACTACAACAAACTAGCAATAGGGTGTCGGGGTACTATAAACGTCGAGGCTGTCCACTCTAAATGAATTAACACCGTCGGTTTATTAAGTCTGACGTATATACATTAAAACCATCGGATGGACTCAGAAAACCGACATACATAAATTAAAAGTGTCGGCCGGGTGCTCTAAACCGACGATTATATTAAACCTGTGGGCCTTCCATAAAAAGCCGACACCTATATCTATCACCGTTGGGCTCCCCAACAGCTATAATCCAGCGCGTCTGACTCTTAAAAATCGAAAGTGCCTTGCGCCCTCGCCTCCCTGTCCCCGGGAAATAAAAAACGCGCCTGAATCCCAAAAATCGTGCGCTGCACGCCTGCCTCCCCGTCCCCGAAAATTTGTCCCCGAAAATTTATAACCCTAGCTGCCCACAGCGCCCCGCTCCCCGTCCCCGAAACTCAACATCACCCGCCTCCCCGTTCCCCTAAATCCACGGATTGAAGCCCGATGTTCGTCGTCTGTGGGCTAAACTCCGAAAACTCTGGAGGCACAACTCCCCATCGTCCGTTGGCACACCGCCCGTCGACTGAAGCCCTGCCGGGGACTGGCAGCGCTGCTCCGCCGCCTGGCGCTTCTATCGGCGTGCTGCCTCTCCGTCGACCGAAGTCGCCTGTCAACGGCCGCTAGCGCTGCCCTGCCGCCTTCCCATCCCCTTCCTCGCCGCTTTCCCGTCCGCCGGCAGCTGCGGATCCTGCGACGAGGCGCCATATCCTATGACGAGGCTTCCCCGTCCCATTCGCAACTCCCTTCATCACGCTTGAGGAGGTGCCTCCCTGTCCGCTTCCCTGTCAGCCGCCTCCCCGTCCCCTTTGCAACTCTTTTTCGGCAAGCTTGAGGTCAGCACGCCTTCCAGCAAGGTCGAGGAGGTGCCTCCCGATCTGCTTCTCCATCCCCTTCGCAGCTCTCTATCGGCAAGCACTACAGGAATCACGATAATAGATGACGGCTAGAAATGTCATCTATAAAGACAGTATCATCGTCTATAAGCTATAGACGATGGTATATGATTATCCATGACAGTAACCGACTGTTTATGAGTATTAGTCATCTATAATCTTATAGATGATAGTTACCGTTGTCTATAAGCTATCTGGCGACGGTCGGATTTAGCTATCGTCGATAAGGGACTCCGTCCACGTGGTAGTGGGGGGAGCTTATTGACGACGGTGGCCCAGACCGTCGTCTATAATATACTTATAGACGACGGTATAACGGCAACCACCGATGATACTGGACATTATCGTCGATGGTCTTTCTCAGACCGTCGACGATAACTTGCCAGTATCAACGACGACTGGACAAAAATCATCATCGATAGACCTTATCGTCGATGGTGTTTCGGGAGCCGTCGACGATAACTTGCTAGTATCGACGACGGCCGCCCGAAAGACGTCGTCGATAAGGTATGCATTTTAAAAAAAAAAACAGAAAATGTTGCCATGGCTCGATGGCCAGATCACACAGGCATACAATTTACACATCACAATCATATATATCACAATAAGTTTCAAAACACTATACACATGCCACTGCACACTGCGAGTTTGTGAAGCCAAAACCACAAAGACATAAGCAAAATACAACCATGATTGCCCAATAGCCAATATGAAGACCTGCAAAACATGAATAGTGTCAAAAGCATGAAAAGGAAATTCCTTAAGGTTGATTGCAAAATATGAAGAGTTTCAAGATTTTAGTTCACTCTTAAACATGTATGTGAGACAGTGATACTTCGCAATGTCACCCTCTTACCCAAAAAATACATCCAAGGCTTTCAAGCCCAAAACTATGATGATGGGAAAACTTTCTTGTCAAATACCTTGATTCTGTATGCCAGTAGTGTTTCATCATTCATATAATTGCCTATTATTGTCGACCCTCACATTTATGACCTCACAGAGGATCATTTTGGACTTATATGGATTGTGTCGGTACCCTGCGTACCGAATACCCCTTGGGACTGCAAAAAGACCAAAGGAACTTCACCTGTCTGAGTTGAAGACCTCCGAAGGCCCCACGTGTCATACGAGACCGGACCTACCTCCCTTCAATGGTTAGTCCCGGTGCTGCCACGTGTATCCTGCAACTGGAGCTATATCCCACACATTGGAAAGCCCCTAGCTAAATACCTGTGCGGCACCTCCGGACCTAACCCCCAACAGAGGGAAGCTCTATTACTGACACATGTACAACAGCACCGGACCTACCCGTCCCAGACGGTAAGCTCCAGAGTTGCCACGCGTCCAACCGTCGGACCTTCAACTTCAACAAGCAGACCGGTGGACCCCCAACGGCTCGAACCTTCAAGGGGCAATTAAAGACTTCAAGACCCGATTATGTGTCATTAATACCATCTTAATGACACACGATCGGAGGGCCCTTAATAATAGTAACACCACTATCAAGGCGCGTTACCATACTATTAAGGGTAATTAAGCTAATTAATTGTGTATTAAGCATCAGTAACCGCTAGGGCCACATGTCGGGCCTGGCTAACGATGTAATGACTAGTCCTTTTACTATAAAAAGACTGTTTGAGCGATACACAAAGGAGGACTCTCTGGTCGGAGACTCTTCGAGACTCGGCTCTAACACAAGCCCACAAGCTCTCAGACGCTCAATACAACAACTACACACCCCATGGAGTAGGGTATTACACTTAGGCGGCCCGAACCACGTAAATCCTCGTGTCAACTTGCCATCGTGTTCTGAATCTTTGCGCGCCCACAACCGAACTACAAACTCCGCGGTCTGCTAATGGTAGTATCAGGAGAATTCCCGGAACCAAACTTTGACGGTTGGCGCGCCAAGCAGGGGGTGCCCGAGATTCAAGGATGGTGAACTCTCCTGCTGGATCGTCCAACGGCAACCCTGCTGCGCAACCTGCTGGAGGCAACCTCTCCAACATGCAGCAGCCAGCAAGTGATGTGACTCCAGCAGGAGTCATGCCACCGCCACCACCGTCCGCACCGGCGAATCTAGCTGGACAGCGAGATGGGGCATCTGCGTTGGTCACTGCATCAGCGAACAACAACCCCGAACACATGCTCCGTGCTGCGCGTGCTCTTCTACAATGCCCACCGTCTGAAGGAGCATCTCAGGGTGCAATGGAGCAGTGGAGAGCTGATGTGGAACATTTGGTTGCAGTAGCAGCCGATCGCATCAGCAACCAAGGTCCTCCCACCCCGGGGTGGCCCCATCGCAGCATCGAACCGTGTTAGGTAGACTTGGTCCGCACGCTTCACAACATAGGTTGCGTGCTGCGTCTCAACAGGCGACGTCGCTGCCTTCCGGGGCACGACGTACCCACACAGTAACCAAACTTTCGACTCATGACCTCCAGGCGAAGCTTGATCGTCGTTACCGCCAACAGGACGACCACGTCCATATCGAGTGTGCTCGCGAGAGGCGAAGGCTCAGGACAGTCTTGCTCCCAAGGGAGTAGGAGGAGGCTGTTCTGCCCTAGACACGCACCTACGCATGGTCAGATGGCCGCAGGAATTCCGGCCTCACCTGCCGGAGAAATTTGACGGGACTGTCAATCCCGCCGAATTTCTCCAAATCTACTCCACCGCTATCCTTACGGCTGAAGGCAATGAGGCCGTAATGGCCAATTATTTGCCTGTGGCTTTGACTGGGATTGCCAGGTCTTGGTTCATGAGCCTCCCGCCCGACTCCATCAACAGTTGGGTAGAGCTGTGCCAATAGTTCACTGCCAACTTTGGGAGCTCATATACCCGACCAGGCACAGAACTGGACCTTTTTACTGTCAAGCAGAAGGGGGGAGAGTCCCTGCGATCCTTCATCCAAAAGTTCTCCCAGGTACGAAACACCATTCCTTCTATCTCGAGCGCTTCTGTTATTGTGGCATTCAGACAGGGCGTGCGAGACAAGAAGATGTTGGAGAAGCTGGCGACCAAGGAAGTCACCAGCGTCACGGAACTCTTCAGCTTGGCACACAAGTGTGCCAAGGCTGCAGAGGGCCATGAAATGCACTCCCAACCACCTACAGAGGACAACAAAAAGTCCTCCAAGGGTGAAGCCACTACCTCCGGGAGTGGCAAGAAGAAGAAAAAGTCCAACGGCGAGAAAAAGCCGTCGACCGACACACCCACTGCTGCTGCTGCCGCAGCTCTGGGTGGTCGGGGCCACGCCCCGAGAAACGACCTTGGCCATCGTCTGAAGACAGTGGCAGCTCCAAGATGTGGTGCCCCATACACAAGACAAACAACCACAACCTGGAAGGCTGCCGAGAGGTCCAGAACCTTGCCGAGTGCTACAACAAGCACCGGGAAGAAGTTCCTGTCTGACAAAGGGAAAGAAAACAAAAAGTCGACGAAGCTCCAGCTAAAGAGGAGTTAGGCTTTTAGGACCCCAAAAAGGTCCTGAAGGCTGTTTACACCTCCGTTGATGACGACTCCGACGTCTCTGACAACGAGTGTCGGAAGACCATGAACACCATATTTGGTGATTCGTGGGACATCTCTTCCCGCCGTGTCCTCAAGACAATGCGGAGTGACATGGCCTCAGTAGCTCCCACCTCTAGGGCAGAGCCGCACCAGAAGTGGATGGACACTACCATCACCTTCGATGCTTCGGACTGCCCGCAGAACATGATCGGAGCTGGCCAACTTCCTCTGATGGTATCTCCGACCATCAACAACATTCAACTCCACCATGTAATGGTGGACGGAGGTTCAGGGCTGAACCTCATAAGCTTCGAAGCCTTCGTCAAGCTTCAGCTCCGACCTTTAGATCTTCGCCCCTCCCGACCTTTCTCTGGAGTAGGTCTGGCGGCCATAACTCCACTCGGTGCCATTACTCTCTCGGTGACCTTCGAGACTCGGGAGAATTACCGCACTGAGAAGTTGGTCTTCAACGTGGCGCAGATCAACTTACCATTCAACACCATCTTGGGCAGGCCAGCCTTGTACAAATTCATGGCTGCTGCTCATTATGGCTCTTTAGTGTTGAAGATGCCAACACCAGCAGGTGTTCTCTGGATCCACGGAGATCGCACCACCAGAGTTACTTCTCTGTAAGAACTCCATGCACTTGCTACAGCGCAGGAGGAAAAATCCATAAAGGAGCAAGCTCCGAAACCCCCGAGCATTCATCATCGAGGCTCAACCTCTGCATCTCGTGTGCAACCAAGCGGCGACACCGACATTCCCGTCAAAGTCGTCCAAATCGGTTTCGATGCTTCTCATACCACCTATATATCAGAAGGTCTAAATGACAAATAGGAACTCGCGGTCATCACTTTCCTCCGGGCTAATGTCGATGTGTTTGCCTGGCAACCGTCACAAATGCCTGGGATCCCTAGGGAAGTGATTGAGCACAATCTAAATATTTATCCCGATGCTCGACCTGTACACCAGAAGCCTCAGAAGCAATCAGTAGAGCGACAAAACTTCATACGTCAAGAAGTGAAGAAGTTGCTTGAAGCTGGATTCAGCCGAGAAGTCTTCCACCCAAAATGGCTGGCAAACCCAGTCGTTGTACCCAAGGAAGGCGGGAAGCTTTGGGTGTGTATCGACTACACTACACTGAATAAGGCATGTCCAAAAGATCCATTCCCACTACCTAGAATAGATCAGATAGTGGATTCCACCTCCGGGTGTGAATTACTGTGTTTCCTAGATGATATTTTGGGTATTATCAAATCAGAATGTCTAGGGAAGATCAAGAGCATACTTTCTTCATCACAGTAGATGGATTATATTGTTACACTGCCATGCCATTCGGACTCATAAAAGCTGCTTCAACATTTGTACGAGCTATGTACAAAACTTTTGGAGAGCTTATCAGAGATGTAGTGGAAGTGTACGTCGATGACATCATCATCAAGATCAAGAACAAGGAGTCATTTCTTGACACCTTGCAAGCTTTCTTCGACAAGTTGCGAATCACACGCACGAAGCTGAACCTAGACAAGTGTGTCTTCGGGGTTAGCTCTGGAAAGCTTCTTAGATTCTTGGTGAACCACCGAGGAATAGAGGCAAATCCGGCAAAGATTAAAGCTATTGAAGACATGCGGCCACCAGGCCGCATCAAGGACATCCAAAAGCCGACTGGATGTTTAGCTGTCCTCAGCCGGTTCATTTCAAGACTTGCGGAACGGGCGCTACCCTTCTTCAAATTATTTAGGAAGTCCGAACCATTCCAATGGTCTGAGGAAGCGGAAAAGGCTTTCCAAGAGCTAAAGCAGCTCCTCACCACTCTACCAACTTTGGTAGCTCCGAATCCTGGTGAGCCACTTCTGCTTCATATTTCAGCAACTAACGAAGTTGTCAGCATGGTCCTGGTTACGGAAAGACCAGAACCATACCCACTTCAGGAGTTCATACCCCTCCGGGAGGGTCCGGAGCTACCTGAAGATGAGTCTGGGTCCCATCTTCCAGACCCGGATCCTCAAGGCAAGATGCCAGAGGATCAACTTCCTTGAAATGAGGAAGTTACTGTTATTGAACAAGAAGATCCGGACCCCTCTGGGAAGGTCCGGATCACTTCAGAAGAAGCTCTGGGTTCCTCCAGCAGGAACCCAGAGGTCCTCGAAGAAGGTCCGGACCCCTCCGAGAGAGTCCGGGTTGATGAGGAGGAAGCTCCGGGCCCCTTCGAGAGGGTCCGAACAGTCCAACACCCAGTGTACTTCATTAGTGAAGTACTTCATGACGCCAAGAATCGGTACCCGGAGGTGCATAAGCTGCTCTATGCAGTTCTTATTGCTTCTAGGAAGCTTCGACATGACTTCCAAGCTCTCAAGATTTTAGTGGTAACTTCTTATCCACTACGTGCAATCTTTCATAACCCCAACTCTACTGGGAACATTGCAAAGTGGGTAGCGGAATTGACTGAGTTCGACCTTGAATTTTTCCCAAGACATGCGATCAAGAATCAATCATTGGTGGACTTTGTGGCGGAATGGACCCCCTCCCCATCAAATCCTGAGGGCCCCAGTGAGCAGAAGTCGGAACCCAAAGCTCTGGTCTTCACTGAGTTTCACTGGACTCTCTACTTCGACGGCTCCATGCAGAAGCAGGGGGCCAGAGTTGGAGTCCTTCTCCTCACTCCGACTGGGGAGAAGGTCAAATACATGGTTCACCTTGACTTCAAGGCGACATACAACATGGCGCAGTATGAAGCACTAATCTATGGGCTCAAGGTGGCACTATCCTATGGTGTCAAGCAGCTATTGGTAAAGGGTGATTCGCAGCCCGTCATAAAACAAGTCAAAGGTGAATGTTGCTGCAACAACCCTCAACTAGTTGCATACCTACTTGAAGTCCAGAAGCTTCAGAAGGACTTCGACGTCCTGGATATTTTCCATGTCCAGCGTCTTAGCAATGCTAAATCCGACAAACTCTCGACGAAAGGTTCAACCGGTGCTCTGACTCCCGACGGAACCTTCGTCCGGAGATTGTCAAGACCAACAGCTCAGCCTGCCGAACTGAGCGAAGGGGGCGAGACCAGCACCTCGAAGCTGGCGGTCTCGATGGCCCTGTTACCTTGGCGTCCATCAAGGGTTGTAGGTGCTGCCGGAAGCTCCGAGCAACCCAGCACGCAATACTCAAATGCTCAAGTTAGCTCCAATGCATGGATCTTGGAGATCCAGAGCTACTTGAAAGACAATTTCCTTCCTGAAGATAATGTATCCGCTGACCGGATAGTCAGATTGGCTAAAAGATACACACTAGTAGAAGGGGATCTCTATCGGCATGGTGCCAACGGCGTCCTAATGCGGTGCATTACAAGGGAATAAGATTGCGAGCTCCTCGCAGAAAGCCATGGAGGCGAGTGTGGGAACCACGCGTCTTCCCGCACGTTGGTCAGTAAAGCATTCCGGCATGGTTTTTACTGGCCTACAACACTCCAGAATGCAACCGAGCTAGTGAAGAAATGTGAAGCATGCCAATTCCATGCGAAGCAAATTCATACACCAGCTGAACCCTTACAAATGATACCTCCTAAATATCCATTCGCTGTGTGGGGGATGGATATCTCGGGACCTTTCCCAAGAGCCGTCAGAGGTTACAAGTTCCTGTACGTTGCCATCAACAAGTTCACGAAATGGCCGGAAGCAACTCCAGTTGTGATAATAAACAAGCAATCAGCTATCAACTTCTTGCAGTCCATAGTATGCAAATTTGGAGTCCCAAACAAGATCATAACAGACAACGGTACCCAATTCACAAGCTCTGCATTTCAAGGATATTGTGAAGACCTCGACATTCAAGTCAGTTACGCTTCTGTAGCTCACCTAGCAAGCAATGGCCAAGCTGGGAGAGCAAATGCAGAAATCCTAAAAGGACTCAAGATGTGCACATATGAGCGCCTGAAAAAACATGGAGCCAACTGGATTGAAGAGCTTCCGCGCACCCAGTGGGCCAACAGGACAACTCCAAACCGGTCAACTGGAGAGACACCCTTCTTCTTGGTGTACGGAGCTGAAGCAGTCCTTCCTCCGAAAATCACCTTGGGGTCGCTCCGGGTCCGAAACTTCGACGATGCCACACAGAACCAGCTCCGGCGTGAAGACCTTGACCTCGTTGAAGAGGGAAGGTGCCGAGCAGCTGTTCAGAATGCCAGATACCGCCAAGCTCTTCGGCGCTATCACCAAAGGCATGTTCAGCCGACAGCTCGAGGAAGGCGATTTGGTGCTACGTAGAATACAAACTCGAGAAGGGTTAAACAAACTATCCCCCCAGCTGGGAAGGACCCTTCCGAGTGATCAAAGTATCCCGTCCCAGATGCGTTCGCTTGGCAACCAAGGATGGGACACCTCTCCCTAATCCTTGGAACATTGAGCACCTCCGTAAGTTCTACGCTTAATATCACGGAGGTGAGTCTGTAGTTACATGTGATGTATGTTATAGAGTCATTGTACAGAGTCGGGTAGCTCCTTCGGGAGAACAGAAAGGTCCGCAAAGTTCAGGCAACACTTGTCACAGTCTCAGAACTAAAAGTGTAGCTAGCTACCTTGGGTCAAATGAGAAACGCAACACACTGAGTCTGGTTCTGTACCCTAAGAGTGTACTTGTTTCCCCTGTACCCCGGACCTATAATGAAAGACATCATTGTGTGAAAACAGACTCCACGTGCATTTATTTTGTATAGGCTCAATATTTTTTATTTTTCTCTTTCTTGTATATAACAAAGTTGTGCAATTCTCTAGAATCTTTAGCTCGACCAATTCATGTATAATTCAAGTCGCTTTGTTAATTCTTTCAGGTCTTAACATTGTTGAATGGCCTACTCGCCTGAATGCTGCCAAGCCAACCTAGGTCCGAAGTGTGCTATTGACGTAGCCTGGTCCTGCACCCTAAGTACGCCACTCTACCTACACCCCGGCATGCCGAAGTAAGGTGAGTCCAGGATATGATTGGATCTGAAGAACATAAGCAAATGCACTTGATTGTATATAGAATTGTCTTCGACCTAAAAATTTCTTGCGGGAATAGTA
This sequence comes from Tuctoria greenei, assembly GCA_036927565.1. NCBI lineage: Eukaryota > Viridiplantae > Streptophyta > Magnoliopsida > Poales > Poaceae > Tuctoria > Tuctoria greenei. The sequence goes on along the minus strand of JAYESD010000003.1, from coordinate 82,263,414 downwards.
AGCCGCACACGAGTTATAGATAGGAAATGGATTTTACTGTTTTTCTTGACTTCAGTGTGCATGAAAAATAAAGATCTCATGATGATGGTAGATGAAGCCGGAGCTATCAAAGCTCTGACACCCCCTAAGATGGTTTGCTGTCGATGTTTCAAACATTTATAGTAGACATCGACGGAGCTACAAAGTTCTGGCAAATCCAGGGGGCCAGCCGTCAACATGAAGAAAAGATGGTGGGAAGACTCCCCAGTGAGGTCTGCTGTCGACGCACCACGTGTTGACAGTGGTCGCTGCCGGAGCTACCAAGCTCCGACAACCCCAGAGGACTAAATGTTGACGCTCTACGTGTTGACAAGGGTCACTGCCGGAACTACTAAGCTCCGACAACCTCAGGGGGCCCCTACTATCGACGACTTCGGACCTACAAACTACAAGTTCGAAGGATGCAAGTCTTCAACAAAATGCTACATCCTCTTGGTAAATGTTCACAATCAAATTGTGTACATCTACCAGGGGGCCAAGTGAGAGAAAGGTGTTGAAGACAAAAATGAAATTCATAAAATTCTAGGATTTCATTAATCTGGAGACAAGAGATTACAAAATTGGAGAAAAGAAGAGAAGATATGTGACGCCCGGTTCCGGAAATGAACCAAGCTAACGCATATGTGTGCCCAGGACGTTCATCACACATACACGAGTGCAATCACAAAAGGATATACAGAAAATTACCACAGAACAAAATTAATTAACCAAATTTTATTACACAAACCATATTATCCTCGAATACAACCTCTAATGAATATTAATGACAAGTTCAACTAATGCAGCGGAAATAAACTAATTAGGCAACTAAGTAAACTAAGCATAAGGGATAGCGTAGCTCCAATCAACACCACAGGCAAAGCTGACTGTAGACACGGCCTAGAACTCCGCATTATCGCCATTAAACTCCTAATCATGACCTGCAACTGTTGGGGGGGGGGATTGCAAGAGTGAGTACATGTCGTACTCAGCAAGTGTGGAAAGTATGACATGTGGCTTATTCAAATGTCGACAATAATAATGCTTATGTGCTGAAAAGTACATTAAAACATTTGAAGAGCAATATATTATATGTATGTGAAGTAAACCCATCATAAACATATGTAATATCATAATACCAGTATACAATTCACCATCCTCATCAATAATTCCAGATTTCACCATTTGCCAATACCCATATTCAATACCAGATATTAATCCATAACCATAATACCAACCATAACCATCCCAAATACCATCCCAATACCGAGTTCCCTCTAATAATGGAAGTTGTCCAGGTGCTTATAACCGGGAGCACGGCTATCATGATAGTTTTAATACTCAAAGAGTTTGTACCACTTTACCCACGTGTTCGTGATTTCATCACCTTTCGATGACTAGAACCTCTATTATGCCGCCTCACACTTCCGTCGGTGTGTGGCCAAGAGATCACAAAATAGCCTTTACAAAGGGATTACTAGCCTATTTAGACCCCGCTGAGGTTTCACCGGTGGCGATGTCTCCTACAGAGCACATCTTCAACCAAGGGCCCCCTCTTGAGCCATTCGGATCCCAGGGTAGTCCCACCAATCATCAACAAACCCGATCCGCAAACCCGATCCGACTACCCCTTCCCCGAGCATCCATAATGGTCCAAATAGCACTGGCAAAGTCCTAATTAATCAGCTACGCCGCACCCATACTTGGCCTCGTGGTGGCACTGTAGTCCTGGCTTATTCTCGCATGAACCGGTCCTTAGATCTAAAGCAAGCAAACCACCATACGTCCAACCCATCCACATACCAGGCTTGCTTAGATCACCCATTACCATATCATATTTAACCAGTTCATGTTAACCATAATCTCATCCATGCATAATTAAATTGAGTGGTATAGTTGTTTGCCATCCCAGTTGATTAAGCAAAGCAAAAAGGTAAAAATCCCATCCCGACTCTCTCTACCAAGTATTCCAGGTGACAAGGGTGGTCAAACAAAGCTAGTAAACTTCCTATTATAGGATTTCCCATCAAAATTGACACAAGCATGCAGTTTTGCAACCAAAACATTTATTTCAAAAACAGGATCAATATGCTTCAAGGACACTTGCCTTGCTCTTGCGGTTGATTAGGGTCAAAGCCTTCAAACTATTGGTGCTGTAGATCCTCCGCAGCACTCTCTAGCGCAAATCCGTCTAATCCACACAATAAACATACAAGACAAGAAACACAATCAAAGAGTGCACAAATATTACTCAATATGTCATGACATGCATGATTGATGCAAATGCAAGGTAGAACTTGTTAATAGATTGCTTTTAATGATCAATAACTAGTTCTAATAGCTTTTAATAAGTTTATACAGGTCTGGATGTGATTAGATCAAATTTTAGAATTAATTCAACAGAATTTAACCAGAAAGATCGGACTAGTCCGCACTCTGCGAGATCAGCAGATTAGGGTTTTCTAGATCAACGTGAATTTGGAGATTAGGGGTTGAATCTACGTAAGGAAAAGAGAATAGAAGGTATACCAAGTGTTTAGGACTCAAATGAATCAAGAAACTTGGAGGTAGCACTTGGATCTTGATGATCTAGGGTTGGGGATGAACTTGGAGATCAATTGGTGACGAAGAACGAAAGCTTGGTGGAGGTCTTGGTCCTCTTTCGTTTCCTCCTCTTCTTCTTCTTGCTTGGGATCTTCTCCTCCCTCCTTGATGGTGGCTCTCCACGAACTAGGACTTGGGTGGGGTGGAAAAGTAGCAAATAGATGTCAAACCAAGGGGTGGGGTTGTTTATATAGAGGTGGAGGCTAGGGTTAGATGGATTTCGAGTTTGAGAGGAGTAGAGGCCGGTTTAGAGTCCCACATGGGCTCTAAAAGAGTTAGGCACGACGTCCCTAGGCCCACTTAACATGAAAACCAAGAAACAAGTCGTAAAACGAAAGATCAATTCAGAATCACGAAATATCGGACAAGTCCGGAAAGGACCGGACTAGTCCGAAGTCGTCCATAGAGAAAATCGGACAAGTCTGGCAAAAAATCGGACAAGTCCGACATTGAACAGAGAGGAAATGGACAAGTCCGCTGGAACACCGGACTAGTCTGGAAAAGTCCAAGGAATTAGCAATTTTTCAAGGATTCTTGGAATATCGGACTAGTTCACACAAAATCGGACAAGTCCGTTTTTAGTCAGAGAGAAATCGGACTAGTCCTCAGTAAAATCGGACTAGTCCACATTTTCCTGTGTTTTAAGTGCAGTTTTGTTCCAAATCAATTTTAAACTCATTCCTATTTATGTGGATCAATGTTAAACATGTATATGAATGTATGTAGGGCATGATGCATGAAAATGAGGGTGTTACAAACCTACCCCCTTAAAATGAATCTCGCCCTCGAGATTCGACGTAGAAGAGAAGAGATAGGGAAATTCCTTCTTGAGATCATCCTCCAATTACCACGTTGCTTCTTTTTCAGTGTGGTGCTTCCATTGAACTTTACACCATCTAATAACCTTGTTCCTTGTGACCCTCTCCTTAGTTTCCAATATTTTGATTGGTTGCTCGGTGTAAGTCAACTCTTCTTCTAGTTCCAATTCTTCCATTGGCACTTGTTCTTCTGGTGCTCTCAAGCACTTCTTGAGCTGGGAAACATGAAAGACATCATGAACATCTGAAAGATGAGTTGGCATCTCCAACTTATACGCTACTTCTCCTCTTTTGTCCAAAATCTTGAATGGTCCAATATAACGAGGTGCGAGCTTACCCCTTATGTTAAACCTCTTATGACCTCTCATTGGTGACACCTTGAGGTAAACAAAATCTCCTATTTCAAAGGCTAATTTCCTTCTCCTATTGTATGCATAACCTTTTTTCCTTGATTGGGCAGCCCTCAAGTTTTCACGAATTATTTGGACTTGCTTTTCGGCTTCTTGCAACACATGTGGGCCAAATACTTGAGTTTCTCCTGCCTCATTCCAGAATAAAGGTGTCCTACATTTCCTTCCATATAGTGCCTCATATGGTGACATTTTCAAGCTTGCTTGGTAACTATTGTTATATGAAAATTCCGCGTATGGCAAGCTTTTGTCCCTACTTTTCCCATGCTTTAAAGCGCAAGCTCTTAACATGTCCTCCAAAATTTGATTGGTCCTCTCGGTTTGTCCATCCGCTTGAGGGTGATATGCTGAACTAAAATTCAACCTCGTTCCCAAAGCTTCATGCAACTTTTGCCAAAACCTGGAAGTGAATTGTGAACCACTATCCGAGACTATCTTCTTCGGTACTCCGTGTCGACACACGATATGCTCCATGTATATTTCGGCCAATTGTGTAGCTGTATATTTGGTCTTCACAGGGACAAAATGAGATGACTTGGTTAAGCGATCCACAATTACCCAAATTGAGTCATATCCAGACTGAGTACGTGGTAACCCAACTATGAAGTCCATTCCGATTTCTTCCCACTTCCATTCCGAGATCTTCAATGGTTGCAATAATCCAGCTGGCCTTTGATGTTCCGCCTTGACTCGTTGACACACATCACACAATGCCACATATTAAGCTATGTCCTTTTTCATGCTATCCCACCAATAGCAAGCCTTCAAGTATTTGTACATCTTTGTACAACCAGGGTGAATCGAGTATGGCAAGTCATGTGCCTCCTTTAATATTGTATCCCGAATATGCTTTACATTAGGCACAACAATCCTTTTTCCAAGCCATAAGGTACCATGTTCGTCTTCATCAAATCTAGATTCTCTCCCTTCCTCGGTCCTTTCCTTGATTTCCTTGATCTCCTCATCCATGGTTTGTGCCCCTCGAATTTCTTGCTCCAAGGTTGGGTTTAACTCCATCATCTCCATCTCATTTACAAATCCGAGGTTCAACCGTTCAAACTCCTTGCATAACTCGGATGGTAACTCTCGAACTGTGAGTTGATGACTTACTCCCTTCCTACTCAATGCATCGGCCACTACATTGGCTTTTCCCGGATGATAGTTGATTCCCAAATCATAATCTTTGATGAGCTCCAACCATCTCCGTTGCCTCAAGTTCAGATCCGTTTGCGTGAAAATATACTTCAAACTCTTACGATCCGTATAAATTTCACACCTATGTCCAAGGATGTAGTGTCTCCAAATTTTCAATGCATGTACCACGGCTGCAAGTTCTAAATCATGTGTTGGGTAATTCTGCTCATGTTTCTTCAGTTGTCTCGAAGCATATGCAACCACTTGACCTTCTTGCATCAATACACATCCATGTCCTTGCCTTGATGCATCGCAATAAATATCAAAATTCTTGCTCACATCCAGTAGTACCAAAACTGGGGCTGTTGTCAACCTCTTCTTCAACTCCTCGAAACTATTTTGACAAGCTTGAGTCCATTGGAAAGCCTTTCCCTTCATTAGCAACTCTGTCATAGGCTTGGCTATCTTGGAAAAGTCCTTGATAAACCGACGGTAATATCCAGCCAACACAAGAAAACTTCTTATTTCCTTGACATTTTGCGGCGGTTCCCACTTCAACATGTCTCTCACTTTTCTGGGGTCAACTGAAACTCCTCCTCTTGAGATTATATGACCCAAAAACGACACCTCTCTCAACCAAAACTAACTTGTTGAACTTGGCATATAATTGATGCTCCCTTAATTTTTGCAACGTAAGCCTCAAGTGTTCCTCATGTTCCTTCTCATCGTTCGAGTAGATCATAATATCATCAATAAACACCACAACGAACTTATCCAAGTACTCCATGAAGACCTTATTCATGAGGTACATAAAGTAGGCAGACACATTTGCCAATCCAAAAGACATCACGGTGTACTCATAAGATCCATACCGTGTCCTAAAAGCTGTCTTGGGTATGTCCGATGGTCTAATCTTCATTTGAAAATATCCCGAGCTCAAATCAATCTTAGAGAAGACACAAGCGCCCTTCATCTGATCAAACAAGTCTTCTATGCGTGGCAAGGTGTACTTGTTCTTGATTGTTACCTCATTGAGAGCTCGGTAATCTACGCACATCCTTTGAGTCCCATCCTTCTTGTCCACAAATAGAACGGGCGCTCCCCAAGGTGAAGAACTAGGGTGAATAAAACCTTTCTCTAGTTGCTCTTGAATTTGCTTCTTGAGCTCCGCTAATTCCAAAGGAGGCATCCTATACGGCCTCTTAGCTATAGGTGCAGTTCCAGGTATTAAATCAATAACAAACTCAATGTCTCGACCAGGTGGCATACCTGGCAACTCATCCGGAAAAACATCCAAAAATTCTCTCACCACCGGAATCTCCTCAATTGCAGCACCGCCCATATGATTGAGCTCCAATTGATTCGGTGCGGTTTGAGATGCTTCAAATTCTACGGTGATCCCTTCCTCATTGGTCAGCTTCACCGTCTTTGTGGCACACTCAGTAACTCCATTGTGCTTCCTCAACCAGTCCATACCAAGTATAATGTCCAATCCTTGGGAATTCAAAACTATGAGGTTGGCGGAGAAGTCTACCCCCATTATTCTAAGGCTTACTTTTGGACATACTATATTTGTCCTCATCTCTCCTCCAGGAGACTTAACCAATAGAGTAAACTTCATATGAGAGATAGGAAAACTATACTTGGCAACATACTTCGATGCAATGAATGAATGCGATGCTCCAGAATCAAATAACATAGTCGCGGGGTTGGAGTTGGCGAGAAACATACCAATGACCACGTCATCCGCTTGTTGAGCATCCTTTGTAGAGACATGGTTCACGTTGCCACGAGCAAAATTCTGCTGTCCACGGTTCCCTTGTGGTTGTCCTCCATTGGGTCTTGGGTTTTGCCCCGTTGCATTGCTTCCTTGACCAATACCTGACTTAGGACATTGATGCGCAAAGTGTCCAGCTTCTCCACAAGTATAACACTTCTTAACTCAACCAGAATTATTGGGACGAGCTTGGTTTTGAACACTTGCAGCAGGAAAATTAACACGAGGTGCAAAAGGCATTGGAGGCCTAGGTGCTTGCATGACAGGGCGCTGCTGCACAAACTGAGTTGGGCGTGGTGCATAACCAGGGCGTTGAGCAGGAATGGAAGAGCCAAAGTAAGGCGCATTAGGAGGTGCAAAGCGAGGGCGCACATTACTCCCTTGTTGTTGTCCTTGATATGGCGCCTTCCTCTTGTTGTCTTGCTCCATCTCACAAATCTTGTTCTCAACCACAATTGCTTTGTCCACAAGCTTCTGAAAATTTGCATAGTCACAATTGAGTAGTTGCACTTGGATTTCATTGTTCAAGCCCCTCATGAACAAGTATTGTTTCCGGCTGTCCCGACTAACATCCTCAGGCGCATATCTTGAGAGTTGAGTGAACTTGTTGAGATATTCACTCACGCTTGATCTTCCTTGCCTTAAATTCTCAAATTCTTGCCTCTTCAAGATCATAACTCCCACTGGCACATAATAAGAACGGAAATTCTCCTTAAATTCGGCCCAAGTAATTCTCTCTTGGTTCTCATGAGCATTGCAATAATAATCCCACCAATCCGCAGCTGCTCCAACTAGTTGATGAGAAGCAAACAAGACCTTCTCCCGGTCACTGCATTGGACAATAGCAAGTTTCTTCTCCACGGACTTGAGCCAATCATCTGCATCCATAGGGTTAGCGGCTTGAGCAATGGTCGGTGGCCTAGTCCTCATAAACTCTCCCAATCGGTTATGAGGAGGTGGGGGTGGCGGTGGAGGCATGTGGGGCTGATTGCTGATGTTGCCAGCCTGCAGCTGTCCCATAGTTTGTATCATGGTCTGCATGAGCTGGTTTTGCATAGCCAATAGCTGCTCAATGTTGATAGCCCCCTGAGTAGATCCTTGTCCATTGTTGTTCTGAGGTACTCCATTGTTCTCCTCCTCATCATTAGCATCCCTCTGGTTGCGAGTCCTCACCATCTATAGAAAAGCAATAGGTAAGAATTAGAAAATGTCCCCAACTATATGCATCAAGGGATATGAAACTAAACAGCTAGCTACACTAGCCTAGGTGGACATGGCAATGCTAAAGCATCCCAAAATCCTCTATTAAGCAACAAGCAAGCAATATATATAGAAAACAGCACTCCAAGCAAAAACACATCGATTCTCGAGTGCTCCTATGTGCTCTAAAGTGTCCATTCTATCTAGGCTGCATCCTACGATCAACTTGTGGCTCTGATACCAAATTGTGATGCCTGGTTCCGGAAATGAACCAAGCTAACGCATATGTGTGCCAAGGACGTTCACCACACATACACGAGTGCAATCACAAAAGGATATACAGAAAATTACCATAGAACAAAATTAATTAACCAAATTTTATTACACAAACCATATTATCCTCGAATACAATCTCTAATGAATATTAATGACAAGTTCAACTAATGCAGCAAAAATAAACTAATTAGGCAACTAAGCAAACTAAGCATAAGGGATAGCGTAGCTCCAATCAACACCACAGGCAAAGCTGACGGTAGACACGGCCTAGAACTCCGCATTATCGCCATTAAACTCCTAATCCTGACCTGCAACTGTTGGGGGGGGATTGCAAGAGTGAGTACATGTCGTACTCAGCAAGTGTGGAAAGTATGACATGTGGCTTATTCAAATGTCGACAATAATAATGGTTATATGCTAAAAAGTACATTAAAACATTTGAAGAGCAATATATTATATGTATGTGAAGTAAACCCATCATAACCATATGTAATATCCTAATACCAGTATACAATTCACCATCCTCATCAATAATTCCAGATTTCACCATTTGCCAATACCCATATTCAATACCAGAAATTAATCCATAACCATAATACCAACCATAACCATCCCAAATACCATCCCAATACCGAGTTCCCTCTAATAATGGAAGTTGTCCAGGCGCTCATAACCGGGAGCACGGCTATCATGATAGTTTTAATACTCTGTAGAGTTTGTACCACTTTACCCCACGTGTTCGTGATTTCATCACCTTTCGATGACTAGAACCTCTATTATGCTGTCTCACACTTCCGTCAGTGTGCAGCCAAGAGATCTAGCCTATTTAGACCCCGCTGAGGTTTCACCGGTGGCGATGTCTCCTACAGAGCACATCTTCAACCAAGGGCCCCCTCTTTAGCCATTCGGATCCCAGGGTAGTCCCACCAATCATCAACAAACCCGATCCGACTACCCCTTCCCCGAGCATCCATAATGGTCCAAATAGCACTGGTAAAGTCCTAATTAATCAGCTACGCCAGACCCATACTTGGTCTCGTGGTGGCACTGTAGTCCTTGCTTATTCTCGCATGAACCGGTCCTTAGATCTAAAGCAAGCAAACCACCATACGTCCAACCCATCCACATACTAGGCTTGCTTAGATCACCCATTACCATATCATATTTAACCAGTTCATGTTAACCATAATCTCATCCATGCATAATTAAATTGAGTGGTATAGTTGTTTTCCATCCCAGTTGATTAAGTGAAGCAAAAAGGTAAAAATCCCATCCCGACTCTCTCTACCAAGTATTCCAGGTGACAAGGGTGGTCAAACAAAGCTAGTAAACTTCCTATCATAGGATTTCCCATCAAAATTGACTCAAGCATGCAGTTTTGCAACCAAAACATTTATTTCAAAAACAGAATCAATATGCTTCAAGGACACTTGCCTTGCTCTTGTGGTTGATTAGGGTCAAAGCCTTCAAACTCTTGGTGCTGTAGATCCTCCGCGGCACTCTCTAGCGCAAATCCATCTAATCCACACAATAAACATACAAGACAAGAAACACAATCAAAGAGTGCACAAATATTACTCAATATGTCATGACATGCATGATTGATGCAAATGCAAGGTAGAACTTATTAATAGATTGCTTTTAATGATCAATAACTAGTTCTAATAGCTTTTAACAAGTTTATACAGGTTTGGATGTGATTAGATCAAATTTTAGAATTAATTCAACAGAATTTAACCAGAAAGATCGGACTAGTCCGCACTCTGCGAGATCAGCAGATTAGGGTTTTCTAGATCAACGTGAATTCGGAGATTAGGGGTTGAATCTACGTAAGGAAAAGAGAATAGAAGGTATACCAAGTGTTTAGGACTCCAATGAATCAAGAAACTTGGAGGTAGCACTTGGATATTGATGATCTAGGGTTGGGGATGAACTTGGAGATGAATTGGTGACGAAGAACGAAAGCTTGGTGGATATCTTGGTCCTCTTTCGCTTCCTCCTCTTCTTCTTCTTGCTTGGGATCTTCTCCTCCCTCCTTGATGGTGGCTCTCCACGAACTAGTGCTTGGGTGGGGAGGAAAAGTAGCAAATAGATGTCAAACCAAGGGGTGGGGTTGTTTATATAGAGGTGGAGGCTAGGGTTAGATGGATTTCGAGTTTGAGAGGAGTAGAGGCCAGTTTAGAGTCCCACATGGGCTCTAAAAGAGTTAGGCACGACGTCCCTAGGCCCACTTAACATGAAACCCAAGATACAAGTCGTAAAACGAAAGATCAATTCGGAATCGTGAAATATCGGACAAGTTCGGAAAGGACCGGACTAGTCTGAAGTCATCTAGAGAGAAAATCGGACAAGTCTGACCAAAAATCGGACAAGTCCAACTTTGAACAGAGAGGAAAACGGACAAGTCTACTGGAACACCGGACTAGTCCGAAAAAGTCCAAGGAATTAGCATTTTTTCAAGGATTCTTGAAATATCAGACTAGTTCGCACAAAATCGGACAAGTCTGTTTTTAGTCAGAGAGAAATCGGACTAGTCCTCAGTAAAATCGGACTAGTCCACACTTTCCTGCATTTTAAGTGCAGTTTTGTTCCAAATCAATTTTAATCTCGTTCCTCTTTATGTGGATCAATGTTAAACATGTATATGAATGTATGTACGGCATGATGCATGAAAATGAGGGTGTTACAAGCCTACCCCCTTTAAAATGAATCTCACCCTCGAGATTCGACGTAGAAGAGAAGAGATAGGGAAATTCCTTCTTGAGATCATCCTCCAATTCCCACGTTGCTTCTTTTTCTGTGTGGTGCTTCCATTGAACTTTACACCATCTAATAACCTTGTTCCTTGTGACCCTCTCCTTAGTTTCCAAGATTTTGATCGGTTGCTCGGTGTAAGTCAAATCTTCTTCTAATTCCAATTCTTCCATTGGCACTTGTTCTTCCGGTGCTCTCAAGCACTTCTTGAGATGGGAAACATGAAAGACATCATGAACATCTGAAAGATGAGTTGGCATCTCCAACTTATACGCTACTTCTCCTCTTTTGTCCAAAATCTTGAATGGTCCAATATAACGAGGTGCGAGCTTACCCCTTATGTTAAACCTCTTATGACCTCTCATTGGTGACACCTTGAGGTAAACAAAATCTCCTATTTCAAAGGCTAATTTCCTTCTCCTATTGTACGCATAACCTTTTTGCCTTGATTGGGCAACCCTCAAGTTTTCACGAATTATTTGGACTTGCTTTTCAGCTTCTTGCAACACATGCGGGCCAAATACTTGAGTTTCTCCTGCCTCATTCCAGAATAAAGGTGTCCTACATTTCCTTCCATATAGTGCCTCATATGGTGACATTTTCAAGCTTGCTTTAACTATTGTTATATGAAAATTCCGCGTATGGCAAGCTTTTGTCCCTACTTTTCCCATGCTTTAAAGCGCAAGCTCTTAACATGTCCTCCAAAATTTGATTGGTCCTCTTGGTTTGTCCATCCGTTTGAGGGTGATATGCTGAACTAAAATTCAACCTCATTCCCAAAGCTTCATGCAACTTTTGCCAAAACTTGAAAGTGAATTGTGAACCTCTATCCGAGACTATCTTCTTCGGTACTCCGTGTCGACACACGATATGCTCCATGTATATGTCGGCCAATTGTGTAGCTGTATATTTGGTCTTCACAGGGACAAAATGAGATGACTTGGTTAAGCGATCAACAATTACCCAAATTGAGTCATACCCGGACTGAGTACGTGGTAACCCAACTATGAAGTCCATTCCGATTTCTTCCCACTTCCATTCCGGGATCTTCAATGTTGTTGCAATAATCCAGCTGGCCTTTGATGTTCCGCCTTGACTCGTTGACACACATCACACAATGCCACATATTCAGCTATGTCCTTTTTCATGCTATCCCACCAATAGCAAGCCTTCAAGTCTTTGTACATCTTTGTACAACCAGGGTGAATCGAGTATGGCGAGTCATGTGCCTCCTTTAATATTGTCTCCCGAATATGCTTTACATTAGGCACAACAATCCATTTTCCAAGCCATAAGGTACCATGTTCGTCTTCATCAAATCTAGATTATCTCCCTTCCTCGGTCCTTTCCTTGATTTCCTTGATCTCCTCATCCGTGGTTTGTGCCCCTCAAATTTCTTGCTCCAAGGTTGGGTTTAACTCCGTCATCTCCATCTCATTTACAAATACGAGGTTCAACCGTTCAAACTCCTTGCATAACTCGGATGGTAACTCTCGAACTATGAGTTGATGACTTACTCCCTTCCTACTCAATGCATCGGCCACTACATTGGCTTTTCCAGGATGATAGTTGATTCCCAAATCATAATCTTTGATAAGCTCCAACCATCTCTGTTGCCTCAAGTACAGATCCGTTTGCGAGAAAATATACTTCAAACTCTTATGATCCGTATAAATTTCAAACCTATGTCCAAGGATGTAGTGTCTCCAAATTTTCAATGCATGTACCACAGCTGCAAGTTCTAAATCATGTGTTGGGTAATTCTGCTCATGTTTCTTCAGTTGTCTCGAAGCATATGCAACCACTTGACCTTCTTGCATCAATACACATCCATGTCCTTGTCTCGATGCATCACAATAAATATCAAAACTCTTGCTCACATCCGGCAGTACCAAAACTGGGGCTGTTGTTAACCTCTTCTTCAACTCCTCGAAACTATTTTGACAAGCTTGAGTCCATTGGAAAGCCTTTCCCTTCATTAGCAACTCCGTCATAGGCTTGGCTATCTGGGAAAAGTCCTTGATAAACCGACGGTAATATCCAGCCATCCCAAGAAAAATTCTAATTTCCTTGACGTTTTGCGGCGGTTCCCACTTCAACACATCTCTCACTTTTCCGGGGTCAACCGAAACTCCTCCTCTTGAGATTATATGACCCAAAAACAACACCTCTCTCAACCAAAACTGACACTTGTTGAACTTGGCATACAATTGATGCTCCCTTAATTTTTGCAACGTAAGCCTCAAGTGTTCCTCATGTTCCTTCTCATCGTTCGAGTAGATCATAATATCATCAATAAACACCACAACGAACTTATCCAAGTACTCCATGAATACCTTATTCATGAGGTACATAAAGTAGGCAGGCGCATTTGCCAATCCAAAAGACATCACGGTGTACTCATAAGATCCATACCGTGTCCTAAAAGCTGTCTTGGGTATGTCCGATGGTCTAATCTTCATTTGAAAATATCCCGACCTCAAATCAATCTTAGAGAAGACACAAGCACCCTTCATCTGATCAAACAAGTCTTCTATGCGTGGCAAGGTGTACTTGTTCTTGATTGTTACCTCGTTGAGAGCTCGGTAATCTACGCACATCCTTTGAGTCCCATCCTTCTTGTCCACAAATAGAACGGGCGCTCTCCAAGGTGAAGAACTAGGGCGAATAAAACCTTTCTCTAGTTGCTCTTGAATTTGCTTCTTGAGCTCCGCTAATTCCAAAGGAGGCATCCTATATGACCTCTTAGCTATAGGTGCAGTTCCAGGTATTAAATCAATAACAAACTCAATGTCTCGATCAGGTGGCAACTAGTTGATGAGAAGCAAACAAGACCTTCTCCCGGTCACTGCATTGGACAATAGCAAGTTTCTTCTCCACGGACTTGAGCCAATCATCCGCATCCATAGGGTTAGCGGCTTGAGCAATGGTCGGTGGCCTAGTCCTCATAAACTCTCCCAATCGGTTATGAGGAGGTGGGGGTGGCGATGGAGGCATGTGGGGCTGATTGCTGATGTTGCCAGCCTGCAGCTGTCCCATAGTTTGTATCATGGTCTGCATGAGCTAGTTTTGCATAGCCAATAGCTGCTCAATGTTGATAGCTCCCTGAGTAGATCCTTGTCCATTGTTGTACTGAGGTACTCCATTGTTCTCCTCCTCATCATTAGCATCCCTCTGGTTGCGAGTCCTCACCATCTATAGAAAAGCAATAGGTAAGAATTAGAAAATGTCCCCAACTATATGCATCAAGGGATATGAAACTAAACAGCTAGCTACACTAGCCTAGGTGGACATGGTAATGCTAAAGCATCCCAAAATCCTCTATTAAGCACACACGCAAGCAATATATATAGAAAACAGCACTCCAAGCAAAAACACATCGATTCTCGAGTGCTCCCATGTGCTCTAAAGTGTCCATTCTATCTAGGCTGCATCCTTGATCAACTTGTGGCTCTGATACCAAATTGTGATGCCTGGTTCCGGAAATGAACCAATCTAACGCATATGTGTGCCCAGGACGTTCACCACACATACACGAGTGCAATCACAAAAGGATATACAGAAAATTACCATAGAATAAAATTAATTAACCAAATTTTATTACACAAACCATATTATCCTCGAATACAACCTCTAATGAATATTAATGACAAGTTCAACTAATGCAGCAAAAATATACTAATTAGGCAACTAAGCAAACTAAGCATAAGGGATAGCGTAGCTCCAATCAACACCACAGGCAAAGCTGACGGTAGACACGGCCTAGAACTCCGCATTATCGCCATTAAACTCCTAATCCTGACCTGCAACTGTTGGGGGGGGGGGATTGCAAGAGTGAGTACATGTCGTACTCAGCAAGTGTGGAAAGTATGACATGTGGCTTATTCAAATGTCGACAATAATAATGGTTATATGCTAAAAAGTACATTAAAACATTTGAAGAGCAATATATTATATGTATATGAAGTAAACCCATCATAACCATATGTAATATCCTAATACCAGTATACAATTCACCATCCTCATCATTAATTCCAGATTTCACCATTTGCCAATACCCATATTCAATACCAGAAATTAATCCATAACCATAATACCAACCATAACCATCCCAAATACCATCCCAATACCGAGTTCCCTCTAATAATGGAAGTTGTCCAGGCGCTCATAACCGGGAGCACGGCTATCATGATAGTTTTAATACTCTGTAGAGTTTGTACCACTTTACCCACGTGTTCGTAATTTCATCACCTTTCGATGACTAGAACCTCTATTATGCTGTCTCACACTTCCGTCAGTGTGCAGCCAAGAGATCTATCCTATTTAGACCCCGCTGAGGTTTCACCGGTGGCGATGTCTCCTACAGAGCACATCTTCAACCAAGGGCCCCCTCTTGAGCCATTCGGATCCCAGGGTAGTCCCACCAATCATCAACAAACCCGATCCGACTACCCCTTCCCCGAGCATCCATAATGGACCAAATAGCACTGGTAAAGTCCTAATTAATCAGCTACGCCGGACCCATACTTGGTCTCGTGGTGGCACTGTAGTCCTTGCTTATTCTCGCATGAACCGGTCCTTAGATCTAAAGCAAGAAAACCACCATACGTCCAACCCATCCACATACTAGGCTTGCTTAGATCACCCATTACCATATCATATTTAACCAGTTCATGTTAACCATAATCTCATCCATGCATAATTAAATTGAGTGGTATAGTTGTTTTCCATCCCAGTTGATTAAGTGAAGCAAAAAGGTAAAAATCCCATCCCGACTCTCTCTACCAAGTATTCCAGGTGACAAGGGTGGTCAAACAAAGCTAGTAAACTTCCTATCATAGGATTTCCCATCAAAATTGACTCAAGCATGCAGTTTTGCAACCAAAACATTTATTTCAAAAACAGGATCAATATGCTTCAAGGACACTTGCCTTGCTCTTGTGGTTGATTAGGGTCAAAGCCTTCAAACTCTTGGTGCTGTAGATCCTCCGCGGCACTCTCTAGTGCAAATCCATCTAATCCACATAATAAACATACAAGACAAGAAACACAATCAAAGAGTGCACAAATATTACTCAATATGTCATGACATGCATGATTGATGCAAATGCAAGGTAGAACTTGTTAATAGATTGCTTTTAATGATCAATAACTAGTTCTAATAGCTTTTAACAAGTTTATACAGGTTTGGATGTGATTAGATCAAATTTTAGAATTAATTCAACAGAATTTAACCAGAAAGATCGGACTAGTCCGCACTCTGCGAGATCAGCAGATTAGGGTTTTCTAGATCAACGTGAATTCGGAGATTAGGGGTTGAATCTACGTAAGGAAAAGAGAATAGAAGGTATACCAAGTGTTTAGGACTCCAATGAATCAAGAAACTTGGAGGTAGCACTTGGATATTGATGATCTAGGGTTGGGGATGAACTTGGAGATGAATTGGTGACGAAGAACGAAAGCTTGGTGGATATCTTGGTCCTCTTTCGCTTCCTCCTCTTCTTCTTCTTGCTTGGGATCTTCTCCTCCCTCCTTGATGGTGGCTCTCCACGAACTAGTGCTTGGGTGGGGTGGAAAAGTAGCAAATAGATGTCAAACCAAGGGGTGGGGTTGTTTACATAGAGGTGGAGGCTAGGGTTAGATGGATTTCGAGTTTGAGAGGAGTAGAGGCCAGTTTAGAGTCCCACATGGGCTCTAAAAGAGTTAGGCACGACGTCCCTAGGCCCACTTAACATGAAACCCAAGAAACAAGTCGTAAAATGAAAGATCAATTCGGAATCGTGAAATATCGGACAAGTCCGGAAAGGACCGGACTAGTCTGATGTCATCTAGAGAGAAAATCGGACAAGTCTGACCAAAAATCGGACAAGTCCAACTTTGAACAGAGAGGAAAACGGACAAGTCTGCTGGAACACCAGACTAGTCCGGAAAAGTCCAAGGAATTAGCATTTTTTCAAGGATTCTTGAAATATCGGACTAGTTCGCACAAAATCGGACAAGTCTGTTTTTAGTCAGAGAGAAATCGGACTAGTCCTCAGTAAAATCGGACTAGTCCACACTTTCCTGCATTTTAAGTGCAGTTTTGTTCCAAATCAATTTTAATCTCGTTCCTCTTTATGTGGATCAATGTTAAACATGTATATGAATGTATGTACGGCATGATGCATGAAAATGAGGGTGTTACAAGCCTACCCCCTTTAAAATGAATCTCACCCTCGAGATTCGACGTAGAAGAGAAGAGATAGGGAAATTCCTTCTTGAGATCATCCTCCAATTCCCACGTCGCTTCTTTTTCTGTGTGGTGCTTCCATTGAACTTTACACCATCTAATAACCTTGTTCCTTGTGACCCTCTCCTTAGTTTCCAAGATTTTGATCGGTTGCTCGGTGTAAGTCAAATCTTCTTCTAATTCCAATTCTTCCATTGGCACTTGTTCTTCCGGTGCTCTCAAGCACTTCTTGAGATGGGAAACATGAAAGACATCATGAACATCTGAAAGATGAGTTGGCATCTCCAACTTATACGCTACTTCTCCTCTTTTGTCCAAAATCTTGAATGGTCCAATATAACGAGGTGCGAGCTTACCCCTTATGTTAAACCTCTTATGACCTCTCATTGGTGACACCTTGAGGTAAACAAAATCTCCTATTTCAAAGGATAATTTCCTTCTCCTATTGTACGCATAACCTTTTTGCCTTGATTGGGCAACCCTCAAGTTTTCACGAATTATTTAGACTTGCTTTTCGGCTTCTTGCAACACATGCGGGCCAAATACTTGAGTTTCTCCTGCCTCATTCCAGAATAAAGGTGTCCTACATTTCCTTCCATATAGTGCCTCATATGGTGACATTTTCAAGCTTGCTTTAACTATTGTTATATGAAAATTCCGCGTATGGCAAGCTTTTGTCCCTACTTTTCCCATGCTTTAAAGCGCAAGCTCTTAACATGTCCTCCAAAATTTGATTGGTCCTCTTGGTTTGTCCATCCGTTTGAGGGTGATATGCTGAACTAAAATTCAACCTCATTCCCAAAGCTTCATGCAACTTTTGCCAAAACTTGGAAGTGAATTGTGAACCTCTATCCGAGACTATCTTCTTCGGTACTCCGTGTCGACACACGATATGCTCCATGTATATGTCGGCCAATTGTGTAGCTGTATATTTGGTCTTCACAGGGACAAAATGAGATGACTTGGTTAAGCGATCAACAATTACCCAAATTGAGTCATACCCGGACTGAGTACGTGGTAACCCAACTATGAAGTCCATTCCGATTTCTTCCCACTTCCATTCCGGGATCTTCAATGTTGTTGCAATAATCCAGCTGGCCTTTGATGTTCCGCCTTGACTCGTTGACACACATCACACAATGCCACATATTCAGCTATGTCCTTTTTCATGCTATCCCACCAATAGCAAGCCTTCAAGTCTTTGTACATCTTTGTACAACCGGGGTGAATCGAGTATGGCGAGTCATGTCCCTCCTTTAATATTGTCTCCCGAATATGCTTTACATTAGGCACAACAATCCTTTTTCCAAGCCATAAGGTACCATGTTCGTCTTCATCAAATCTAGATTATCTCCCTTCCTCGGTCCTTTCCTTGATTTCCTTGATCTCCTCATCCGTGGTTTGTGCCCCTCAAATTTCTTGCTCCAAGGTTGGTTTTAACTCCATCATCTCCATCTCATTTACAAATACGAGGTTCAACCGTTCAAACTCCTTGCATAACTCGGATGGTAACTCTCGAACTATGAGTTGATGACTTACTCCCTTCCTACTCAATGCATCGGCCACTACATTGGCTTTTCCAGGATGATAGTTGATTCCCAAATCATAATCTTTGATAAGCTCCAACCATCTCTGTTGCCTCAAGTACAGATCCGTTTGCGAGAAAATATACTTCAAACTCTTATGATCCGTATAAATTTCAAACCTATGTCCAAGGATGTAGTGTCTCCAAATTTTCAATGCATGTACCACAGCTGCAAGTTCTAAATCATGTGTTGGGTAATTCTGCTCATGTTTCTTCAGTTGCCTCGAAGCATATGCAACCACTTGACCTTCTTGCATCAATACACATCCATGTCCTTGTCTCGATGCATCACAATAAATATCAAAACTCTTGCTCACATCCGGCAGTACCAAAACTGGGGCTGTTGTTAACCTCTTCTTCAACTCCTCGAAACTATTTTGACAAGCTTGAGTCCATTGGAATGCCTTTCCCTTCATTAGCAACTCCGTCATAGGCTTGGCTATCTGGGAAAAGTCCTTGATAAACCGACGGTAATATCCAGCCATCCCAAGAAAAATTCTAATTTCCTTGACGTTTTGCGGCGGTTCTCACTTCAACACATCTCTCACTTTTCCGGGGTCAACCGAAACTCCTCCTCTTGAGATTATATGACCCAAAAACGACACCTCTCTCAACCAAAACTGACACTTGTTGAACTTGGCATACAATTGATGCTCCCTTAATTTTTGCAACGTAAGCCTCAAGTGTTCCTCATGTTCCTTCTCATCGTTCGAGTAGATCATAATATCATCAATAAACACCACAACGAACTTATCCAAGTACTCCATGAATACCTTATTCATGAGGTACATAAAGTAGGCAGGCGCATTTGCCAATCCAAAAGACATCACGGTGTACTCATAAGATCCATACCGTGTCCTAAAAGCTGTCTTGGGTATGTCCGATGGTCTAATCTTCATTTGAAAATATCCCGACCTCAAATCAATCTTAGAGAAGACACAAGCACCCTTCATCTGATCAAACAAGTCTTCTATGCGTGGCAAGGTGTACTTGTTCTTGATTGTTACCTCGTTGAGAGCTCGGTAATCTACGCACATCCTTTGAGTCCCATCCTTCTTGTCCACAAATAGAACGGGCGCTCTCCAAGGTGAAGAACTAGGGCGAATAAAACCTTTCTCTAGTTGCTCTTGAATTTGCTTCTTGAGCTCCGCTAATTTCAAAGGAGGCATCCTATATGACCTCTTAGCTATAGGTGCAGTTCCAGGTATTAAATCAATAACAAACTCAATGTCTCGATCAGGTGGCAACTAGTTGATGAGAAGCAAACAAGACCTTCTCCCGGTCACTGCATTGGACAATAGCAAGTTTCTTCTCCACGGACTTGAGCCAATCATCCGCATCCATAGGGTTAGCGGCTTGAGCAATGGTCGGTGGCCTAGTCCTCATAAACTCTCCCAATCGGTTATGAGGAGGTGGGGGTGGCGATGGAGGCATGTGGGGCTGATTGCTGATGTTGCCAGCCTGCAGCTGTCCCATAGTTTGTATCATGGTCTGCATGAGCTGGTTTTGCATAGCCAATAGCTGCTCAATGTTGATAGCTCCCTGAGTAGATCCTTGTCCATTGTTGTTCTGAGGTACTCCATTGTTCTCCTCCTCATCATTAGCATCCCTCTGGTTGCGAGTCCTCACCATCTATAGAAAAGCAATAGGTAAGAATTAGAAAATGTCCCCAACTATATGCATCAAGGGATATGAAACTAAACAGCTAGCTACACTAGCCTAGGTGGACATGGTAATGCTAAAGCATCCCAAAATCCTCTATTAAGCACACACGCAAGCAATATATATAGAAAACAGCACTCCAAGCAAAAACACATCGATTCTCGAGTGCTCCCATGTGCTCTAAAGTGTCCATTCTATCTAGGCTGCATCCTACGATCAAATTGTGGCTCTGATACCAAATTGTGATGCCTGGTTCCGGAAATGAACCAAGCTAACGCATATGTGTGCCCAGGACGTTCACCACACATACACGAGTGCAATCACAAAAGGATATACAGAAAATTACCATAGAACAAAATTAATTAACCAAATTTTATTACACAAACCATATTATCCTCGAATACAACCTCTAATGAATATTAATGACAAGTTCAACTAATGCAACAGAAATAAACTAATTAGGCAACTAAGCAAACTAAGCATAAGGGATAGCGTAGCTCCAATCAACACCACAGGCAAAGCTGACGGTAGACACGGCCTAGAACTCCGCATTATCGCCATTAAACTCCTAATCCTGACCTGCAACTGTTGGGGGGGGGGATTGCAAGAGTGAGTACATGTCGTACTCAGCAAGTGTGGAAAGTATGACATGTGGCTTATTCAAATGTCGACAATAATAATGGTTATATGCTAAAAAGTACATTAAAACATTTGAAGAGCAATATATTATATGTATGTGAAGTAAACCCATCATAACCATATGTAATATCATAATACCAGTATACAATTCACCATCCTCATCAATAATTCCAGATTTCACCATTTGCCAATACCCATATTCAATACCAGAAATTAATCCATAACCATAATGCCAACCATAACCATCCCAAATACCATCCCAATACCGAGTTCCCTCTAATAATGGAAGTTGTCCAGGTGCTCATAACCGGGAGCACGGCTATCATGATAGTTTTAATACTCTGCAGAGTTTGTACCACTTTACCCACGTGTTCGTGATTTCATCACCTTTCGATGACTAGAACCTCTATTATGCTGTCTCACACTTCCGTCGGTGTGCGGCCAAGAGATCTAGCCTATTTAGACCCCGCTGAGGTTTCACCGGTGGCGATGTCTCCTACAGAGCACATCTTCAACCAAGGGCCCCCTCTTGAGCCATTCGGATCCCAGGGTAGTCCCACCAATCATCAACAAACCCGATCCGACTACCCCTTCCCCGAGCATCCATAATGGTCCAAATAGCACTGGTAAAGTCCTAATTAATCAGCTACGCCGGACCCATACTTGGTCTCGTGGTGGCACTGTAGTCCTTGCTTATTCTCGCATGAACCGGTCCTTAGATCTAAAGCAAGCAAACCACCATACGTCCAACCCATCCACATACTAGGCTTGCTTAGATCACCCATTACCATATCATATTTAACCATTTCATGTTAACCATAATCTCATCCATGCATAATTAAATTGAGTGGTATAGTTGTTTCCCATCCCAGTTGATTAAGTGAAGCAAAAAGGTAAAAATCCCATCTCGACTCTCTCTACCAAGTATTCCAGGTGACAAGGGTGGTCAAACAAAGCTAGTAAACTTCCTATCATAGGATTTCCCATCAAAATTGACTCAAGCATGCAGTTTTGCAACCAAAACATTTATTTCAAAAACAGGATCAATATGCTTCAAGGACACTTGCCTTGCTCTTGTGGTTGATTAGGGTCAAAGCCTTCAAACTCTTGGTGCTGTAGATCCTCCGCGGCACTCTCTAGCGCAAATCCATCTAATCCACACAATAAACATACAAGACAAGAAACACAATCAAAGAGTGCACAAATATTACTCAATATGTCATGACATGCATGATTGATGCAAATGCAAGGTAGAACTTGTTAATAGATTGATTTTAATGATCAATAACTAGTTCTAATAGCTTTTAACAAGTTTATACAGGTTTGGATGTGATTAGATCAAATTTTAGAATTAATTCAACAGAATTTAACACGAAAGATCGGACTAGTCCGCACTCTGCGAGATAAGCAGATTAGGGTTTTCTAGATCGATGTGAATTTGGAGATTAGGGGTTGAATCCATGTAAGGAAAAGAGAATAGAAGGTATACCAAGTGTTTATGACTCCAATGAATCAAGAAACTTGGAGGTAGTACTTGGATATTGATGATCTAGGGTTGGGGATGAACTTGGAGATGAATTGGTGATGAAGAACGAAAGCTTGGTGGATATCTTGGTCCTCTTTCGCTTCCTCCTCTTCTTCTTCTTGCTTGGGATCTTCTCCTCCCTCCTTGATGGTGGCTCTCCACGAACTAGGGCTTGGGTGGGGTGGAAAAGTAGCAAATAAATGTCAAACCAAGGGGTGGGGTTGTTTATATAGAGGTGGAGGCTAGGGTTAGATGGATTTCGAGTTTGAGAGGAGTAGAGGCCAGTTTAGAGTCCCACATGGGCTCTAAAAGAGTTAGGCACGACGTCCCTAGGCCCACTTAACATGAAACCCAAGAAACAAGTCGTAAAACGAAAGATCAATTCGGAATCGTGAAATATCGGACAAGTCCGGAAAGGACCGGACTAGTCCGAAGTCGTCTAGAGAGAAAATCGGACAAGTCTGACCAAAAATCGGACAAGTCCAACTTTAAACAGAGAGGAAAACGGACAAGTCTGCTGGAACACCAGACTAGTCCGGAAAAGTCCAAGGAATTAGCATTTTTTCAAGGATTCTTGAAATATCGGACTAGTCCGCACAAAATCGGACAAGTCTGTTTTTAGTCAGAGAGAAATCGGACTAGTCCTCAGTAAAATCGGACTAGTCCACACTTTCCTGCATTTTAAGTGCAGTTTTGTTCCAAATCAATTTTAAACTCGTTCATCTTTATGTGGATCAATGTTAAACATGTATATGAATGTATGTAGGGCATGATGCATGAAAATGGGGGTGTTACAAGCCTACCCCCTTTAAAATGAATCTCGCCCTCGAGATTCGACGTAGAAGAGAAGAGATAGGGAAATTCCTTCTTGAGATCATCCTCCAATTCCCACGTCGCTTCTTTTTCTGTGTGGTGCTTCCATTGAACTTTACACCATCTAATAACCTTGTTCCTTGTGACCCTCTCCTTAGTTTCCAAGATTTTGATCGGTTGCTCGGTGTAAGTCAAATCTTCTTCTAATTCCAATTCTTCCATTGGCACTTGTTCTTCCGGTGCTCTCAAGCACTTCTTGAGATGGGAAACATGAAAGACATCATGAACATCTAAAAGATGAGTTGGCATCTCCAACTTATACGCTACTTCTCCTCTTTTGTCCAAAATCTTGAATGGTCCAATATAACGAGGTGCAAGCTTACCCCTTATGTTAAACCTCTTATGACCTCTCATTGGTGACACCTTGAGGTAAACAAAATCTCCTATTTCAAAGGCTAATTTCCTTCTCCTATTGTACGCATAACCTTTTTGCCTTGATTGGGCAACCCTCAAGTTTTCACGAATTATTTGGACATGCTTTTGGGCTTCTTGCAACTCATGTGGGCCAAATACTTGAGTTTCTCCTGCCTCATTCCAGAATAAAGGTGTCCTACATTTCCTTCCATATAGTGCCTCATATGGTGAAATTTTCAAGCTTGCTTGGTAACTATTGTTATATGAAAATTCCGCATATGGCAAGCTTTTGTCCCTACTTTTCCCATGCTTTAAAGCGCAAGCTCTTAACATGTCCTCCAAAATTTGATTGGTCCTCTCGGTTTGTCCATCCGTTTGAGGGTGATATGCTGAACTAAAATTCAACCTCATTCCCAAAGCTTCATGCAACTTTTGCTAAAACCTAGAAGTGAATTGTGAACCTCTATCCGAGACTATCTTCTTCGATACTCCGTGTCGACACACGATATGCTCCATGTATATTTCGGCCAATTGTGTAGCTGTATATTTGGTCTTCACAGGGACAAAATGAGATGACTTGGTTAAGCGATCCAGAATTACCCAAATTGAGTCATACCCGCACTGAGTACGTGGTAACCCAACTATGAAGTCCATTCCGATTTCTTCCCACTTCCATTCCGGGATCTTCAATGGTTGCAATAATCCAGCTGGCCTTTGATGTTCCGCCTTGACTCGTTGACACACATCACACAATGCCACATATTCAGCTATGTCCTTTTTCATGCTATCCCACCAATAGCAAGACTTCAAGTCTTTGTACATCTTTGTACAACCGGGGTGAATCGAGTATGGCGAGTCATGTGCCTCCTTTAATATTGTCTCCCGAATATGCTTTACATTAGGCACAACAATCCTTTTTCCAAGCCATAAGGTACCATGTTCGTCTTCATCAAATCTATATTCTCTCCCTTCCTCGGTCCTTTCCTTGATTTCCTTGATCTCCTCATTCGTGGTTTGTGCCCCTCGAATTTCTTGCTCCAAGGTTGGGTTTAACTCCATCATCTCCATCTCATTTACAAATACGAGGTTCAACCGTTCAAACTCCTTGCATAACTCGGATGGTAACTCTCGAACTATGAGTTGATGACTTACTCCCTTCCTACTCAATGCATCGGCCACTACATTGGCTTTTCCCGGATGATAGTTGATTCCCAAATCATAATCTTTGATAAGCTCCAACCATCTCTGTTGCCTCAAGTTCAGATCCGTTTGCGTGAAAATATACTTCAAACTCTTATGATCCGTATAAATTTCACACCTATGTCCAAGGATGTAGTGTCTCCAAATTTTCAATGCATGTACCACAGCTGCAAGTTCTAAATCATGTGTTGGGTAATTCTGCTCATGTTTCTTCAGTTGTCTCGAAGCATATGCAACCACTTGACCTTCTTGCATCAATACACATCCATGTCCTTGTCTCGATGCATCACAATAAATATCAAAACTCTTGCTCACATCCGGCAGTACCAAAACTGGGGCTGTTGTTAACCTCTTCTTCAACTCCTCGAAACTATTTTGACAAGCTTGAGTCCATTGGAAAGCCTTTCCCTTCATTAGCAACTCCGTCATAGGCTTGGCTATCTGGGAAAAGTCCTTGATAAACCGACGGTAATATCCAGCCATCCCAAGAAAAATTCTAATTTCCTTGACGTTTTGCGGCGGTTCCCACTTCAACACATCTCTCACTTTTCCGGGGTCAACCGAAACTCCTCCTCTTGAGATTATATGACCCAAAAACGACACCTCTCTCAACCAAAACTGACACTTGTTGAACTTGGCATACAATTGATGCTCCCTTAATTTTTGCAACGTAAGCCTCAAGTGTTCCTCATGTTCCTTCTCATCGTTCGAGTAGATCATAATATCATCAATAAACACCACAACGAACTTATCCAAGTACTCCATGAAGACCTTATTCATGAGGTACATAAAGTAGGCAGGCGCATTTGCCAATCCAAAAGACATCACGGTGTACTCATAAGATCCATACCGTGTCCTAAAAGCTGTCTTGGGTATGTCCGATGGTCTAATCTTCATTTGAAAATATCCCGACCTCAAATCAATCTTAGAGAAGACACAAGCACCCTTCATCTGATCAAACAAGTCTTCTATGCGTGGCAAGGTGTACTTGTTCTTGATTGTTACCTCGTTGAGAGCTCGGTAATCTACGCACATCCTTTGAGTCCCATCCTTCTTGTCCACAAATAGAACGGGCGCTCTCCAAGGTGAAGAACTAGGGCGAATAAAACCTTTCTCTAGTTGCTCTTGAATTTGCTTCTTGAGCTCCGCTAATTCCAAAGGAGGCATCCTATACGACCTCTTAGCTATAGGTGCAGTTCCAGGTATTAAATCAATAACAAACTCAATGTCTCGATCAGGTGGCATACCTGGCAACTCGTCCGGAAAAACATCGAAAAATTCTCTCACCACCGGAATCTCCTCAATTGCAGCACCGCCCATATGATTGAGCTCCAATTGATTCGGTGCGGTTTGAGATGCTTCAAATTCTACGGTGATCCCTTCCTCATTGGTCAGCTTCACCGTCTTTGTGGCACACTCAGTAACTCCATTGTGCTTCCTCAACCAGTCCGTACCAAGTATAATGTCCAATCCTTGGGAATTCAAAACTATGAGGTTGGCGGAGAAGTCTACCCCCATTATTCTAAGGCTTACTTTTGGACATACTATATTTGTCCTCATCTCTCCTCCAGGAGACTTAACCAATAGAGTAAACATCATATGAGAGATTGAAAGTGCATCTAGGACTCCCTTGTGGGTTTTGGATGATTTATGACAAGCAATTGGGATCCTAATCCTTTTGTTGAGATGAATGCAGGAAAATGATGAAAAATGAGAAAAATGCCAAAAAGAGGGAAATTAAGAAGGAGAAGAAATTTGAGCTCAAGAAGAAGAAATTAGTTGTTTAGTATGTATGGAGTGTGTTAAGGAAACACACCCAAGAGCTCAATCTCACTTAATCACACACACACAATGCACAAAACTATACAGGGCCGGACTAG
Source organism: Tuctoria greenei (assembly GCA_036927565.1). Taxonomy (NCBI): domain Eukaryota; kingdom Viridiplantae; phylum Streptophyta; class Magnoliopsida; order Poales; family Poaceae; genus Tuctoria; species Tuctoria greenei. The sequence goes on along the minus strand of JAYESD010000003.1, from coordinate 82,236,476 downwards.
TCCGATATCAACCGGACTAGTCCGATATCACATTCTGCACAAGATCGGACAAGTCCGGTCCCCACCGGACTAGTCCGATATCTTTCTGTTCCACTTCGGACTAGTCCTCCCCAGTGCGGACTAGTCCTCAACACAATGCACAAGTCACTAGATCGGACAAGTCCGGTCACCACCGGACTAGTCCGATTCCCTTTCTGATCCACTTCGGACAAGTCCGGTGACTACACGGACTAGTCCGATATACACTCTGATCGAAATCGGACAAGTCCTCCAAGTGCGGACTTGTCGTTCTAAACACTTAGGGTTTCACAGGTCCGGACAAGTCCGATAGCAACCGGACAAGTCCGAAGATTTCCAGCAGCGAAATCGGACAAGTCCGTTTTTCAATCGGACTAGTCCGATATTCCTGGACACTTAGGGTTTGCCTCACACAGCACACCGGACTAGTCCGGTCTCCACCACGGACTAGTCCGATCTTTCTGAACCCTAACGGTAATTTCTAGAAACCCCATATAAATAGAGGTGCACGGCCCACTTTTAAGCTCTCTGGAACCCTAGCGCCGTCACACCTCCCAAGAGACTCAAAAACCATCTCTCTCCACGAAGTTGAGTGCAAAATCGATCAATCCTTTGAAGATCACTTGTAGATCATTGGAGAGGCACTTTGCACACGATTGAGCTCTTGGTTTGAATCTCTAACACACTCTTGCATCTCAATTTGTATATTTCGAAGTGTGTTATTGGTGGTTTTAAAACTTGTAATCAAGGGAGCTCTCAACTTGTGAGATCGCCCCTTCAACTTGGTGATTTACCCCTGTGTGATTAGTGGAAGAGGATTGGCCTTCGTGGCGATCCGACGAGGGAAGGGTTGGTGAAGACCCGGTCCTTTTGTGGGCTCCTCAACGTGGACGTAGGCTGCCTTCGTGGTAACCGAACCACGGGATAAATCTTGTGTCTTGTTCGTTTGTGTTCATCATTCTAGTTGATCAACATTATCTAGGGTTTGATTCATATTGTTGAATTGAAGTTAAATAGTTGAACAAGAATCACATTTGCAATAAAACTTAACATACAGCTATTGAACTGTCATTAAAGTTTATATTTCCGCTGCAAACGAAAACGAATCAATCAAATTGACCTAACTTGATCAACCTAGTCCGTGAAATCCGGACTAGTCCGCACTTTACCGGACTAGTCCGATATATCTGGATTTGACCTTTTTGTTGAAGTGCTACAGGAACCGAGAAATTCAGGAAGGCCTATTCACCCCCCCTCTAGGCCTACATTCAATTGGTATCAGATCAAGGTTCTTCAAGAAAGAGTGCAACCACTCGAAGAGATCATGTCGGACATGAAGGAAGTCCAGAAAATCAACAACCAGGAAGAAATGAACAATGACAAGCACCAAAAGCTCGAAAGGTATCTCGAAGCCATTCAAGACTTCGATGATGATGATGAGGAGACATTGGAGCTGAAAGCACTGCTCCGAAAGAAAGCACTTTCCAAAGGGAAAGCTAAAGTTGAAGAAAAGAAGAGGGGGAGTAGTCACACCGACTACTCCCGATATCCTTTTAATTATGACCGTTTAAATTCTAACAGCAGTCATTATCTATCTATTCCTCTCGGAAAAGCCCCACACTTCGATGGGAGTGATTACTCCATGTGGAGGCAAAACATGAAGATGCACTTGATTTCCCTTAACCCAAGTTTATGGCATATTGTGTGCACAGGAATAAACATCCCTGATGACGATGAAGAACTCACGCCAAGTCAAGAGCAAGCCATCCACAGGAACGCCCAAGCCGCAGCCGTTATCACCTCATCTCTAAGTAGAGATGAATTCACAAAGGTGGACGGATTGGAAATTGCCAAAGAAATCTGGGATACACTACAGACAGCACATGAAGGTGACCGGCATGTGTGGGAGGCAAAGATTGAAATGATTGAAGGCGAACTAGGAAGGTTCGCGATTGAGGAAGATGAATCTCCCCAGGACATGTACAACAGACTAAAGACTCTTGTGAACAAGGTTCGATCGTATGGTAGCAAAAAGTGGAATGAACACGAGGTTGTAAAGCTCATCCTTAGAGCCTTTATGCCTCGCAACGTCACACTCTGTTCTATGATCCGAGAAAGTCCCGGGTACAAGAAAATGACTCCGGATGAACTGCTTGGCAAAATCATCAACTTTGAGATGATGGAGAAGCAAGCCAAGCACGTCAAAGAAATAGCTGACCTCACATCGGCCAAGAAGAAGGGAGTTGCCTTAAAATCCACACTCAAACCTCTATCCAAAGAAGCAAGAGAAGCTCAGTTTGAGGAGGACAGCGATGATGAAAGCAGCGAGCTGGACGAAGAAGATATGATTCTGTTCATGAAGAAATTCAAAAGAATTATAAAGAAAAGACAAGGAGCAAAATCGAGTGAAGGAAAATACAAGGAGAAGACAAAGCCGAAGATGAGGCGGGCATGCTATAATTGTGGTGAGTACAATCACTTCATAGTTGATTGCCCATATGAGGACAACAAGAAGAAGAGTAAAGAATCCAAGCCTCAACCGAAAAAGTTCTTCAAGAAGAAGAAACAAGCTGAACAAGCACACATCGGAAAGGAGTGGGACTCAAACGATGAGTCCTCATCGTCCGATGAAGAAGAAATGGCTAGCATAGCCATTGAAAGCATGCCCAAGAAACTCACACTCTTCCCCACGCTCGGTGCAAAGAAGGCAAATGGAACTTGCCTCATGGCTAAGGAAGGTAAACGCAAGGTAAACATCAAAACTCCTTCCTCGCATTCTTACTCAAGTGATGATGATCTAGATAGTGATGATGAAGATATGCTAATTGGTTTAGATGGAAAAACTGCTGCAAAAATGAAATTCTTGCTTAACCAACTTATTGAGAAGGAAGAGCTAATTGATCGTCAAGAAGACATGATTATCTCCCAAAAGGAGAAGCATGTCGAACTTGACAATCTTCTAGTTCTTGAAAAGGAGAAAAATCACTCACTAGAGCTTGAGCTAGCTTCAAGCAAGAAAACTTGCTTGGAGCTAACCAACTCAAATGTTGCAATCAAGAATCAGCTTGATGACCAAATCAAGGTCAACAAGATCCTTGAAGTGCAGGTTGAGTCACTCAAGCTTAGTGAACCTTCCTCCTCTTCAACCCCACCTTCTCAACCCACTTTAACTAATATCGCTCATGTTTGCAAATGTGATGAAACTAACACCAGGTTGAAGGAAAATCCTACCTCCACGAAGGACAAAAATCCTACGCAATGTGTAATATTTGACAAGGAGAGGATCAACTATGCACGTAGTGCATATTTGGTCCAAAGACCTCCAAATGTCAAGTATGGCATTGGTTACTCTTGTGATGGAAAGCAAAGAGCTGGAAATCATAAGAACAACAAGGGAAGGATCACCTTTGTGAAGGGAGGACCCTCACAACCTGGTAACTCGAAAACTAAAAATCTGAACTCTCATGAAAATCGGACTAGTCCGGTCGTGGTCCGGACAAGTCCGGTCATCCGGACAAGTCCGGCCATGCAGACTAGTCCGACCCATAATCAACAGCAACTTCTGTTTAAAACATTTGATGCCTCCTATGTTTTAATGAAAAATAATGTTGGTAAAGTGTATGCTTATTATGCTGGGTCACGCCATGGGAACACAAAATCCCATGTGTGGGTGCCCAAATGTATCGTTACTAACCTCCAAGGACCCAAGCAAGCTTGGGTACCTAAAACCAAGGCGTAATTTGTTTTTGCAGGCCTACTCCTCCGGTGGATCCAAATGGGTGCTGGACAGTGGATGCACCAACCACATGACCGGAGAAAGGAGGATGTTTGTGGAGTATGAAGTGAACCAGAACCCAAACGAAGGCATCTACTTTGGGGATAACAGTCAAGGAAGGGTCCTCGGTACCGGTAAAATTGCAATATCCTCTGAACATACTCTTTCGCATGTTTTACACGTTGAATCTTTAGATTATAACCTGCTGTCCATATCTCAGTTATGTGACAAAGGTTATAATTGTCTGTTTACTAACGAGGGTGTGACCGTCTCAAGGAGAAGTGATGGTTCCATTGCATTCAAGGGTATGTTAAAGGGAAAGCTTTATCTTGTTGACTTCAACAAGGATAAAGCCGAACTCAACACATGCTTGATTGCAAAAACCAACATGGGTTGGCTGTGGCATAGACGGCTAGCACATGTTGGTATGAGGAACCTTCAAAAACTCCTCAAGGGCGATCACATCCGAGGTTTGAAAGATGTTGTGTTTGAGAAAGACAGGCCTTGTAGCGCGTGCCAAGCAGGAAAGCAAGTTGGAGCACAACATCCCGCAAAGAACATCATGACCACGACAAGACCGCTCGAACTACTTCATATGGACCTCTTCGGTCCGATTGCTTACATAAGCATAGGCGGTAACAAATACGGTTTGGTCATTATTGATGATTTTTCCCGCTTCACTTGGGTGTTCTTTTTGCATGACAAGTCAGAAACACAAGGAACACTCAAGAAATTCTTCAAGCGAGCGCAAAACGAGTTCTCACTATCAATCAAGAGTATTCGGAGCGACAATGGCACGGAGTTCAAGAACATACAAGTGGGGGAGTACCTTGATGAGGAAGGAATCAAGCACGAATTCTCAGCACCATACTCTCCACAACAAAACGGAGTTGCCGAAAGGAAGAACCGAACGCTCATAGAGATGGCAAGAACAATGCTCGATGAATACAAGACTTCGGATCGATTTTGGGCGGAAGCAATCAACACCGCCTGCCATGCCACAAATCGACTCTATCTTCATCGACTACTAAAGAAGACCCCCTATGAGCTACTCACCGGTAACAAACCTAACATTTCATATTTTCGAGTTTTCGGTTCTCCTTGCTATATTTTGAGCAAGAAGCCCAGGACTTCAAAGTTCGCTTCGAAGTCCGATGAAGGTTTCTTGCTTGGTTATGATTCGAACACTTACGCCTATCGTGTTTTCAACAAGGCCTCCGGACTTGTTGAAGTGGCACGTGACGTAGTGTTCGATGAAACTAATGGCTCCCAAAAGGAGCAAGTTGATCAATGTGAATTAGGTAAAGAGGAAGCCCCCTATCAAGCAATAAAGAGGATGGCTCTAGGCGAAGTACGACCACAAGAGTCATCGGCACAAATACAAGAGGGAAGTGAACCACAAGAGGAGATCAACGATCAAGGGGGGGCCTCGATACAAGATCAATCACAAGAATATGAACATGATCAACAAATCAACGAGGACAACAAATCAGGGGGAGAAGAAGATGAACACCAACATACGACCCCCCAAGTGCCACACCCAAGAGTACACCAATGCATTCAAAGGGATCATCCAATCGACAACATCATCGGCGACATCCAAAAAGGAGTAACCACTAGATCTCGTATAGCAAATTTTTGTGAACATTACTCGTTTGTCTCCTTTTTGGAACCCCGCAGGACTGAGGATGCATTAAAGGATCCTGACTGGGTGGTGGCAATGCAAGAAGAGTTGAACAATTTCAAGAGAAACGAGGTTTGGGAACTTGTGGAAAGACCCAATGCAAATATTGTGGGCACCAAGTGGGTCTTCCGCAACAAGCAAGACGAACACGGAGTGGTGACAAGAAACAAGGCACGACTTGTGGCCAAAGGTTCACAAGTCGAAGGTTTGGATTTCGATGAAACTTTTGCCCCAGTAGCTAGGATTGAATCAATTAGAATATTACTTGCATATGCTACTCACCATGATTTCAAGCTGTACCAAATGGACGTAAAAAGCGCCTTCCTCAACGGACCGATCAAGGAAGAGGTGTACGTGGAGCAACCACCCGGATTTGAAGACGAAGAGTTCCCCGACCACGTGTATAAACTGCGTAAGGCTCTCTATGGCCTCAAACAAGCTCCCAGAGCTTGGTATGAGTGTCTCAGAGATTTTTTAATCGATAATGGCTTTCAAATTGGCAAAGTAGATTATACACTATTCACGAAAAATCTGAATAATGATCTTTTCATTTGCCAAATCTATGTTGATGATATAATTTTTGGATCAACTAATCAATCTTTCTGTGAAGAGTTTAGTAAAATTATGACAGACAGATTTGAAATGTCAATGATGGGAGAATTGAAGTACTTCTTGGGATTCCAAGTGCGGCAACAAAGGGAAGGAACATTCATAAGCCAAACCAAGTACACACAGGACATCCTCAAGAAGTTTGGCATGAACAAGGCAAAGCCCATTAAGACTCCCATGGCAACGAATGGTCACTTGGATCTCAATGAAGATGGACCAAGCGTCGATCAAAAGGTATATCGCTCCATGATTGGATCTTTACTTTACTTATGTGCATCTAGGCCAGATATCATGTTGAGTGTATGTTTGTATGCAAGATTTCAAGCCAACCCTAAGGAATGTCATTTGACGGCCGTAAAGAGAATCCTAAGATATTTAGTTCATACACCCAACCTTGGTCTTTGGTACCCAAAAGGCTCAAAATTCAATCTCATTGGGTATTCCGATGCAGATTATGCCGGGTGCAAAGTTGATAGAAAAAGCACTTCTGGCACTTGCCAATTCCTAGGAAGATCCTTAGTTTCTTGGTCATCCAAGAAACAGAATTCCATTGCATTATCCACAGCCGAAGCGGAGTATGTTGCAGCCGGGAGTTGTTGTGCACAACTTCTTTGGATGCGACAAACTCTAAGGGATTACGGTTACAATATGAACCGTATTCCTCTTCTTTGCGACAATGAGAGTGCCATTAAAATAGCCCACAATCCAGTTGAGCACTCTAGAACTAAACACATTGACATAAGACACCATTTCCTGAGAGACCATTCCATGAAAGGAGACATATCCATCTCTCATGTCAACACCCAAAAACAATTGGCCGACATATTCACCAAGCCACTTGATGAAAAACGTTTTTGCGAACTCCGAAATGAGCTAAACATCCTTGATTCTCGGAGTGTGGCTTGAAAAGTTGCATACCTGTATGATTGCTTCAAAATATTGATTGAATTGTGAAAATTATTCCTCCCCATTTTTCTCTCGAAAAACTATGTCAATTATTAGATCTTGATGAATTTTTGATCATAGTATGATTGTTGTTTGCTTACTGATCAAATTCATCAGGATTATTTGAATTGTTTTGCCTCTCTACCCTCAATTATTGGACCTTCAAATATATATGAATGGGCTATGCAATTCTCTCCTGGTGACCACGGACAAGTCCGTGGTTACCCGGACTAGTCCGCCATTGCAGACTAGTCTGCAGTGTGCCGGTTAGGCCGGACTAGTCCGACCGACCACGGACTAGTCCGATTTAGGTTTCTGGAGGACTTCGGACTAGTCCGGTCCTGTCCGGACTTGTCCGATTTTTCGTGTCCATAACCCTAGACGCCACCAAACCCTAATCCCTTCACCCCACACTCTCCTCCAAGCTTTCTCTCTCTTGCGCTCGAGCTCCCAAGGCGAATCCTTGATTCCTCCGTCGAAAAGCCTCAATCTTGGGCGGAGATTAAGCTTGAAGACTCGGGGATTGAAGTTAGCGGACAAGTCCGGCCTCCAACCCCCACATTTTCAAGCTTCCTTGGATTTCTTGGTAAATTTTCCTCAAACCCTAAGAAATCTCAAATTTCTTCATTGCTTATCGTTTGGCCTAGCATTCTTCACTAGTTGCATGTCCAGTTGATGTACTATGTGTATGCTAGACTAGTTATTTCATTAGGGATCAATTTTTATCCAGTTTGCTAGGTTTTTGCAGATGAACACCGGACTAGTCCGGTCCAGGTACGGACAAGTCCGGTCCCCCGGACTAGTCCGTGCCTCAGCACCGGACAAGTCCGTTGTTTCTGAACCAAAACCTAATTCTTTAATTCCCTACTGCCTTCCATTGCCATCTTACCTCACCAATACCTTGTATAACTTGTCTTTTCTCTTGATCACTCATTCTCAGATCATGTCGAGCTCCGACAATGAAATCTCCGATTTCGAGGCCGAGTTGGACCACGAGGTGGCACCTCGGTCCTCGACGGGTCTTGGCAAGAAACGCCAAGAGAGACCCTCCGAGCCTGCTCCCTCACCTCCCCAGGTTCGGAGGAAGGTGTGTGTCAAGAAGGCCGCCTCGAAGGCTGCTCCTCCGTCAAGTGGCCCTCGCCAAGCTAAAGGGAAGGGCAAGGGGGTTGCCACAGGGCCTGTTGGGCCTCTAAAGCTGCATACTCCCAGAGAAGGGGTCCGGGACCCCAATGAGGAAAGATTCAATGGCAAGGGCAGCGATGTGGCCATGAAGCTGAGAAGTGTGGACTACTATGCAAGGCCCAAGCAAGCAGCTGATGGCAGATTTTGGTCAAATTTCCATGCTGACTTCTACAAGCTGGTCTACTTGCCGATGAAGACCCCGGTGGTGCGCAGTCAATGGATTGACTGGGCCCACCTTGAGAAGAGGTAATGTGCAGCTTTTGATGAAGTGATACAAGCTGCAGAGAGACATGGGCTGAAGGATTTGTTTGCCTTCAGATATAATTGGAATGATGAGGTGATTGCACAATTCTATGCAACGTGCCACTTCTCAAGTGAAGACGAAGAAAGTGTGACTTGGATGACTCATGGATCCAAGTATTCCATCACTCAAGAAGAGTTTGCCCGCCTGCTGCATCTTGACTCTGAGGGAGATGACCACCTCATTATCCACAACATTGGGGTCATTGAGAGGGATGGAATGAAGTTCATGTATGAGCCCACCTCCAAGTTTGTCCCTCCCTCCACAAAGAACATGAAGCCTTTCTTTGTGGTCCTCAACAGAGTCCTCAGGAAGACGATTGCTCCCAAGGATGGTGATGCAGGGAGTGTGCAAGGCTATCTCTGGACCCTGATGAAGGTCATCAGCAAGAAAAGGCAATTCGATGTTGCAGACTATATCTGGAATGATATGGTCAATATCTCAAGTACCCCCAACCGATCTTGTGGCTATGCCCCTTACTTGATGTTCATGATTGAGAAGGTCACAGGAATCGAGTTTGTGAAGGATGTGGAGCACACTCCACTGAGGCCTCAGAAGCCTCAGTCCGTGAGTGTCCAGGCTGCTCCATCGCCGGCCTCAAGCCCCGAGGCGCCGGCAAGGCAAGAAGAAGCTGCTAGGGCTACTCCTCCCTCCAGGGAAGCCCCTCAGAAAGGATCCGCCAGTGGGATCCTCAAGTACTTGGCTGCAATCTTCTCCTCCTGCAAGAAAATTGAAGTGAAGCTTCACAAGCTAAATCAGAAGAGGAAGGAGGACATGAGATACATAAAAGCCAATGTGAAGCAGCTGAGTGAGAAGCTGGAGATCAATCCAATTGGATCTCCAGTACTTTCTGAAGATTCTGATCCAAACATCACCGAGCTCAGCCCCTTGACTCCTTCCGAGCTTGCCTATTTTGGCATTGGGGGCTCGAGCAGCTCCGCTCCTCCTCCTACCTCTCAACCTCGTCAAGCCGAAAGCGATGAAGATGATGAAGACGACGAGAGGACTGACAGCGAAGAGTGAAGCCCTAGGATCTTCCTCTCTCTCTCTTTTTGGTGTCTTGATGCCAAAGGGGGAGAGATTGAGGGGGAGTCTCTAGTCTAAGCTTTAGCTGAATAGGATGCGAGGAGAGAGCTCTCTATGTTTTTTTTAATTGTGATTGTATTTGCTTAACTCTCTTTTCATATCATGTTTGGTCCTGTGATGAATTGCTCAATTAACTTGCAAGTGTGTGATGGAATCTGAGTTTTTGCTCCTGAAATGCCATATTCACTTGATATTAGTTGGTAAATGAAAAATTCTGTCATTCTTAATGCATTCATGCTCTTAGTATGCATCCCACCATAAAGAATGCACATATGAATAATTATCTTGTTGCCTGATGCATTTTTGAGTCATATGTGCATACTTTATGAAAATCTCATTTTATACCTCATTTTGTGAAATCTCAATTGGTTGTCATCAATCACCAAAAAGGGGGAGATTGAAAGTGCATCTAGGACTCCCTTGTGGGTTTTGGATGATTTATGACAAGCAATTGGGATCCTAATCCTTTTGTTGAGATGAATGCAGGAAAATGATGAAAAATGAGCAAAATGCCAAAAAGAGGGAAATTAAGAAGGAGAAGAAATTTGAGCTCAAGAAGAAGAAATTAGTTGTTTAGTATGTATGGAGTGTGTTAAGGAAACACACCCAAGAGCTCAATCTCACTTAATCACACACACACAATGCACAAAACTATACAGGGCCGGACTAGTCCGATATCAACCGGACTAGTCCGATATCACATTCTGCACAAGATCGGACAAGTCCGGTCCCCACCGGACTAGTCCGATATCTTTCTGTTCCACTTCGGACTAGTCCTCCCCAGTGCGGACTAGTCCTCAACACAATGCACAAGTCACTAGATCGGACAAGTCCGGTCACCACCGGACTAGTCCGATTCCCTTTCTGATCCACTTCGGACAAGTCCGGTGACTACACGGACTAGTCCGATATACACTCTGATCTAAATCGGACAAGTCCTCCAAGTGCGGACTTGTCGTTCTAAACACTTAGGGTTTCACAGGTCCGGACAAGTCCGATAGCAACCGGACAAGTCCGAAGATTTCCAGCAGCGAAATCGGACAAGTCCGTTTTTCAATCGGACTAGTCCGATATTCCTGGACACTTAGGGTTTGCCTCACACAGCACACCGGACTAGTCCGGTCTCCACCACGGACTAGTCCGATCTTTCTGAACCCTAACGGTAATTTCTAGAAACCCCATATAAATAGAGGTGCACGGCCCACTTTTAAGCTCTCTGGAACCCTAGCGCCATCACACCTCCCAAGAGACTCAAAAACCATCTCTCTCCACGAAGTTGAGTGCAAAATCGATCAATCCTTTGAAGATCACTTGTAGATCATTGGAGAGGCACTTTGCACACGATTGAGCTCTTGGTTTGAATCTCTAACACACTCTTGCATCTCAATTTGTATATTTCGAAGTGTGTTATTGGTGGTTTTAAAACTTGTAATCAAGGGAGCTCTCAACTTGTGAGATCGCCCCTTCAACTTGGTGATTTACCCCTGTGTGATTAGTGGAAGAGGATTGGCCTTCGTGGCGATCCGACGAGGGAAGGGTTGGTGAAGACCCGGTCCTTTTGTGGGCTCCTCAACGTGGACGTAGGCTGCCTTCGTGGTAACCGAACCACGGGATAAATCTTGTGTCTTGTTCGTTTGTGTTCATCATTCTAGTTGATCAACATTATCTAGGGTTTGATTCATATTGTTGAATTGAAGTTAAATAGTTGAACAAGAATCACATTTGCAATAAAACTTAACATACAGCTATTGAACTGTCATTAAAGTTTATATTTCCGCTGCAAACGAAAACGAATCAATCAAATTGACCTAACTTGATCAACCTAGTCCGTGAAATCCGGACTAGTCCGCACTTTACCGGACTAGTCCGATATATCTGGATTTGACCTTTTTGTTGAAGTGCTACAGGAACCGAGAAATTCAAGAAGGCCTATTCACCCCCCCTCTAGGCCTACATTCAGAGATAGGCAAACTATACTTGGCAGCATACTTCGATGCAATGAATGAATGCGATGCTCCAGAATCAAATAACATAGTCGCGGGGTTGGAGTTGGCGAGAAACATACCAATGACCACATCATCCGCTTGTTGAGCATCCTCCGTAGAGACATGGTTCACGTTGCCACGAGAAAAATTCTACTGTCCACGGTTGCCTTGTGGTTGTCCTCCATTGGGTCTTGGGTTTTGCCTCGCTGCATTGCTTCCTTGACCAAGACCTGACTTAGGACATTGATGTGCAAAGTGTCCAGCTTCTCCACAAGTATAACACTTCTTAACTTCACCAGAATTATTGGGACGAGCTTGGTTTTGAACACTTGCAGCAGGAAAATTAACACGAGGTGCAAAAGGCATTGGAGGCCTAGCTGCTTGCATGACAGGGCGCTGCTGCACAAACTGAGTTGGGCGTGGTGCATAACCAGGGCGTTGAGCAGGAATGGAAGAGCCAAAGTAAGGCGCATTAGGAGGTGCAAAGCGAGGGCACACATTACTCCCTTGTTGCTGTCCTTGATATGGCGCCTTCCTCTTGTTGTCTTGCTCCATCTCACAAATCTTGTTCTCAACCACAATTGCTTTGTCCACAAGCTTCTAAAAATTTGCATAGTCACAATTGAGTAGTTGCACTTGGATTTCATTGTTCAAGCCCCTCATGAACAAGTATTGTTTCCGGCTATCCCGACTAACATCCTCAGGCGCATATCTTGAGAGTTGAGTGAACTTGTTGAGATATTCACTCACGCTTGATCTTCCTTGCCTTAAATTCTCAAATTCTTGCCTCTTCAAGATCATAACTCCCTCTGGCACATAATGAGAACGGAAATTCTCCTTAAATTTGGCCCAAGTAATTCTCTCTTGGTTCTCATGAGCATTGCAATAAGAATCCCACCAATCCGCAGCTGCTCCAACTAGTTGATGAGAAGCAAACAAGACCTTCTCCCGGTTAGAGAGAAATTGGACTAGTCCTCAGTAAAATCGGACTAGTCTGCACTTTCCTGTGTTTTAAGTGCGGTTTTGTTCCAAATCAATTTTAAACTCATTCCTCTTTATGTGGATCAATGTTAAACATGTATATGAATGTATGTAGGGCATGATGCATGAAAATGAGGGTGTTACAAGATACAAGCGGGAGCTACAAGGAGAAAGTCCTAAACCCTATGGAAGAATGAGGCGATCTTCTGGGCAACCTCCGACACGCTAGCCTTGGCGGCATCTCCCTCTCCGTTGATGGGACCTTCAAGCACCGAGTCTAGTGGGAAGTGAGGATCCTGGCTTGTGTAGCACGTCGGCATGTACTCTGCGACGTTCTTTGCCAGGGATTGTCTTTTGGTTTCCAACTGGTCCGCGATGACATCACCCATCTTGTTGAGTTTGCTGCCCGCCGAGCTCAACACCTTCAACGCCAAGTCCAACTCTAGCTCCGGATCATTCGGGCGCACCAGACTGAAGCCCAGCGGTGTTAGCACGTCATTGGCTTTGCCCAAGAAGTCCCAAACTTGTTGGGACTCTGCAGCCCTTGAGCCTCGTACCTCTTCCAAGGATCTATTGGTCGCCGCAAGCTCTGAATTCTCCCAGGCAAGGCACTCGACTTCTTTGGCATTCTGCTGAATCTTTTCAGCAACTTGCCCCTCGAGTCTACCAAGATCCTCTTCCCGGAGGTGGATCTTGTTCTGGCGGTCGACCAGGTCTTTCTCCCAGCCCCGCACTTTCTTCTCCCTAGCAACAATTTCATTCTCCCTCGTGGTGAGGTCTTGTCCCTGTTGCCAGGCCTTCTTCTCCTCTTTCTCGCAGCGCTCCTCCAACTTCTTGGTACACTCCGCGAGACTCTTCTCACCGAGAGTCAGCCTCTGAGTAAGCTCCTCCTCCCTCTTCAGGAGGTCATCCCGCAGCTCTAGGAGTTTTTGCTCTTCATCTTCGAGTTTTCTCCCGCTCCTCAAGATCCTCCCGAAGCTTGATGAGGCTGTCGTGGATGACACTGAGCTTCTCTTGGCGGTCATTTGCTGCTTCATTAGTAGCCACGACCTGTTTGTGGATGGCCCAGGACTGGTTGTCAAGGGATCGCGTCATGCTCTCCCTCTCATCTAGTAGGTGACCCCAGTACTCCAATTGGACCTTCTCCCTTTTCACCCACTCCTTGTCGTTGGCTAGCCTCGACTGCGCCTGCTTGGTCTCAAATTGGAGCATGTTGTGCCACCTCCTAAGGGTTTGGCGCTCCTCCTCGAGGGCCTTGCTATCATGGTAAAAGGCCAGCTGGACCTGACGAAGACTGGAGCAGGCGTTGTCGACAGACAGCGACAAAGGGATTGGCTCTGGACCTGCCGGGGTCTTCTCTGCTGGCTCCAGCGCGTTCTCCGTAACAAAAATCGGGTCCCACTCTACAAGAGCGGTCGCCTGAGCTTCCACGACACCAGGGCTACCCTTTAGGATAGCATCGGTCACCGCCGAGGAAGGTCCTGCAACAGAAGTTCCTACCTCCGGAGTTGGCTCCGAAGGTCCCAGGACCAGGTCATCAACAACCGGTCCCTCAGGCGGAGGAACGGTCGCTTCATCTTGCCACCCTGGCTCAGGCGCGGGTACCTCCAGAACCACCACCTCTGGGGCAGCCATTGAAGGTTCGGCCAGAGCTGAAGCCACTTCCAGCTCCGACGCTGGCGCTTCCTCCACCGCTGGTTTAGGCTCCGGTGCTTCGACCTCCACCGGCTCGAGCGCCAGCACTTTCGTGACAACCAGCTCGGACGCCGGAACTTCATCAACCACCGGATCCACCACCGGGGCTTCATCAAACACCGGCTCCGCCGCTGGGGCTTCAACAACATCCGGCCCTAGGGCCAGAACTACAGCTACCTCCGGCTCTGAGGCCGGAGCGTCCATCATCTCAGCATCCAAAACTGGAGCTTCAACCTCCGGGGCTGGTGCCGCTGGTACGTCTTCAATCCCGTGGTCTGGCGCTACCACGGGTGCTTCAGGGGATGACTCGAGGTCAAGGACCACGACAGCTAGCGTCATAGCTGCCGCGACCTCAGCCACCTCTTGGGGCGGCGCTGGAACTTGACCGGAGCTTCAGCCCCTTTCTTGGGTACCCTGTGGATGAAGGACGAAGAAACTCAAAATATGATTACAACAAAAATAATCAAATGAGGTAAAAAATCAAATTTACCTCGAAAGGCTTCCGCTCCAGCTAGCACGGAACCTCTTAACCGGACGCTTAGGACCGGACCCTATCGCCACTGGTGTAGTAGCTCCGGAAGGCTCCCCGGAGCTTGCTGCTGCCGTCGGCGTTGTCTTGGTTGAGGCCCCCCTCGACTGAGAAGGACCTTCGGAGCTAGAGCCCTCAGCTAGCCCTGGTACTGGAGCCACATGGACGGAGCTACCGTCTCGAGGAGATGCCGATGCTGGAGTGGTTGCCACCGCTGAAGACCTCCTCCACCGGGGAGAAGGAGCCGCAGTGGAAGGAGACGGTCTGACGGTCCTCCCGTCAGAATGCTTCAACTTCCTCTTGCGGCTAGAGGGCTCGACCAACTCCTTGCCCTTGCCTATGACTTCAACTCTCTGTCTTGGCGCGGAAGGGGGACCACCCTTGGAAGCTCCGGGGATCGCCAACCCGGTGGTCGAACGCCTCTCAACTTCACCGAGGTCGTCAAGCACTAACATTTTCCACCGGAGCTCCCTGCTGAACTCCGCCTCCATGTTCAGAGGGAGGAAAGCCGCCGGTGGAGTCAAGTAGTCGCCCTCGACGTCGATGTCGTGCTGGAACTTCTTGAGGTGAAGCTCCAAAGCTGCGCCTTATAGGTTGGACTTCAAACCGGTATCGATCCGGTCGTCGTCCATCACGCTGTTGAGGGCCTAGGCGAGCTTCTCCCTCTTCTTCAACAGAGCCCACCTGTTGACCAGGAAGTTGCAAAAGACCACATGGGGAGTCACCCCTCCTTCCACACATTGGCGGATTCTGGTAAGGGCAGGGTTGAAGGCGTCCGATAGCACCGAAACTTCGCTCCAAGCTTCAGTGTGGACATTGGGGAGGCCTTCGGGCAGCTCTAGCTTCTCATGCTCCTCTGCTGTGATGACAATCCAATCCTTCTTCCAGTCGTCCCACTTGTCGGAAGGGAACGACCTCAAGTACATGTACGGGCACTTCTTGCGCTTCACAAAATAATAGAAGCCAAGGTACTCGTCACTCTTGCCGGTGGTGTGGATAGTGAAGAAGGTGCGGAAGAGCTCGACGCAGGGGGGAATACCCACCCATATCTCGCAGAAGTGGACGAAGGTGGACACGAGAAGAATGGAGTGAGGACCGAGGTGGTACAACTGCAGACCATAAAAGTCTAGCAGCATCAAGAGAAAAGTGGAGAAGGGTGGGATCAGTCCCACCATGGCGTACGCGGCGAAGTACACAATATCGCCAGCGCGTTCCTTCTTGAACAGGAGCTTGCCGGCGCGGACCAGGCGGTTGAAGGAGTCACTGGACCACCCCATGAGGGTACGGACCTTCTTCAAATCACCGTCGGTCGTAAGACGATTCTTGCGGAGACCAAACTCCATCGTAGCACAGCGGGGCGAGAGATGAAAAGCAACCAAACGTTTGGAGGATTCAAGTGCAAGTTCAAATGAAGGCATAAAGAATCCCCAAACGGTGCGCGCTTTCCTTCTTAAGTAAGACCCCACAACGCTTGGATGGAAATCGCAGAGGAGCCGATGATACAGTTCAAAAATTTCACCCTGCCAATGACAAGGGGGCCCGGGGCCACCCTGACGATCAAGTTGAGGTCCTTACCCCAGGCGAACTGTTGTCATGATGAAAGGCGGGAAACCCAAGGGCAGTGGCCTGACAGGGCGCGCGGAACCGATACGGTTTTTGTATTGGGAACCGGCGACCTTCAATTCCGTGAGATCCGCACGCGCAGATCTCACCTGCTACATCCTGGATATGCCACGCGGCGATGGTTTAAATGTGAACCACCACCTCAACGGCACATCCAAAGACCCTTGAAGACACGGCTCAAAAACCGAAGGATGGACCCACATCCGACAGAATGACTTCATCCAAAAGGTCTCTCCCAAAGGTGGGCCCAGGGGGCCACTGTCGGTACCCTACGTGCCAAATACCACTTAGGACTGCAAAAAGACCAAAGGAACTTCACCTATCTGAGTTGAAGACCTCCGAAGGCCCCACGTGTCATACGAGACCGGACCTACCTCCCTTCTATGGTTAGTACCGGTGCTGCCACGTGTATCCTGCAACCGGAGCTACATCCCACACATGGGAAAGCCCCGTGCTAAATACCTGTGCGGCACCTCCGGACCTAACCCCCGATAGAGGGAAGCTCCAGTACTGACACGTGTACAATAGCACCGGACCTACCTGTTCTAGACGGTAAGCTCCAGAGCTTCCACGCGTCCAACTGCTAGACCTCCAACTTCAACAAGCAGACCGGTGGACCCCAACGGCTCGGACCTTCAAGGGCCAATTAAAACTTCAAGAACCGATTAAGTGTCATTAATACCGTCTTAATTACACACGATCGGAGGGCCCTTAATACCAGTAACGCAACTGTCTAGGCGTGTTACCATACTATTAAGGGTAATTAAGCTCATTAATTGTGTATTAAGCATCAGTAACCGCTAGGGCCACATGTCGGGCTAGGCTAATGATGTAACGACCAGTCCTTGTACTATAAAAGGACTGGTCAAGCGATACACAAAGGAGGACTATCTGGTCGGAGACTCTTCGAGACTCGGCTCTGACACAGGCCCACAAGCTCTCAAACGCTCAATAAAACAACTACACACCCCGTGGAGTAGAGTATTATGCTTAGGCGGCCCGAACCATGTAAATCCCCGCGTCAACTTGCCATCATGTTCTGAATCTTTGCGTGCCCACAACCGAACTACAAACTCCGCGGTCTGCTAAAGGTAGTACCAGGAGAATTGCCGGAACCAAACTCCTACAGGTTGAGTTGTGCTGTTGTTGCTTAAAATCATGGAATCGAGCTGCTTTTGAAATCTATAGCTAAAAGTTCAGTCATACATCAATCGACATTTGCATTTCAAGTTTACACTGGAGTTAGTATGTTGTTTACTCTCTTGAGCTTATTGAAGTGTATTTCACCCGTTGTATACTAAATTGCATTTAATTGTCAACAATGAATTAAATCCATGTTTTGCAGGTCAAACACTGTAATCGAAAATTCAACCGAGGAGCTGACTTGACTATCAGACACTACCCTGTCCACTACCAGCCACTAGAGTTTGGAAAGTCCTTCTCGTGTAGTCGTCCGAGCGCCAGAATCTGAGGCGACAAAATTTGAGACTCCGTTCCAGATCCCTGTGATATGCAAGTGTGGTTAGACATGTTACAAGTAAAAAATTGCATATTTTACTAAATTTGAACATGTTTAACTAGTTTAAGCTATTTTGAATAATTTTGTACCTGGGCTACTGTCGTCAGCACCAGTGGCAGCGGTATCGCTGGCGGCGCCCATTGCAGAAAGAAAGGCGGTTGTCCTGGAAACATAGCCTGCAAAGACAAAGCAAATCATTATACATGTCATTTTGTGAGACCTATGTGTGCCGAATATATTGGCTTTGACAATAAAAGTTTTGAATGCTGCCATAACATCTTTTTAGCAAGGTCCGACTCTAGCTCCGAGCTTCTGCAAGGTCCGACAATAGGTCCGACTTTCTTTGTCTAGGTCCGACATGTTTTTGGGTAGCTCCGGTGAGCTTTGTCTTTAGCTCCAGCATGTCTTTGATAGCTCCGGCATGTCTTTGTTAAGCTTGGATATGTTCTGCTAGGTCTGACTTATGTTGGTTAGCTCCGACACGTTTTTCTAGCTATGACTTTTGGGATGACTAGTTCCGAGTAGTTTTGGTTAGCTCCAGCGCAAGGTCCGACTATCTTTGGTAAGCTCCGACGCTAGGTTGCGCTAGTTTTGATAAGCTCCGGCGTTAGATTGTACTAGCTTTGGTAAGCTCCAGCTCAAGCTCCGTTTAGCTTTTTCTAGGTTCGGAGCTTGATCGCAATGTTCCTGCTTTTATCTTGCAATGTTTTGAACTTGCTTATATTCTTAGAAAGATTGCTTAGTATTCATTTACTATGTTTTTGGTGTGTTTTGGTTGATATGGCTGATATCGTTTCGATATGCTTTGCAACATGCTTATGTCAGGTGCTCACATAAGGTGTTGTGTTCAGAACTGACTTGAGTCAAGTTGCGGACTTGGGATCGTACGGATTGGTTGTTTATTAATGTGCTGGTGTTTCTTGATTTCAAGTCATGGCTGGTGATAGGATCCTTTGGACTAGTCTCAGGGAGGAGATGAGGTTCCAACAACCAAATTCAGGAGGAATTGTGGTTGAGCGGGTCAGGAGGTCGTGCAGGATGATTGAATCAAGGGTTGTGCATATGAAGGTTACTGGACGTCGAAGGAAGGTGTTTGGACATATGCATGCGGTGCATGACATGGCAACATGGTTCCGAAGATGGTTTATGGATGGGAAGATCTGGTTGGAAGGATCGGATCATATCGGTTGATGACTTTTGCTGCGGCGGAGTCAGTTATGCCTCGGTATGGAAAGTATCGAGTTGGTTATGATAGGATTTCGTGTGGGACACGAATTTGAATTGTTTAGGAATGTGGGATACGTTCCTAAGGTGTTTGGAAGTCTTAAGATTACTCTATCTGCGTATAGAAGAGTCCTAAGAATTATGGAAAGTTTCGATTCGTGAACGGAGTAGGATTAGGGTCTTGATTTGATTTGAGTTGGCTTTCGAGCTGGTAATATAAGCAAGGGAGGCCAGAGCTCGTGGTGCACGACTTTGGGGCTGTTCCTCTTGTGTTCTATTGAATAAAATTCGTGTTTTAATGGAACTTTTGTGCCTTGTTCGTCCGACTTGTTTCAGACAAGTTTTTCCTGTCGAGTTTTCTGCACATCACTGCCTTTCTTCGGAGGTTTTATCACAACTCGAGTTTTACAGATACAATTTATGTGATTCTTTTTGGGTTGTCTTCAAAACTTGATTATCTATCATATATAAAAATTTCACGGTCATTGGATTTGTGGTTTCTGATCTACACGAGTTTCTTTGCAGCGTTCCAGAACTATTTTTCTCGGGTAGGACAGATTGACCTTTGTTCGATCTTTCAATCGTAACTTGAGTTTCTCTTGACGGATTTGAGTGATTCTTGTTGTGTCGTCTTCGTGACTTGATTCTATCTGATATCTATCATTTTTGTCATGGTGAAACACATTTAGATTAGCCTCACACACGATTTCTTTAACAGATCATTTTTCTGTTGAAGGGGTTGGGATTTAATTGTTTCCGCTGCGTAAGATTTTTTAATCTACCATTCACCCCCCTCTGGTAGCTTTTCACGTCTCTTCGATCCTACAATTGGTATCAGAGCCACGATGCTCTAATTTTGTGATTTGCACGTGTTTTTGACTAATCGTCATGGAGAAATACTCCGCCAAACCTTTTGTGTTTAGTGGTATTGATTTTTAGGTTTGGAAGGCACGTATGGAAGCCTTCATCCAGGCTCAAGGCTTTGCAATATGGGAGAAGGTATACAAGCCTTATGAAGTGCCATCAAACAATCAAATTACAGCTACAAATCTGAGAGATGTCGACAACAACAACAAGGCTCGAAACTTCATCATACAAGGATTAACTCAAAGCGACTTCGACCGTGTTGCACACCTCCGATCTGCATACGATGTGTGGAAAGCACTTTGCGACTACCATGAAGGATCTAACACTATCAAGGAGTTAAAACAAGATATGTTTAAAAAGGAATACATGCGTTTTGAGATGCAACACGGTGAGTCAATTGATGATCTCTTTGCTCGTTTTAACAAAATTCTCAGCAACTTGCGTAGTGTAAATGTTAATTTTTCAGATGCTGAAAATGCTAGGCAATTACTAAGTGCATTAGACATGTCAATTTGGGAGATGAAAGTCACATCTATTCTTGAATCTACTGTCATGAGTACACTTACATTAGATGTTCTTTATTCTAAATTGAAAACTCATGAAATTGACATAATCTCACGTAAGAATCCCAACAAGTCTCTTGCATTTGTTTCTCAACGTGATATGCCTAGCACCGGTCAATCTTCATCTTTTGTGACACTTGCTTTGTTGTCCTCTCTAACCCTTGAACAGATTGAGGAGTTTCCATAGGAGGAGCTAGTACTTCTCTTTACTAGGTTCTCGAAAGCATTGCAAAATGTGAGAACTAGAAGGAGAGGAAGCTTTGAACCTCAACGATGTTTTGAATGTGGTAAGACAGGACATTTTCATTCAGATTGCCCTAACCTTTCGGGTCCTACTTCCCGAGATAAAAAGCAAACAAGGACGAAGCACTCCTCTATAAACGGTAAGAAGAAAAAGAAGGGTTTTACATGACGTCAATTGGTGAGCAGTTTTACCTCCGCACTCTAGGATCTTGGCTCAAGCGATGTGGACATTGGAAGTGACGAAGATGAAGATAATCTGGCAAACTTGTGCTTCATGGCGGGCAAGTTAAGATCAAGTATGGAGGAGTATGAACACAATAACGATAATGAAGAGGTTACACGCTTGAGGAAGGAAACCATTTGAATTGTGGATTCAGGTTGCTCACGCCACATGACCGGTAACAAAGAATGGTTCTCCTCCCCCTCTTTTGTGTCACGTGTAGAGAATGTTACTTTTGTCGATAATTCTTCAACTCCTATAATTGCCAAGGGTTCGGTTAGAGTAAATAATCACTACATTTTTAAGGATGTGGCACTTGTTAAAAATTTGAAATGCAACTTGCTTTCTGTTTCACAACTGCTAGATGAAAATCTAGAAATTATTTTCACTAAAAATTGCTGCAAAGTTGTAAATTCAAATAGTGAGCTTATTTTTAACATGTCTCGGATTGGAAGAGTTTTTAAAGCTGATTTTGATATGTCTTCCTCAGAGCATAGGTGTCTAGTTGCTAGTGATTCAAAGGACTTATATTTTTGGCATCGTAGACTTGGTCACGTAGGATTTGATTATCTAACGCGTGTTAGTGCTCTTGATCGCATACGTGGGCTGCCTAAGCTTAAAGCGAACAAAGAAATTTGTGCTCTTCTTGTAGACATGCTAAGATGGTTGCAGGTTCACATACTCCTCTCACAATGATCATGACAACTGAACCGGGTCAACTTTTGCACCTTGACACCGTTGGACCTTCACACGTTCAATCCTTCAGAGGTAAATGGTATGTTCTTGTGATTGTTGATGATTATTCTATATACTCTTGGGTTTACTTTATGGCATCTAAGAATGAAACTTTTAGTCACTTTAGAACTTTATTTCTTAGATTATCAATTGATCACCCAGGATCTTTAAAAGCAATTAGAAGTGATAACGGAACCGAATTTAAAAATCAATCTTTTGATCACTTTTGTGCTGAAAATGGAATAGATCATAAATTTTCTTCACCATATGTACCTCAACAAAACGGTGTTGTAGAAAGAAAGACTAGAACCTTAGTTGAGATGGCTAGGACTATGCTTGATGAATATCAAACTCCTAGGAAATTTTGGGCTGATGCGATTGCAATTGCTTGTTATGTCTCAAATCGTGTTTTCTTGCGCGCTAAGCTATATAAAACACCATATGAGCTCCGGTTTGGACATAGGCCTAGTGTTACACACTTTGGGTCTTTGGTTGCAAATTCTTTGTTAAGAAACATGGTAATCTTGATAAATTTGAACCTAGATCTGTTGATGGCATGTTTCTTGGTTATCCATCTCATACTAGAGGCTACCGTGTGCTTTTACTTGACACTAACAAAATTGTGGAGACTTGTGATGTGTCTTTTGATGAAGCTAGCCCAGGTACTAGCTCAAACATTGCAGGTCCAGATCCATATCCGCAAGGGGAGAATATTTTCGTTGAAGATGAGGAAGAGGTGGAGCTGCTGCTCGAAAATTCAGCAGCTAATGACATTGTTCCAGCTCCTGATTTTGATTTACAGCTAGCACCGACGACCACCATTGCTGGTCCTGATCCTCCTCAAGTCACAAGCTCATCGACTTGTGATGAACATGAAGAAAAAGAAGCTTGTGAAGTGTCCACCCCCCTCCGGGTTCTCAAAAGTCATCCTTCATAACAAATTATTGGAAGCTTGCATGAACGAGTCACACAGTCCAGGTTTTGAGATCCAAACTCTCATGCTCATTCTGCTTTTGTTGCTTCTTTTGAACCCAAAGATATATCACACGCACTGACTATGAATCTTGGATTATTGTCGTGCAAGAAGAGTTAGAAAATTTTGAAAGAAATAATGTTTGGAAACTTGTACCTCCACCTCAAGGTCACACTTTAGTTGGAACTAAATGGGTGTTTAAAAATAAACAAAGTGAGGATGGGGTTCTGGTTAGGAATAAGGCTAGGTTGGTTTCTCATGGTTTCACTCAAGTTGAAGTTCTAGATTTTGGTGAAACTTTTGCTCCTGTTGCTAGATTAGAAGCCATAAGAATCTTGTTAGCTTTTGTTGCATCTAAAGGTTTTAAGCTATATCAAATAGATGTTAAAAGTGCTTTTCTTAATGGCTGCATAGATGAGGAGGTTTATGTCAAACAACCACAGGGTTTTGAAAATTCATATTTTCCTAATCATGTTTACAAACTATCCAAAGCCTTGTACGGTCTCAAACAAGCCCCTAGATCATGGTATGATAGGTTAAAAATATTCTTACTTGAAAAGGGGTTTACCATGGGCAAGGTTGATAAAACTCTTTTTGTGCTTAAGCATGACAATGACTCATTATTCGTTCAAGTGTATGTGGATGATATTATCTTTGGTTGTGCATCTCATGATCTTGTGTCCAAGTTTTCAACTATGATGAGTTCAAAATTTGAGATGAGTATGATGGGAGAACTCACGTACTTTTGGGGGCTACAAATCAAGCAAACAAAGGAGGGTACCTTTGTGCATCAAAAGAAGTATACAAAAGACCTCCTAAGGCGCTTCAACATGGAAAAAAGCAAGCCTCTTCGGATACCAATGGGAACAACAACAACACTTGAACTTGATGAAGATGGTGAACCCGTAGATCAAAAAGAATATAGAAGCATGATCGGATCACTTTTGTACTTCACAGCATCAAGACCGGACATACAATTCAGCGTATGTCTTTGGGCACGGTTTCAAGCTTCCCCACGTGCTTCACATCGTCAAGTCGTCAAAAGGATTCTCAGGTACTTACATGGAACTCAAGAATTTGATATTTTTCTTCCTTCTTCCTCAACCGTTACTTTGAAAGCTTTTTCCGATGCAAATTTTGGAGGTTGTAGGATTGATAGGAAAAGTACTTCCGGTGCTTGTCATTTTGTTGGTAATTCACTTGTTGCATGGTCCTCTAGAAAACAAAACTCAGTTGCAAAATCCAAAGCCGAATCTGAATATGTAGCTGCTGCTAGTGCTTGTTCACAAGTTCTTTGAATTGTTCAAACACTTAAGAATTGTGGGGTTGATCTAGATAGTGTTCCACTGTTTTGTGATAACACTAGTGTCATTTGCATTTCTAAAACCCCGTGCAACATTCTAGAACTAAGCACATTGACATTAGGTATCACTTTCTCCGTGATAATGTTGAAAAAGGAAACATTCTGCTTCCCCATGTAGATACCGAACAACAATTGGCTGACATTTTTACAAAACCTTTGGATTTCACTCGTTTTTGTTACATTCGTAGTGAAATAGGGGTTATGCATCCCCATGGCTTACATTGAGGGGAAGTTTTCAAACTTGAGAAGTCTATGTGTGAATCTGAATTAAAATAATATGAGCATAGTATTGCATATATATATGACTTTGCGATTCCTTTTACATGCTAAAAGTTCTTACTACATTACTCGTGTAAAACATTTTGTAGTTTTTGCCATGTCTAGTAATTGGAATAATTACTTACACTAAATCTGGTCATGGTTGAACTTTCTTGCTGTTTTGAACTTGTTGCATGCTCACAATTGTTTTTAATCATAAAGAATTAATCAAGTAATCAACTCACATGTTGAGTTTTTGTGAACAAATATAAGTTGAGAAAAGATCAAGAGAATATGCATGTATCGCACTTCTTCTTTTGAGATAGCTTATCATTGCACTTAGATATGAACTTGGAAGAAGTTGTGTATGACTAAAACCATGTCCTTAAGCCTCTGATTTTCAAATGACATAGGCTTGGCTTGGTTGGTTAGAATAAGGCAGATGCGCATATAATCTCTTGCAAATATCATATGATCTAAATCTGTGCTTTGAAAAATAAAAAAATGCAGCAACAAGTGTCATGCCTTCAGGTATTGAAATAGTTAAGTTTGTGAGATCATGACTTGCTTAAATTGAAAATTACATTTGCTCTCTAGCATGGCTTACACTACTTTATGTATCTCATTGTTGTGATAGTGTAAGTTACTTGATAGTATGACTTGGATGAGCTTTGTTTTATATGTATATGTTATAATATGCTCATAACAATTAAAATTTCTCTTTTGAACCTTGCTGAATACATTGTCAAAGGGGGAGAGATAATATTGTGAATTATGCAAGGGGGGGATATGTATAGGGGGAGAGAGAAATTTATTTCTATCTCATTTGATTTTCAAAAAAAGGGGAAAATTGTTCTCAAAACTTTTCATGCCAATGTTCGGATTTTAAATGGTGTTGCCAATGCATTCATCAAGGGGGAGATTGTGAGACCTATGTGTGCCGAATACATTGGCTTTGACAATAAAAGTTTTGAATGTTGCCATAACATCTTTTTAGCAAGGTCCGACTCTAGCTCCGAGCTTCTGCAAGGTCTGACAATAGGTCCGACTTTCTTTGTCTAGGACCGACATGTTTTTGGGTAGCTCCAATGAGCTTTGACTTTAGCTTTGGCATGTCTTTGATAGCTCCGGCATGTCTTTGTTAAGCTCCGATATGTTCTGGTAGGTCTAACTTATGTTGGTTAGCTCCGACATGTTTTTCTAGCTCCGACTTTTTGGATGACTAGTTCCGACTAGTTTTGGTTAGCTCCGGCGCTAGGTCCGACTAACTTTGGTAAGCTCCAGCACTAGGTTGCGCTAGTTTTCATAAGCTCCGGCGCTAGGTTGTACTAGCTTTGGTAAGCTCCGGCTCAAGCTCCGGTTAGCTTTTTCTAGGTTCGGAGCTTGATTGCAATATTCCTGCTTTTATCTTGCAATGTTTTGAACTTGCTTATATTTTTAGAAAGATTGCTTAATATTCATTTTCTATGTTTTTGGTGCGTTTTGGTTGATATGGCTGATATCATTTTGATATGCTTTGCAACATGCTTATGTGAGGTGCTCACGTAAGGTGTTGTGTTCGGAACTGACTTGAGTCAAGTCGCGGACTTGGGCTCGTACGGATTGGTTGTTTATTCATGTGCAGGTGTTGCTTGAGTTCAAGTCATGGCTGGTGACAGGATCCTTTGGACTAGTCTCAGAGAGGAGATCAGGTTCCAAGAACCAAATTCAGGAGGAATTGTGGTTGAGCGGGTCAGGAGGTCGCGTAGGATGATTGAATCAAGGGCAGTGCATATGAAGGTTACTGGACGTCGAAGGAAGGTTTTTGCACGTATGCATGCGGTGCATGACGTGGCAACATAGTTTCGAAGATGGTTTATGGATGGGAAGATCTGGTTGGAAGGATCGGATCATATCGGTTGATGACTTTGGCTGCGGCGGAGTCGGTTATGGCTCGGTATGAAAAGCATCGAGTTGGTTATGATAGGATTTCATGTGGGACACGAATTTGAGTTATTTTAGGAATGTGGGATACGTTCCTAAGGTGTTTGGAAGTCTTAAGATTGCTTCTATCTGCGTATAGAAGAGTCCTAAGCAGTTTTGGAAAGTTTCAATCCATGAACGGAGTAGGATTAGGGTTCTGATTTGACTTGAGCTGGCTTTCGAGCTGGTTATATAATCAAGGGAGGCCAGAGCTCATGGTGCACGACTTTGGGGCTGTTCCTCTTGTGTTCTATTGAATAAAATTCGTGGTTGAAAGGAACTTTTGTGCCTTGTTCGTCCGACTTGTTCCAGACAAGTTTTTCTCGTCGAGTTTTCTGCACAGCACTACCTTTCTTCGGTGGTTTTATCATAACTTGAGTTTTACAGATCCAATTGACGTGATTCTTTTTGGATTGTCTTCACAACTTGATATCTATCATATGTAAAAATTTCACGGTCATTGGATTTGTGGTTTCTGATCTACACGAGTTTCTTTGCAGCGTTCCAGAACTGTTTTTCTCGGGTAGGACAGATTGACCTTTGTTCGATCTTTCAATCGTAACTTGAGTTTCTCTCGACAGATTTGAGTGATTCTTGCTGTGTCGTCTTCGTGACTTGATTCTCTCTGATGCCTATCATTTTTGTCACGGTTAAACACGTTTAGATTAGTCTCACACATGATTTTTTTAACAGATCATTTTTCTGCCGAAGGGGTTGAGATTTAATTGTTTCTGCCGCGTAAGATTTTTTAATATACCATTCACCCCCCTCTGGTAGCTTTTCATGTCTCTTTGATCCTAAACATTTATATATTAAAAATGTTAAGTACAACATCTAGAATGTACATGAACAGCAGCTTGCATCTGTAGCATCAACGAGTGTTGATACTCGTCCCTAGCCCTCTGCGCCTCGTCCCAAGCCCTGATCTTCGCTGCCCGCGCCTCGTCCGCAGCCCTGAGCACTTCTTGAGTCCTCTTGAGCTCCTCTCAAAGACTCTGGATCTCCATGCTCGTACAGCTGCTGTTGGACCCGCCCTGACGCAATGAAGAGGCCCTCGAGGAAGCTCGTGTCTGCCTCGAGTCGACCACTCCATGGAAGATGGATAACCTATTTAACACTACAACCCCCACCCCCCCTATCTGGTGCAGTTCTTCAAGTAAAAAAGGGGACGACTATACAGTTATAGCCGTCATACGTATGTTGTGAGTCATACATCGTTGCCACTGTTGTCATTCACCTTCGCTGTGCTGACGCTCATCCTGTCCTCCTTTGAGGCCACCTTCCAGAAGGTGATCAGGTCGCGGGCGCTGTGGTGGGTGCTGCGGATGCAGCTGTACACGAAACTCACGGCCTCGGCGGTGGGCGTGGTGGGGATGTTCGCGTCAGGGGAGTGGCGGATGATCCCAGGGGAGATGGCGTCGTTCAAGAAAGGGAGGGCGAGGTACGTGCTGATGCTGGTGAGCACGGCGTTGTCTCAGCACAGAGACAGGAGCTGAGCTTGTCCTAATGTCATCCACCACGACCCGTGCACTGTGCTCAATTAACAGTCGCGCCGTGTAGTCCCAGATCCCGCTCGCACCACTGGTGATCGTTTGACGCTGCCTTCTACTGCTTCTTCTGCTCCTCGTGTAGAGGGAGGAGCGTGGCTCGTGGGGAGGAACGGTGATGTGGGGCTGGACGGAGGGCAACACATGGTGGTGGGAGAAGCGCGCGATCGCGAGGCGAGACGGTGATGTGGGGTTGGGTGGAAGGCGGCATAGGCACAGGGGCGGTGAGAGGAGTGTGGCTCGCGGGGTGGTGCTGGGCGGAGGAGCAGAGAAGGGGTTTAGCATGTCACAACGCGGAGAAAGGGCAACATGGCGAGAGGAGGCGACCATAGCAAGGAGGGAGGCGGCTCGACGAGGAGGGAGGGGACGCGTCGGGGCGCGCTGGGTGGACGAAGATGTGCAAAGGTGGGAAGGAAGAAGAAAGCGAACCCGTAGGTGGAATCGGGTGCGTCCACAGCGCCCCTTTGTTTGGGCCACGAGAGGGAGGATGGCGAAAATGAGCTTTTCGTTTGGGCATCTGTTGGAGCAGGTTTGGGTTGTCTTTCAACACTCAAAATAAGGACAGCCTACTATTTGGGGAAGCTGTTGGAGATAGCCTTACACGCCCAATTCACAGCCAAGTCACCACCACCGTTGCACAAGTCACCTAAATCACACTTCGCTGTGGGCACTGCTATGTCAAGGACGATGGATGTCGAGGACCTCCTTGTCCATGTCAAGACCGGGGCAGAGTCCGAGCTTGCCGTCGTGGCGCGTGTGGTCACCGCGCTCGCAGACGAGGGCATGCTTAAAGAGGCAGACGACAAGGACGAATTGCTGGCGCGGCTCGCTGGATTGGGGAGCACCGAGGTCAGTGTGAACATCATGGCAGTGCTGCACAAGGGGGGGCGGCGACAGTGAGAGGCGGTAGCGAGAGGCGGCGTAGAGGCACCCACTGTGGGGAGGGAGACGCTGGGAAGGGTGTGCTGGGGAGGAGGAGGAGGCGCAAGGGGAGGCGGCGGTGGCGACAGGCGGCGCAGGGGCACCCTCAGTGGGGAGGGGACGCCAAGAAGGGGGTGCTGAGGAGGAGGAGGAGGCGGAAGGGGAGGGGCGGTGCAAGGGGAGGCGGCAGCGGCAAGAGGCGATGCAAGGGAGGGGGCGGCGGCGGCGAGAGGTAGTGCGAGGGAGGGGAGGGGGCGGCGACGAGAGGCAGTGCAGGGGAGGGCACCACTGGGGAGGGGCGACGGGATGGAGCTACATGGGGAGGGGGCGACGGGGAGAGGCAGCCACGTACCTAGAAGGCGGAGAACGGCGGTGGAAATGACCTTCATTGGCGGTGGCGGCTGTCAACGGTGGCGCAACGGCGGTGTAGGCGGGAGGCGGAGAGACAGGCGGGAAATAGGTTGGCGGGGCGCGGGGTATACCTAAAAATTTGTTATCGACGACAGTGTAGGTTAACCGTCATCGATAAGCAACTATGGACGATGGTGTAATAGGGCCATCATCGATTACGGCTTGGGTGGGCCCGGTTTCTGCCCATATTGAAAATGGGCCCTAATTGATGACGATACTAGGTCAACCATCATCAATTACAGGCTATTTGACGATTGTTAGATTTAGCCGCCGTCAATTACTTAAA
Source organism: Tuctoria greenei (assembly GCA_036927565.1). Taxonomy (NCBI): domain Eukaryota; kingdom Viridiplantae; phylum Streptophyta; class Magnoliopsida; order Poales; family Poaceae; genus Tuctoria; species Tuctoria greenei. The sequence goes on along the minus strand of JAYESD010000003.1, from coordinate 82,206,971 downwards.
AGACGACAGCCCCATTGTCTATTATTCTAGCCTTTGTCTATTGTCGCGATTCCTGTAGTGAAGCTCAAGGTCTGCAAGCCTTCCGGCAAGGTCGAGGAGGCGTATGGGTCCTGCTCACCGTGGAAAATGTACCGGCAAGCATAAACAGATTAGCAGTCCACTTCCGTAATCAGCAGTTCACCTCCAATATCTGTCAAACATAAACAGATTAGCATAATCAAATAACAAAATGGTTAATAAAACAAAACATGTACAACATTGAATGACTGGCGTACGGAATCGAAGCCCATGAAGCGCGGTTCAGAAAAACAGAAAAAGGACATGCTTAAAGCTGTCGGGTAGGAAAAAATGGCCGACAGCTTTAACAAGTTAAAAGTGTTGGTCTCTTGCAAGCCGACAATTATATATATATACATATATATATATATATATATATATATATATATATATATTAAAAGCGTCAGGTGTTGGGGCCGACGACTAACTAACGGTCATACTGGTTGGAAACGTCGGGACCAACGGCCATACGAGTTAAAGAGGTCGGCACATCAGGTAAAGCCGTCGGTTCACCGATGTTTATACGCTATGACCGTCAGCTATAGTAGTTAACTGACGGCTATAGCCCCGACACTATTTTATTCCTTTCCTATAGTGTGTGTATACCCCTCAAAATTCACTAGATGCAAAGAGTCTGACATAGGTGCAATGATCTCTACTCGTGTGTGTGTCTATGACAGCTAATTAATAAAACTTTACTTCTATAAAACTATTTGTATTTGGCAAGTGTATCTATTATTGTTTTCTCGGAGCCAACCTTCATAATTTCTAAACAAATTATTTTAGACTCACTACAAGAAATTCGACCATTTATGTCAATCTTCATAATTTCACCTCAGATTTTTACAGATATTGCTGGTCTATCATTAAAGTCGATGTCATGGTGGCTTTTGGGAGTATGTATAATCAGCACCTTGGATCGCTGGCTCAGCTGATAGGAGACACTAAACACTCCTTAATCCCGAAAGCGAACCCCGATCAAAATGAAGAGCGGTGCCGGCGGGATGGACCGATGCCCAATATACACACACATGAAGATGAAGGCGACAAAAGAAGGCAAGATCCATGTAAGTTTGTCGCTAATCCGACCTTAATCATGTTTATTAGGTGCATAATAGGTGATTAGGATGATGATTATGTTTAACCCGAAAGAGATTAAGATCTAACAATGGTACCAGAGCAAAGCTGAATCATCTTTATGCCTTAATCATCTCGGATTAGTGTTTAAGATTAGAGAAAGTTCAATGACCCGAAATGCAAACCCTAGCCGCCCCTCCCCCCTTTCCCCCCCAAAATGCAATCCTCAGATCCGAAATAAAAGACTCAAGAATTAATGTAGAAGGATCGAGGAACTTACGGATCGGGAGAGGACCGATAACACATCACCAGTGTGGCTGCGCGCCGCCCCTCACAAATGGCACCGCCCTCTCATGAACCGTGCATCACGCGCGTACCATCCGGCGCCACCGCCAAATGTCGCATCCGCGCCCTCGTTCCGCGCCCTCATGTGCACGTGCGCTGCGCACCTTGCCGCCGCTCGCCTCATCCTCGGTTTCGCTGCTGGCCACGTGCACCTTAGCGCTGCGCCGTGTTGCATCGCGAGCGCCGCTTGAACAGCCACGCCGAACGCCGCCGAGCACCGCGCCGCACGCACTGAAGTGTCGCACTGCTGTGGGAACAGGGGCGATGGGCCGCCGACGCAGCGTCATCGACTCCGCCGCCGCACTCCATGTGAGGTGCGGAAATATTAGAGACAACTGAGGAAACTGGACTAGGGTTTTGACCAGCCACCAATTTTTGTTCCACCATGGATGCTTTTGGCCGTCGATCAAGATCTACAGTCAGAATTAGGCGGCATTTTCTTATGGGCTAAAGGGATTTGTCAGGGGTAGGACGGGGACTCATGGGCCTTTTTTGACAAGGGCTTCGGCCAAGGTTGTTTTGAGCCAACAGAATTTTTTATTTAATTTTTCTGCTGGATTGGGCTATCTTGTTGATGGGCTGACCGTGGGTTATTTATGAGCCTGTCACTAATTTTTGCATTTTTCTATTTAATTTAATGGGAATCATGTCAATTATATAATTATATAGTCATATCATTCTTAAGTTTACTGTTATTGAATTATGATTTATTGAACCTTTTTCGGCCATGGGTCTTGGCCCAAAAGACTTCAACCCGGCTGAAATGATTTATTGTTTGAACTAATGGGTTGTGCTGAATTTAGAATTTTACTGTGGATTGGGGCCCACAAATGATAGAACCTTCTGTGTTTATTTTATCAGTACATATTTATATATTACTTTAATTACAATTTAATTTTTGTGCTGTTTTAAATAGAGAAATTTGATTATATAGATTATTTTGTTTGGATTATATAATATGTTTATAATGTTTTATCATTTTAAGCATGATCACTAAGGTAATTTACTTAATTTTTATAAGAGGTTCTTAATCTTAGAATGTTGACTTTGAAATTATTTCATACCAACGTCAATTTAGTTTCGAGTCATTTTCATTTAATGATTATGTTTAATTATGTTTCACAATTTTGTGTTATTTTTTGTCCAACGGTGACATAACACAAAATTTGTCCAGAATTTTGACTCTGGAATTATTTTGACCAATGTTAATTTAATTTCACGAGTCATATTATAGTTAGTACTCATATTCCATTATGTCTTACCCCGTTGTGATTTAGCGTGAAATGGAATGTTTTGAGCATTTATTGACTCTAAAATTAAATCGGATAGATTTAATTGAGTCATAATATATATAATAATGTTTTATTATTTTTGACATTTTATTCCCAATGGTAATATGTTATAGAATTGCTGATTTATTTACTGTCGTAAATTTATTTTCATGCAATCCATTAATGTCTTTGTGATGACAACCACTATAATATTGTTTCGATATGAAAATATCAATGAGCAGTGATTTCTCTCTTTGAATGAATTGCATTAAGATTTACTTGGAAACTAATGAATCTTTTATATGTCCAAGTAATGATGTTGTTTTAAGTGATATATAAGGCTAAGTTAAGAAAAATAGAGGTGCTCCAGTCTTGTTGTCCCTCACATAATGAACGTCTCAATGTCTTCAGACATTATCGATTTAATGTCATAAAGAAAATATTGTCATAAAACTTCTTATGACAATTAAGGTGTCTTTCTAAAGATATGAAAGTACTAATGCTCATAATATTTTGATAAATCTTATGAGAAATATTGAGATGGTGTGAATGTGGGGGAACAAATTATGAATAAAGTGTTTTGCTTATTCAAAACTTTATGTTTTGGATTAAGTAGAATATTACTAATGAAATGATGTTGGAGTATCTTCCAAATATGAGTAATCAGAATGTCAACTATAATTCTCTCAAAATATGATAGTACTTTCTGAAATGACTCTTGAAGTTATTCAGGATGAACGGAGAATTATGAAAGGAATTAAGGATCAAGACATGAATGGTAATCCTTTCAAGATAAATATAAAATGTCTTGTTCTGTATTATTACAAGCCTCATATAATGTGTTTTAAGAACCAATTGACCTGTATTATGACCTGTGCAATTCTAGCACTACAAGTTTTTGTTGCGTACATGTCGACTATATGAAACTTCTGCAATAAGAAAATAATGATGAAGCTTACATCTAGATAAATCGTGTTTTATTGATTTTCTTGAAAAATTTTAGTGGGTTGAATCAAATGAAAATGTTCATTCCATGCATACGACCCAAACCATGAGGTGAGGAGGAAGAACAAATTAAAACTGGAAAATGGAAACACAGGAATGTCAAAGCTGAGGGAACTCATGCTAAAGTACATTCCACATTTCCATTCGATAATTATGGTACCCATTTTAAGTACGAATAATGTTGGTGTTATGCTTAGGATATAAGGATTATGCATTTTGTCTCGTCTTCAAACGAGAAATCTTTACGTATTATCTCTTAATGACTCCATTTTGCATGTGAATAATTTATATAATGTTAATGATAATAGTAAAAAATGTTATGTTGAGAAGTAATGGAAAAGTGCGACTAATTCTTTGAAATTGTGGCACTATCGTTTATGCCACATTTCGAGGGGGAGAATCGTACGTCTAATTAAAAAAATACATTTTTCCATTAGCTTTCTCAAATACCAATAAGTGCATTGATTGCATTAAAGAGAAATACATAACGGTATAGGAAAAAATAAGAGCCATTTACGCGGACCTTTTAACGTTAAATCCGTGCATTATTTTGACTCATTCTTAATATTTACGGATAATTTCCTCCGATATGGCTATATTTATCCTATACGCGATCGTTGTGTCACGGGGGAGCATGTCTGGTGAACTTTAATAAGACGGATATCTAAGCATCACAACCACTTCTTATGGTGGAAAATGTGCTTAGTAATGCAAGTTTACTAGTGTTAAAGTCAAATGATATGTAATAAATCTTGCCATATATGATGTGTATAAGAAAGAAATGAGGCTGATTTATTTATGTATTTTTTATTGTGTATTAAAAGGAAAAGTGTTCAATCCACAAATTAAAATAATTATGTTTCTAAATGTTATACTCGCAAGAGGAATGAAATAATGATGTCACATATGTCTGAAAAATTAATTCTTTGCAAGAAGCATGTCTCTGTTTTTTGTTCTCTGTGACGCTCAAACGATGGCTCATCATGTTTTAGAGCTACTACAGATTCTTGCAAAGGTACATCAATGTTTATATGACCAAATTGAAAGATTTTGTCATAGAATGATAATAAAGAAAGACATGTGGCATGTCATTTGAAGATGATCATGTCTTGAAGCAAGCTTCAAAATAATAATGACTAAAGTTCAATAAAGTTATCCGAACCATTGATCTTACAAATAATATTGTGAATAACTGCAATGATGTTAATAATCAAGGCAGTAATTCACATTTATAGTCCTATATGTGGTTGATGTCATTTAAAGTATCACAACGAAAAACTCATATGTCTTTGATATTGAGATTATGAAGTTGAGTCTGTTTCCACATTATGACTATTTATAATCATACTTTGGAGAGTGCTAAAGAAATTCAGTATGCTCAAGTGCTCTCCTACGCCTGCTGTTATGGTCAGAGAAAATGAGTTTTGAACATTAAAATGTTTGTGGAACAAAAATGAATCTGATCAGATAAAGTCGGTTCCTTATGCTTCAGCTGTCAGAAGCATGTAGACGTCTCTAACATGAATTATGTAATGGGTATGTGAGGCAGATTTCAAATAAATCTAGAACTGAACCACTGGAAGGCTGCAAATAAAGTCTTATGTTATAAATAAGATGTTAAAGATATCATGCTAACGCTTTAAATATCGATAACCATAAAGTAATTGGTTATTTAATATTGATGTTATTGGATATGTGAATAGCAAGTAATCCACGATAATGTTGTCTATTCAAATTCACCCAGTGGAAAAGACTTCAAATGAACGATGAATTGCATACAATGTAAATCATAATTGTGATCGATCATTAAGTGTAAATATTTTATCTACGACGGGCTTATTTAATAGCATGATATAAAGCCAATGAGCAGGTTGTATGACTAAAATTTTCATTCCCAAGCACAAACTGGATGACAACATTCCACTTGTGTTATATTGCAATAATGAACACACAATTTTCTATGCGAGTAACAACAAGTCAAATGCTACTGCCAAGCATGTTGACATAAAGTAGGAATGTTGTGAAAGATAGAATCCTGAATCAAACATCAATGATGAGCATATAGTACGATTTATATGCTATGATCCAACGATAAAGGCTCACCACCCAATACGAATTATGTCGTGGCATGGGATTAATGGAAGCCTTGTGATTCTGGAGAGTAGGGACTATCAAAGGAGCCACTCCGGTAAAGAAAAATATTTTCCTTTTGAAATTGGTTGATGTATCATAAGTGTCGAAGTTTAATTGTTAATTGTAGACTATTGTAATGCTTCACTTTGTGCATTATACTTATTGAGAATGGATAAATAAGGTTGAACTAGACAATTAAGGGGGATATTGTTGGTATTAATCTCGGTCCAACCTGAGAAAAAGGAGGAAAAAGTCAAATAAAGAAAGAAATAAAGAAAAAGGAAAAAGGAGACCGGTAACCCACGTTACCGAGTCATCCCTAAGGAACCACCTCGATCGGAGCGCTCCAACCAACTTGGCCTGGTCCCCCTACCGCACGCTCTATAAAAAACGGGATTAGTGAGTAATGATAAATAGGAGACACTAAAGAAGGCAAGATCCATGTAAGTTTATCGCTAATCCGACCTTAATCATGTTTATTAGGTGCATAATAGGTGATTAGGATGATGATTATGTTTAACCCGAAAGGGATTAAGATCTAACAACGTTGTTCCTTCCCGGTTCAATATCTAGGCCTACCAATTAGCCTTGGCGGGTTGAAATTGGTGGACTTACAGTATGTCTTGGACAAGGTCAAAAACAAGCTCCCAGGCTAGCAAGGGCACATGCTTGACACTTGCTGGGCGGCGTGAATTGGTGCGCTCCATCCTCAACTCTCTACCTACATACATCCTCTCTGCTCTAAAGGTTCCCAAGAAATTTATTAAGGAAATTGACAAGGCTCAATGGCGTTTTATCTGGGCTAGGGACAACAAGATAAATGGAGCAAGTCGTAAGGTGAGCTGGAGTCGGGTCTGCAGATCTCTGACCAAGGAGGACTGGGCATTATCGATCTCGATCATTTCAGTAGAGCACTGCAGCTATGGTGGTTGTGGAATCAGTGGATGCACCTAAACAGGCCTTGGTCATCTCTGGAGATTCCGGTAGACAACATCGATCATTCGCTTTTTGCAGTTGCAACATCTGTGGAAGTATGCTCTGGCACCCAGGCCCTTTTCTGGTCCTCCAGCTGGATTGATGGCACTTCTCCAGCCATTCTATCCCCTAATCTCTTCAAGTGTTCATGAAGGAAAAACAGAACTGTTGTGACCTCCCTGCACAATCAGACCTAGATACTCGATCTCCCAAACACCCTCACTGATGATCTGCTAGTTGACCTTATCTGCTTATGGCACAAAATTCAATTGCTTAATCTTGCACTGGCGCAGGATCATATCCTCTGGACAGCAACAACCAACAAACAATATTCATCAAAATCTGCATACCAATTATAGTTTCAAGGCAGCCAATTTTCATGGTTCCAGAGAGGGATTTGGAAGGTTTGGGCGCCACCCAAGTGCAAACTCTTCACTTGGCTAATGCTCCAAGATCGAGTTTGGACTGCTGCCCATCTCCAGGGCCGTGGTTGGCCAAATGGGTACTTCTGTTCCCTCTATCACCGCAATCTAGAAACAGCGGATCATCTCTTTAGGGATTGTATTGTTGCACTTGAAATCTGGACAAAGGTTGCAGAGTGCACACGCTGCCCCCCCTTGCATTCGAAGCACTGGCTGACCAGCACTGACTTGCAGGGGTGGTTCCAGGATATTACTGCTGTCGGTACCCTGCGTACCGGGTACCCCACGATACCGCAAGAAAAGCAACGGAGTTCCACCTGTCTGAGTTGAAGACCTCCGAAGGCTCCACGTGTCCCGCAGCACTGAATCCGCCTCCCTCATTAGGGTAGCTCCGGCGCTGCCATGTGTAAACCAAGGCCGGACCTAACTCCCTGTATAGGGAAGCTCCGGTCATCCCACGTGTCCAGTGACCCGGACCTAACCCCTAGTAGAGGGAAGCTCCATTGTTGCCACATGTATAGCAGCTCCGGACCTGCCTCCCCACAAAGGGAAGCTCTGGAGCTGCCACATGTCGAGCCTCCAAACCTAAGCCTGCAACGGGAAGACTGCCAGATCTCCAACGGTGCGGAAATTCAAGGTACAATTAAAGCTACTGTTACAAGACCTGATGACATGTCATTAATGCCATATTAATGACACACGATCAGAGGACCTTTAGTACCGGTAACGCCTCTATTCAGGCGCTTTATCACACTGTTAAATGTACTTAATACATACAAATTGTGTATTAGGTAATTAAGGACCACCGGGCCACATGTCGGGCCAGGCTGACAATGTAATGGTCAGTCCTTGGATTATAAAATGGATGTTCCACATGGTACAAAGGACAAGTCCAATCAAGCGCTCACACACACAATTCATACATACAACAACCACCCGTGGAGTAGGGTATTACGCAAAGGCGGCCCGAACCACGTAAAAGTCCCTCATGTCACTGTCTCGTTCATAATCTCATGCGCGCCCCAACCAATTACGAACCTCTGCGGACTACGATCTAGTAGTATCGAGAGAAGTGTCGATCGCACACTTCGACAACTGCCTTTCCCAGCCATCTTCCCAGCAAGAGTCTATCTACACTGATGATTCTAGTGTGCTGGTCGATCTGGATAGAGTGAAATAATATAGTCTTCGAGGCTGAGGAGTACAATGTTGATCAAATTCTACGCAAGATCCAAGATGAAGCTCGGAATTGGATCAGAGCAGGGGCAAAACAGCTCACTTTTTTGCCCACCTTTGATTGATCTGATAGACACTGCGATTGATCGTTTTTCTACCCTGTTGTAACTTGTGTAACAAAACAACTTTGTAAACCTTTCTTTCTTGCTTAAATGAAATATACCATATTGGTTTAAAAAAAAATGTCGAAGTGTAGCAATGAACCATTCCTCGGAACTGCATAGTCGCGGCCTGTGGAGGTTCTTTTCTAGGAGGGGCTAGTCTCTAAAGAGCTCGCACTTATGTGGGAGACGGTGAACACAATAGTTTTACGTGGTTTGGGCCGCCAAAGCGTAACACCCTACGTTCAAGGGAGTGAGTTGTATTGCTTGAGTGTGGTGTGAGCTTGAGGAAACTTGTGTGGAGATCTCAGAGAGCATCTGGGTGTTTTTTTTGGAGCTGTATAATGTCGGTGGTGCCCGATCCTTTTATAGTCAAGGCCGGCACCTTACAAGTGAGGCCCTGGGCCCGACAGGTGGCCCCGAGGCGATCTTATACCTATACAAGCTCTAGGGTTTTATTTTGTAAAACCCCTAAATAGCCATAGTGTTTGCTTCAACTAATAGAATTAAATTAAAGAGGAAAGCAAATTGAAAATGTTTTAAAAAATGAGAATGATTAAAATAAAAAAGGAGGTTTCAAAAACTTTTTGAATCAAAATTCATGTTCAATTGGGTCAAATGAATATTTTGAGTTCACGAAAAATAACTCTTATGAAAGCCCAAATAATTAGATGCATTTCAGTTATGGAAAAACAATAGATAAAGAAAGAAAATTAGAAATGAGTATATGTGGTGATTCATATAATGTTAAATATATGAAGCTGAAAATCCGAAATCATTTGAAATTTAAGTTTAAAACAAAAAATGAAAAACTTTAAACCGACAATGAACTATCTTAATTAATTGTGAGTTACTGCGCAGTGCACCTAATTATACATCTTGTTGTTCAAATAAAAGCATTGGGGCCACTATATTTATATCATATGTTTTCGTTGGAGAGATATTTAGGAGTATTAAAAGGTTATATGCAAAATCGTGCTCACCCAGAGGGTTCAATTATGGAAGGATACACCACTAAAGAAGTGATTGAGAGTTGCGCTGATTACATCAAAGATGGAAAACCGGTAGGTGTGCCTATACTAGTACATGAGGGTAGACTATGTGAGAGAGGCAAAGTGGGCAAGAAAAATTTTATCATTCAAGATTACAATAATGTACACCGTGCACATTTTGGTGTACTACAACAGCTCGCAATAGCTGAGTCGTACATCGAGGAACAATAAATTGAGCTTCATAAAAAAACCAAGACCGCACAGAGAACTACATCATGAAAGAGCACAGAAGATGTTTCACTGAATGATTAATAGACAAAAATATACCATACGGAAACTCTATAGAAGAGGCGACAATGAAGAAGTTAGCTTCTGGCCTATCTGCTTTGGTGATATCATGGCAAGCATATGGCATCAATGGTTACACATTTTACACTAGGGAAAAAGACGGTAAGAGCGTTGCACAAAATAGTGGTGTTTGTATAGAGACTTATGATCCACAAGGGCAGATAACCATATACTTCGGGTTCATAGAGGAAATATGGGAACTCAATTATGGAGAAAGAATGGTAATGTATGTATTTAAGTGCCAATGGGTCAAACATTCTGATGGTGTGAAAGTGGACAACTACGGGCTGACACTTGTAGACTTGAACAAAGTGGATTATAAAGATGACCCGTGGGTTCTCGCCAATTGTGTTGCACAAGTTTTTTAAGTACAAGATCTGGGAACTGAGAATATTCACATAGTTGTTTCTGGAAAGAAACATATTGTTGGGTTGAGAATGCGGGAGATATGAAGAGGAATATAATCAGTATGAAGAGATGTACCTTTTCACCGAACCAGAAAACATCAAGCGCGTAGAGAGAAGCATTAAAAATGATTTGAAACCCTATATGCGAGAAGTTGTCAATGCTGGAAAAAATGTATGATATATATATTGTATATATTTGTATCCTCTGAAATCAACTTAGAACAATGCTCCATTTGAGTTTCAAATAGCATGTTTCGAATATTATTAAATTCATCTTCTGTAGAGAAGACTAATTGGGATAAGTGATCCTTTTCGGCTTGCCTATCATATTTATCACTTTCATCTGTTCTATAAGTTATCAAATTGTATGTGTATACAAATTTCTTTTGACCTATGATGCTGATGGCTTGCCATCCAATAGTTGGGTTCCAAATAACATCTAGAAGCACAACTCTTGAAGCTACTGTCAAGCGAATCCCTTCACAACAAGCTCTTGTCGATGCAAGTAACACTTATGACTCATCATTTGGATTGTTAAAAGCTTCAATTAAGCCTGACAATACCATGGAAGGATTTTCCCATCTATTTAAAGGATTTCTCTCCCTTCTCTCCATTTCAAAAACTTACGAAGATGCTGATTTATCAGTTCTAATGGCTAACTAAATTGACTAAAAATTAGTACCATCTCTCTTAGTGCTTCACACGAGTGATGAAGCGAACAATTTCAATCACAAATCTTGTTTTTGTTCTTTCATAGGGATTTTATCTTAATCTTTCAAGCATAGATTTATCAATAAGTGAAGCTTCCTTAACATACATATTAATGGTAGTTACATGCGAAGGTTGTGTCGAAGCTAACGAAATCTCAACGGGACTGAAGACAAAGAGATCCTGCATATGAGTGGCAATGTTCAGGTTAGATAGCGTGAAGCTATGATGGCAACCTTCAACAACATGAAAAGTGATTCCAAAGTTATGCTTGCATCAACCAAGGCATGTTGTGACGGCATAACACTTGTCGGGGCATCACAATTATGCTTGCCCCAAAAAGCATAATCGTGATGCTCCAACAAGTGTTATGCCCTCACAACATGTCTTAGTTGATGCAAGCATAACCTTAGCATCATTTTCATGTTGTTAAAGGCTACCATCATAGCTTCTTGCTGTCTAACCTGTACATTATCACTTATATGTAGAAGCTCTTTGTCTTCAGTCTAAATCATATTTCGTTAGTTTCAGCACACCCTTCGCTTGTAACTGCCATTAACATATCTGATGAGAAAGCTTCACTTATTGATAAATCTATGCTTGAAAGATTAAGGTCAAATCCCAATGAAAGGGTAAAAACAAGATTTGTGACTGAAGTTCACTTCATCGCTTGTGTGAAGCACGAAGAGAGAAGGTACTGATTTTTAGTCAATATATTCAGCGTTAAAACCGATAAAGCAACATCTTTGTAAGTTTTTCAAATAGACAGGAGGGAAAGAATTTTTTCAAATAGATGGGAAAATCCTTCCAAGGTATCGTCAGACTTCAATTGAAGCTTTTAATAATCCAAATAATGAGTTCTGGGTGTTACTTGCATCTACAAGAGCTTGTTGTGAAGCATCACAGACGGTTCATAATAAATAGCAGCCTGTGAAAACAATAATTTTGCTCATGTGGTTCTTCAATAAAAACCGCTTGTGATGTTTGAACCAGTACATGCGGTTCTTTATTAATAGCCGCCCGTGAAAATCATGTATTTACCCAGGCGGTGTTTTATTAAAAACCGTCTGTGAAGTTTTTAACAGTCCAGACAGTTCTTAATTAATAGCTGCCTGAGAAAATCATGTATTTACCTAGGCGGTTGTTTATTAAAATCCGCCTGTGATGTATATTCATCACAGACGGTTATTGTATCATTCGTCACCACAACCGTATTTTTTTACGTATCGCCTGTGTTTGAAAAATAAAGCGCCTGTAATAAGTAGTTTTGTGGTAGTGTGAGATCCAACACGACTAATTTTCCCTCCTACATGCTGCAAAATTAAAACTTAAAATGAAAATTAAAATACTATTAGCAATTAACCTAGCCGGCTCTAGCACCATTGCTGGATCGGACTTAATAAACCTTAGTGCTTAGTCTAGGCATTGCATAACCGGATCACTTAGGCATGATGACAGCAAGGCACAATCAATCAAGCATACATAACAGTGCATTGCATGTAATCTAGGATGCTGATCAACACTGACTAAGCATGATTAGGAGATGAGATTACGTGCACATACCTTTGGCCGGGGTAGTAGAGGTAGACATCGTCTCGGAGTAGAATGGTCGATGCTGTGCAGTGAAGATCGGCGTGGCAGAGAAGTGGTGGCCGTGCAGTGGCATCTGGCGATGGAGTTTGTCGGTGGCCCACAGAGGTGAGGCAAGTCGACGGGGTGGACGCCGTGAAGGTGGCCAACGGGGAGGAGGCCTTCCCCTGGCTCACGCTATCTTAAGATCGGTGGTTACGGGACTAGGGGGCGTCAGGCGTAGATACAAAACGTGCGTCAGGCTCCGGCTGCCCCCGTTTGTTATTGTACAGTGAGAGGGAGTCTTAACTGAACGGGAGTGGGTTGCGCTCCGAATCAGAGTGCGTAGGAGAGTAGGACCCGATAGTTGTTGTCCACACGGGATCCACAAGATCATACAAACTAACACGTGCTAGGCCATTTTTTACCAATTTGCGCAGTGGAAAAGTGTCATGAATCTGTATACTAGATAAGCCCTCTTCCCCAATGGTAGAGGCCACTGTTGAAAACTTAGGAACTGAAGACTCAATCTAAGCACTAGGCATATATCTAATCGGGTAACTTAGCCTAATTGATTTAGGCTAAAACTTAATTAACAATTAATCAAAGTGTTTAGATGAAAGATAGAGGGGATTAGGGAAAAGAATTAGGAACGCACCTTGGCCCGTAGGAGTAGTAGACGCTATGTTAATGGCGGTGGCGAGATGTACAGGCGGCGGTGATGGCAAGGGTCGCCGTCGGGGCCTTTTCCCCTCACTTCCCGTGATCCCCAACCGGTGGGCTTAGGATTAGATCTCAGGTTAGTTAGATGCCCCCTTAATCTGTTTTCTAATTCCCTTATATACACGGACGTGAGAGGGAGGTCTCCGACTTGTAGTCGGTTATGGCTTCCGGTCAGAGCCCTTAGTGGGAGAGTTGGATCCGGTGTGGGTGGGGCCCACACCGGGAAGTGGTCAAAAACTAACATTCTCCCCCTTGACCACTTGAACTAAAGGCTTACTAACTTATTTCTTACTTAACTTAACTTATTCTTATTCTTGACTACTAAACTTATGTATATTTGCTCTTGCTCTGACATAAGGAGAACGACGCGTCAGAAACAGCTATTTACGTACTGTTCGACTCGAAGACCACAGTACATCTCACAATTAGAAACAACCTTATACTTATTTTGGCCCCTTAGTATCCAGGATAGTCACAGGCTTCCTCTTAATACCCATGCATGCTTCATGTTCTCTGAACATATGGGCGGGAAAAACCTTAAACGGTACTGCAAGCTTTTCGCTTGATTCTATATGCTCGTTATCTATTGTGCTCCTGGATTTTATATTTCACAACACAAAACTTAATGTCGATGTGCTTGACAGTTTCACTCAACTCATGGTTGTGAAAATATGATACTACACACTTATTGTAGAATTACTTAAGTGGTTTGTGTTGTCGACCACTCTTAGACCAGATAAAACTTTATATCGCCTGCTTGTTGGCCTCATCTTAAATAACATGATTTGTCACACATTGTGGACGATGTAGTGACTATTCATTTGAAGTAGTCCCACAAAATAACTCCATTTCGCGAAGATGGATTTATAACTTAATGTGGAAATCTTAGAATCCACACAATTCGCGAAACTAAAACTAAGAGGTCTCACTTCGTCAAGTGAGTTTAACTTATGGTTTTTTAATATGAGGCCTTATGTGCATTGCACCTTTCTTAATTAATTTCTTAAATACTTTCTGTCAAGTATCCCGGTCGTTATCTTAAGTCAAGGTAAACACTTATTCGAGCATATATCAAATAATCTTCCAACAGTAGAAGCTTATGGAACCAAAATCATAAGGTCGACCATCATGGTTCCCTAAACTTAACTAATTCTTAAACTCATTGTCTTTGACCATCTAAACAGGCGAAGTTTAACACCCCCTTATTGTGATCATGGTGAATTTCTCATTCCTATCTTGTAGGATTTTCCACCTAGATCTTCTTATGGACAAAAACTTTTAATTTCTTATGACTGATGATATCTTAAAAGTAATGTACTATGTACATTCATCTTAGAATACGTGTGAGTGTCCATGTCACACTACTTGAAAACCCAAACTAAGTAATAGCATGTTTCTTAGTATTTACTTAAATCCATGGGTGAATGTTTTTGAAAAATGTCTAAACACTCACTTAATTATGATGACTAGACCTTTCAGTCAGATCACACCGATGTTCTTATACTGATTCTGAAAACTTAATTATGCACTACTAATGTCTTAATGATTCCAGAGAAATCCTAGACTCACTAAATCCCTTTTATCATTAGTCTGATCAGAAACTGAAATTTCCCTTCAGAATCACGCTTACTGTTGTAGGCTCATTACAGTCTACTGTTTTGATTCCTTCAAGACTTATAACTAATACTTAGACACTGATGGAGTACTAAGATCTCATTTCATCCGTTATGGTTATGACACCACTTAGATGATTAAGATCGTCTTATGGTATTTACTTATGTGGTATGACCACCATTCTTATTTGTCTTATTGTAATCGGGCTGCTATCATTCTTCATCATTAGTGGCCACTAATGATGTAGAATCAATAGCAGGTATTGTGATAACAATGTCTTGCATTGTTAACACAACGTAAGTAACACATCATAAAGAGTGATTCTTGAAGAAGCGTGGTAACATGTACCATTCTTTTCGAGATTAGTGTCTTTACGAAGTCAAAACTCCCCCTGATTTAATCATCCTTATTAACTTTTGTTTCTGAATGGTCATATGACCCGATATGGATCAAAACTTATATCAAGTTAGGATTAACCTAACACTTAATCTTATTCACTTATGTAGCTCTCATAACTTGTGCATTATGCTTACATTTGGGGTTATTGTCGCTTCACATCATTGATAGTAACAGACTTAAACTGAGGTTTTCTTATTATCTTTATGTTACCGATGAAAGACTAACAACACGTAGTGAATCATTAACGAAAATGTTAATAAATTCAGCTACAGCGGGTAGAGAGAGATAATACAACCTCACATTATACCATACCCCCCTGATCATGTCATCCAACTAATGATAGCATATATTATTCAACTAAATTGATGATAATTAATAACTTATTATTAATGGTTCTTACAACCAAGACTTATTAATGTTTCGGTTACTTTTAACTTAACGGGACTACCTCGTATGACATGTCTAAGTGAGGTTTACGCCTTGCCCACAATAGACAATGGTGTCTTAGAAGCTTACTTAATATAAAGTTCGACTTGACACGTAAATCGATGAGACTAATAATTCAACATACTTATACACCATTTTGCTCACTTAATTTCGGGGTATTCTTATTTGAGTAAAACTTAGTGAATACCAATCATACATGTTCAATGCCTTATTTTGGATCTGAAACATCTTAATGAGGGAGAAACTAATCGATGGAGAAAACCAATTCAATTCCCCCCTCGAAATATGGCCTTAATAACAACGCCATAATTTTGAATTTGTTTCGAGATCGATGCTGATGCGCTTATCTTAGTACTTAGATTTATGAGTGAAAACTCGAATAATGAATATGATAACTGAATGTGCTTAACATTAAAACTAAGACCTTAATGAGGTACTTATTAACCAAACTTAAATCAAACTTTCAATACCAAAAGGTATGTACTGAATCCTAAGTACGAAACTATAACTAAGAAGAAAACACATCTAAGACTTCATCTTTAGCTTCATGATCATAGCGACTTTAATGATCATTCCACTCTTCTTATGATCTCCCACTTATTTAATGTCTGTCTCAAGAATATGCAAGATTGCATCTTAGTCGATCAATCAAATAGATTGAAAATAAACATAACTAATGACTTAATTCTTAAAACTCAACTTACCTTTGTCATTCTTATGATCGACAGGCTTAATGGCACGTTCAGACTCAATGCGCTCTTCTTCTTGAACGCATACCTCAATGAGTTTCTTAAGATCCCACTGCTCAGACTGAGAGTTGTAACTGATGATGATATGCTCATAATCTTCTGGAAGTAATGCTAGAATGAGGTTGAAAAGAAACTCATCTTTCAATCCTGAATCTAGCAACTTAAGTTTAGCAACAGTGTCCCACAGACTAAGAATGTGCTTACGCACATCTCCTCCATTATGCTTCTGAGTGACGAGATTCTTAATAAGAGCATGCATCGTGGCCTTGTTGCAGTCAGTTGCATGTCTTTCTATCTTAAGGAGGTACTCATATGTAGTGTCGCATTCAGGAATTTCTCCCCGAATGCTCTCAGTAATAGAACCCTTAATCACCTTTAAACATTTCTTATTTGAAATTGACCACTTCGCACGATCGAGATCGTATAAAAAGTAGTCCCCTTCATAATCACCCAACCTTTTGGTGAAGGACTCCTTAGTTTCCCCGTCACGAATAGTGGGACGCTTAGGCTCAGTAGGATACACTCTAATCAGTGCCAAATCTATTTCGGAGATTGTCAAACCAGCCTCCAACTTAGATTGCCAGATCTTATAATTATCTCTTCTTAGATAGTTCTCTGGCGAGATAAACCTTAATACCAAATCTGTGATGGAAGATCCTTGATCTGATAAAACATAATAAAACTTAAGTAAGTGCATGAACACGATTATAAACTAAGCATCTTAATTTATCTTTCACTTTGGTTACTTGACAACCTACTAATTTAAAGACTTAATAATTCCGTCTTTCACTTTGGTTACTCAACGGAAACTAAAAGGGCATACTTATTTATGTGCTTCGTCTTTCACTTTGGTTACTCAACGAAAACACGACTTACTAATTTAAAGACTTAATTATTCCGTCTTTCGCTTTGGTTACTCAACGGAAACTAAATGTGATTTACTAATTATGTGTTTCGTCTTTCACTTTGGTTAATTGACGAAAACACGACTTACTATTTAACTTAATAAGAACAAAAATTGAATTCTAAATGTGTTTTGCCTTTCATGTTGGTTACTTAGCAAAACTACAACACTAAAGACATACTAATTCCGTCATTCATGTTGGTTACTCGACGAAAATTGCATCTTAAGAACTTAATCATCAAGCTTAACATGGCAATTCCATTTCACTTTGGTTACTCTCAAATTCCATGCTTAATTTACTCATCATCACATATTTCACGTTGGTTACTCTATGTGAAACTTAATCATAAACTTAAGCATAACATTAATTTTGGCAAAATTTAAACTTTCACTTTGGTTACTCATTTAAATTCACCACTTATTCATAGAACTTAACTAAAACTTATAAATGCAAAAGTTGATGAATCAAAATTTCACGTTGGTTACTCTTTTAATTCATCACTTAGCAACACCAGAAGCTCAAAACTTAATTTCTTAATATGTGGTAAATTCATTTTTCATGTTGGTTACTCAATGAATCCACAACAACTTACTTAACAGCGGAAGCTTAATACTTAATTTCTTAATAAATAATAAATTGCCTTTTAAAGAAAAAGCATTTGATAGCATTTACTCAATTTGAGGAAATGCCCTTAAATAACAACATAATTATTGAAATTGCAGGAAAGAATTTAAATAAAAGGTACACAAACATAATACAAATTTACTAAAATAAATAAATAAATAAACAACATTAAACAATTCTAAGTCTACTTAAACTATTATGGGAGAACTAATTGCATTTTATACTAAAAAACACTAAAACTTCATTTTCACAACATGTGAATTTCGGGTACTTAGTCTAATTTTCATTATTCTAAAACATAGGAATTTTCCAAATTATAGGAAATTGGAACTTTATCTAAATATACTTAAATCTCCGTAGCAAACTAAAACATTAAATTAAACTTAATTAACATGGTTAAAACACTTAAACTAAATCCAATAAGAATAAAATTAAACTTTTCTCTTGTTCTGCGAGGCCAAAGTGTTACTGAAACAGCCCACAGCCTGAAATCTTAAAACAAAAAAAAAGGAAAAACTTTCCATCAGCAGTCCATGCTAGCTGGGCTCTAACAGCCGAAATGGCTTGAGTCCTTACTTGACCACGCTTGGCCCAGAAGCTAAATCAACCTAGCCGAAGCCTAAAAAAAAAATGGGCGCGGCCCATTGAGCGCGCGCGACCCAGTTTGGTGATCGGATCACAAGGCGCACGGCGTGCTTAGAGCTCGGTTGGCCCATAAGAAAAAGTGGCCCATTCGACTTATTATACGCGCGTGCGGCCTGGCCCGAAAATGAGCCGCTTAATCTCAGCTGTCGCTTTCCAGCGGACGGTCGCGCTTCGATATCGGGGGGAACAAAATCGAGCGTCGGCTGCGACTCCCGCAACCCTAATCCATTTCGTCTCTCCCTCTCTCTCTCCTCGCCCTTCTCTCCAGCAACGGCGCCGCACAAGCCTGAGTGATGGTGAGGCCGAGGGCCGTCGACGATGACGAGATCTGGCGCCGCCGTTGTCTTCCACCGCACTAGCTTGTCGTGGTTGGAGATACGGGATAACTTAGGATGATGGTTCGGAGAGGGCAAGACGGCGCCGCCGACCATCTTCATCGCCGGTGCGTGCGTTCCCCTAGGGGTGAGCGCAACTCCGTCGACGGTGACGTCCGCGCGGTGGCTATGGCATGGTGGATCCGGTACTTGAGTCGGAGGAGATGAGCCTTCTAAGATAAGTGGATCCACCCTAATCCCTTCTTAATCTTTATTTCTTATTTCTTAATCGATTTCTAAACCGATTACTCAGATCTGATTTTCCTCCTAAATCCCTTTCTAAATCACTTATCGTTCTTAATCGGTTTTGACTCACCGACTTCTAGATTTCTTAATCAACTCGAAACCGAGACTCATATCAAATCTTCTTAGTCATCAAGAAGCCTTTCGGCACTTAGTATTGATCCGGTTTATGAACCCGATTAGACACGCACTAGATCGGCTCTGATGCCAGTGTTGAAAACTTAGGAACTGAAGACTCAATCTAAGCACTAGGCATATATCTAATCGGGTAACTTAGCCTAATTGATTTAGGCTAAAACTTAATTAACAATTAATCAAAGTGTTTAGATGAAAGATAGAGGGGATTAGGGAGAAGAATTAGGAACGCACCTTGGCCCGTAGGAGCAGTAGACGCTATGTTAATGGCGGTGGCGAGATGTACAGGCGGCGGTGATGGCGAGGGTTGCCGTCGGGGCCTTTTCCCCTCACTTCCCGTGATCCCCAACCGGTGGGCTTAGGATTAGATCTCAGGTTAGTTAGATGCCCCCTTAAACCGTTTTCTAATCTCCTTATATACACGGACATGAGAGGGAGGCCTCCGACTTGTAGTCGGTTATGGCTTTCGGTCAGAGCCCTTAGTGGGAGAGTTGGATCCGGTGTGGGTGGGGCCCACACCGGGAAGTGGTCAAAAGCTCACAGCCACTGCAACTATAGTACCATTCAAAGTTCATTATAATGTTACCGGTTTACACTTTTCGAACATTTACGAAATCCGCTATGACCAACACCAAAGAAACACAAAATTAGATATTGAAACTGGTATGTCTAAATTTCAGATGCCTGAAATTTGAGAATAAATCAGGCAATGAGTATTTAACACATCTAATCATTGTAATTAATTCATTAATTTTTATTTGACTATTCTATGATCTATCAATCAAAAAGTTATTTTATTTTGCTATTTTACCACTAACTTAATAATTACAAATTAAACAAGATTAAAACTCATTTAAAAAAACAATTAAACAAACCAGCCGGCTGCTTACCCGCGCTGAAATCGGCGCCGACTTCAGGCGCCTGGTGCATAGCCTTTCGGTATTGAAATAGTTGCAGACTTGCGCCAATGGTACAAGGATGCAAGTTTTACCTTTATCTGGAGTAGATTCACTGAGAGTTAGACTGGAGGACGGTGATAGATTACCGACCGAACCCCACTTACAGACGACACCTGGCCGTGGTCTTCTCCAGCATCGGACCTGCCAAGCCACGTGAGTTTACCGTGGACTCTTCTAACTTCTGTACGTAGTTCTTCTAGCCTAGGCCGGTACAGTTGATACAGCTTTGCCTAAAAAATTAATACAATAGCTCAACATAGTCTATGAACAGTACGTTAACAAATCAGAATACAGACTGCGTACATGCCGCACACTCCATATGTATATTATATGGGGAAGGAGCGGGAATTGTGTGGCTAGCACCGTGGAGTTGGTGTCCGCATTTTCAAAAAAAAATATGTATAATATTTTGTGGGTACCGGAGTTCATACATCCAAGGATCTCATTAGGTGGTGCTGTGCGATGCGGCACCTAACAACACACACAAAAAGGATACCAAAACATATAGAGTTTTCATTTCATAATAAGAAGAGTTTCCAAAAGAGTGTACTACAAAAGTACACATGCAGCGGAAAATACATACTTATAATCTCACCTAACTAAGTAGGAGAGAAGACGTCCATGTCCTAGGACGCTTCTCACTAGCAACAAGGAGAACATCCAGCAGCGGCGTGGTTCACATGAGATTTATCTCGACACCTCGAGTCTCATGTACAACCTGAACAGCAGAAATAAAACTAATACCTGCAAAGATCGTTAAAGCGCAAACGTGAGCATAAGGCTCAGCAAGACTTACCGGTCTCACTAGACATATGCAGAGTGAATACTAAACATAGGTAAGGAATAGCATAAATAGACTCGCCTATAAGTGGATCCTTATAATCATGTTTTAAGTAGCAAATGATATTCTTCAAGCACGGCACATCATGGACTCCACAATCAAACAAGAAACGCTTTGCCAATGATATGACATGCCCAAAACACATAATGCTATTACAGGTAAAGTATGAGGAAACTGTAAACTTTTAATTATACTATCTCTAAGCCATACAAGGTTGCAAAGCAATTATAATTCAACAATATATTTTTCTGGCTTCTTTAGTATTTACTACGTTACAGCGCAGTGAACAAGTGGTACTCTATTACTGCGAGGGACAGTGATTGCAATCAGGACGCACCCGGACAACACGACACATATGTCGTTCGGAAGTGTCAGCGAGTACACCTGTACCTACATAACACTTCAGTACTAGGCGTATATGGCCACTTTTCACAAGAAACCCGAACGCCGAACCCATCTCACCTCCGCAAACAAAAGGTCTTCGCACGGAACACCTCATGTGTCCGCCAACCGATTTACACCTTACTGTCCTCAACCAACCCCTATCGATGGTGAGTTAGTGGGCCTCGACACCCCAGTTATCGAGTTACATCAGTTTACTGGATTCCATATGTCCATTAATTATGTCGCCGGTACAATTCAAGCTTGTCCGAAGGGGCCGCATACAGACGGGCCTTAATCGACACAGGTAGGGCTATGCGACCGAGACTAAATTCTTGCCGCTTCCTATCCATTCACTGCCCGGTCTCGGTTTTATTATATTAAGCCATTGACCAAGCCTGTGAGATGTGTCCTACATTTCTCGCGAGTAGATTCCAACCACTCGACTTCTACCAGATTCCCTATACATTAGCAAAGCAGTTACTACAGGTCAAACTGTAACCCGTTCCAACCAATCCTTGGGATTTTTGGTCATGCAAGTGGAGTATCAATCATGCTAAACGTAATGCACAATTCATATACTACTCATCATAGTGATAAAGCAAAATTTTTATAAACGACTTAAATGCAAACCGAGGCTTGCCTTAGTTTGCAACTCAAATAAATGTCAATTGTTAGGGCTTGGTCTTCCTCCGGAGAACCTGCCATGGAACTTCAGTGGAAACACCTTGGCCTTCTCCTCCAAGCAAAGTTTCTTGTCGATCACCTATCCGCACGTTCCTATCGACATGATATGCATATAAGTAATTAAGTAATTAAGTAGTTTAATAATAGACTCCATGGGGTTGTGTAAACTTTAAGAACGAGGAGTTTGACTAGGAAGGACAGATATGCCTCTGTTGTGTGGGTAACCAGAGGATGAGTCAAGGTGGACATAGTAGTGTCGGTATGAACTAAAAGGTACAACATAAAGCTACATTGCAACTTAGCATACCACACTTCAAGCTATGCCACGCGAGATTGACAATTCTGAATGGTGAAGAAGTGTTGGGCGGAGAAGTGTAAGGATGACCCAAAAATTAAGGTGGGACGTCGAAAGCTTGAGTATGAGTTGAGTGTACAAGACGAAGGTCGCGATTTAGCAGTCGACCAATGAACTTGACTTAACTCATAAAGGAGTAAACCTAGTTAAGTGAGCAGTGCTGTCGTAGGGTCGCGACTTAGGATGAACCATGATGGAACCTAAGGACACTTGGGTCTGAATTGAGAACAACATGGCTTGGACTTAAGAAGTCATTACAAGCACTATTAACCTAGCATGAGTACCAAGACAACGTTCAAATGACTTTTAGATAAAGTAGTTTCTACGGCAAGCTTCTCGAGCATCGTTCAAGTGCTTACATGACACTATTGCAGTGTCCTTTGCAAGATTGTCTAGATGAGCTCGGTGAACTCCTAGAACTCGAACACGATGCGAGACCTTGTCGTGACGGTCATGCTTTGCCATCACGAGAAGATCGGATTAGCGAGGTCCACATCGACCCGGACTCGTCAATGGGGTGAGTGGAATCCCGAACACCACCTTGTGAGTCTTAAGGCTAGTGATGTCGACTCGGTTGTTGATAAGCGACTCGACGAACCTACCGTCGATGAAGTGGTACACCAAGTTAACCAATCCTGTGATCGGTTAGGGAACATCGTCGACACAACCAAGGAACTCTTATCCAAGGTTCCCCTTGGTCTAGTTCTCCTTGTTGGTCGTAACATTCTTGCATACCTTTACCCCAGGTCATCAGTGATCACCGACACACCTGGTTGGACCTAGAAGGCATTTCATCGAGCATCTAGATTACACCTAGGACTCGATCACTCTCACATCGACTAAAACCTAATTTGGCTTGACATCTATTGTCCGACGAGTTGTGCTTCTGTTCCAGCACCACACACATCACAAGCATCCTTCATATCGATGCCAGGGCATGATGACGGCTTGGAGCATCACGACGACGTCATGTTGTCAACGACGCTGATGCGGCTCATGGTGGAGCATCACGAGCACGCACGGACAAGCTAACACGATACAAACGACAAAGGAGGTCAACTTAGGGATTTCTATAGGAATGATATCAAGGCGGAACATGGACGTACGACTTGACGACACATGAGTACCATTAGGGGTCACGACTAATGGACTTCGGTGCATCAAGCAATGCATTTTAGGGCAAGGCTCACCTTGTAGGCATTTTGCCGAACATCTTGGGAGTGTACTTGATTTCCATCGCTTCATCATCATTCAAAGGGGATCTTGGCACATATCTTGGTCGATTGCCAACCCGCAGTAAACCTGCATCCATAGACCAGCATTGAACAGCAACACACTTAGTTTCGCCTCGTAACCATTTTGTCAAACACCTTGGCTGCAGTCACTAATCTAATCAATCTTGCACAATAAGAGCTAACCTTGGACCAGTGGTCGATACTAGTGTGTCAACGACGTGTTCCCGAATTCTGTGCATCTCATTCATAACTTGCTTTGCTTCCAGGACCTAGCCACAGCGTGGAACGCCGCGACGACACGATCAAGGTGACGGCGTTGGCCGGAGCAGCCGTGGAAGCAATACAAGCACCCACATGGACTTGCCAGTGACGCAGCGGTGGTGAGGCATGGTGTCGAGGGTGGTGCAGTACCCACAAGGCACTGGCGAGTTGAGGAGGCGGCGACAAGGAGCACGACCAGCAAGCTGTAGGGGCCGGGCGCAGGTGCGGCCAAGGCGCGTCTAGCTGGGCTAGGGCGTGCCGGAGCACAGGGGCAGCACGGCTGGGAGAGGGCGAGCCGGCGTACCGTGTCGGCCGGAGGGAAACGGACGGCGGGGGAGGTGTGCGGCCGGGAGGAGTGCCTGGGCGGCGGTGTGGCGGCTGGGCGAGCAGCGCGTAGGGGGCAGCGACGCGGCCGCGGAGGGAAGCGAGGTCCCGTGGGGGCGGGCGAGCCGGCGGCCGACGGGAGGAGCGGGGTGACGCGCGCGAGCAGGGGGCACTCGACGGGAGCGGTCAGGGCGAGCGCGGTGCGACAGGAAGGCGGACGGCGAGGTGCTGGGGCGACGCGTGCGGCCGGCGGCGTGCATAGGATGGGGACGCGGCGACGGAGCGAGGGAGCGCGCGACTGGCAGGAAAGGCGCGCGGTAGGGAGGAGCTGGCGGCCGTGGCTGTCGGGCTCTCGCGTCAGGCAACGCACTCGCGCGCAGTTGGAGCGCTCGTGGGCGGTGCCTGCGGAACGAGCAGGGGCGTAGCTCCATCGGACGTCGGAAGCGGTGGTGTGGATAGGAAGGAGTCAGGAGCTGGGATAAGGACCGACGTTGTCCATCACGGTGGCACATGCAGCGCGTCTACGTGGTGGCAGGGGAGGAAAGAGAAAGGGGGTGCCGACCTGACATGTGGGGACCACTTGTGGGAGCCACCTCCCTCATTCCTCTTTCTAATTTCAATTAGTGCTATCAAACCTACTTCAAAAATAGTCAACTTTGACCCAGTGACTAAATAAAATGTGAAGAATTTTATGGTGCAATCCGATTTCAAAACTGAGAAAGTTGAATTTCGAACTCAGGTTTGAATTTAAATTCAAGCGGTGATACTTGATTCAATGAAATAAATGGTAGATTAAGTTCAAAAATCTTGAAACTTTGAAGTTACCCTTTTTGAACCATAAGGGACCTCAGAAAAAAATTGGAATGGATTTGGACAAAGTTAAGTACAAAGTTTAAATTTGAAGTCGACTTTGATTAAACTCTCAGTACATGTCCAATAAATAGAAAACGTGCTTAAAAATTTTTGAAACTTTACCGAGAGTCTATTTGGAATATTAGAATGTCATGGAAAAATTTACAGCCTTGGATTTGAATTTTTGTGAATGTTCCATTTTAGGGTTAGAATAATTCCTTTTTCTTTCTCTCTATTTTTTTTTTCTTTTCTCCTTTAATTTTTCATTGAAAATGTGAATACTTGGAAATTAAAGATTTTACACCTTAAGTTCCAAATACATTAGCAACCATGTTCTATATGTAAAATTTCAACAGTTCCTATTTTTAGAGAACATGGGTTACTCATATGGTTCATGTGAGTTTGGATTTCCAAGTCCACTTTCAAAAATTTTTAAGTTCGCATTTTTGCGTTTTTGTTCTTCCGAAAAGCGGGCTTTTACAACCCCCCCCCTTAAAGGAATCTCGTCCCGAGATTCTAACAAGTAGAATAACAGAAATAATGAAGGAACGATCTGTAAAAGAGGGTCATTGACTAAGGAGAATGACAATGCCCTTAAAGACTTAGGTTCTACGAAATAGTGATTATCTTCAGGCATCTTAAGAAATTCCAAAGTTTGCTTCGAGTGATTCCAGTCTTTAGGTTGAAAATCTTGACAGGATGCTTGACATGACAATATCACGTCGTAAAACTCTCATATCTGGTACTGATCCTTTATTGTTGTACTTTTACACTGACATGACATCTTGTCCTGTCCTAGTCTTGACTGGAAGAATCAGGACTTGTTCCTTTCTTCTCTGAGTCACCACGATAGTTTGAAACTAACCTTGCATGGATTCTTGGTTGCTTGCTTGGTTTTGCGTAGGTCCTTATAACATAATGTGGTATTTCCCCTGACATGAGTTAAGATAGGTTACGAGGTTAAACTACAATTATTAACCTCGCTTGATGTTTAGCCAACCATAGGATTCCTAAGCTGTAGCATAAGAGTAGCAAAGCACTCAACATTCTTATGTGGGCAAAACAGCAGGAATACTGAAGATATGGCGACTGCAAGATTTTTGGGTATATCAACATCTTTAAACAATAGAAATAGAAGATGAGGACCCTTTGCGGTGGCACACGAGGATTTAAGAATTCAGCATCCTCATATGTTTCAACACAGCAGGGAACTCAATCATATGATAACTACAAGGTTCTTGGAGTATCAAGGTTATCATATACCAAACAAGATCTTAGATGGACCCGAAGAGTTTCACGAGGTTGACAATCGAACGGTATCCTCGCCAGGAAGGAGATTTCATGGATTTTAAAAGGTTGATCATCGAACTGATGACCACTCGATGACGAACGGTATAGTTGCAACAATCAAGGTACTTGAACCTAACAAGTCAAGGATGGAAGTCCAAGTGTTTGTTTAGTTGCAAGTGGGGTTGAGTAATTGGTTTTCCCAAGTATTACTCAATGGAAAGGGGATCAATAATGTAAGAAGTCAAATGAAGATGGTGAAATGACCGTAGTCATTAGACACCTTAGAATAGTTTGAATGGGGTACACAATCTTGCTCTAAATTTTAGTATTATCATGCATTCCATCGTTGGTGTTACATTGGTAATGATGTTTCATGATGCATCATATGTTGTATGGTGCAATGAATATGCACATAGTATGGTGCAAATGGTGCATATGTATGGTGCAAATGATGCAGATGTATGGTGCAAATGGTGCACATGCATGGTGCAGTAGCTTTTATAGTTTGAGCAAGACTAAATGAACCACACCCATAAAACTCAAGTACTGTCTCATGATTTGCAAGGATTGGATACCGTGGTCATGAAAGACACTCAATGAGTAGCGTTCCTTTCATGACTCGACCACAATTAAGGAATTCATAACGGAAAGATTGACAAGGAATGTGGGAAATACCACGTTACCTCGACCTTTCGAAAGCTTGTTCATGTTCTACTCAACTTGATTGTATCTTCATCAGGAGAAAAACAACTAACTATATGTCTCTAGTGATACTTCACTTAACCTTCGCTTCGATCTGGCAAGAGAAACTGATATCCTTAGCGATCACTTTACTGGAGTTGAAGTCATACTTCTTCTTTGAGTAAATCCATCTGGTGGTGGATGTTGGATCCTCTTGAAGATGTAATCTTACTTGATCGTCTTCTTGTTGACACGACTCGTTGTAACCAAGGTTGATGGTTGAATACCGCCATTACTTGAGTGCTCGCCTTCCCCCTTAAAGTTCCAAACCAGGATGTCGAAGCGTACTCCAAATAGTCCTCATGGAAAGACGAGATGCAACTCAATTAATTGCGATCTGCGTTCAACATCACAAGATGTGATGTGGCAAGTCACATAAATCATACACTAGTATGCCTATCCAAGGGAAAAGGACTTCAAATGAGTTAAACACTCTATTCAACTTGGTAAATACTTGAGTCCTAACTCTTGGTTGGTTACGACACTCCTCGAATTGATATCGAGAGCTGAATGACTAACAAAAACCAAAAGGTTCAAACTGGCCAGGTTATGGTGACAAACGACCAGCCTGGACACAAACTCGATTTTGATCCAATTAATGGCAAAATCAGATATCGAGGTGAAGAACATAGTTAAATTACACTTCAAGACCTTTCCAAAAAGTATTGGTTTGCCTCTAGATCATCTCTGGTTTGCAAGTTATGCTATTTTAAAGTCAGCAGAATTTTTCTGCACTTTCAGCAGAACCTGCTTAAAAAGTAGCAGTTTTGATCTAAATTTTTCAGGCTGTTCTGATGGAAATCTGGAAATATTCTTATTTACAAAGTTGTATCCAATGTAATAAGATTTCCAGAATGTATTTATTTATCTTAATATCAGTTTTGGTTTAAGAGATATGCATTTTTAAAGTTTGCTGAAATTTCAGCATTCAGACTTTTATATTCAGTTCAGATTGACCACATTGTATTCAAACTCGATTTGGAAAAAGTAGGAGACAGATTCAGGTATGGAGCCAATTAAAAAAATTGTAGCTGACTCACTAACCTTTCCAACGGTTACTCGCGCGACACCATTGGATGCAAAATCTGCTAGTTATGGGTTACATTCAGAAAAGTTCAGAGTGCTGTCCAGTTTTCTGTAGTCCCGGACAGTTTCTGCGATTTCCAAAATTTCACACACTTAGGAAAGATTTTGGTCTTGAGCTGAATAGAGAACTTGTAGAGGACTTCCAAAATTTTTTAAGGAGTACTTACTTGCCCTCGTAGCACTTCTGGTTGAGAAGATATGGTATTTGCAAGTTGACAGTTTTTTTTTTGAAAATTTGGACAGCACCTCCTTTGTTTAAGGCTGATTTTGTCCACAATTTTCAGATATACAAACATCAACATTTGCAAAAATAACACATAGAAAACTTGTTGCATACATTCTCAAGATTCCAGAATTGCATCACATGAAGTCATTCAACAATTCTACAGCGCGTTATGCGAGAAACAGTAACCGTATACAGGACTGTCCACTCGCTGTCCAGATTTGATCAAGTTTAGAAATTTGAAATTTTGAGTATGTTAGAGCTGGATTCTGCTCTGGAGTTCTATAGAAACGTTGTAGAGGACTCTCTACACTTTCCAACCACATAAAGTAGGCCTGCAGAGATGAAGTCTGCAAAAAGTTATGATTCAATTGGTGAAGAGTTCAGATTCTGTCCCCTCTTCCGGGCTGTCAGAACCTCTTAACGACACTTCAATTTAGACCTTGTTAATGTGACTTTTAGCCTTTGTGTTGAAAGGAAGTTGATAGAGGACTCTTTAAGATTTCCATATATGTATAAACATGCATAGTTTGCATTTCTAGTTTAAGAGGTATGGCCGTTCAAAGTTCAGAATTTTTCTGACTGTTTCAGATAGCACCTATATATATATATATACTATCTTCAACTCCAGTTTCTAATTAGTTCTAAACTGAATTTGAGGTAACATTGAATAAAAAAGTTGTAGAATAGCTCTTCCCCTTTCCATAAATGTATCATAATGGAATAGAAGAGCTTTCTACAAGGAAATATGGCAAAAATTCAGATACTGGTCCATGTAGTTTCAGAACAGCAGCTGCTGTGATAACGGTGCATTTTCATCACCATAAAAGCGTCTTTTGGCTTGGAGGTAAATAGAAAACTTATAGAAGACTTCATAAGCTTTCCAAAAAGTATTCACTTGCCTCCAAATCCCTCCCGGTTGAAGAGATGCCGATTTTTGAAGTGGAACAATCGGTTCAGGTTTCAGAATTTAGTTTGATAGATCATGGTTGTTTAAAGCTGATTTGGCCACTGATTTTCAGATGGATAACCTCACAATTTGACAACAAGTCCCATTACAAAATTGTTGTACAAGTCGCAAGGTTTCCGGAAATGTATTACACGAAGGTATTCGTGATTCTACAAAAAGTTATGGTGGAAATGCCGAGGCTAGTTCATTATATCAAAGAGGTGAAGAAATACTGGTTTCTAATGATTTGGACGAGTTTCCCCAGTGTTGTTCTGTCCAACTCATCTATAGAGAAATCGTTGAGGACCTGAAGATCTCCCCCATCCCTATAGCATACTACGATGTCCTATGAAGTTTAACTAGAAGCACATCTTGACATAATTGAGCTAGATTCTGTCAATAGTACACAAAAGCCTTAATCTTCATCCTTCTTTGCATTACACTATCCATGTCGAAACTTTGACCCAAAACTTACCAGCAACTGGTAGTTGGATCTTACAAGATGATGATGAAGCCATTCTTTCCTAGGGGATGGTCAAAGTATCAAATGTGATACTGAAGGTACTGCGTGCCTTACCAAAAGAAAAGTCTAACCCGATATATACGGATACGTCTATAGGTGGTTCTAATATCGATCGCTCGCAAACGTTTGCTACACGGGTCACTACCGGAGTTAGTGTACCTGCAGAAGACAAACAATCCCTTTTCACACCTTCACACCTCAAGGGCGGCACGGGGAAACACGACAGACAGTCACAATAAGATACAATCAAAAGTAAATGCATACGACTCTGGTGTGAGTCGCCCTCGAGCGAAGTCATGTCTCGAGGTACATGGCTGTAAATACGTCTATACAGCAAAGACTCCAGTACGAACCGGCTTATACACGCTCGGGCATACGTGTTTCGCATGATCCCATAGAAGATGAATAGTTCTATAGATGCACACTATCGGGTTATACACCACCCGACGGGGGCTCCCACTAATTTTGTGTCACGCTGGGGTATCGCGTGTCATATGTTCTCAGAAACATGAAAAATTTCAGAGACTAATATTAACTTTTCGTGCCAAGCCACGGAAATATCACATACCATATCTCGTATGCAGAGTTTACCGAGATTGATCCGCTCTCGGCGGCGTACCTTACCTCTTACCTTGAAGACGGAGCGTCGTTACAGAATAATATAACAAGTTAGTTCACCACCTTTATAACTTATACTAGTAATAGTCCTTAATGGGCATATAGCTAATTCTCACTCGACTACTTTGGAGTTTTTGAAAATAGGCTCTTTTTGAGCATGCTATTCCCAATGAAGCTCTGATACCATGTCTGTGGGGACCAGAGTCCACACATCCGAGAATCTCATTGGGTGGTGCCGTGCGATGCGGCACCTAACAGCACACACAAAAAGGATACCACAACATATAAAGTTTTCATTTCATAATAAGAAGACTTTACAAAAGAGTGTACCACAGAAGTACACACGCATCGGAAAATACATACTCATAATCTCACCTAACTAAGTAGGAGAGAAGACTTCCATGCCCTAGGACGCTTCTCACTAGCAACAAGGAGAACATCCAGCAGCGGCGTGGTTCACATGAGATTTATCTCGACACCTCGAGTCTCATGTACAACCTGAAAGCAGAAATAAAACTAATACCTGCAAAAATT
This sequence comes from Tuctoria greenei, assembly GCA_036927565.1. Taxonomy (NCBI): domain Eukaryota; kingdom Viridiplantae; phylum Streptophyta; class Magnoliopsida; order Poales; family Poaceae; genus Tuctoria; species Tuctoria greenei. The sequence goes on along the minus strand of JAYESD010000003.1, from coordinate 82,175,608 downwards.
GTTAAAGCGAAAACATGAGCATAAGGCTCAGCAAGACTTACCCGTCTCACTAGACATATGCAGGGTGAATACTAAACATAGGTAAGGAATAGCATAAATAGACTCGCCTATAAGTGGATCCTTATAATCATGTTTTAAGTAGCAAATGACATTCTTGAAGAACGGCACATCATGGACTCCACAATCAAACAAGAAATGCTTTGCCGATGATATGACGTGCCCAAAGCACATAATGCTATTACAGGTAAAGTATGGGGAAACTGTAAACTTTTAATTATACTATCTCTAAGCCATACAAGGTTGCAAAGCAATTATAATTCAATACAATATATTTTTCTGGCTTCTTTAGTATTTACTACGTCATGGCGCAGTGAACAAGTGGTACTCTATTACTGCGAGGGACAGTGATTGCAATCAGGACACACCCGGACAACACGACACATACATTGTTCAGAAGTGTCAGTGAGTACACCTGTACCTACATAACACTTCAGTACTAGGCGTATATGGCCACCTTTCACAAGAAACCCGAACGATGAACCCATCTCACCTCCGCAAACAAAATGTCTTTGCACGGGACACCTCATGTGTACGCCGACCGATTTACACCTTACTGTCATCAACCCACCCCTATCGATGGTGAGTTAGTGGGCCTCGACACCCCAGTTATTGAGTTACATCAGTTTACTGGATTCTATATGTCCATTATGTTGCCAGTACAATTCAAGCTTGTCCGAAGGGGCCGCATACAGACGGGCCTTAATCGACACAGACAGGGCTATGCGACCGAGACTCAATTTTCGCCGCTTCCTATCCATTCCCTGCCCGGTCTCGGTTTTATTATATTAATCCATTGACCAAGCCTGCGAGATATGTCCTACATTTTTTGCGAGTAGATTCCAACTACTCGACTTCTACCAGATTCCCTATACATTAGCAAAGCAGTTACTACAGGTCAAACTTTAACCCGTTCCAACCAATCCTTGGGATTTTTGGTCATGCAAGTGGAGTATCAATCATCCTAAACGTAATGCACAATTCATATACTACTCATCATAGTGATAAAGCAAAATTTTTATAAACGACTTAAATGCAAACCGGGGCTTGCCTTAGTTTGCAACTCGAATAAATGTCAATTGTTAGGGCTTGGTCTTCCTCCGGAGAACCTGCCATGGAACTTCACTGGAAACACCTTGGTCTTCTCCTCCAAGCGAAGTTTCTTGTCGATCACCTATCCGCACGTTCCTATCAACATAATATGCATATAAGTAATTAAGTAATTAAGTAGTTTAATAATAGATTCCATGGGGTTGTGTAAACTTTAAGAACGAGGAGTTTGACTAGGAAGGATAGATATGCCTCTGTTGTGTGGGTAACCAGAGGATGAGTCAAGGTGGACATAGTAGTGTCGGTATGAACTGAAAGGTACAACATAAAGCTACATTGCAACTTAGCATACCACACTTCAAGCTATGCCACGCGAGATTGACAATTCTGAATGGTGAAGAAGTGTTGGGCGGAGAAGTGTAAGGATGACCCAAAAATCAAGATGGGACATCGAAAGCTTGAGTATGAGTGGAGTGTACAAGACAAAGGTCGCGATTTAGCAGTCGACCAATGAACTTGACTTAACTCATAAAAGAGTAAACCTAGTTAAGTGAGCAGTGCTGTCGTAGGGTCCTGACCTAGGATGAACCATGATGGAACCTAACGACACTTGGGTCTGAATTGAGACCAACATGGCTTGGACTTAAGAAGTCATTACAAGCACTATTAACCTAGCATGAGTACCAAGACAACGTTCAAATGACTTTTAGGTAAAGTAGTTTCTACGGCAAGCTTCTCGAGCATCGTTCAAGTGCTTACATGACACTATTGCAGTGTCCTTTGCAAGATTGTCTAGATGAGCTCGGTGAACTCCTGGAACTCGAACACGATGCGAGACCTTGTCGTGACGGTCATGCTTTGCCATCACGAGAAGATCGGATTAGCGAGGTCCACATCGACCCGGACTCGTCAATGGGGTGAGCGGAATCCCGAACACCACCTTGTGAGTCTTAAGGCTAGTGATGTCGACTCGGTTGTTGATAAGCGACTCGACGAACCTGTCGTCGATGAAGTGGTACACCAAGTTAACCAATACTGTGATCGGTTAGGGAACATCCTCGACACAACCAAGGAACTCTTATCCAAGGTCCCCCTTGGTCTAGTTCTCCTTGTTGGTCGTAACGTTCTTGCATACCTTTACCCCAGGTCATCGGTGATCACCGACACACCTGGTTGGACCTAGAAGGCATTTCATCGAGCATCTAGATTACACCTAGGACTCGATTACTCTCACATCGACTAAAATCTAATTTGGTTTGACAACTGTTGTCCGACGAGTTGTGCTTGTGTTCTAGCACCACACACATCACAAGCATCCTTCATCTCGATGCCAGGGCACGATGATGGCTCGGAGCGTCACGATGACGTCATGTTGTCAATGACGCTGATGCGGCTCATGGTGGAGCATCACGAGCACCCACGGACAAGCTAACGTGATACAAACGACAAAGGAGGTCAACTTAGGGATTTCTATAGGAATGATATCAAGGCGGAACATGGACGTACGACTTGACGACACATGAGTACCATTAGGGGTCATGACTAACGGACTTCTGTGCATCAAGCAATGCATTTTAGGGCAAGGCTCACCTTGTAGGCATTTTGCCGAACATCTTGGGTGTGTACTTGATTTCTGTCGCTTTATCATCATTCAAAGGGGATCTTGGCACATATCTTGGTCGATTGCCAACCCACAGTAAACCTGCATCCATAGACCAGCATTGAACAGCAACACACTTAGTTTCGCCTCGTAACAATTTCATCGAACACCTTGGCTGCAGTAACTAATCTAATCAATCTTGCACAATCAGAGCTAACCTTGGACCAGTGGTCAATACTAGTGTGTCAACGACGTGTTCCCGAATCCTGTGCATCTCATTCATAACTTGCTTTGCTTCCAAGACCTAGCCACAGCGCGAAATGCCGCGATAACACGATCAAGGTGACGGCGTTGGCCGGAGCAGCCGTCGAAGCAATACAAGCACCCACATGGACTTGCCAGTGACGCAGCGGTGGTGAGGCATGGTGTCGAGGGCGATGCAGTACCCACAAGGCACTGGCGAGTTGAGGTGGCGGCGGCAAGGAGCACGACCAGCAAGTTGTAGGGGCCGGGCGCAGGTGCAGTCAAGGCACGTCAAGCTGGGCTACAGCGCGCCGGAGCACGGGGGCAGTGCGACTGGGAGAGGGCGAGCCGGCATACTGTGGCGGCCGGAGGGAAACGGACGGCGGGGGAGGTGCGCGACCAGGAAGAGTGCCTGGGCGGTGGTGTGGCGGCTGGGCGAGCAGCGCGCAGAGGGCAGCGACGCGGCCGCAGAGGGAAGCGAGGTGCCGTGGGGGCGGACGAGCCGGCGGCCGATGGGAGGAGCGGGGTGACGCGCGTGAGCAGGGGGGACTCGGCGGGAGTGGTCAGGGCGAGCGCGGCGTGACAGGAAGGCGGACAGCAAGGTGCTGGGGCGACGCGCGCGGCCGGCGGCGTGTGGAGGCTGGGGACGCGGTGACGGAGCGAGGGAGCGTGCGGCTGGCAGGAAAGGCGCGCGGCAGGGAGGAGCTAGCGGTCGTGGCTGTCGGGCGCTCGCGTCGGGTGGTGCACTCGCGCGCAGTTGGAGCGCTCGTGGGCGGCGCCTGCGGAACGAGCAGGGGCGTAGCTCCATCGGGCGTCGGAAGCGGTGGTGTGGATAGGAAGGAGTCGGGAGCTGGGATAAGGACCAACGTTGTCCATCACGGTGGCGCATGCAGCGCGTCTGCGTGGAGTCAGGGGAGGAAAGAGAAAGGAGGTGCCGACCTGACATGTGGGGACCACTTGTGGGACCCACCTCCCTCATTCCTCTTTCTAATTTCAATTAGGGCTATCAAACCTACTTCAAAAATAGTCAACTTTGGCCCAGTGACTAAATAAAATGTGAAGAATTTTATGGTGCAATCCGATTTCAAAACTGAGCAAGTTGAATTTCGAACTCAGGTTTGAATTTAAATTCAAGCGGTGATACTTGATTCAATGAAATAAATGGTAGATTAAGTTCAAAAATCTTGAAACTTTGAAGTTACCCTTTTTGAACCATAAGGGACCTCAAAAAAAATTTTGAACGTATTTGGACAAAGTTAAGTACAAATTTTAAATTTAAGGTCGACTTTGATTAAACTCTCAGTACGTGTCCAATAAATGGAACACGTGCTTCAAAAATTTTGAGACTTTACTGAGAGTCTATATGAAATATTAGAATGTCATGGAAAAATTTACAGCCTTGGATTTGAATTTTTGTGAATGTTCCATTTTAGGGTTAGAATAATTCCTTTTTCTTTCTCTTTATTTTGTTTTCTTTTCTCCTTTAATTTTTCATTGAAAATGTGAATACCCGGAAATTAAATATTTTACACCTTAAGTTCCAAATACATTAGCAACCATGTTCCATATGTAAAATTTTAACAGTTCCTATTTTTAGAGAACATGAGTAACTCATATGGTTCATGTGAGTTTGGATTTCCAGGTCCACTTTCAAAAATTTTTAAGTTCGCATTTTTGCGTTTTTGTTCTTCCAAAAAGCGGGCTTTTACATATTTGAGGACAATTCACCAGACTACATGTTCTTTCATAAAACTACAGATTTAAAGAGGTGTCTTCCGTAACGACAGAATTAATGGATCCATGTTTCATAAAACTACATATTTAAATAATTCTCACGAGTAATGTATCACAAACAACATATTTGATGCTCATGAGTATCATAAAACTACATATTTTATAAAGTCGAAATATGTATACGTGATAAATTAACTTTGTCTAAAAACTGTGGTTTGAGATACATTGCTCACAAAATCTGTAGTTGTGGGATTTAATTCACTAACTTAGATCTGTAGTTTTATTTCAAAAAGAACATGTAGTTTTATGAAATTTACTCATATTATATTATATTAGGCCAAGACTTCAACCAACTGAAAAGTGTATTTATTAATACACACAACACATGCAAGCTTAGCATCTAGATTTTTAGTCACGGTGTGAGGAGGGGGACCGGTACAGCAAGAAGACGAATCACATACTAATAGCTAGGCTCAGCGCGTACCTGTACCTTCTGTATCTTGCTGATTTTACGGATTGGAAGTATTCTTGTGGGTGTCATAATATGTATGTCCAAACGCCACTATAGAACATCCTCTTCCATTGTCTGTTATCATCTATATAGACCATTAGTATTTATTTGGCTGTCGATCTCAGTTTTGTAGCTTCTTACGTACTGATGTCGACGAATACACCGCCCATGAGTACCTTCATGTTGATTTGGCTGGAAGTCACACCTCATCATCAATTTATTTTTTTAAATGAAATCGCCGAAGCAACGGGGCCAAGGATCCCGCTCCTCTGATATAATCATCTAGCCTAATAAGTTAATGAAGTAGTTTGACTTTCAAGCTCAATGTTTGACTTGTAGTCACAACACTACGTAAGAACCTCAAATCGAAGACGGATATCGGAGACGAGCTCAAAGGCAACCGTTCCCGATCTGGATAAACGAGACGCGCCCGTATCAGCGAGAATCAGAGCTGGCTCGGTTGAGCGTAAAAGAAGATGACCTACTTTAAAGCGCGTCTCAATTAAGTTAACATCCGAGATGCGACCGCTTCTTTGACAAAAAAGAGACGCTCCTTCCTAAAGCGCAACTCCTATTGTAAAAGAATAGGAGATGAGCGTTTCTTGGAGACCATCTCCTTTTATCTTGGAAGCGGGTGCGTTTGCCATTCTTACCGATCAGGCGCGTCTCCTTTTATCATAGAAGTGGGCATGTCTCCCATTTCCACTATAGAGAGACACGCGTCACAAAGGATCGTCTCGATTTTATATGCCCTTATACGAGCTCCTAGCTATGGCATAATAGTGGCTGTCAGATCTACTCTGTTCTTGCCCTGTTCTAATCATTTCTTTCCCTCTTTGGAGGTGCCCTTCTAAAAATCTTGTGGTGATTATCGTGGCTCTTAAAAAAAAGAGTTAGTCCTCTCCTCCTCTTCTGCTCCTTACTATATTTTTAGATCTTTAGATCTTGACTATCAGTGGTTCAAATTTCTTTGATTTAACTATTCTTTTCTGTACGACGTCGTCGGATCGAAGCTGGATGTATGGGCCGCGCCTTTGCAATGAGTATATCAAAGGGGTAGATGCATGTATCGATTTTGCAAAGAAAGACATGTTTGACAATATTAGAGGGAATATTTGTTGTCCTTGCAAATATTGCAATAATGAGAAGAGATATCGCACAAATGATGTGTTGAGGTCACATTTGGTCATGCATGGATTCATGATGGATTATCGATGTTAGAACAAACATGGGGAGGGTAGAATTAATAAAGCAAAGATGAGAGACTCATATCAGGAGAGGGAGGTCCCTACCAGTGTCGAAGAAGATCACAACAACGATGTGAACGAGCCAAATATATTAGGGTTCACCGATGACGAAATTGAGTTTCAGGTGCATAACATAGAGGAGATGTTACGCAATGTCGAGAGACATGACGACGATGATCAGTAAAGTAATGGTGATCTTGCAATATACAAGAAGATGATCGAAGACTCGAGGAAGCCATTGTATCATGGTTGTGCGGCTCAGTACACAAGACTGTTTGCAATGGTGAAATTTTCCAATTGACGGCGAGCAACAGATGGAGTGATTGTAGTTTTAAGTAATTGTTGATGCTCCTTAAGGACATTTTACCCCAAGGCAACGCAGTCCCTAAGACAATTTATGAGACAAAATAGGTAATCTGTCCACTGGGTTTGGAGGTGGAGAAAATTCACGCGTGCAAGAATGATAACATTATATATCATGGACCTGTGTACGAAAATCTTGAGAAATGCCCTATTTGTGGACTCGACCGATTCAATTGTAGGAAAGACGACAATGATGATGAGTACTGCAATAGAAACAAGAGAAAAAGAGGGCCTAAAAGGTGTTTGGTACTTTCTTATCATTTCTCATTTGAAGTGTTGGTTTTGCAAACAAGGAGTCAGAATTGTTTCTATGGCATAAAGAGAACCATAAGCATAATGCTGGAATGATAAGACATCCTTTTAATGCCACACAATGGCAAAACATTGATTCATAAAATCTTGAATTTGCCATTGATCCGAGAAATATTAGGATCGCAATGAGCATCGATGGCATGAATCCTTTTTTGAATAGTAGCACACATAGCACATGGCCAATTGTGCTAATGATTTTGAACCTTCCTCCTTGGTTGTGCAACAAACGGAAATATATTATGATGTCAGGACTGATACCGCATAATAACCTGGGAATGACACCAACACTTATTTCAGACCTCTAGTTGAAGATCCGAAGCAGTTGTGTTACAACGATGGAGTACAGGTCTGGGATGAGCACAAGCGTGAGTACTTTGGTCTCAAAGCCATTTTATTTGTGACTTTTTGTGATTCTCCAGCGGCACGTAACTTGTTCGGACCGAGTAAGAAAGTAGGTTGCGGATGTCCACATTGTTTCAGAGAAACAAACTCATACTATTTGAGCGAGTCATGAAAAATAGTGTACATGGGACATCGACGCTACATTCAATTCAGGCACCCATTTTCGAAGTATGATGGATAATTTCAATGGTAACACTGAGAAGACGCGTCCTCCACCCCATCTTACAAATCATAAAGTCTATGAAATGGTCAAGGATATCCATGTTGTCCTTGGTAAGCGAAAAAGGACAGGCAAAAATACCAGCGAAGATGATATGTGGAAGAAGCAATCGATTTTTTGGGAGCTACCGCATTGAAAAGACTTAGACGTCCGCCATTTGATTGATGTGATGCATGTTGAGAAGAATGTGTGTGAGAGCCTACTCGGGACATTTCTTAACACGAATGGAAGAACTAGGGACCATGGACATGCACGAGCTGATCTAAAGAAAATGGGAATTAGCCCTGATTTGTGCCTCAATGACTCAGTAAAAGGAATGAAACTACCCACATCATGCATCACCATTTCAATACATGAGAAGAAAGAGTTTTGTGGGTTCTCGAAAAATTTAAAAGTACCACCCAACTACTCGACGAACATCTCAAGGCTTATTTCATTTCCATATCTAAAAGTAGCCCCCGTTGTGAAGTCTCATGATTACCATGTATTACTTACACAGATGACTGTTGTTGGAATTCGAAATATCCTACCAGTCAATGTTCGGGAGGCTATAATGAACTTTTGTTTTTTCTTCAATGCAATTGGTCAAAAAGTACTAAGTGAATCAGCTCTCGAGTCATTGAAAAAAAGGTACTATGAAAACTTTATGCTTCCTTGAGATATATTTTCCACCTGCCTTTTTCGACATCAGCGTCCATTTCACAACTCATCTTATTAAGGAGATAAAGTTACTTGGCCCTGTGTTCCTTCACTAGATGTATGCGTACGGGAGATTCAATGGCATACTAAAGTCCTTTGATAGAAATCGAGCTTACCCTGAGGGCAGCATGGTACAAGAATACTGCACAGAGGGAGCTGTGGAGTGGGCTCTAAACTACGTTGACCCGAGTAACCCGAATGGTGTTCCCAAGTCCATCATGAAGGGAGGCTTATAGGAAAAGGGACCATTGGGAAGAAGGCTATAACTTCGTATTCAAATTTATTCTTCTACGCTTATTTCCACGTGTTGCAACAGATGTCCATTGTGTCTGAGTACTTCAATGAGCACAAAGAGGTGCTGCTAGGGACAATCCTAGCCGCAATGAATCATGGTTTGCAAATGAACGAATGAGAAAATTCATTGGCTGGCTCCGGGATCGTACTTCTCAGCCGTCGGATACTCAAACAAGTGAATACCTAAAAAAGTTGGCTCATGGTCCTATATTCACTGTTATGACATATCAAGTGTACGACATAAATACATACACGTTCTACACTTTAGAACAAGATAAGAAAAGGACATATCAGAATAGTTGTGTACATGTTGACACATCTAATGCTACGGGCCAAGACAGAGACATGTACCATGGTCAAATACAAGAGATCTGGGAGCTTGACTTTCATGGATTCAAGATTCCTTTTTTGTGTTACAATTGGGTTGATGGAATCAAGTTGAAAGTGCATCTAGGCTAATCCCCGTAGGTTTTGATGATTAATTACAACACTTAAGGGACTAATGAGCTTTGCAAGTTGTCAGTACCCAGCGTACCGTATACCCCTTGGGACTGCAAAAAGACCAAAGGAACTTCATATGTCTGAGTTGAAGACCTTCGAAGGCCCCACGTGTCATACGGGACCGGACCTGCCTCACTTCTATGGTTAGTCCCGGTGCTGCTACGTGTATACTGCAACCGGAGCTACGTCCCACACATGGGAAAGCTCCGGGCTAAATACCTGCGCGGCACCATCGGACCTAACCCCCGATGGAGGGAAGCTCCAGTACTGACATGTGTATAATAGCACCAGACCTATCTGTCCCATACGGTAAGATCCGGAGCTGCCACATGTCCAACAGCCGGACCTTCAGCCTTCTGCTTAGGAAACAGACTGGTGGACCCCCAACGGCTCGGACCTTCAAGGGACAATCAAAGACTTCAAGATCCGATTAAGTGTCATTAATACCATCTTAATGACACACGATCGGAGGGCCCTTAATACCAGTAACGGCACTATCAAGGCGCGTTACCACACTATTAAGGGTAATTAAGCTCATTAATTGTGTATTAAGCATCAGTAACCACCAGGACCACATGTCGGGCCAGGCTAACAATGTAACGACCAGTCCTTGTACTATAAAAGGTGGTCGAGCGATACACAGGGGGGACTCTCCTGACTTCCAGACTCGGCTCTGACACATACTCACAAGTGCTCAGACGCTCAATACAACAATTACACACCCCGTGGAGTAGGGTATTACGCTCAGGCGGCCCAAACCACGTAAATCCTCATGTCAACTTGCCATCGTGTTCTGAATCTCTGCGCGCCCACAACCGAACTACAAACTCTGCGGTCTACCAACGGTAGTATCGGGAGAACTACCAGAACCAGACTCTGACAGTTGGCGCACTAGGTAGGGGCACCCGAGATTCAAACATGGTGAACTCTGCTGCTGGATTGCCAACAGCAACCCTGCTGTGCAACCTGCTGGAGGTAATCCCTCCAACATTCAGCAGCCAGAAGGTGTTGTGGCTCCAATAGGAGTCATGCCACCGCCGCCACCGTCTGCACCGGCAGATCAAGCGGGACAACGAGATGGGGCGTCTGCGTCGGTCACGGCATCGGCGAACAACAACCCTGAACACGTGCTCCATGTTGCGCGTGCTCTTCTCCAACGTACACCGCCTCCAGGAGTATCCCAGGGTGCAATGGAGTAGTGGAGGGCTGATGTGGAACATTTGGTTGCAGCAGCAGCTGACCGCATTAGCAACCAAGGTCCTCCCCCCTCGAGGCGGGCCCCATCACAGCATCAGACCATGTCGGGTAGACTTGGTCCGCATGCTTCACAACACAGGAGGCATGCTGCGTCTCAACATGTGACGTCGCTGCCTTCTAGGGCACAACGCACTCATACGGTAACCAGGCTTTCAACTCACGACCTCCGGGCGGAGCTTGATCGTCGTTACCGCCCACAGGACAGCTGCGTCCATGTCGAGCGTGCTCGCGAGAGGCGAGAGGCTCGGGACAGTCCTGCTCCCGAGGGAGTAGGAGGAGGCTATTCAGCCCTGGCCATGCACCCACGCATGGTTCGATGGCTACAGAAGTTCTGGCCTCACCTGCCGGAGAAATTTGACGGGACTGTCAATCCTGCTGAGTTTCTCCAAATCTACTCTACCGCAATCCTTGCGGCTGGAGGCAATGATGCCGTAATGGCCAATTATTTCCCCGTGGCTTTGACTGGGACCGCCAGGTCCTGGTTCATGAGCCTTCCGCCCTAGTCCATCAAAAGTTGGGCGGAACTATGCCAACAGTTCACTGCCAATTTCAGGAGTTCATACAGCCGACCAGGCACCGAACTAGACCTTTTTGTTGTCAAGCAGAAGGGGTGAGAGTCCCTACAATCCTTCATCCAGAGGTTCTCCCAGGTACGAAACACCATACCTTTTATCTCAAGCGCTTCTATTATTGTGGCATTTAGACAGGGCGTAAGAGACAAGAAGATGCTGGAGAAGCTGGCGACCAAGGAAGTCACCAGCGTTACAGAACTCTTCAGCTTGACAGACAAGTGCGCCAAAGCTGCGAAGGGCTGTGAAATGCACTCCCAACCACCTCCGGAGGACAACCAAAAGTCCTCCAAGGGTGAAGCCACTACCTCCGGGAGTGGTAAGAAGAAGAAAAAGTCCAACGACAAGAAGAAGCCGTCGGCCGGCACACCTACAGCCGCTGCTGTCGCAGATCCGGGTGGCCGGGGGCCACACCCCGAGAAACAACCTCTGCCGTCGTCTGAAGACGGAGGCAGCTCCAAGATGTGGTGTCCTATACACAAGACGAACAACCACAACCTGGAAGGATGCCGAGAGGTCCAGAACCTTGTTGAGCGCTGCAACAAGCGCCGGGAAGAAGTTCCTTTCTGTCAAAGGTAAGGAAAACAAAAAGCTGACGAAGCTCCGACTAAGGAGGAGTTAGGCTTTCAGGACCATAAAAAGGTCTTGAAGGCTGTTTACACCTCCGTCGACGACGACTCCGACGTCTCCGACAAGGAGCATCGGAAGATCATGAACACCATCTTTGGTGGTTCATGGGACATCACCTCCCGCCGTGTCCTCAAGACGATGCAGCGGGACATGGCCTCAGTAGCTCCCACCGCCAGAGCGGAGCCGCACCGGAAGTGGATGGACACTGCCATCACTTTTGATGCTTCAGACTACCCTCGGAACATGATCGGAGCTAGCCAACTCCCATTGATGGTATCTCCGGCCATCAACAACATCCAGCTCCACCATGTGATGGCGGAAGGAGGTTCGGGGTTGAACCTCATAAGCTTCGAAGCTTTCGTCAAGCTTCAGCTCCGACCTTCAGATCTTCGCCCCTCCCGACCTTTCTCTGGAGTAGGTCTAGGGGCCATAACTCCACTCAGTGCTATTACTATCCCAGTGACCTTCGAGACCTGGGAGAATTACTGCACTGAGAAGTTGGTCTTCGACGTGGCGCAGATCAACTTACCATTCAACGCCATCCGTGGCAGGCCAGCGTTATACAAATTCATGGCTGCTGCCCATTATGGTTACTTGGTGTTGAAGATGCCAACACCATCAGGAGTTCTCCGGATCCGTGGAGATCTCACCGCCAGAGTGACTGCTCTGGAAGAACTCCATGCGCTTGCTACAGCGCAGGAGGAAGAATTCGAAAAAGAGGAAGCTCCAAAACCCCCGAGCATTCATCATTGAGGCTCAACCTCTGCACCTTGCGTGCAACCAAGCGGCAACACGCTGCTCAGACCACCCGTATATCGGGAGGTCTGAATGACAAATAGGAACTCACCCTCGTCACACTTCTCCAGGCTAATGTCAATGTGTTTGCCTAGCAACCGTCACAAATGCCTGGGATCCCTAGGTAAGTGATCGAGCACAACCTGAAGATCTATCCCACCGCTCAGCATGTACATCAGAAGCCTCGGAAGCAATCAGTAGAGCGACAAAACTTCATACGTCAAGAAGTGAAGAAGTTGCTTGAAGCTGGATTCATCCGAGCAGTCTTCCACCCAAAATGGCTGGCAAACCCAGTCGTTGTACCCAAGGCCGGCGGGAAGCTTCGGATGTGTATCGACTACACTACACTGAATAAGGCATGTATAAAAGATCCATTCCCACTACCTAAAATAGATCAGATAGTGGATTGCACCTCCGGGTGTGAATTACCGTGTTTTCTAGACTCATATTCTGGGTATCATCAAATCAGAATGTCTAGGGAAGATGAAGAGCATACTTCCTTCATCACGGTAGATGGATTATATTGTTACACTGCCGTGCCATTTGGTCTCAAAAATGCTGCTTCACCGTTTGTACGAGCTATGTACAAAAATTTTGGAGAGCTTATCAGAGATTTAGTGGAAGTGTATGTCGATGACATCGTCATCAAGATCAAGAACAAGGAATCATTCCTTGACACCTTGCAAGCTGTCTTCGACAAGTTGCGAGTCACACGCATGAAGCTAAACCCCGACAAGTGTGTCTTCGGGGTTAGCTCCGGAAAGCTTCTTGGATTCTTGGTGAACCACCGAGGAATAGAAGCAAATCCAGCGAAGATTAAAGCTATCGAAGACATGCGGCCACCAGCCCACATCAAGGACGTCCAGAAGCTGACTGGATGTCTAGCTGCCCTCAGCCGGTTCATCTCAAGACTGGCGGAATGGGCGCTACCTTTCTTCAAGTTATTGAGGAAATCCGGGCCATTTCAATGGTCTGATGAAGCAGAAAAGGCTTTCCAAGGGCTAAAGAGGCTCCTCACCACTCTACCAACTTTGGTAGCTCAAAATCCTGGTGAGTCACTTCTGCTTTACATTTCAGCAACTGACGAAGTTGTCAGTATGGTCCTGGTTGCATAAAGGCCAGAACCATCTCCAGTTCAGGAATCCAGACCCCTCGAGGAGGGTTTGGAGCAACCTGAAGACGAGTCTGGGTCCCAGCGCCCAGACCCGGATCCTCAAGGTGAGATGCCAGAGGATCAACTTCCTTCAAATGAAGAAGTTGCTGTTGCTGAGCAACAAGATCCGGACTCCTCCGGGAAGGTCTGGGTCACTGTAGAAGAAGCTTCGGGTTCTTCAAGCAAGAACCTGGAGGTCCCCGTCAAAGGTCTGGACCCCTCTTGGAGGGTCCGTGTTGTTGAGGAGGAAGCTTTGGGCCCCTTCGGGAGGGTCCGGACAGTCCAACGCCCATTGTACTTCATCAGTGAAGTACTCCATGACGGCAAAACTCGGTACCTGGAGGTGCATAAGCTGCTCTATGCAGTTCTTATTGCTTCTAGGAAGCTCCGACACTACTTCCAAGCTCACAAGATTTTAGTGGTAACTTCTTATCCACTACGTGCAATATTGCATAACCCCAACTCTACTGGGAACATTGCAAAGTGGGTAGCGGAACTGGCCGAGTTCGATCTTGAATTTGTCCCAAGACAAGCAATTAAGAGTCAAGCACTGGCGGACTTTGTGGCGGAATGGACCCCCTCTCCATTAAATCCTGGGGGCCCCAGTGAGCAGAAGCCGAAACCCAAAGCTTCGGTCTTCACTAAGCCTCACTGGACTCTTTACTTCGATGGCTCTATGCAGAAGCAGGGGGCCAGAGCTGGAGTCCTTCTCCTCGCTCCAACCGGGGAGAAAGTCAAATACATGGTTCACCTTGACTTCAAGGCGACCAACAACATGGCGAAGTATGAAGCACTAATATATGGGCTCAAGGTGGCGCTATCATATGGTGTCAAGCAGCTGTTGGTAAAGGGTGATTCACAGCTCGTCATAAAACAAGTCAAAGGTGAATGCTGCTGCAACAACCCTCAACTAGCTGCATACCTACTTGAAGTCCAGAAGCTTCAGAAGGACTTCGACGTCCTGGATCTTTGCCATGTCCAGCATCTCAACAATGCTGAAGCCGACAAACTCTCGACGAAAGCCTCAACAGGAGCTCCAGCTCACGACGGAACCTTCGTCCGGAGATTGTCAAGACCAACAGCTCAGCCTGCCGAACTGAGCGAAGAGGGGCGAGACCAGCACCTCGAAGCTGGCGGTCCCGATGGCCCTGTTACCATGGCGTCCATCAAGGGTCGTAGGTGCTGCAGGAAGCTCTGAGCAACCTAGCACACAAGACTCAAATCCTCAAGTTAGCTCTAATGCATGGATCTCAGAGATCCAAAGCTACTTGAAAGACAATTTCCTTCCTAAAGACAATGTATCCGCTGACCGGATAGTCAGATTGGCTAAAAGATACACACTGGTAGAAGGGGATCTCTACCGGCGTGGTGCCAATAGTGTCCTAATGTGGTGCATTACAAGGGAAGAAGGCTGCGAGCTCCTCGCAGAAATCCATGGAGGCGAGTGTCGGAACCACGCGTCTTCCCGCACGCTGGTCGGTAAAGCCTTCCAGCATGGTTTTTACTGGCCTACAGCACTCCAGGATGCAACTGAGCTAGTGAAGAAATGTGAAGCATGCCAGTTCCATGCATATCAAATTCACACACCAGCTCAACCTCTACAAATGATACCTCCTAAATGGCCATTCGCTGTGTGGGGGATGGATATCTTGGGACCTTTCCCAAGAGCCGTCGGAGGTTACAAGTTCCTGTACGTTGCCATTGACAAGTTCACCAAATGGCCGAAAGCAACTCCAGTTGTGACAATAAACAAGCAATCATCTATCGACTTCTTGTAGTCCATCGTATGCAGATTTGGAGTCCCAAACAAGATCATAACTGATAACGGGACCAAATTCACAAGCTCTGCATTTTAAGGATATTGCAAAGACCTCAGCATTCAGGTCAGCTACGCCTCTGTAGCTCACCCGGCAAGCAATGGCCAAGCTGAGAGAGCAAATGCAGAAATCCTAAAAGGACTCAAGACGCGCACATACGAGCGCCTGAAAAAACTTGGAGCCAACAGGATTGAAAAGCTTCCGCCCACACTGTGGGCCAACAGGACAACTCAAACCAGTCAACTGGAGATACACCCTTCTTCCTGGTGTACGGAGCTGAAGTAGTACTTCCTCCGGAAATCACCTTGGGGTCGCTCCGGGTCCGGATCTTCAACGATGCCACGCAGGACCAACTCCGGCATGAAGACCTTGACCTCCTTGAAGAGGGAAGGTGACGAGCAGCTGTTCAGAATGCCCGATACCACCAAGCTCTTCGACACTATCACCAAAGGCATGTTCACAGCCGACAGCTCGAGGAAGGCGATCTGGTGCTACGGAGAATACAAATTCAAGAAGGGTTAAACAAACTCTCCCCCAGCTGGGAAGGACCCTTCCAGGTGATCAAAGTATCCCGTCCCGAATGCGTTCGCTTGGCAACCGAGGATGGGACACCTCTCCCTAATCCTTGGAACATTGAGCACCTCTGTATGTTCTACGCTTAATATCACGGAGGTGAGTCTGTAGTTACATGTGATGTATGTTATAGAGTCATTGTACAAAGTCGGGTAGATCCTTCAGGAGAACAGCCGGACCTTCCCCAGAAGGTTCGCAAAGTTCAGGCAACACTTGTCACAGTCTCAGAACTAAAAGTGTAGCTAGCTACCTTGGGTAAAACGAGAAACGCAACACACTTAGCTTGGTTCCGTACCCTAAGAGTGTGCTTGTTTCCCCTGTACCCCGGACCTATAATGAAAGACATCATTGTGTGAAAACAGACTCCACATGCATTTATTTCGTACATGATCAATATTTCATATTTTTCTCTTTCTTGTCTATAACAAAGTTGCACAATTCTTAAGAAACATTAGCTCGACCAATTCATATATAATTCAAGTTGCATTTTCAATTCTTTCGGGTCTAAACATCATTAATGGTCTACTCGTTTGAATGCCGCCAAGCCAATCTAGGTCCGGAGTGTGCTATCGACTTAGCCTGGTCCTGCACCCTAAGTACGCCACTCTACCTACACCCTGGCAGGCCGAAGTAAGGCGAGTCCAGAAATGATCGGACCTGGAGAAAACAAGCCAGTGCACTTGGTTGTATGAAGAGTTGCGTTCGACCTAAAAATTTCTTTTGGGAATAGTAAGCCGCAAACGAGTTATAGATAGGAAATGGATTTTACTATTTTTCTTGACTTCGGTGTGCAGGAAAAATAAAGATCTCATGATGATGGTGGATGAAGCCGGAGCTATCAAAGCTTCGACACCCCCTAAGGTAGTCTACTGTCGATGTTTCAAACATTGATTGTAGACATCACCGGAGCTACAAAGTTCTGGCAAATCCAGGGGGCCAACCGTCAACGAGAAGAAAAAATAGTGGGAAGACTCCCCAGTGGGGTCTGCTGTCGACGCACTGCATGTTGACAGTGGGCGCTGCCGGAGCTACCAAGCTCCGACAACCCCAGAGGACTAACTGTCGATGCTCTACGTGTTGACAAGGGTCACTGCCGGAGCTACTAAGCTCCGACAACCTCAGGGGTCCCCTACTATCGGCGACTACGGACCTACAAACTACAAGTTCGAAGCGCGCAAGTATTCAACAAAATGCTACATCCTCTTGGTACATGTTCACAATCAAATTGTGTACATCTATCAGGGGGCCAAGTGGGACAAAGGTGTTGAAGACAAAAAAAATGATATTCATAAGATTCTCTGATTTCATTAATCTGGATACAAGAGATTACAAAATTGGAGAAAAAGAAGAGAGGATACAAGCGGGAGCTACAAAGAGAGAGTCCTAGACCCTATGGAAGAACGAGGCGACCTTTTGGGCAACCTCCGACACACTGGCTTTGGCGGCTTCTCCCTCTGTGTCGATGGGGCCTTCAAGCACCGGGTCCAGTCAGAAGTGAGGGTCCCAACTCGTGTAGCACGTTAGCATGTACTCTGCGATGTTCTTCGCTAGGGATTGTCCTTCGATTTCCAGCTGGTCCGTGATGACATCGCCCATCTTGGTGAGCTTGTTGCCCACCGAGCTAAATGCCTGCAACGCCTGGTCCAGCTCCAGCTCCGGATCATTCGGACGCACGGGACTAAAACCCATCGGCGTGAGCGCGTCATTGGCTTTTCCCAAGAAGTCCCAAACTTGTTGGGACTCCGCAGCCCTTGAGCCTCGCACCTCTTCCAAGCATCTCTTGGTCGCCGCAAGCTCCGAATTCTCCCGAGCAAGGCGCTCGACCTCTTTGGCGTTCTGCTGGATCTTTTCAGCAACCTGCCTTTCAAGTTTCTCGAGCTCCTCCTCCTGGAGGTGGATCTTGTTCCGACGGTCGACCAGGTCCTTCTCCTAGCCCCGCACTTTCTTCTCCCTAGCAGCAATTTCATTTTCCCTCTTGTTGAGGTCCTGTCCTCGCTGCTAGACCTTCTTCTCCTCTTTCTCGCAGCGCTCCGCCAGCTTCTTGGTGCGCTTCGCGAGACTCTTGTCACCCAGAGTTAGCTTCTGAGTAAGCTCCTCCTCCCTCTTCACGAGGTCATCCCGCAGCTCCAGGAATTTTTGCTCTTCATCCTCGAGCTTTTTCTCCTGCTCCTCAAGAGCCTCCCGACGCTTGACGAGGCTGTCATGGATGGCGTTGAGCTTCTCTTGGCGTTCACTCACTGCATTATTAGCAGCTACGACCTGTTCATGGATGGCCCGAGACTGGTTGTCGAGGGATTGCACCATGCTTTCCCTCTTGTCCAGCAGCTGGCCCCAGTACTCCATCCGGGCCTTCTCCCTCTACGCCCACTCCTTGTCGTCAGCCAGCCTGGTTTGTGCCAGCTTGGTCTCGAATTGGAGCCGGTTGCGCCACCTCCTAAGGGTTCGGCGCTCCTCCTCGAGGGCCTTGCTGTCGTGGTAGAAGGCCAGTTGCACTTGACGAAGGATGGAGCAAGCATTGTCGATAGACAACGACAGGGGGATCGGCTCCGGACCTGCCGGGGTCCTCTCCGGTGGCTCCAGCGGGTTCTCTACAACAAAAATCGGGTCCCACTCTACAAGAGTGGTCCCCTGAGCTTCCGTGGCACTAGGGCCACCCTCTGGGATAGCCTCAGTCACCGCCGAGGAAGGTCCTGCCATGGAAGCTTCTACCTTCGGAGTCGGCTCCGAGGGTCCCGCCGCCATGTCATCAGCAACCAGTCCCTCAGATGACGGACCGACAACTCCATCTTGGCATCCAGGCTCAGGTGCGGGTACCTCCGGAACCACCACCTCCGGGGCAGGCATTGAAGGTTCGGCCAGAGCTGAAGCCACTTTCGGCTTCGATGCTGGCGCCTCCTCCACCGCCGGTTCAGGCGCTGGCGCTTCGACCGCCATTGGCTCAGGCGCAGGCACTTCTGCGGCAACCGACTCAAGCGCCGGAACTTCATCAACCACCATCTCTACCGTCGGGGCTTCATCAATCACCGGCTCCGCTGTCGGGGCTTCAACAACATCCGACTCTAGGGCCGGGGCTGCAGCTACCTCCGGCTCTAAGGCCGAAGCGTCCATCATCTCAACATCCAAACCCAGAGCTTCAACCTCCGGGGCTAGAGCCGCTAGTACATCTTCATTCCTGTGGTCTGGCGCTACCACGGGAGCTTCAGGGGATGACTCGAGGTCAAGGACCACGACAGATGGCGCCAGAGCTGCCGCGGCCTCAGCCACCTCTTGGGGCAGTGCTGGAATTGGAGCAGGAGCCTCCGTCTACGCAGCATTAGTTGCTGCTGTAGGAACCGGAGCTTCAACCCCTTTCTTGGGTACCCTGTGGATGAAGGACAAAGAAACTCAAAACATGATTACAACAAAAACAATCAACTGAGGTAAAAAATCAAACTTACCTTGGAAGACTTCTGCTCCAGCACGCGCGAAACCTCTTCACCGGACGCTCAAGACTGGACCCTGTCGCCACTGGCATGGTAGCTCCAGAAGGTTCCCTGGAGCTTGCTCCCGCCATCAGCGATGTCTTGGTTGAGGCCCCCCTCGACCGGGAAGGACCTTCGGACCTAGAGCCTTCAGCTGGCCCTGGTACCGGAGCCACATGGCCGGAGCTAGTGTCCCAAGGAGATGCCGATGCTGGAGTGGTCGTCGTCGTCAAAGACCTCCTCCACTGGGGGAGCTGTCGTGGAAGGAGCAGGTCTGACGGACCTCCCGTCAGCATGCTTCAACTTCCTCTTGCGGCTCGAGGGCTCGGCCAACTCCTTGCCCTTGCCTACGACTTCAGTTCTTGGCTCCGGAGCGGGAACGGAGCCACCCTCCGAAGCTCCGCGGATCGCCAACCCGGAGGTTGATCGCTTCTTCATCAGGCCCAAGTCGTCCAACAGCGGCATCTTCCTCTGGAGCTCTCTGCGCTCCTCTGGTATCATATCCAGAGGAAGGAAGGCCGCCGGTGGAGACACGTCGCCAGGGCCGATGTTCCCAGGCTGGAACATCTTGAGATGGGTCTTCAAGGCTTCACCGGTCAAGTTGGAGTCCAAGCCGACCTCAATGCGGTTGGTATCTATCGGTACCCTCCATACCGGATACCCCTTGGGATTGCAAAGATCACAATGAAACTCCATATACCAGATTTGAAGACCTCCGAAGGCCCCACATGTCAGGCGTAGCCGGACCTGCTTCCCCAACATGGTTAGTCCTGGGGCCGCCACGTGTATCACAAGACCAGAGCTATCACCCACACTTGGGAAGCTCTGGTCAGAATACCAATATGGCACCCCCGGACCTAACCCCAGACAGAGGGAAGCTCCGGTAATGACACGTTTCCAACAGCACCGGACCTACCTGTCCACGACGGTGAGCTCCAGAGATGCCACGCTACAACCACCGGACCTTCAACTTCAATTATCAGGCCAGTGGACCCCTCAACGGCTCTGGACCTTCAAGGATCAATCAAAAGCTTCAAGACCCAATTAAATGTCATTAATACCGTATTAATGACACACGATCAGATGGTCCTTAATACTGGTAACGGCGCTATTAAGGCCCATTACCAGGCTATTAAGGGTAATTAACTCCATTTATTGTGTATCAAGCATGTGTAACCGCCGGGGCCACCTGTCGGGCTAGGCTAACGTTGTAACGACCAGTCCTTGTACTATAAAAGGACTGGTCGATGATACACAAGGGACGGTTCCAGACCACTGCTGAACACCCTGATCTAGATGAGCTTCTTCTTCTGGAGCTTCTTCTAGACTCACAAGCTTAGTACATCACCAACACACCCTGTGGAGTAGGGTATTACGCTCAGGCGGCCCGAACCACGTAAATCCCTATGTACATGTGTCTTTCACCTTCTTGAATCTCTGCGCGCCCATTACCAAACTATAACTCCTTGATCTACCAAAGGTAGTGTCGAGAGATCTGCCGGATCCAAACACCGACAGTTGGTGCGCCAGGTAGGGGCGCCCGAGATTTCGAGTATGGTGAACTCAGCTGCTGGATAATCCAACAGCAACCCCGCCGGTCAAGCCACTGGAGGCAATCCCTCCAACATGCAGCAACCAGCAGGTGTCGTGGCTCCAGCAGGAGTCATGCCTCCACCACCATCGCCTGCACCAGCACGTCAAGCTGAGCAGCGTGACGGTGCATCGGCGTCGGTCACTGCCTCGGCAAACAACAACAACCCTGAACACGCGCTTCATGCAGCGCGTGCTCTCCTCCAACGTCCAAGCGCGTGTTCTCCTCCAACGTCCACCACCTCCAGGTGCATCCCAGGGTGCAATGGAGTAGTGGAATGCTGATGTGGAGCATCTGGTTGCAGCAGCAGCCGACTGCATCAGCAACCAAGGTCCTCCCCCTTTGGGGCGGGCCCCATCGCAGCGCCGGACCGTGTCTGGCAGGCTTGGTCCGCATGCTTCGCAGAATAGGAGGCGTGCTGCATCACAGCAAGTTACGTCGCTACCCTCCGGGGCGCGACATACTCATACGGTAACCAGGATGTCAACTCATGACCTTCGGGCGAAGCTTGATCGCCGTTACCATCAACAGGACGGTCGTGTCCATATCGAGCGTGCTCGCGAAAGGCAAGAGGCTCGAGACAGCCCTGCTCCCGAAGGAGTAGGAGGAGGCTGTTCTGCACTGGCCATGCACCTATGCATGGTCAGATGGCCACTAAAGTTCCGGTCACACCTGCCGGAGAAGTTTGACGGGACTGTTAACCCTGCCGAGTTTCTCCAAATTTACACCACCGCAATCCTTGCGGCTGGAGGTAACGAGGTTGTAATGGCCAACTACTTCCCAGTGGCTTTGACTGGAACCGCCAGGTCCTAGTTCATGAGCCTTCCTCACAACTCTATCAATTGTTGGGAGGAATTGTGCCAACAGTTCACCGCCAATTTTGGGAGTTCATACACCCGACCAGGCACCGAACTGGACCTTTTTGCAGTTGTGCAGAAGGGGGGAGAATCCCTGCGCTCATTTATCGAGAGGTTCTCCCAGGTACGAAACACCATTCCTTCTATCTCTAGCGCTTCTGTTATTGTGGCATTTAGACATGGCGTGCGAGATAAGAAGATGCTGGAGAAGCTGGCGGTCAAGGAGATCACCAGCGTCACAGTGCTCTTTAGCTTGGCAGACAAGTGTGCCAAAGCTGCGGAGGGCCGTGAGATGCACTCCAAACCACCTCCAGAGGATGGCAAAAAATCCTCCAAAGGCGAAGCCACTACCTCCGGGAGTGGCAAAAAGAAGAAAAAGTCCAACAGCAAGATGAAGCCGTCGACCAGCACATCCACGGCTACAGCTGCCGTAGCTCCGGGTGGCCGGGGGCCATGCCCCGAGAAATGACCTTGACCGTCCTCTGAAGATGATGGGCAACTCCAAAATGTGGTGTCCTATCCACAAGACGAACGGCCACAACTTGGAGGACTGCTGGGAGGTCCAAAACTTTGTCGAGCGCTACAACAAGCGCCAGGAAGAAGTTCCTTTCCGTCAGAGGGAAGGAAAGCAAAAAGTCGACGAAGCTCCGGCTGAAGAGGATTTGGGTTTCCAGGACCCTTTTTAAGGTCCTGAAGGCTGTATACACCTCCGTCGATGACGACTCTGACGTCTCTGACAATGAGCGTCGGAAGACCATGAACACCATCTTTGGTGGTTCGTGGGACATCACCTCCCGCCATGTCCTCAAGACCATGCGGTATGACATGGCCTCAGTAGCTCCTACAGCCAGGGCGGAGCCTCATCGGAAGTGGATGGACACTACCATCACTTTTGATGCTTCGAACTACCCTCGGAACATGATTAGAGCTGGCCAGCTGCCTCTGTTGGCATCACCTACCATCAATAACATTCAACTCCACCATGTAATGGTGGACCGAGGTTCGGGGCTGAACCTCATAAGCTTCAAAGCTTTTGTCAAGCTTCAGCTCTGACCTTTGGACCTTCGCCCCTCCCGACCTTTCTCCGGAGTAGGCCGGGGGCCATAACACCGCTCGGTGCCATTACTCTCCCTGTGACCTTGGGGACTCGGGATAATTATCACACTGAGAAGTTGATCTTTGATGTCGCTCAGATCAACTTGCCCTTCAGCGCCATTCTGGGCAGTCCCACCTTTTACAAATTCATGGCTGCTGCTCATTATGGCTACCTGATGTTGAAGATGCTGACACCAGCTGGCGTTCTCCAGATCCGCGGAGACCATACTACCAGAGTGACTGCTCTGGAGGAACTTCATGAGCTTGCTACAACGCAGGAGGAAGAATCCAGGCAGGAGCAAGCTCCCGAAACCCCCGAGCATTCTTCAACGAGGCTCAACCTCCGCACCTCGCGTGCAACCAAGCGGCGACACTGACATCCCCATCAAGGTCGTCCAAATTGGTTCCAATGCCGCTCAGACCACCCGTATATCGGGAGGTTTGAATGACAAATAGGAACTCGCACTCATCACTTTCCTCCGGGCTAATGTCGACGTGTTTGCCTGGCAACCGTCACAAATGCCTGGGATCCCTAGGGAAGTGATCGAGCATAATATGAAGATCTATCCTGACGCTCGGCCCGTACATCAGAAGCCTCGGAAGCAATCCGTAGAGCGACAAAACTTCATACAACAAGAAGTGAAGAAGTTGCTAGAAGCTGTATTCATCCGAGAAGTCTTCCATCCAAAATGGCTGGCAAACCCAGTCGTTGTACCCAAGGCCGGCGGGAAGCCTCGAATGTGTATTGACTACACAACACTAAATAAGGCATGCCCAAAAGATCCATTTCCACTACCTAGAATATATTAGATAGTGGATTCCACCTCCGGGTATGAATTACTATGTTTCCTAGACGCATATTCTGGATACCATCAAATCAGAATGTCTAGGGAAGATGAAGAACATACTTCTTTTATCACAGTAGATGGATTGTACTATTATACTGCCATGCTATTTGGTCTCAAGAATGCAGCTTCAACATTTGTACGAGCTATGTACAAAACCTTTGGAGAGCTCATCAGAGACGTAGTGGAAGTGTATGTTGATGACATCGTCGTCAAGATCAAAGACAAGGAGTCACTCCTTGACACCTTGCAAGCTGTCTTCGACAAGCTGCGGGTCACCCGCATGAAGCTAAACCCAGACAAGTGCGTCTTCGGGGTTAGCTCCGGAAAGCTTCTCGATTTCCTGGTAAACCACCGGGGCATAGAGGCAAATCCGGCGAAGATTAAAGCCATAGAGGAGATGCGACCACCAGCCCGCATCAAAGATGCCCAGAAACTGACTGGGTGTCTAGCCGCCCTCAGCCAGTTCATCTCAAGACTGGCGAAATGGGCGCTACCCTTCTTCAAGCTATTGAGGAACTCCGGACCATTTCAATGGTCTGAAGAAGCAGAAAAGGCATTCCAAGAGCTAAAGCAGCTCCTCACCACTCTACCAACCCTGGTAGCTCCGAACCCTGGTGAGCCCTTACTGCTTTACATTTCAGCAATCGACGAGGTTGTCAGCATGGTCTGGTCGCGGAGAGACCAGAACCATCACAAGCTCAGGAATCCAAACCCCTCCAGGAGGGTCCGGAGGTTCCTGAAGGAGAGTCTGGGTCCCAGCCCCCAGACTTGGATCAACAGGAAGTTATCCCAGAAGACTTGGACCCCTCCGGGAGGGTCCGGGTCACTCCAGCAGAAGCTCCGGGTTCCTCTAGCATGAACCCGAAGGTCCCCAAAGCAGGTCTGGACCCCTCTGGGAGGGTCTGGGTAGATGTGGAGAAAGCTCCGGGCTCCTCCGGGAGGGTCCGGATAGTCCAACACCCAGTGTACTTCATCAACGAAGTACTACATGATGCCAAGACTCGATACCTAGAGGTGCACAAGCTGCTCTATGCAGTTCTCATCACCTCCAGGAAGCTTCGCCATTACTTCCAAGCTCACAAGATCTCTGTGGTGACCTCTTACCCACTGCGTGCGATCTTGCATAATCCCAACTCTACTGGGAACATTGCAAAGTGTTCAGCGGAATTGGCCGAATTCGATCTTGATTTCGTCCCAAGACAAGCGATCAAAAGTCAAGCATTGGCATATTTCATGGCGGAATGGACCCCCTCTCCGTCAAACCCTGGGGGCTCTAGTGAGCAGAAATCGGAACTCAAGGCTCCGACCTTTTACCGAACCTCACTGGACCCTCTACTTTGATGGCTCCATGCAAAAGCTGTGGGCCGGAGCTGGAGTCCTTCTCCTCGCTCCAACCGGGGAGAAGGTAACATACATGGTCCACCTTTACTTCAAGGCGACCAACAACATGTCGGAGTACGAATCAGTCATTTATGGACTAAAGGTGGCACTATTATATGGTGTCAAGCAGCTGTTGGTTAAGGAAGATTTGCAACTCATCATTAAACAAGTGAAGGGTGAATGCTCCTGTAACAATCCTCAACTAGCTGCTTATCTCCTTGAAGTCCAGAGGCTTCAGAAGTACTTCGAAGTCCTGGATCTCCACCATGTCCAGCGTGTCCATAACGCTGAAGCTGATGAACTCTCGATGAAAGCGTCAACTGGAGCTCCTGCTCCTGACAGAACCTTCGCCCGGAGGTTGTCAAAACCCACAGCTCAGCTTGCCGAACTGAGCGAAGGGGACGAGACCAGCATCCCGAAGCTGGCGGTCCCGATGGCCCTGTTACCATGGCAGCCATCAAGGGTCGTAGGTGCTGCCGGAAGCTCCGAGCAACCCATCACACAAGACTCAAATGCTCAAGCAAGCTCCGATGCATGGATCTCGGAGATCCGGAGCTACATGAAAGACAACATCCTTCCCGACGATGATGTATCCGCTAACCGGATAGTCAGATTGGCTAAAAGATACATGCTAGTAGAACGGGATTTCTACCGGCGTGGTCCCAATGGCGTCCTAATGCGATGCATCACAAGGGAAGAAGGCTGCGAGCTCCTTGTAGAAATCCATGGAGTCGAGTGTGGGAACCACGTGTCTTCCCGCATGCTGGTCGGTAAAGCCTTCCGGCATGGCTTCTACTGGCCTACAGCGCTCCAGGATGCAACTGAGCTGGTGAAGAAATGCAAAGCATGCCAGTTCCATGCAAAGCAAATTCACACACCGGCTCAGCCTCTACAAATGATACCTCCTACATGGCCTTTCACTGTGTGGGGGATGGACATCTTGGGACCTTTCCCAAGAGTCGTCGGAGGTTACAAGTTCCTGTATGTTGCCATCGATAAGTTCACCAAATGACCGGAAGCAACTCCAGTTGTGACAATAAACAAGCAATCAGCTATCAATTTCTTGCAGTCCATAGTATGCAAATTTGGAGTCCCGAACAAAATCATAACAGATAATGGGTCCCAATTCACAAGTTTGCTTTTCAAGGATACTACGAAGACCCCGGCATCCAAGTCAGCTACGCCTCTGTAGCTCATCTGGCAAGGAATGGCCAAGCCGAGAGGGCAAATGCAAAAATCCCGAAAGGACTCAAGACGCGCACATATGAGCGCATGAAAAAGCATGGAGCCAACTGGATTGAAGAGCTTCCGCCCGCTCTATGGGCCAATAGGACAACTCCAAACGGGTCAACCGGAGAGACACCCTTCTTCCTGGTGTACGGAGCTGAAGCATTCCTTCCTCTGGAAGTCACCTTGGGGTCTCTCCGGGTCTGGACCTCCAACAAAGCCACGCAGGACCAACTCCGGCGTGAAGACCTTGACCTCCTTGAAGAGGGAAGGTGCCGAGCAGCTGTTTGGAATGCCCGATACCGCCAAGCTCTTTGGCGCTATCACCAATGGCATGTTCACAGCCGACAGCTCGAGGAAAGAGATCTGGTGCTACGGAGAATACAATCCAAAGAAGTGTTAAATAAACTCTCCCCCAGCTGGGAGGGACCCTTCCGAGTGATCAAAGTATCCCGTCCCGGATGCGTTCGCTTGGCAACCGAGGATGGGACACCTCTCCCATATCCTTGGAACATTGAGCACCTCCATAAGTTCTAGGCTCAGTATCACGGAGGTGAGTCTGTAATTACATGTGGTGTATGTTATAGAGTCATTGTACAGAGTTGGGTAGCTCCTCCGGGAGGGCAGCCAGACCTACCCTGCTAGGTCCGCAACGCCCATGCAACACTTGTCACAGTCCCAAAACTAAAAGTGTAGCTAGCTACCTTGGGTCAAACGAGAAACGAATCACACTTAGCCTGGTTCCATACCCTAAGAGTGTACTTGTTTCCCCTGTACCCCGGACCTATAATAAAAGACATCATTATGTGAAAACAGACTCCACGTGCATTTACTTTGTACAGGCTCAATATTTTTTATTTTTCTCTTTCTTGTCTATAATAAAGTTGTGCAATTCTTAAGAAACTTTAGCTCGACCAGTTCATGTACAATTTGAGTTGCATTGTCTATCCTTCCAGGTTCAAGCATTGTTGCTGGCCTACTTGTCTGAATGCCCGCCAAGCCAATCTAGGGCCGGTGTAAAACCCCACTTTTATGGCATGTGAATTCAGTTATGAGTTTTGTGATCAACTATATTAAAGATCAAATATAGTGGTACACATGAACTTAATACCATCCAAACATTTCTTGCACTCATGGTTAAATTTTATTAACATGAGTATTGGACTTCACCACTAATTCTAGAATGATTCTATTCACCCCTCTTCAGATTTTAGAATTAATTGGATGCAGTTTATTAAGGCAATTTAAAGTGCAGTACTAATTGGCCCTGCCAAAAATATTCAAATTAGAGGCTCTAAATTTTTCCTTGACTTTCTAATATTGTCAATAGCTTGCCTGCAAAATTTCAAGATTTTAGGAGCTCATTTGCTATTTTATTTGAGGCGCTTAGCAAATTTGAATCAATTCAAATCTGAATTTTAAATTCTTTTCCAACTTCTTTGAACATAAGATTTGAGTTCACCCTTGTGTTTAGAATAACTCATTTACCATCTCCACAAAATTTCATGACTTTTGGAGTTGATCTTCCATTTTTAAATGAATTTTTAACTTTACTGTTGGGGTCTGACTGACCTGTGGGCCCCACAGGTCAGCCTCTGCTGAACGGGTCAGGTCGGCCGCCTGCCATCTCTGCACCGGCACTCGCCCGCTCGACAGCGCACATGCATGCAAGCTCCAGCGAGCTGCTTGCTTGCTTGCCGCGGCGCTATAAAAGGCCGGCCGCAGCCCCGATATTTCCCCTTCCCCGATCGGTGTTCCACCTCTCGCTGTTTCTTCTCTGCCGCGCGCCATCGTCGCTGCCCACCTCTGCTCCATGGTGCGCTGCCGTTTCGCGCAGTATCAAGCCTCGATCCCAAAAGCTTAAAGGTGTGCCTAGTCGAGCTCTAACTCTCGGTGCAAACCGTTTCCCTTTTTATTGTGAAATGAGCAAGTTATCAGTCTTCTTCCTTCCGGCCGATGTGAAGAAGCTCGCTAGGTTTCCATTTCAAATCTGTTTCTACAAGTAAATATTCTTTGCAATTGCCTAGAGATAGTTTCTATAGGTCCTAGCGCTCCTACCTGAGCAAAAACCCCTAAAAGTTATCGAGCAACAGCCGAGGAAATCGAGTTTTGCTCGCCGCCGGTGAGGAAACCTCAGTTTGCCGTCGAGCTCATAGTTTCCGATTGTTTCCCCCTCTTCCACGTCCAGTTCCTTGATCTGCATTGTCCCAGGAAGGTTTTGAAGAAGATCCCGAGTGGTTTGAGATACTCTGGAGCGAGTTCCAGGTTGCCCGAGTGCTCACCGCCGCCGCCACCGTCGCACGGCCATTTCCGGCGAGTTTCTGGTCCCATCGACTTCACTGTCATGCTCAGCGACCCCTAAAACCCCCAGGCGGCGAGTTTGAGCAAGTTTGGCCCATCGGTTTAGCCGGCGGCGAGCTCGCCGGCGAGTCACCGCCGCGGGCGCCGCCTCGAGCGGGCGTTGGCCCGATGTAGAAGACAACCCCGTAGGGCCCACCCTGCCAGTGGCTGCGGGATCACGGTGCAGCTGGGATTCCGTGCGGCTGCGCGCGAATAAATTTGTGGATCGCGGTGTTGCATTGACCAGAGCACGCCATGTGGCCCATGGGACCCGCCTGATTGAATTTGAATTCTGGCGCCAATGGGTTATTAAATTAATTCCAGAAAATTGTTCAAATTTCTAAATTAAATATCTCTCTGTATACTACTCCAAAAATCTTCAAACACATTTTGTTTGAAAGCTCTTGAGCTCTGGTTTCTGTCAGTACCAATTAGGTTCTGTGAAACTCAAAGTTAAATTCTGTAGGAAATAATATTTCCAAATGAAAATAAAAATTTTCAGACAAGATAGCCACTGGAAAAATCCCCAAAATTCACATAAAATATAGTGTCCTATTCTGGACTACCAGAAAAAGTTTGGGAGCCATTGCATCTGTTTAACCCTCTGTATAGTTCAATTACCTTTTTCAGTTAGTGAATTTTCGCAAATGTTCAGTTGCTTTACTATGTCTCAAATTTCGACTGAGTTTTCCTTTAGTCATACACTAGTTCCTTTAAAAATCTTGGATTTAATTGACCTACCATCCTAGTCCTAATTCAGTCACAAACTGAATATTGAGTAAAAGGCTAAAAATTAAATTATAAAATAAATCCAGAAATTCTTGCCAACTTAGAAATACAATAACTCCTTCACCAAAGCTTAGAAAATTATGAAACAAGTTTTTCTAGAACCAGGACAATTTCTTCTATCTTGATTATCAACTGATAGCTATGTTCAAGCTACAGTTTCTTCTCTAAAATGTTTGGAAGATAATTGCTTGCCATCATTTTGGAGACAACAACCTACTTTGATCATCTCCTGTTCTTTGCAAGAGCATCTCTCATATTCCCTTGTATCTACCTTCAAAGTTCCAAAGCCAATTAGATCATTATCACATAGTGGACACCATAAATTAAATCATGGTCTTGGTAATAATTATCTTTCAAAGTCATTCATATACGTATTCTATGCATATTGTATAGTGACCGAAGTTGAGGAGGAGCCAGAAGCCTTGGAAGAGCACCTTCCAAATATTAACTCAGACTCTGGCCTGCAACAAGGCGAGCCCCGGTTTGCATTTAAGTCGTTTATAAAATTTTGTTTTATCACTATGATGAGTAGTATATGAATTGTGCATTACGTTTAGGATGATTGATACTCCACTTGCATGACTAAAAATCCCAGGGATTGGAACGAGTTATAGTTTGACCTGTAGTAACTGCTTTGCTAATGCATAGGAAATCCGATAGAAGTTGAGTAGTTGGAATCTACTCGCGAGATATGTAGGACATATCTCACATGATTGGTTAGATAGAAAATGGCATAATATAATGAAACTGAGACCGGGCCGGGAATGGATAGGAACGGCGAGAATTGAGTCTCGGTCGCATAGCCCTGCCTGTGTCGGTTAAGGCCCATCTGTATGCGGCCCCTTCGGACAAGCTTGAATTGTACCGACAACATAATGGACATATGGAATCCAGTAAACTGATGTAACTCGATAACTGGTGTGTCGAGGCCCACTAACTCACCATCGATAGGAGTGGGCTGAGGACAGTAAGGTGTAAATCGGTCGGCGGACACATGAGGTGTTTCGTGCGGAGACCTTCTGTTTGCGGAGGTGAGATGGGTTCGGCGTTCGGTTTTCTTGTG
This sequence comes from Tuctoria greenei, assembly GCA_036927565.1. NCBI lineage: Eukaryota > Viridiplantae > Streptophyta > Magnoliopsida > Poales > Poaceae > Tuctoria > Tuctoria greenei. The sequence goes on along the minus strand of JAYESD010000003.1, from coordinate 82,144,930 downwards.
AAAGGTGGCCATATACGCCTAGTACTGAAGTGTTATGTAGGTACAGGTGTGCTCGCTGACACTTCCGAACGACGTATGTGTCGTGTTGTCCGGGTGTGTCCTGATGGCAATCACTGTCCCTCGCAGTAATAGAGTACCACTTGTTCACTGCCCCGTGACGTAGTAAATACTAAAGAAGCCAGAAAAATCATATTGTATTGAATTATAATTGCTTTGCAACCTTGTATGATTTAGAGATAGTACAATTAAAAGTTTACAGTTTCCCCATACTTTAGCTGTAATAGCATTACGTGCTTTGGGCATGTCATATCATCGGCAAAGCGTTTCTTGTTTGATTGTGGAGTCTATGATGTGCCGTGCCCGAAGAATGTCGTTTGCTACTTAAGACATGATTATAAGGATCCACTTGTAGGCGAGTCTATTTCTGCTATTCCTTACCTATGTGTAGTGTCCCCTTTTGCATATGTCTAGTGAGATGGGTTAGTCTTGCCGAGCCTTATGCTCACGTTTGCGCTTTAACGATTTTTGCAGGTATTAGTTTTATTTATGCTGTTCAGGTTGTACATGAGACTCGAGGTGTCGAGATAAATCTCATGTGAAGCACGCCGCTGCTGAATGTTCTTCATGCTGCTAGTGAGAAGCGTCCTAGGGCATGGATGTATTCTCTCCTGCTTAGTTAGGTGAGATTATGAGTATGTACTTTCTGCTGCGTGTGTACCCCTGTGGTACACTCTTTTGTAAACTCTTCTTATTATGAAATGAAAACTTTATATGTTTTGGTATCCTTTTCGTGTGTGCTGTTAGGTGCCGCATGGCACGGCACCACCCAATGAGATCCTCGGATGTGTGAACTCCGGTCCCCACAGCCGGAGTGTGCTATCGACTTAGCCTGGTCCTGCACCCTAAGTACGCCACTCTACCTACACCTTGGCAGGCCGAAGTAAGGCAAGTCCAGAAACAATCGGACCTGAAGGAAGCTAGACGGCGCTCTTGATTGTATTTAGAATTGTGTTCGACCTAAAACTTTCTCAGGAACAGTAAGCCGCAATGAAGTTATAGATAGGAAATGGATTTAACTATTTTTCTTGGCTTCAGTGTGCAGGAAAAATAAATAAGCTCCGACATCCTCTAGGCGGCTTGTGGTCAATGTTCAAGCATTGACATCGAGAATCTCTGGAGCTACTCAGTTCCAGTCAAGCTAGGAGGCAAGTCGTCAATGTGAAGACGGTGGAAAGACTCTAAAGTGGAGTCTAACGTTGACAAAACATGTGTTGACAGAGGTCACTGCTGGAGCTGCCAAAGCTCCGACACCCCAGAGGACTAATCATCGATGCTCCGGAGCTACTAAGCTCCGGCGATGGTCAATGCTGGAGCCACTAAGATCCGACTGCCTCAGGGGGCCTACATTATCGAAGACTTCAGACCAACATTCTACAAGTTCGAAGCACGCAAGTCTTCAACAACTGTTACATCCTCTTGGTACATGTTCACAATCAAATTGTGTACATCTACCAGGGGGCCAAGCGAGACAAAGGTGTTGAAGACAAAAAATGAAATTCGAATTCACAAAAATTTGGATTTCATTCATCTGGAGACAAGAGATTACAAAATTGGAGAAGAAGAAGAGAGAATACAAGCGGGAGCTACAGGGAGACGATCTTGGACCCTGTGGAAGAACTGGGCCACCTCCGACACGTTGGCTCGGGCGGCTTCACCCTCTCCTTCAATGGGACATTCAAGCACCGGGTCCAGAGGGAATTGAGGGTCCTGGCTGGTGTAGCACATCAGCACATACTCTGCGACATTCTTCGCCGGAGACTGACCCTCCATTTCCAATTGGTCCGCGATGACATCACCCACCTTGGAGAGCTTGTTGCCTGCTGACCCCTGCGCCTCCAATGCCTGGTCCAGCTCCGACTCCAGATCATCCGAACGCATGGGACTGAAGCCCATTGGCGTCAGCGCGTCATTGGCCTTGCCCAGGAAGTCCCAAACTTGTTGGGACTCCACATCCCTTGCACCACGCATCTCCGCCAAGAATCTTTTGGCCGCTGCTAGCTCTGAGCTCTCCCGAGCAAGATGCTCCACCTCTTTGGCATTCTGCTGAATCGTTTCAGCAACTTGCCTTTCGAGCTTGCTGAGCTCTTCCTCCCGGAAGTGGATCTCGTTCCGGCGGTTGACCAGATCTCTCTCCCAGCCCCGCACTTTCTTCTCCTAGCGGTGATGGCATTCTCCTGCTTGTAGAGTTCCTGCCCTCGCTCCCAGGCCTTCTTCTCCTCTTCCTTGCAACGCTCCTCCAATTTCTTGGTGTGTTCTTCAAGGCTCTTGTCAGCCAGAGCTGTCTTTTGGACAAGCTCCTCCTCCCTCTTCACGAGGTCATCTTGCAGCTCCAGGAATTTCTGCTCTTCATCTTCGAGCCATTTTTCCCGCGCTTCAAGAGCCTATCAGCGCTTGATGAGACTATCATGGATGGCAGTGAGCCTTTCCAGGCGATCATCCGCTGCGCTATTTGTAGCCTTGGCCTGCTCATAGATGGCCCAGGACTTGTTGTCGAGGGTCCGCGTCATGCTTTCCCTCTCATCCAACAACTTTCCCCAGTACTCCAGGCGGACCTTCTCCCTTTGCACCCACTCCTTGTCGTCAGCCAGCCTCGACTGCGCTAGCTTTGTCTCAAAATGGAGTCGGTTGTGCCACCTCCTAAGGGTTTGGCGCTCCTCCTCGAGGGCCTTGCTTTCGTGGTAGAAGGCCAATTGGACTTGGTGAAGACTGGAGCAGGCGTTGTCGATAGACAACAATAGGGGGATCAGGTCCGGACCTGCTGGGGTCCTCTCCGCTGGCTCTAGCGGATCTTCAACAACAAAAATTGGGTCCCCACTCTACGAGAGCGGTACCCTGAGCTTCCACGGCACTAGGGCCGTCCTCCGGGATAGCCTCGACCGCCGCCGAGGAAGTGCTTGCAGTAGAAGTTCCGACCTATGGAATTGGTTCCGAAGGCCTAGCCGCCAGGTCATCAACAATTGGTCCCTTTGGCGGGGGGGGGGGGGGGGGGGGGGGGGGGGCTAGCAGCTTTGTCACGGCACCCCTGGCTCAACAGAGGGCACCTCCGAGATCACCGCTTCTGAAGCGGGTGTTGAAGGTTCGGTCGGAGTAGAAACCACTTCTGGCTCCGGCGCAGGCGCTTCCTCCGCCTCAGGCTCAGGTGCTGGCTCTTCAGCCATCATGGGCTCCGGCGCTGGCACTTCGACTGCCATAGGCTCAGGCGCCGATGCCTCCACAGCAACTGGCTCGGATGTTGGAACCTCTTCAACGGCCGGCTCCATAGCTAGAACTTCTACAGTAACTGGCTCTGCCGCCGGAGCTTCCTCGACGACTGGCTCAAGTGCCGGAGCTTCATAAATATCTGGCTCTACCGCTGAGACCTCCTCAACCACCGGCTCGACTGCCGGGGCTTCAACGACATCCAGCTCTAGGGCCGGAATCGCAGCTTCCTCCGGCTCCGTGGTCGGAGCGTCCAACATCACAGCATCTAAGCCCGGAGCTTCAACCTCCAAAGCTAGCGCTGCTGGTATATCTTCAATCCCGTGGTCCGGCGCTACCACGGGAGCTTCTGGGGATGAGTCGTCCAAAACCACGACAGCCGGCGCCAGGGCTGCCACATCCTCAGCCACCTCTTGGGCGGCGCTGGAATCGAAGCCGAATCTTCAGCCTGCACAGCCTCAATCACTGCTGCAAGGACCGGAGCTTCAGCCCTTTTCTTGGGCACGCTGTGGATAAAGGATGAATAGACTCAAAATACGGTTAACAATAAAACAACTGACTGGGGTAAAAAATAAAAATTACCTCGGAAGGCTTCCGCACCAGTTCCCGCGGAACCTCTTCTTCGGACGCTCCAGACTGGCCCCAGCCGACACTGGCGTGTTAGTCCCGGAGGGCCCCCTGGAGCTTGCTGCTGCTGCCGGCGTTTCTCTAGTCGAGGCCCCCCCTCGACCGGGCAGGACCTCCGGACCTGGAGCCCTCAGCTGGCCCTGGGACCAAAGTCACCTGGCCGGAGCTAGCACCCCGGGAAGAAGCCGCTACTGGAGTAGACACCGCTGTTGTAGACCTTCCCCTCTGGGGGGAAGGAGATGCCGCAGAAGAAGTATGCCTGGCCCTTCTGTCGGCATGCTTCCTCTTACGGCTCAAGAGCTCGGCCAATTCCTTGCCCTTGCCAATGACTTTGGTTCTTGGTTTAGGGACGGGAATGGAGCCACCTTCCGGAGCTTCGAAGATCGCCCACCCGGTGGTCGAGCGCCTCTTAATGACACCAAGCTCGTCAAGCACCAGCATCATCCGCCAGAGCTCCCTACTGAATCCTGCCTCCATGTTCAGTGGGAGGAAAGCTGGCGGCGGAGCCAAATCGTCGCCCTTGACGTCGATGCCGTGCCGGAATTTCTTCAGGTGGAACTCCAAAGTTGCACACTCCATGTTAGACTTCAAACCGGTCATGATCCAGTCGTCGTCCAGCATACTGTTGAGGGCCCAAGCCAACTTCTCCCTCCTCATCAACGGAGCCCAACTGTTGGTATGGAAGTTGCAAAACACCGCCTGGGGAGTAACTCCTCCTTCTACACACAAGTGGATCCTGGTCAGAGCAGGATCGAAGGCATCCGACAGCACCGGAGCTTCACTCCAAACTGCAGTGTCAATGTTGGGGAGGCTTTCCAGCAGCTCCAGCTTCTCGTGCTCCTCCACCCTGATTACAATCCAGTCCTTCTTCCAGTCGTCCCACTTCCCAAAAGGGAACGACCACAAGTACTTGTACGGGCACATCTTGCGCTTCATGAAATAATAGAAGCAAAGGTACTCGTCGCTCCGACCTATGGTCTGGACAGTGAAGAAGGTGCGGAAGAGCTCAATGCAGGGGGAATCCCCACCCACATCTTGCTGAAGTGGATAAATATGGACACCAGCAGAATGGAGTGGGGGCCAAGGGGGTAAAGATGCAGACCATAGAAGTCTAGAAGCATCAAGAAGAAGGAGGAGAAAGGTGGGATCAGTCCCACCATGGCGTATGTAGAGAAGTACACCATGTCGCCAGCGTGTTCCTTCTCGAACAGAAGCTTGCCGCCGCAGACCAGGTGGTTGAAGAAGTCAGGGGACCATCCCATGAGGGCTCGAACCTTCTTCAAATCGTTATCGGTCTTCAGTCGGCTTTGGCGGAGACCCAACTCCATCGCGGCACAATGAGGCAAGAGAGGAAAGGCAAGCAAAAGTTTGGAATGTTTGAGCACAAGATCGATTGAAAGGCGTAAAGAACCCCAAATGGTGCGTGCTTTCCTTCTTAAGTAAGCCCCCGCAACGCCTGGATGGAAACCGTAGAGGAGCCGACGATACCAGTCAAAGATTTCACCCCGCCAATGACAAGGGGGCCCGAGGTCACCCCGACGACCAAGCTGAGGTTCTTACCGCAGGCAAACGGTTGTCATCATGAAAGGCGGGAAACCCGAAGTCGGCGGCCTGACAGGGCACGCAGAACCGATACGATTTTCGTATCGGGAATCGGCGACCTTCAATTGCGTGAGATCCGCATGCTGAGATCTCACCTGCTGCCTCCAAGATACGCCACGCGGCAGAAGTTTAATTGTGAACTACCGCCAACGGCACAACCAAAGACCCTTGAAGACACGGTTCAGAAACCGAAGAATGGACCCACCTCCGACGAAATGACTTCATACAAAAGGTCTCTCCCGAAGGTGAGTCCAGGGGGCCACTGTCGGTACCCTCCGTACCGGATACCCCTTGGGATTGCAAAGATCACAAGGAAACTCCATATACTAGATTTGAAGACCTCCGAAGGCCCCACATGTTAGGCGTAGCCAGACCTGCTTCCCTGACATGGTTAGTCCTGGGGCCGCCACGTGTATCACAAGACCGGAGCTATCACCCACACTTGGGAAGCTCCCGTCAGCATACCAATACGGCACCCCTGGACCTAACCCCAGACAGAGGGAAGGTCCAGTAATGACACGTGTCCAACAGCACCGGACCTACCCGTCCACGAGGTGAGCTCTAGAGCTGCCACGTGGCAACCGCCGGACCGTCAACTTCAATTATCAGGCCAGTGGACCCCCCAACGGCTCCGGACCTTCAAGGATCAATCAAAAGCCTCAAGACCTGATTAAGTGTCATTAATGCCACATTAATGACACACGATCGGATGGTCCTTAATACTGGTAACGGCGCTGTTAAGGCCCATTACCAGGCTATTAAGGGTAACTAACTCCATTTATTGTGTATCAAGCATGTGTAACTGCCGGGGCCACTTGTCGAGCAAGGCTAACGTTGTAATGACTAGTCCTTGTACTATAAAAGGACTGGTCGACGATACACAAGGGATGGTTCCAGACCACTGCTGAACACCCTGATCTAGACGAGCTTCTTCTTCTGGAACTTCTTCTAGACTCACAAGCTTAATACATCACCAACACACCCCGTGGAGTAGGGTATTAAGCTCAGGCGGCCCGAACCAGGTAAATACCTGTGTACACGTGTCTTTCACCTTCTTGAATCTCTGCACGCCCATTACCGAACTATAACTCCTTGATCTACCAAAGGTAGTGTCGGAGATTTGCCGAATCCAAACATCGGCAATATCCATCTCACTGTTGAAGGCCCAGGCAGGCCGGCTCCTAGCCCTTAGCGGGGCCCACCTGTTCGTCAAGAAGTTGCCGAAGACCATCTAGGGGGTCACCCCACCTTCGACACATTCCTGGATTCTGTCCAGAATGGGCCTGTACTCCCTCAACAGCTCCGGCACGTCACTCCAAGTGTCGATGTCGATGAAAGGGAGGCCTTCAGGAAACTCCAGCTTCTCGTGTCCCTCGACGGTGATGACCACCCAGTCTTTCTTCCAGTCATCCCACTTGCCAGAAGGAAAGGACCTCAAGTACTTGAGGGGGGAGTTTTTCCGCTTCACGAAGTAATAGAAGTCGATGAACTCATCGCTCTTTCCGGTCGGGTGGACAGTGAAGAAAGTACGGAACAACTCCACACAAGGGGGCACACCCACCCACATCTCGCAAAAGTGGACGAAAGTTGCCACCAGCAAGATTGAGTGGGGGCCAAGATGGTGGAGCTGCAGACCATAGAAATCTAGCAGCATCAGAAAGAAAGTGGAGAAAGGCGGGATCAAACCCGCCATGGTGTACCAAAGGAAGTACACCATATCTCCGGCTTGCTCCTTCTCGAAGGGAAGCTTGCTGCAGCGAATGTCGTTGTCGAAGGAGTCACTGGACCATCCCATGTAGGTCCAGACCCTAGACAACTCCTTCTTGCTCCCGATGCGGCTCTTGGGGAGTCCCAACTTCATCGTAGCACAGCGGGGCGAGAGATGAAAAGTAGGCAAAAGTTTGGACGATTCGAGCGCAAGTTCAAATGAAGGCGTAAAGAATCCCCATACGGTGTGCGCTTTCCTTCTTAAGTAAGCCCCCGCAATGCTTGGATGGAAACCGCAGAGGAGCCGACAATACAATTCAAAAACTTCACCATGCTAATGACAAGGGGGCCCGAGGCCACCCCGACGATCAAGTTGAGGACCTTACCCAGGCGAACAGTTGTCATCATGAGAGGCGGGAAGCCCGAGGGCGGCAGCCTGACATGGCGCGCGGAACCGATACGGTTTTTGTATCGAGAACCGGTGACCTTCAATTGCGTGAGATCCGCACGCTCAAATCACACTTGCCGCATCCTGGATATGCCATGCGGTGATGGTTTAACCGCGAACGACCGCCAACAGCACATCCAAAGACCCTTGAATACATGACTCAAAACTGAAGGATGACCCACCTCCGGCAGAATGACTTCATCCAAAAGGTCTCTCCCAGAGGTGGGCCCAGGGGGCCACTGTCGGTACCCTGCGTACCGTATACTCCTTGGGACTGTAAAAAGACCAAAGGAACTTCATCTATCTGAGTTGAAGACCTCCAAAGGCCCCACGTGTCATACGGGACCGTACCTGCCTCTCCTCTATGGTTAGTCCCGGTGCTGCCACGTGTATACTGCAACCGGAGCTACATCCCACACATGGGAAAGCTCCGGGCTAAATACTTGCATGGCACCCCCGGACCTAACCCCCAACAGAGGGAAGCTCCAGTACCGACACGTGTACAACAGCATTGGACCTATCCGTCCCAGACGGTAAGATCCGGAGCTGTCACATGTCCAACTGCCGGACTTTCAGCCTTCTCCTTAGGAAACAGACTGTGGACCCCCAAAGGCTCGGACCTTCAAGGGACAATCAAAGACTTTAAGACCCGATTAAGTGTCATTAATACCATCTTAATGACACACGATCGAAGGGCCCTTAATACCAGTAACGACACTGTTAAGGCGCGTTACCACACTATTAAGGGTAATTAAGCTTATTAATTCTGTATTAAGCATCAGTAACCGCTAGGGCCACATGTCGGGCCAGGCTAATGATGTAACGACCAGTCCTTGTACTATAACAGGACTGGTCGAGCGATACACGGGGGGACTCTCCTGACTTCTAGACTCGGCTCTGACACACGCTCACAAGTGCTCAGACGCTCAATACAACAACTACACACCCCGTGGAGTAAGGTATTACGCTCAGGCGGCCCGAACCACGTAAATCCTCGTGTCAACTTGCCATCGTGTTCTGAATCTCTGCGCGCCCACAACCGAACTACAAACTCCGCGGTCTACTAATGGTAGTATCGGGAGAATTGCCGGAACCAGACTCCGACTTGTCCACCCATAGGTGCCGGACTAGTCCGGTGTAAAAGCCCAAAATTACAAAGGAAAAGTTCAGATGGGAGATGTTGAAATTTAGAGGGGGAAAAGAAATTTAACTAGAATCTGAAAAAATTCAAACCAATTTAAACCTCAATTGAGAGAATGCAAAAATTCAAATTTAGCTCATGTTCAAACTTTGCCAAGATAAAAATCTGAGTTCACCATTTAATTGCAAATATTCCAATTAGCACCTCTACAAATTTTCATAATATTTGGAGCACTAATTGTATTTAATTCAATGGGTACATTGAATTCCATTCAAATTCAAATTTGAATTTGAATTTCACATGAAACATATCCAAACTTGAAATCCAATTTCAGAATCAAATCCAAGATATTTGTTTGAGCCTATCTACGAAGTTTAATGAATTTTGGACACAAGTTGGTGGGATATTTCTTTGTACAGAGAAGGTTTGAGTGAAGGGGCTTTGGGACCCACTTGTCATACAGACATGGAGCTAAGCTGAACGTATTTCACTTCTCTGCTTCTCTCATGGCAACACCACTCCTTCTGCATGTGCCACCTCTCCTCCACAGCCTGTCCACAGCTGCCCTTGCCTTTATAAACCGAGCTGGGTGCCCTTTTCTTCATTCCATTGCCTCTGGTCAGCATTTCTTCCCTGTTCTTCGTCCTCCCGCCCGCACCGCACCACATCGCCGTCATTCAAGCTTGCCGGCCAAAAGAAGCAGTGTTGAGCCGTGCTCCAATAGGAAAAGTAACCCAACTGGTTTCTCTATCATCACCACAATTTGGTCTATCGTTTTTCTCAGTGTGCTGACCGCATTTTGAAGTTCCGCGGGCCGCCGGTGAACTCCCCTGTTCTGAGGCCTCTGCTCCGTCGATGCCCTGGCGATACAAGCGTCTTCATGCTTCGATCCTTTAAGGAAAAAGGTTCGCAATCACGCCTAGTTCATGCTCGCAAAGTTTCAGATTTTGTCATAGCTTGTAGCTCTGGTTTTTCTCAAAGAACCGATGCTTAGTTCTTTTGCCTGCCTTGGATCTTCACCCAAATTTGGTTTACACGTGCAATAATTATTCGAATTGCTTAGCCAGTAGCTTCTAAACATTCTCGCGCACACCCTAGCGAAAACGCCCAAAAGTTATCGACCATACACATAGGAATGTAAGTTCTTACGCCCACCGGTTGAAAAGCCGCGGTTGCCGTCGAACATGTATATGCAGCCATTGCCACCTCGATAGGAGTTCATTTTGGTCATCCTCGTGATCCCAGGATGCTCTCCGATCAATTTCCGGGATGTTTTAGCCTTTGCCGAGGAGAACTCGTGTTGGCCGAAACCCTACTCGTCGCCACCGCCGTGGGGGCGGTGAGAGTGAGGTGCCGCCATGTGCTGGAGCAATCTGCGGCGAGGGGCCGCCGTCGGGCGCCGCCCGAGCGCCGCCAGCGCGAGGTTGAAGACGAGTTGGGGTGGGCCCCGATCGTCAGTCTAACCAATGCGTGCCCAGATCTGGTGCGGACAAGGATCCCATGTGGCTGCATTCGTGAACCCTGTGGTCCGGTGTTGCTTAATCCCGATTGGCCCAATTTAAATCCTGTGGGCCCAGCCATTATTCAAACCTTTTCCAATTGAAATTTAAATTCCAGATTTAGTTCCCACTTCAAAAATCCATATCTCCTAGCAGTATTGTCCAAAAATTACCAAATAAAATTTGATAGAACCAGCATGAGGAATACTTTCCAGTGGTGCACTTGAAATTGTATGAAAGTCCATAGAATTTTCTCCATAATTCAAATAAGCAAATTGTTTATAGAATTGATTCCTATAGTTCTGCTCTTTGGAAAATTTCCAAATTTCTCCAGAACTTTCATTTGAATATCCTTGAACTCCAGTAAAACTCTCAGGGTCATTAGACTTCAATTACATGGTCAAATAACCTGTGTATTCTCTATACACATAAAAATAGTCAAATTCATTTAGAATTTGTACAGAAACTTGTGCAAACTTCTAAATTGAATATCTCTCATTATAAAGCTTCAAAATTTGTCAAACCAACTTTATTGGTTTGATATTTATCCACACTAACCAGAACTACAACCCAATCTTCATGAAAAACCCTAGTTTTTCCTGTAGAGCCCTTCAAAGCTAAATCGTGTTTGATTTTTATCTGGTGATTCACTTCATAGAAAAATCTGAAATTTTGCCAAAATGTTCTTTAGTAAGTTTCTGAAGACCTGTAATAACGTAAGACTCATTGGGATTTATTAACCTAGTTCAGTCTGAAGATTTTCCTAACTGGTCACATAATGCCCAAAAACAACAGAGACAAATCAGTAAAATATCCCCAATTGTAAATTCAATATCTCACAATATAATGATTAGAAAATTATGAAACAAATTTTCATGGAACCAGTGAGACCCCATATGTATGATACAACCACTGGTAGCCATGATACCCATCCAGAATTACAACCAAAATTCAGATAAGGCTAAACACTTAAGAAATTTTGTTGGCCAAAATATTCATTTGCTGTATCTGAAACATACCTGGTTAGTCGTTCACGACCATATGAAATCACTGTAATTTTCTCAGGCTCAGACCATCTGTTGAACCTGTATAAATTGAGATCACATCCCTATGTACAAAACAATATCTATTTCACCTCATATGTCCATTGCCTAAATTCATCTTGTTTCCTTTCTGTTGCTGTCCAGTCTAACAACAGAACTTCAAGTCCTAACTAATATAAATCCTTCTTGAGTTATAATCAACTTCAATTTTCATGATAACTAATTGCAATCTCTTAGTTTCATATCATTTCGATAGTGTTCGCGACGAAGGTGGCCAACGAGAAGCACAACCTGGAGGAGAGGAATTCTCTATTGGATCTGCTGTGGCGTGGATTCTCGGTGAAGGCTACTAACTGATCATCGCTGACTTTTATCGCAACCAAAAGGCAAGCCCCGGTTTGCATTTAAGTGCCTTTTAAAATTTTTCTTTAATACACACTGTATTGAATAGACTTGATATGTGCATTAGGTCTATGTTGATTGAATACTCCACATGCATGACCAAATAATTCTTGAAGTGGATGGGTAGTATCAGACTCCTTCGAGTTATATTGCTATGCTTAATGTTTAGTTAGAATATCGGTAGAAGTCGAGTATGTTCGATACTACTCGCGAGATTGGTCACATTTTATTGATCACAAGTTAAGTAGTGGAATTCTACTTGCGAGAAAAGTCGAGTGAGGGAAACCTACTCGCGAGTTGTTACCATAACGTTAACTCTTTAATATGAGACGTGGATGGGGATTTGTGTAGGTTGGTTTGCTCACATCGTGCCTGGGTCGGTAATGACGAGGCAGGTGTTGGGAGATGGATTGGTAGCCCCGTCTGTGTCGATTAAGGCCCGTCTCGTGCTTGGCCCTATTGGATAAGTTTGAACTGTACCGGGTGCATACTGGCTATATGGAACCCAGGAAACCGGTGTACCTTGAGGATCCTATGTTGGAACCTTTTCAATCAGCTTAAGATGTCGGCTGTTAGTACAGTGGGAGGTAACTCACTCAAGAACATCTCATAGCGGAGGTGCACCTTGAGGGGAGCTCACTATTCGGGTCGATCGAACTGTTTCGATGTGGTTGAATTTGGGGAAAGGTGGCTGCGTGTGACATCAGTAGAGTGTGCCTAGGCAACTCCGAGTTTGGGCGTACATGTCGTGCAGTCCGGGTGTTTTGATTCGAATCACCGTCGCTCGCGGTTATGGATTGAGCATACTTGGACACTGAGTCTTGACGTAGTAAGAAAGAGAAATGGAAAGATTATGAATACGCCGCTATGAATAATTCTTTGTATTGAAATCTTGGCTGCTATAGATATAGCATAATCAAAATTTACAATTTCCAAACATTTAACTTGGATAAGGCTTATGAAACCTTGATCAAGTATCATCGTGGATGAAGCGTTTCTTGTTTGATTGTGGAATTCATAATGATGCTATGCCCATGGATCGCGTATGCTACTTTAAAATTGACCACTAAGGATTTACTTTCGGCGAGTCCATTCCTGCAAATTAAGCTTCCAAGTCTTTAAAGTTTCCAGCATATAGAGTTTCATGTTTAGGTGAGATGGTTAAGTCTTGCTGAGCCTTGTGCTCACGGTTGCTATATTACGGTTTTGCAGGTGTTATTAGCTTATGCTTATGTTATGGTTGTCCGTGAGACCTCGAGCTTGTCAAGATGTATCTCTCACGGAAACCTTGCCGCTGCTCTCTGTTTCGTGTTGCTAGTGAGAAGAGTCCGTGGGCATGGACGACTTCTCTTGTGCATAGTTAGTTGAGAGTATGAGTATGCATTTTCCGCTGCGTTGTATATATGTTGCAAAAGAGGATCATCTTGTGAAATAAAATATTTGTGTTGGTTATTTTGTAAGACTTTTCTTGTGTGTTGTTGGGTGCCGCATCGCACGGCACCACCCAATGCGATTCCTGGAATGTGCGGACCCTGGTCCCCACATCCGGTGTACCAGACTGGTCCATTCTCAACTGGAACAAATAGTTCCATTTCAGATCGGACAAGTCCGTTGTTGGACGAACTAGTCCATGGTTTGGTGACCGTTTGAATTCAAAAGGTGGCGATGGGCTTTGTGGTTGGTCAAGGATGACATCACTGGTCCCCACAAGCCGGACTAGTCTGGGATTAAAGGCCGGACTAGTTCGCACTTTTGCTTGTGGCAAACGGCTAATTGTCGGGACCCCTCTAAAAAAGGATCCCCTAGCCTTCAAAGGCTCTCTCTCGAACCCTAGCGCTTCCATAGCCTTCCTAGAGCCATCCTAGCCCTCTCTCAACCATTCTTGGAGTCCAAAGAGCGATTCTTGAGGATTTGTGAGGATTGGAAGAAGAAAGAGAAGGGTTTGTTTGATCTTGAGCTCTTGGGTTGATTCTCCCAGTTTGATTGATTGATTTGAGTTTGTGTGGGTGTTGATCTTCGATCTTTTCATATTGTAAACTTGTGGGAGCCTCAACTTATGAGTTGCCCCACAGATTTGGTGATTACCCATGTGATTTAGTGGAAGAATAGCCGGCCTTCGTGGTGGCTAAGTGAGGAAAGGGTTGAGTCGAACCCTGCCTTTCGTGGGCATCCTCAACGTGGATGTAGGATCCTTTGTGGGGTTAAACCATGGGATAAATCCTGCATCTTATGTGTTTGATTTGTCTTCCTTATTCTTTGCTGGATCAAGTTAGGGTTCCACATATTCTTCGCTACAATATCATGATCCACCTCTATCTAGTTGTTATTACTTCGTGCATACCATCTACTAGATTGCTAGGCTCATATACTTTACATTTCATTGAGTTAAGTCCTTTAGATTGCTAAAAAAATCTCACCTTCGATCAAATTTGTTGTCTTGACTGGACTAGTCTGCCCCTAGGCCGGACTAGTCCGCACTATGTAATTTGATTAGCTTTTATTGAGTTAAATTTTTGGTTATCCGCCTATTCACCCCCCTTCCAGGCAACTTTCAATTGGTATCAGAGCCTAACTCTCCCAAAAGCTTAACCGCTTGGAGAGGAGATGGGGGAAAACAGTGAAAAGGAGATGCCGATCGTCGACACCACAAGCACCAGTGAGAACAGCCACACCGGAAGACAAGGATCCAATCCCTTGCATGACAAGACTGTCAACACCTCCAAGGACAATACAAAGCCTCCTTCCTTCGATGGCGAAACTGAAGATGAAGATGAAGAAGTGAAGCGCTTGCGAACCTTCATCAAAAAGCAAGAGATGAGGCCAAGAGGAGGAGAAGGCTTGAGAAGGAGAAGAACTCAAGAAGCCCAAGGAGGAATACATGTGATATCCTTTTAACCATGAGTGCCCCAATTCTCATTCAAACTACCCTTCTATTCATATGGGCAAAGATCCCCATTTTGATTGGACTAACTACACCATGTGGAAGCACAACATGAAGTTGCATCTTATTTCTCTCAATCCTACACTTTGGCATGTTGTTTGCACAGGTGTAGATATCCCCGTGGATGATGAAGACTTGACCCTGGAACAAGAACAACTCAGTCACCGCAATGCTCAAGCGGCGGTCGTGCTCAACTCAGCCTTGAACCAAGAAGAATTAAACAAAGTGGATGGGTTGGAGCAAGCCAAGGAAGTTTGGGACACTCTCAAGATTGCTCATGAAGGAAACCAAACTGTGAAGGAAGCCAAGATTGAGATGATCGAAGGGAAGCTTGGAAGATTTGCCATGGAAGAAGGTGAGACCCCTCAAGAGATGTACAACCGGCTCAAGACTCTCATCAGTAGGAGTCGGGTGTACGGATGCAAGAAGTGGACCAAACATGAAGTAGTCAAGAGAATGATTAGAGCCTTCGTGTCTCGCAATGTGACGCTTTGCACTCTCATCCGCGAGGTTCCAACTTTCATAAAATGACTCCAGATGAGGTGCTTGGCAAGATCATCAACCACGAGATGATGGAGATGGAAGCACGCCATGTAAATGACCTTGCCAAGATCACATCCTCCAAGAAGAAAGACATTGCTCTGAAAGTCTCACCCAAGTTCAAAAGCAAAGAGGTGCATGCTTCAAGCAATGATGAAGAAAGTGAAGAAGAGGAAAGGAGCAACATGGATGAAGAAGAAATGGCCTTCTTCATCAAAAGATTCAAGAGAATGATGAGGAAGAGAAGAGGGTCAAACTATGAGAGCAAGGGCAAGGACAAGAGCAAGTCAAGACCAAGGAGAGCGTGCTACAATTGTGGTGAGTATGGGCACTTCATTGTGAATTACCCATATGAAAAGGAAGATGACAAGAAGAAGAACAAGTATGAGAAGCCTCAAGAGAGGAAGATGTTCAAGAAGAAAAATCTCATGGGCACGCTCATGTTGGCAAGGAGTGGGACTCAAATGATGAGCCCACCTCCGATGATGAAGCGAGAGTGGCAACTGTCACCATCAAGAAGCCAACAATTAAGAAGACACTTCTACCAACCAAGGTAGAGTGGAAAAGATCAAGCCACACTTGTCTTATGGACAAGGAAGGAAAAATATAGTTAAATATCAACTCTCCTTGCGTTCCATTAAAGATGAGGATTTCGATAGTGATAGTGAGAATGAATATATGTTTGAAGGCTTGAGTAAAAGTGCTATTATTAAAATGAAAAAGCTCTTCGATAAATTTTTTGACAAAAAGGACTTCTCAAGGAACAAGATGAATTGCTTGTCAATGAGAGGTAAAAGAATCTTAGCCTTGAGAGGCTCCTTGAGCTTGAGAAGGAAAAGAACAAGGCACTTTAACTTGAACTTGCAAAATGCAAGGAGGCTTCCTGAAGCCTTAATAATTCAAATGTTGTGCTCCAAGATGAACTTGTGAGCTTGAAAAAAGCTAACAAGAGTCTTGAGGCACAATTCACAACTCTCACGTCAAGTGTCTCTTCTTCTTCCTCAATAAGCTCAAACTTGTCTAAAACAGATTCGAACACTAAAACTTGCAAATGTGCTAACCTTGTGGTTGATCTAGAGAATGAGCTTAATTTGGAAAAGAGCAAGAGCACACCTAAGGGTGGCATTTGTTATAAGGAGAAGATCCAGTATGCACGTAGTGCATACTCGATCACAAGATCTCCCTGATCAAAGATGGTCTTGACTATTCAAAAGGAGGAAAGAAAAATGCTAGAATTCTCAAGAATAACAAGATGTAAATTGAATTTGTCAAATAGGGTTCATTTCAAGTCAAAATTGAATATCATGCATCTAATCTAATGAGATAGTGAAATTTGACAAAGATGCTCAAAATGCCAAAAATGTCACTTTAACCATGTTTCATGATTTTGTTGCATCTTATGTGCTTATGAGAAACAAATTTGGTTATACTTATGCTAAATATGTTGGGCCACACCGCAAGATCCCAGAGCCTTGTATGGGTGC
This sequence comes from Tuctoria greenei, assembly GCA_036927565.1. Lineage (NCBI taxonomy): Eukaryota > Viridiplantae > Streptophyta > Magnoliopsida > Poales > Poaceae > Tuctoria > Tuctoria greenei. The sequence continues at coordinate 82,128,238 of JAYESD010000003.1, read as the reverse complement.
CCAAATGCCTTGTGACTAACCTCAAAGGACCCAACCAAGCTTGGGTACCTAAAACCAAAACCGAAACTTGTCTTGTAGGCTTACTCCTCCGGCGGTTCAAAGTGGGTGCTAGACAGTGGATGCACCAATCACATGACCGGAGTGAAAAGAATGTTTGTGGAGTATGAAGAAAATGAAGACTCAAGTCAAGGTATCTACTTTAGCGACAATAGTAGGTACTAGGTATGGGTAAGATCTCTATTTCTCCACAACACACCATCTCTCAAGTCATGTATGTTGAATCGTTAGATTATGGCCCTGTTTGGCACACCTGAAACTTCTTACAAAAGCAGCTTGTTTGAAAAGCTGGTGGAAAGCAACTTCTGCTTATATCCTGCTTTTAGTTCATTCTGAGAAGCAGCTGAACTAATAAGCTATTATAGAAGCTTTCTGTTTGGCACACTCTCAACTTATTTTTATGAAGAAGTTGCAGCAGAAGCTGTGCCAAACATGACCTATAATCCATTATCCATTTCCCAATTATGTGAGACATGATATAATTGCTTGTTTTCTAATGAGGGCGTGGTTGTCACTAGGGGTGTGTTTGGTTCGGAGACAAAGTGGGATGGGTTGGATCCGTCTCAGTTTTCAGGGATGGGATGGTCCCATTTTTTGTTTGTCTGGAGGGATGGGACAGTTCCTGTTTTTTGTTTGCTTTTGAGGATGATGTGGGATGGAATGGTCCCGTCTCCTATTTGTATGTGGGGATGGGACGGACACATGTTAGTATGGTTACCCCTTTATAAATTTGGTGAGATTACCTCTATACTGTTTCTTCACAAATCTGCATGTGAAAAATAATTTGTTTGCAGTTTATAATTTCATAATATTTGGCTAGTGACACATTAATCCAAAATTTACACGGTCCAGGTGTATGAGCTCGTTTGCTGCCGTGCTGGTGGATGTCTTTGAGCAAGTTTGCTGCCTTGCTGATGGATATGAGACACCTCAGACAATGCTTGAGATAGAATGCAGACAATCAGTAACAAATGCTGCCAGTGTTTTAAAAAAAATATTTTTACTGATCAGAACAGATTTCACACAACACAGGTTTCATATAAGTAGTATTCAGCATAAATAAATATGTCCAATACATATGTTTCATACAACTGATATAAAAGATTAACAAGTTCGTAACTCAAACACTGATCATAGTGATAATAATGAACGTTAAATGTAGTTAAACACGTGGTTTGACAGGAGAGGATGGGGCGTGCCTCGGACGAACTCGTCCGTATGGTTTTTCTGGGATGGGTTTGTCTCCGATCTAGAGGGCTTTGAAGGATGACTCCATCCAATCTGTCTCCAAACCAAACAATAAAAAAATGGGATCATCCCATCCCGTTTCATCATATCCCTCAAACCAAACACATCCTAGAAGAATTGATAACTCAATTGCCTTCAATAGTGTGCTCAAGGAAAAGTCTTATCTCGTGGGCTTCACCGCAGATAAAACTTAACTTGACACATGCATGATTGCAAAGACCAACATGGGTTGGTTGTGGCACCGCAACCTATCCCATGTTAGTATGAGGAATCTCCACAAACTTCTAAAAGGCAATCACGTTCGAGGTCTTAAGAATATTGTTTTTGAGGAAGATAGGCCTTGTAGCGCATGTCAAGCCGGGAAACAAGTCAGAGCAGCTCATCCTGCCAAGAATGTGATGACGACAACAAGATCATTGGAGATGCTGCACATGGACCTTTTTGGTCCCATTGCTACAATAAGCATTGGCGGTAACAAATATGGCTTAGTTATTGTTGATGACTTTTCCCGCTTCACTTGGTTGTTTTTCTTGCTTGACAATGGTGAAACACAAGGTGTCCTCAAGAGTTTCTTGAGGAAAGCTCAAAATGAGTTCTCCTTGAGAATCAAGAAGATAAGAAGCGACAATGGCACCGAATTCAAAAACACTCAAGTTGAAGAGTACTTGAATGAGGAGGGCATCAAACATGAGTTTTCGGCACCCTACTCACCCGAACAAAATGGGGTGGCTGAAAGAAAGTACCAAACTCTAATGGAGATGTCAAGGACCATGCTTGATGAGTACAATACTTCCGATAGGTTTTGGGCGGAAGCGGTAAACACCGCTTGCCATGCCACAAACCGTCTCTACTTCCATCACCTATTGAAGAAGACTCCATATGAACTTCGAACGGGTAACAAACCAAACATCTCCTACTTTGGAGTCTTTGGTAGTAAATATTATATTCTCAACAAGAATCCTAGAATTTTGAAGTTCGCTTCGAAATCCGATGAAGTTTTCTTTCTTGGTTATGACTCAAACACCTATGCCTATCGTGTTTTCAACAAAACCTCCGGTTATGTTGAAATCGCACATGACGTGGTGTTTGATGAAACTAATAGCTCCCAAGTGGAGCAAGTTGATCAATGTGTGCTAGATGAAGAAGAGGCACCATGTGTTGCATTGAGAAGGATGGCGCTTGGTGCTGCAAGACCTCAAGAGCAACAAGGCCCAAGTGACCCAACTCCATCACAAGAGGTGCCCCAAGCACAAGATCAAGTCCAAGACCCCCAAGATCGACAACTTAATCCAGATCACCATGGTCAAGGAATTGAAGATCAAGATGGTGGAAATGGTCACGGGGAAGACTATGAAGATGAAGGAGATGAAGAAGTTGACTCAAGACCAAGTGTACCACACCCAAGAGTTCATCAATGTGTTGAATGGGATCATCTCGTTGACAACATACTCGGAGACATCTCCAAGGGGGTAATGGCTCTATCTCGTATGGCTAACTTTTGTGCTCACTATTCTTTTGTGTCCTCCTTAGAGCCATTTAAGGTTGAAGATTCCCTATGAGATCCGGATTGGGTAATAGCCATGCAAGAGGAGCTCTACAACTTCAAGAGGAACAAAGTATGGGAGCTTGTGGGAAGACATAATGCCAATGTGGTACGAACCAAGTGGGTCTTCCGCAACAAGCAAGATGGTCATGGCTAGGTAACAAAAAACAAAGCTAGACTCGTAGCCAAATGATACTCTCAAGTCGAAGGTTTGGATTTTGATGAAACATTTGCTCCCGTAGCTAGACTTGAATCTATTCGCATATTATTGCCCTATGCTACTCACAACGATTTAAGTTGTTTCAAATGGATGTGAAAAGCGCCTTCCTCAATGGACCAATCAAGGAGGAGGTGTATGCAGAGCAACATCCCGACTTCAAGGACGATAAGTATCCTAACCATGTCTTTAAGCTTCAAAAAGCTCTCTACGGCCTCAAACAAGCTCCTAGAGCTTGGTATGAGTGCCTTAGGGACTTTCTAATTGATAATGGTTTTAATATAAGAAAGGCCGATTATACACTATTTACCAAGAACGTTTAGCAAAATCGTAACGGAGATATTTGAGATGTCAATGATGGGGGAGTTGAAGTTCTTTTTAGGTTTCCAAGTGAAACGACTCAAGGAAAGCACCTCCGTACGTCAAACCAAGTATACTCAAGACATGCTCAAGAAGTTTGACATGGAGAAGGACAAGCCCATCAAGATGCCAATGACGACGAACGGACATATCGACCTCAACCAAGACATCCCTAGCGTCGACCAAAAGGTATACCGCTCCATGATTGGATCACTTCTTTACCTTTGTGCATCTAGGCATGATATTATGTTAAGTGTATGCATGTGTGCAAGGTTCCAAGCCGCTCCTAAGGAGTTTCACTTGACAGACGTAAATAGAATCTCGCACTATTTAGTCCATACGCCTAACCTAGGGTTGTGGTATCCCAAAGGGTCCAAGTTTACCTCATCGAATACTTTGATGCGGACTGTGCCGGATGCAAAGTGGATAGGAAGAGTACCTCCGGGACATGCAAATTATTGGATAGGTCCCTAGTGTCATGGTCATCCAAGAAACAAAATTCCATTGCCCTATCCACAGCTGAAGCGGAGTATGTCGCAGTCGAAAGTTGTTGTGCACAACTTCTTTGGATGCGACAAACTCTAAAGGACTATGGTCTCCATATGATTCATATTCTGCTCCTATGCCACAATGAGAGTGCCATTAAGATTGCCCATAACCCCATTGAACACTCTAGAACCAAAAACATTGACATCCGACACCATTTCTTGAGAGACCATTCTATGAAGGGGGATATTTTCATTTCACATGTGAGAACCGAAAAACTACTAGCCGATATCTTCACCAAGCCACTAGATGAAAAATGCTTTTGCGAACTTAGGAACAAACTAAATATCCTTGGTTCTCGAAATGTGGCTTGAGATGTTGCACATCTCATTGTTAGTTTTGTATTCTCTTCAAATATTTGCATGCTTTTGAAAACTTGCCTCCCTCAATTTTCTATCAAATTATTTTAAATTATTGTCTCCTTGAATCATGGTCATTGTATGAATGTTTGTGCTCTTTACTGGTCATATTCATTGAGAATATTTGTGAAAACCTAGTCCATATGGATCATTATTGCAAATTTCTCAATATATATGAGAATTTGCTGTCCAGGACCGGACTAGTCCACCCGTGGGGCCAGACAAGTCCGGCATCCTGGACGTGTCCGAACAGGTTTAGACTAGTCCACAACGGACTAGTCCGGCCTGTCATCGGACTTGTCCAGAGCTGCAGCTTATTCTGGACCCAGTCTAGCACCCGGACTTGTCTGGTATCGTTGTCCGAACTAGTCCAAAGTTCTTGGGACTTAACCCCAGCATCAGGCCCGACCCCTCCACTTCATTTAAAAATCTCAAACGTGCGCCTCTCTCCCAAAAACGGTCCCCATTGGCGATTTTTGATCCTAACCCTCAAAATCTTCAAGGAATTAGTGTGGAAGCTTCTTCGGAGTGTTGGGAAGGCGAATCCCGGACTACTCTGCCCTTCCGTCCATGGATTTGTCCGATTTTCACATCTCAAGGTGTGTTCTTGATCTAACTTGAACTTTTTCGATTCTTTCGATTCTAGGTCATTCCTCCTGTAAACTAGAGTCCTCTTAGCTTATATATCACCTTGTTATTCCTTCCATGCAATATTGCGCCTTACCATCAAAATTTTGTAGAAAAGTTGAATAGTTAGGGTTCAACACTGGGTGGTCTAGACTAGTCCGGACCTAGGCGGACAAGTCCGTTGCTGACCGGACTAGTCTGGCCATGGAACAGACAAGTCCGGCCTAACCTAGGGTTAACTCCTAACTTAGTGACTTCTCTACTTCTCTACCGCAATATTTTTCTTGATGTCACTTCATATCCTTCTTTTATCTGAGTTTCAGCATGTCTCGACGCAACAACTCTCCTCTTTCTAATTCGGAGAGGGAGGCGGCTCATCAAGAGTGTTATCATCGAAGGGATGAGGAGGAAAGTACTATTGCTACGGATCTTGAGCGCATGCGTGAAGCTCGACTCAAGATGAAACGTGACCAAGAGCCAGCCCAAGCTCAAGTGGCTGAATAGCAAGCAAGCAGAAGAAAAAGGATTGTCACCGTGGGTGAGAAACAAAAGGCCCAAGCGGCCGATAAGGGCAAAGCACCCATGGAAGGGAGCATCACAGATAAGGGCACGGGAAAGGAGCCCGCAAAGAAAGTGCTACTCAGAAAGGCTCCTCCCAAGAAGAAAGTTCTTGCAGGAAGAGGTTTGGTCATTCGTGACCAAACCGCAGGGCCTTGTGGTCCTCCACAAGGTCCCATCGGTCCTTTGGTCATGACTCCTCCTGTGCATGATCCTAACTGACAACCTAAGCTGGGAAGCAATGTGTTCAAAGGATAAGGATCTGATAAAGCAAGAAGGCTTTAGATAAGGATCCTAACCGACAAATCCTCGTTTCTGGTGTGACTTCCATTGCGATTATTATCGCTTAGTCTAACTGTCCAAGAAAACTCCAGTGACGGATGCTCAATGGGTAGATTGGGCCTCTATGGAAAAGAAGGATCATCAAGCCTTCAATGCAATAATCCGAGCTGCTGAACACCATGGACTCAAAGAGTTGCTCGAGTTTCGGTACAACAGGAACACAGAAGTGGTGGCTCAATTCTACTCCACTTGCTACTTCTCCACCTTTGGAGATAGGAAGATTACTTGGTTGACTAATTGAGTCAAACATTCTGTGCTCTATGATGAGTTTTCTAGAATTCTTGGACTTGATGAGTTCTTGAACTATGAGCTGACCATTCACAACCTCAAGGCTCTAGATTTGGGGGAGATAGAATTCATGTACAAGGTCGCCTTATACAATCCTCCAACCACCAAGATTCTTCACCCCTTCTTTAGTTTGCTTAATCGGATCTTGAGAAAGACTCTAGCACCTAAGGATGGGGATGCAGGCATGATACAAGGCAACTTGAGGCACTTGATGAAGCTGATAGTTGAAGATGAGAAGTTCAATGTTTTTGACTATATCTACAATGAAATCTTCAACATATCACACACTCCCAACCACTCTTGTGGATATGCCCCGCTCATCATATGCTTAATTGAAAAAGTGTCTGGCTTGGAGTTTGTGAAGGATGTCAAGCATAGAGTAGTCCACCCTCAAATTCCCCCTCCCACGCCGAAGATTGGCGGAGCTTCAAGGAGAGGTACCTCTTTTGTGCCTTCTCCTCCTCTGGCTCCCGCTGCCTCCTCCTCCTCCTCTGGTGACCTTGCGAGTGCTACACTCAAGTTTCTCAAGTCAATCTTCACCTCGTGTCGGAAAGCGGAAGTGAAGTCACACAAGACCGCGAAGAAGCACGACAAGTACATTCACAAGCTTTGCGAAAAGGCGGACAATCCTATGTCATCAGAGGCCTCCAAGGATGAATACATCACGCCATTTCCAGAACTCTCAGAGGCAGAGGCTGCCCTCTCTGGTGGTGGGGGTAGTCCCTCTGGCGCTGCTCCTGCTGATGAGGAGGTCGTTGATGATGATGATGTTGATGATGACGAAGAAAATGATGCTCACGATGATGAGGAGATCGAGAGTGACCCAGGGCGTGGAGAGGTGAGCAAGAGCGATGATGAGTAGTTTTAGGCTCTCTCTCTTCTCCCTTACTCTTTTTCCTTTTTTTTGTCTTGATGCCAAAGGGGGAGAGATTGAGGGGGAATATTAGATCCATGTACTGTGATATATTTTGGAAATCTGGGTTGTAATGTTAACTTTTGCTACTCGTTCTCATTTTGGTTTGTAATGACATTATCACTATGCTATCACTCTATGTTATGTGAATTTTGTTGTCTATTTTGTCATGTTGGTTCTATTGAAGATAATTATATTCAAATATGTGTGATGCTGCTAAATTAAAATTTGAGATGCATACTTGACACCACTATTCACATTTCAACACTTGCAACACATGTAGGCACCCCACCATAAAGCACAAATGTATAAGCCTCCCATAGACTTCATTCTTGTGCATCTAACTTATTGCAAATCATCTATGCACACATTTAGGGGGGGGGGGGCTCCTTATACATGTGTGTGTTATGAAAATCAGCTCAACTTTATTTTTTTATCAAAAACCTCAATGTTTTGTCATCAAATCACCAAAAAGGGGGAGATTTAAAGTGCATCTTGGCTAATCCCCGTGGGTTTTGATGATTAATGACAACACTTAAGGGACTAATGAGCTTTTCAAGTGTAAGCACAGGTGATTGAAAGATGAACGACATTGGATGCACTCAAAAAGGAAAAAGAGAAGAAAATGTGAAGAACTCAAAGAATGGAACTTGAGATTTTCAATTCTTTGTGTCGAGTTTAGTCACTTAGCTTGAGTGTGTTAAATGAGTCAAAGTGTTAGAATCTCCAAAGAGCTCATAGTCCAAGCTAGACTAGATTGAGAGATGAGTTGAAGCAGCCCTAAGGACAGGGCCAGACTTGTCCGGGCTGGAAGGCCGGACTAGTTCGGCCACATCGGACTAATCCAATGTTAGGCGGACAAAAGCATTTTGTGTAAGTTCAGACTTGTCCGGTAGGGGACAGACTAGTCCGTGGTGAGTGTATTTGTGTCATTCTGGGACTAAGTCCTGAAGGACTGGACTAGTTCGCTGGGATAGACTAGTCCATTTCAGTTCGGAAAAGTAGTTCTTGACTAAGATCAGAGTAGTCCGTTCCTTGACAGACTAGTCCGCTCAGGACTTGTAGATGGTTGTTGGGACTAAGTCCTGGACAGTCGGACTTGTCCGCCCTGAGGGGCCGGACTAGTCCGGTGTACCACACTTGTCTGTTCTCAGCCGGAGCAAATAGTTCTATGTGAGATCGTATTAGTCCGTTGTTGGACAGACTAGTCCGAGGTTTGGTGACCATTTGAATTCAAAAGGTGGCAGGGGGCTTTGTAGTTGGTCGAGGATGACATTACTGGTCCCCACAGGCCGGAGTAGTCCAGGGTCAATGGTCGGACTAGTCCGCAATTTTCACGGTGGCAACGGCTAATTGTCAGGACCCCTATAAAAAGGGATCCCCCGGCCTCCAAAGGCTCTCTCTCGAACCCTAGCACTGCCATAGCCTTCCTAGAGCCATCCTAGCCCTCTTTTAACCGTTCTTGGAGTCCTAAGAGTGCCTTGAGGATTGGAAGAGGAAAGAGAAGGGTTTGTTTGATCTTGTGCTCTTGGGTTGATCCTCTTGGTTTGACTGATTGATTTCAGTTCGTGTGGGTGTTGATCTTCGATCTTTTCAAGTCTTAAACTTCTGGGGGCCTCAGTTGTGAGTTACCCACGAATTTTGTGATTACCCTTGTGATTTACACTACAAGGATCCGCCCTGTTGCAACGATTGTACTGCAAAGAATACTAAATCATTGCAGTAAGCTTGGTATTGTGCCATGATTCACTAGTTCGTAGCATTAGGATCTATCGCCATAGAGCACAATCGTTGCATTAGGATCTGTTGCCACGATTCACAAGTTCGTGGCATTAGGATCTATCGCCAAAAATCTATTGGAACGATTCACTAGTTCGTGGCATTAGCATCTATCGCCATGGAACACGATTGTTGCATTAGGAACTTTTGCCACAATTCACTAGTTCATGGCATTAGCATCTATCACCACGAATCTGTTGCCACGATTCACCAGTTCATGGTGTTAGGATCTATCGCCATAGAATACAATCATTGCATTAGGAACTTTTGCCACGATTCACCTGTTCATGACGTTAGGATCTATCACCACAAAACACAATCATTGCATTAGGAACTTTTGCCACGATTCACAAGTTCGTGGCGTTAGGATCTATCGCCAGGGAACACAATCGTTGCATTAGGAACTCCTGCCACGATTCACTAGTTCGTGGCGTTAGGATCTATCGCCACAGACACAATCATTGAATCAGGAACTTTTGCCACGATTCACCAGTTCGTGGTGTGAGGATCTATCACCACTGAACACAATCGTTGCATTAGGATCCATTGCTATGATTCACTAGTGCATGGCGTTAGGATCTATCACCACGGAACACAATCATTGCATTAGGATCTGTTGCCATGATTCACCAGTTCGTGGCGTTAGGATCTATCGTCACAGAAAACAATCGTTGCATTACGATCTGTTGCCACGATTCACTAGTTCGTGGCGTTAGGATCTATTGCCACGGAACACAATCGTTGCATTACGATCTGTTGCCACGATTCACTAGTTCGTGGCGTTTGGACCTATCGCCACGGAACACAATTGTTTGCATTAGGATTTGTTGCCACGATTCACCAGTTCATGGCGTTAGGATCTATCATCACGAAACACAATCGTAGGATTACGATCTATTGCCACGATTCACTAGTTTGTTGCATTAGGATCTATCGCCACGGAATACAATCATTGCATTTTGATCTGTTGCCATGATTCATGAGTTCGTGGCGCCAGGATCTATCGCCACAGAACACAATTGTTGCATTAGGATCTGTTACCACGATTCACTAGTTCGTGGCGTTAGGATCTATCATCACGGAACACAATCGTTGGCCTCACGATATATTTCAAAACATTGGCCAATGTGTGAGTGAATGAATGTGTGGTGTGTTCATCGTGTCTTCAGGAATCATAAGGACGAATTTGTTTATTTTCTAGACAAGTGAATGATTCAGTTATAAAGTGAATGTGCTCCAAGTTCAGTGATGTGTGATATCAACAGTGAACCGAAACAAAATGTAGAAAATCACGAAGCTAAAAGGAGACATCATGGGGAGGACACACTTTTCATATATGAAAAGCACTTCACTACTAATTAACACGTCTCCATTTTTGCTTGTACAATCATTGCATTAGGATCTGTTGCCACAATTGTACTAGTTCATGGCCTTAGGATCTATCGCCATGGAACACACTCGTAGCATTAGGATCTGTTGCAGCTAGCTCACAGCTAGCTCACGCAATACTTATATAAAAAAATCATCATCTTCGCTGTTGTCCCCCCAATATTCGAGGTACAATACCATCATTGATATATGTATTATGGTCATCATCATTGTCGTCATCTTCATTTTTTGATGGAACTCCATGTGCCTCAAACTGATCACATGTTCTCATTTGAAGAGCGGAAGCATCACCGGTTGCTCCCTTAATGTCATTCCTAGCCCATGCGGTCCTTATATCCTCATTTATGTGTGGCGTATTGATATCAGTAAGTCATCAATCATCAAATATCTCAGCCTCCATCGTCTCAGTGACATTATTTTCACTATCTCCAGGGGGCATGGCAAAAAGGTTCCATGGTCTCATTTTAACAACTGTAGCTGTCGGTACCCGACATACCAGGTACCCTTGCACACATGCTAGAGCCGCCTATGTACCCCGCCTTTCATAGAGGCAGGGTTCGAGGGCGCGACGTGTTCAGGAGACCCGGACCTATCGGCCCCAAAAACAGGGTCTGGGGTACCTGAAAGAGATCCTGAAGAAGAGTTCAGCTCCCCACGGTGACGAGCTCCCAAACAGCAACCTGCCCAGCCGGAAAGGATCTCTCTCCCCCGAGACAGGGCTCCAGAGCTGCCATGTGGTCCGAGACATCAGACAGGCCACCTCCCGTATAGGCGGGCACTGACGCTGCCACGTGTCCTACAAGGCGGGACCTAGCCTCCTCAGTGGAGGTGTGTCCCGAGCTGCCATGTTGACCGCAAGACAAGACCTGACCCCCTCCGCGGAGGTGAGCTACAGAGCTACCACGTGGTCCGCAAGACAGGACCTGACCTCCTCCGCGGAGATGAGCTCTCGAGCTGTCACGTAATCCAGCCACTTGCTCTAGACGGAGGGTTGCGGGAGTTAAGAGGGTGGTGCACCTTGTCCCTATCAAGGATTGAAGATGTGCACCTTCCCCAGATGCATGGCGCGGCACACGTCTAATGTCAGGTACCGCTACGACCAATCGCATCATATTGAAGATGCCACAGGCCTATCCCACTCCGCCAAGTGGGTAGCTTACGGCGACAGAGATAGTTGGACGGGACATCCCCTACCATTATCAGCAACAACGCATGGCCTACTGATGACTCAAGTGGCAAGATGGCGAGTCTTCAAGTCCATGGTCAGATCAAGCTGATGCGAGAAGCCTTAGATCTTTAGACCACCTGTCGGGCCCTGGACCCCACTTGTAAGGCGTTTGGCCTTGTCTATAAAGGCCCGGACTGCCACCGTTACAAAGAGCCCAGCATCAAACTTACGCATACACACACACACACACCAGAAATACCATCCACCGTGGAGTAGAGAGTTACGCTCCTTGCGGCCTGAACCATGTAAAAACCACCGTGTCATACACTTGATTGAGGCCTAAGCCCCACCAAACAAGAACCTCCGCGGGTTGCTCCTTAGCAAATCCGAGGGAAGTGTCGCATTAACACTTCAACATTTGGCGAGCAAGGTAGGGGCTTTCTCCCTCAAAAAAGTGGTAGCGCTTTCACCACCATGTTGTTCATTAGGCCCGTGGAAGGTGGTTTCTGCAACAATCGTCTGGTGATCAGATCTGTCACTTGAGCAACGCTCTCTGGTCCATCACGCACCTGTGCAGGTACAGCTGGCTAGGATGGCACATTGGGACACATCCCGGCAAAGTCGGCCCCTCCGGCACCACCAGATGCAAGCCCGGAGAGCGCTCTGGCAGCGGCTAGAGCCCTTCTCCGTCACCCATCATCGCTAAATGCTTCCCAGGGAGCAGCTCAACAGTGGGTCCAAGACTTCGACCACTTCTTCGTCGCGACCATCAACTCCCCCAACAGGGGAAGGCGTCACTCGTCGCTTTTATGCACGCTGTACATCAACCGTCGCACCGCCGACTCCAGATCTACCAGGCCTACCAGAGCTGGCTAGATCCCCACTGAGGACCTGAGTGCAAAATCCCAGTTTTTCCTCAATATAAAGTTCAGTTACCAGTTTGTTATCAACCATAGTGAAGATCAATTATGGTTGTACACATGAACTTGGTATCATCAAGAATCTTTCTTTCACTCATACTTAAATTCTATTAACACAGGGATTGGACTTCACCAATGACCTTAGGATAATTCAAGTGACCTTTCTGCAAAAATTTGGAATATATTGAATAGAAGTTGTTAGGGCAAAACAATATGCAGTACTAAATATATTCAAATTAATTCAAAACTTGAATATAGCTACTGTACATTTGGGCCCTGTAAGAATATTCAAATCTGAGGCTATACATTTTCTCATGGTCTTATAATATTCCAAATAGCACCCCTGCAAATTTTCATAATTTTTGAAGCTAATTTGCTATTTAATTCACTGACTCCATTGAATTTCATTCAAATTCAAATTTGAATTTAAATTCCAGTTGAAACTTGTCCAAATTTGAAATCCAATTTCAGAGTCTGACTCTGCACATTTGATTTGGCTTCTCCACAAAATACTAGGATTTTTGGATCAAGTTTGGTAAGGGAATTAAAGTTCCAGAGAGGATTGACTTGAAGGGGCAGTGGGACCCACTAGTCATAGAGACATTACCGTGAGTGCTCTGCCGCCGAAATTCCGTCGCTGCTCCGCTCGACACCGCACGCATGCAAAGATCCAGCTAGCTGCCTGCTTGCCTTCTCGCCGCGCGCACTAAATCCGCAGCCGCCGCCACCACCTCACGCCACTCCCCTGACTCCTCGATTCCTTTTCGCGTTTTCCCCTCCGCTCGCGCGCCGTCGACCTCACCTCGGAACTCCGGCGATAACTTGCCATCTAGCCAAGGATCGATCATGAGTTCTTTAGCAAACTTGTTCACAACTTGCTTGCGCATCTTCTCAACCTTTTGGTTTGGTGTGTCCTCACCCGGTTGTGCGATATTCCGCAGTTTTCCGACGACCGCGGGAGAAGCGGCCAAGAACCGTCCCTGCTCCACTGTCGACAAGCGGGAGGAAGACTCTATAGGCCCCGACTTCTATTAGAGAAAGGTGTGTTATCACGCCTTACGCATACTCACCATGTTTCAAGCCATGACATACCTTGTAGCGTTCTTATTTCCATTTTTTCCCATGATAGTTCATACCAAGGTCTGTAGATCATCGGTTTAATTCTGTTTCTTCGTGCAACTATTTTTCAATCCAATAGAGGATTATATTCTATACCTCCTAGTGCACCATCTCACCAAAATAAAAGGGAAGTCATCGAGAGACGAGGTCAGATTTCAAGTTTTCCAAGCTGCCAATGGAAATCCGTCGGTTCACCATCGAAGTCAACGTTGCCGGCGATTTCATCCTGTTTGCGCCCCATAGTTATCTTCCCCATTCTCCCAGGAACATTCCCGACCTTTCCCTGAGCTTCTTGTGCTTGCGATTCCGATGATCGCCGAAACCCTAGCTCCGCTGCCGCCGTCGCACCGCCGTCTCCGGCCGTCGCCGCCACGATTGGACCCCACCATCGGCTTGCGCGGTCGATTTTATGGTTATGCAGTCAAGGCTAGGCCGGGAGGAGGTTGACACAACCGTTCTGGCGAGCTCGCCGGCGCAGTGCCGCCGCGGCCGAGCGATGCGTTGGGAGGTAGACGAAGACTCCCTGGGCCCCGCCTGTCAGCGACGCGTGCGAGCGTGCGGATCGGCTGCGGCACTGGATTGGGTGTTGCTATGCAGGTTAACCCCGTGGTCCCCTGTGTGGCTCAGCTGCAATTGGCTGATTTTAAACCAGTGGGCCCGGCTGCTTTATTCAAATTTTCCAATTGGAAAATAATTCCAGGATTCCATCAAACTTCTAAAATTCATTACTCCTACTAGAATTGCTCAAACATTTCCAAATAAATTCTGGTAGTGTCATATTGTTCCAATATTTGCAGTGGCGCAATTTTTTGGACATGAAACTCCCAGGATTTTCATAATTAATTCCTTTGATCTAACTACTTGGGAAATTAATTACTCCTGTTCTGCTAATTGGAAAATTCCCAATTGCGGTCAGAACACTCCTAATAATACACTTGATCTCCAGTAAAAATTTCAAGTTCATTAGACTTCATTTACTGGGTTGATCAGTGGTCCAAATCTCTATGTAATTGAAAAATTGGGAAAAATACAGAAAACATTTCAGAAATTCTCCCAAACTTGTAAAATTAATTTCTGCCTGTAGAAAGTTTAGAAAATTGTGACACAAATTTTCGTAGAACCAGTGAGATCTCCTCTGCATGTACAGCCACTGGTAGCCATGATAAACCTCCAGAATTTCAACCAAAATTCAGAGAAGTTTATTGCTTACCGCAATTTTTAGAGACAACAAACTTCTTTGATCATCTCCTGTTCTTTGCAAGAGTCTCCATTATAGTCCCTAGTATCTACCATAAAAGTCCCAAAGCCAATTAAGATCGTTATCTTATTTTGATCACCTAATATAAGCTTGTGACCTTAAATATATTAATTATTTTCAAAGTCATTCATATATAGTTTATGCATATCTTGTAGTAACTGAAGTCGAGGAGCAGCCGAAAGTGTTGGAAGTCCATCTGCTAGAGACTAACTTAGACCCAGCCTCGTTTTCAGGCAAGCCTAGGTATGCATTTAAGTTCCTTATAGTGTCTTTGCAGTTTTCATTCACCTTACGTCTTCAGATGTTTGTGCATTACGTTTAAGGTGTTTGACATCCACTTGCATGACCCACAAATCCCATGGAGTATCGGGTAGGTCTACAGCCCGATGAGTAGAAACTGCCATGCTTGTGTTCATAGGAATCCAGTTGAAGTCGAGTAGTTGGAATCTACTCGCGACATAGGATTTTATCATACAAGATGAATTGGATCAAGAAATGGTTTATGAATATCAAATTGAGGCTGAGCAGTGGGTAGGATGCAGGGAGACGTGGTCTCACATACGTAGCCCTGCTTGTGTCGATTGAGATCGATCCGTGTGCGGCCCTGCTGGACAAGCTTGAATTATATCGGCGACATACTGGAGAAACGGGCTCCAGCAAACTGACGTAGCTTGTTACTGGTTTGTCGAGGCATACAGTTCCGTTTTATAGGTGTAGGTTGGGGGCATGAAGGTGTAAATCAGCTGGTGGGCACGTTAGAGTACGCCCCACGAAGGGACCTCCTGCCCGTGACAGATCGACAAGTTCGACATTCGAGTGTTGGGTGAAAGGTGGCCATATATGACTAGTACTGAAGTGTTATGTAGGTACTACTGTAAGTACTCGCTGGCACCTCTAAAATTGAGTATGTGTTGTGTTGTCCAGGTGTGTCCTGATTGCAATCACCATCCCTCGCGATAATAGAGTACCACTTGTTCACTGCGCTGTGACGTAGTAAAATACTGAAGAAGTCAGGAGAATACGATGTATTGAATTATAAATATTTTTGACCTTTGATTGCTGTCCAATATGATCACTAAAGTTACTTTCATTAAACACGTAAGCTGCTGATAATAACTTGAAAGCTAAGGATCCACTTGTAGGCGAGTCCTTTTCTGCTTTACCTTATCTATGTTAGTATTCACCCTGTATATGTCTAGTGAGATGGGTTAGTCTTGCTGAGCCTTAAGCCACATTTGCAGTTAACAAGTTTTTGCATACTACACAACTGATGATGGCTTCGACGACGAGGCTGCACCCCCTCCAGGGTTTATAGCCGAGTGGGAGCCCTGCACGCCGCCGTAAGTTTGGTGTTGCTAGTGCGAAGCATCCAGGCCATGGATGACTTTTCTTTTGCATAGCTAGTGCCGAGAGCATAGCTATGATGTAGAGATCACTTCCCTTTCCGCTTAGTATTGTAAAACTTCCGTTGTGTTTATAAATAAAGACTTGCTATTGTATTTTTTTCTCATCCTTTTCTTGTATACTATTGGGTGTCGCATCGCACGACACCACCCAATGAGATCCTTGGATGTGGGACCCCGGTCCCCACAACATGGTATCAGAGCATCATTGGGAACAGTGTGCTTGAAAAGAGCATATTTTCAAAAACTTAGGATTTTATGAGTGAGGAATTAGCTATATGCCCATATAAGGAGTATTATTGGTATAAGATATAAAGGTGGTAAACTAACTTATGTGTTATTATATTCTGTAATGACGCTCTGACGTCAGGTAAGAGGTAAGGTACGCCACCGCAAGTGGATCAATTGCGGTAAGCTCACCATGCGAGAGGTAATATGTGATTATTTTCGTGGCTTAGCATGGAATGTTAATATGAGTCTATGGAAATTTCCATGTTTCGGAGAACATATGACACGCGGTACCCTAATGTCACACAAAATTAGTGGTAGCCCCCGTCAGGTGGTGGATAACCTGATAGTATGCATCTCTAGAACTATTCATGTTCTATGGGAGCATGCGAAACACGTATGCCCGAGCATGTATAAGCCGGTTCGTGCGGGAGTCTTTGCTGTACAGACTTAGTACAGCCATGTACCTTGAGATATGACCTCGCTCAAGGGCGACTCACAACAGAGTCATATGCATTTACTTTCAAATATATATCTGTGTATTGTGACTGCCTGTCGTGTTTCCCCGAACCGCCCTTGTGGTGTGCAGGTGTGATAGGGGATTGTTTGTCTTCTGCAACTACATTGACTACGGTAGCTACCTGTGTAGAACACGTTTGCGAGTGAGCGATACTAGGGCCACCCATAAATGTATCCGTAGGGCTATTGGGGCAGGGAATTCTATGACGGAGGTGTGACAAGATGCACCATCTATGTCGATGTGCCCGCTGGTCCATCATATATTGGATGGGCTCCTTTCACCATGCAGGTGAAAGGGAATCAGTTGGAAGACACGTGGTGTTTTACCGCGAGTGTTGCTATTGCGAGGTTTTGCAAGCTTCATTATCGTCATATGGTGGGCACCCCATTCGCACTCTTTCCAGTCGACGGTAGAGCTGGTGATGAGTGGGCAAGTCAAATGGGTGCATCTTATGGCATTCCCGAAGAGGTACCCAAGATAATCTTGGCATTATATGCAGCATCATCGTGTCAAGTGAGCGTTACACAGCACGCTAGCATTGAAGGGTTCATGGGTGATCTGAAGCAGGCTATGATTCGAGGAGATCATTTTGAGTGGGCCAATGACTCACTTAGATCCATGGTTGCTCCTCTCAATCGACGTTTAAACGTTAAAGAGAATCAGTGGCACCGAGTTGTTCAAGATCTATTAGAAGCTCGCCAGGAAACCCACTACACAAAAAAGTGCGTTGGAGGCGAGTCAACTTGAGGTGCAGCTGCTGGATGATTAGTTGAATATGGTGACTCAAGAACGGGATCAATCCAGGGAGGAGACTCAGGATTGGAAAGCCAGTTGCGATCATGCACAAAAGGAACTGGAAGACTATAAGATGTTTCTTCTACAGGCTGATGTGCAATCATTAGTTGCCGCGACATCATCGACGGCGGGTGAGGTAGCAGCTCCTACTCTAGCACCCACACATGTGGCACCAAATCCGGAGGACGAGGACGAAGAAGATCCTGAGATACTTGAGTACACTGAAGAGGGCGTATCGGAGTAGGATGGGGCAGCACTCCTGCCATTACGGGGCCACGTATAGTTAGTAGTTGCTCGTGGTTATTTTGTGGCTATGTTTGTGTCATATTAAAAATAGTAGTGGGTGTGTATAAAATGACAAGGTGTGTATGACGCCTCATGGAGACCAAGTATAGTAAAGATGCACTTATGTAGTAGTAGTCCGTCATTTTGGAGTTCACTACTGTAAACTTGGTCATGAGATAATATATCTTGTATAAAGTTTGTACTTTATCAATATATGTGAATGTGATGCTCTTATTTCCTTGTCAAGATTCGCACTACTGTAATATGAAATGGATGAAGGAGAAACAAACATGTTGCTGGTTTTTTTAAATCATGTGGATGTAGCATGGTGCGTACGCGTTTAACGCCCAAGATTGGAGGCTCAAGCCGTGGTCGTGAGGACAAAACTCTGACCCGGGAGCAAGCTGCAACACCGCAGCAACAAGTTCCACCACCACCACCTCCTGAACTTCCGAGGAGTCTCGCGGAGGTTCTTGCCACAGTGCTCGGCTAGCGCAATGAGCAAACCGAGTTGCTGTGGACCTTGGTTCAACATTCGTCCCATCAAGGGGGGCGACCAGATGTGGGTCCACGACAGCCCTATCCGAGTTTATACTCGGACTTCATGTCAACGCACCCACCGGTCATCACGGAGGCTGATGAAACATTGGAGGCGGACAACTGGCTCCGCTCCATAGAAGGAAAGTTCGGTTTGCTGCGAATAACCGAACAGCAGAAGACCCTGTTCGCGGCACAAAAGTTGCAGGGATCTGCTGGTGCGTGGTAGGTGGATTATCTCGCCACATGACCAGCAGACTATGCCGTGAGCTGGGAGGAGTTCCGGGAGGCGTTCCGTGCCTATCATATACCTCCCGAGATCATCAGGAGGAAGCTTCAAGAGTTCTTGGAGCTGAAGCAAGGAGGAAGGAGTGCTTACGAGTACTCCAAGACCTTCAACCACTTGGCCCAGTATGCTCAGGACCAAGTGAGTATTGAAGATAGGAAGCGTGAGTGCTTCTACCGGGGTTTGAAACCCAAGATAAAGGACAAGCTTGCCTTGTTCAATCGTGGCAGCTTCAACGACATTGTCAACGCCGCAATCGTACAGGAGGACGCTACTAGGGAGCTATCCTCAGACAAAAGAAGAGGAGTGCTCCGCAGAGCAGCGGGGGTGGTGCTCCTTAGAAGTACCGAATGGTGTATCAATCACCATCTGGCCAGGGGTGGCAGCCGCCATCGCGACCACTGATGTTTCGTGGTCGCCAATTCAACAACGTCGGCTTTCGTCCGCAGCAGCATCAGTGGATAATTCCGTGTGCACCTCCACCTCCCGGGTGCACCGGGATTCCGTCCTCCCTTTCGTGCCGGTCAGACCCAGTACACGTGTTTCATGTTTGGTCGTACGGGGCACTTCGCCAAGGACTACATGCAGGACAGGTAGAGCGGGGGACAGTCGTCGTACCACGGGGCAAACCAGCCCCGCAACCAGCCCAAGAAGCTAGCCACCAGAACCAGCAACATCCATCACCTCACCATCGAGGACATTCCGGAAGGCGCACCCGTACTCGCGGGTACGTTCTCTCTCCTTGGTCATCTCGTAGTCATCCTCTGTTACTCCGGTCTTCCCACAACCTTATTAGCAAGTCTTATGTCATTCAATATCAATGGCCTATCATTCCCACAAAAACCCCATATGTGATTTGTTCTCTGGGTGGGCAAGTAGTAGCAAATGAGATGGTCCATAGGGTACCTTTTAATTTGGGTGGAAACATATACCCTACCTCTCTCGTTATATTGAAGCATCATAAGTTAGATGTCATCTTAGGAATGGCATGGTTGCAATACTGTAGTGCTATTCTTGACATCGTTCCTCAGAGGATATATCTGAATTCTCCACTCCACCCTCCCCAAGCTCTCACTGTTGAGAGTATTATCTGAGTGACTCCAACTACTTACAACACCGATGCCATTAAACTTGAGGATATTCCAGTGTATCTGAATATCCACACGTATTTCGCGAGGATCTTCCTGGTACGCCACTAGAAAGAGATGTCAAGTTTAAGATTGAACTTGTACCGGGAACAGTGCCGATCTCGAGGAAACCATATAAGATGGCACCTAAGGAACTTGCAGAACTGAAGGAGCAGCTGAAGGAACTTGTGGACAAGGGTTTCATTTGTCCAAGTTCATCACCTTAGGGTTGTTCTGCATTGTTCATGGAGAAGAAGGATAATACATTGAGACTATGTGTGGACTATCGTCCACTCAATGCTGTCACGATCAAGAATAAGTATCCACTACCATGCATCGATATTCTGTTCGATCAATTGGTGGGTGCTAAGGTATTCTTGAAAATGGATCTTCGTTCTGGGTATCATCAGATCAAGATTCGACCAGAGGATATAACTAAGACGGCATTCTCGACGAGGTATGGATTGTATGAGTACCTTGTCATGTCCTTTGGATTGACCAATGCACCGGCTCATTTCATGTATCTCATGAATTCGGTGTTCATGCCAGAATTGGACAAGTTTGTCGTGGTCTTCAT
Organism: Tuctoria greenei; assembly: GCA_036927565.1. Classification (NCBI taxonomy): domain Eukaryota; kingdom Viridiplantae; phylum Streptophyta; class Magnoliopsida; order Poales; family Poaceae; genus Tuctoria; species Tuctoria greenei. The sequence goes on along the minus strand of JAYESD010000003.1, from coordinate 82,107,789 downwards.
CGACGACATCCTTGTGTATTCGAAATCCAAAGAAGAACATGCTCAACACTTGCACGTCGTGCTTCAACGATTGCGAGGCCACAAGCTGTATGCTAAGTTCAGCAAATTTGAGTTCTGGATCAGCCAAGTGCCATTTCTAGGGCACATCATCTCTGCTGATGGGATTGCAGTTGATCCAAGCAAGATTAAGCAAGTACTTAAATGGGAGTCTCCAAAGTCTGTACTTGAAGTTCGAAGCTTCCTGGGTTTAGCAGGATATTACTGGAGGTTCATTCCAAGTTTCTCTAAGATAGATAAACATACGACAAAAATTCTGAAGAAAGGGAAGAAGTATGTATGGGCGAAGGAATGTGAGGAAGGTTGTCAAGCATTAGTGAAACAACTCACAACAGCACCGGTATTAGCCCAACCGGACACAACCAAGTCATTTGATGTTTATTGTGATGCATCCAGGATTGGTTTGGGTTGTGTATTGATGCAAGACAGAAGAGTGATCGCTTATGGATCACGGCAGCTTCGGAACCATGAGCAGCATTATCCGGCTCATGATCTTGAGCTCGCTGCCGTGGTACTTGCGTTGAAGATGTGGAGACATTATCTATTGGGCAACCTAGTGCATCTCTACACCGATCAAAAAAGCTTGAAATACATCTTCACCCAAAAAGGACTTGAATATGCGACAATGAAGATGGTTGGAATTGATCAAAGACTATGAGATTGAGATCCACTACCATCCTGGCAAAGCGAATGTAGTTGCTGATATGCTGAGTCGCAAGTCCCATGTCAATAATCTTTCCATCACCTCAATGGAAGAAGAAGAGATGAGTCTCTACTTGGTTCCATATTGAGTGCTCTACAATCTAGCTCTCATCCCTACCATAAGGGAAGATATTGTAGAGGCTCAAAGGGAAGACAAGGGCATATCGCACATTCATTGAAGAATGAAGAAGGGGGAGATGAAGTGTTTCCAATGTGACGATGATGGTACCATCTGGTTCAAAGACCGCATCGTGGTGCCCCGCAATGTGGAACTTCGAAAGAAGATATTAGACGAAGCTCATTTGTCCAAGTATTCTATTCATCCGGGAAGTAAAAAAATGTACCAATACTTAAAGAAGAAATTCTGGTGGACTCGGATGAAGAGAGAGATAGCAAAGTATGTATCCAAATGTGATACGTGTCGGCGGGTGAAAGCTGACCATCTAAAGACAGCCGGTCAGCTTCAACCTTTGAGCATACCGGCCTGGAAATGGGAGGACATCAGCATGAATTTCATTGTTGGATTACCTCTCACCTTTTACAGGCATGACTCGATTTGGGTGATAATCGACCGACTCACCAATCGACGCACTTTATTCCAGTCAATGTCAAATATGTGGCACGGCAATATGCAGAGTTGCATATTGCCAGGATTCTGTGCCTACACGGATTACCCCGACTATCATATTAGATCGTGGAACCTAATTTGTTGCTCGATTTTGGGAGCACCTCCATGCATCTCTGGGTACCAAGTTGATTCGGAGCTCAGCTTACCATCCTCAAACTAATGGTCAAACGGAGCGAGTAAACCAAGTGCTATAGGATATGCTCCGCGCCTATGCCATCCACCATGGTAAAAATTGGGATGATCATCTACCATTGGCGGAGTTTTCATAGAACAATGATTATCAGGCTAGCATCCAGATGGCACCATATGAAGCTCTTTATTGCCGAAAGTGTTGCACACCTTTGAACTGGTGTGAACCTGGTGAACGAGTGATATATGGTATCGACTTGGTGAGTGAAGCCGAAGAACAAGTACAAGTTATTCAAGCCAACCTCAAGGCTGCTCAGTCTCGCCAGAAAAGCTATGCAGACAAATGGCGTCGACCTCTTCACTTCGATGTCGGGGAGCACGTTTATCTTCGTGTATCCCCAATGAAAGGGATTCATCACTTCGGAGTAAAAGGGAAACTAGCTCCACACTTCATTGGGCCATTCACAGTAATTGAACGATGCAGACCTGTGGCCTGTCAGCTAGAGTTACCAGCGTCGCTTTCAGGGGTCCACAATGTGTTTCACATTTCGCAGTTGCGGAAATGCCTCAAGGCCGCAGCTGATGTCAGTATGGAGGATTTGGAAGCTCTCCAACCAGATCTTACTTACTCTGAGCACCCAACCCAGATAATCGATGAGAAGACTCGCACCACAAGAAGCCGCACCTTGCATTTCTACAAGGTCTTGTGGGGCAACCACACCGCTGAAAAAGCAACGTGGGAGAGCGAGGAATACCTTAGATCGAATTATCGGGACTTGTTAGCGGCATATGTTCATTAGATTTTTTTTCTTTTATCCTTCCTATAGTAATCTCGGGACGAGATTCTTTTAAGGGGGACAGAATGTAAAATCCCACTTTTTCCTCAATATAAAGTTCAGTTACCAGTTTGTTATCAACCATAGTGAAGATCAATTATGGTTGTACACATGAACTTGGTATCATCAATAATCTTTCTTTCACTCATACTTAAATTCTATTAACACGGGGATTGGAATTCACCAATGACCTTAGGATAATTCAAGTGACCTTTCTGCAAAAATTTGGAATATATTGAATAGAAGTTGTTAGGGCAAAACAATATGCAGTACTGAATATATTCAAATGAATTCAAAACTTGAATATAGCTACTGTACATTTGGGCCCTGTCAGAATACTCAATTTTGAGGCTATACATTTTTCCATGTCTCATAATATTCCAAATAGCACCACTGCAAATTTTCATAATTTTTGAAGCTCATTTGCTATTTAATTCAGTGACTCCATTGAATTTCATTCAAATTCAAATTTGAATTGAAATTCAAGTTGAAACTTGTCCAAATTTGAAATCCAATTTCATAATCTGACTGTACACATTTGATTTGGCTTCTCCACAAAAATCTAGGATTTTTGGATCAAGTTTGGTAAGGGAATTAATGTTCCAGAGAGGATTGACTTGAAGGGGCAGTGGGACCCACTAGTCATTGAGGCATTACCGTGAGTGCTCTGCCGCCAAATTCCGTCGCCGCTCTTCTTGAAACTGCATGCATGCAAAGCTCCAGTGAGCTGCCTGCTTGCCTGCTCGCTGCGCGCACTAAAGCCGCAGCCGCCGCCACCGTCTCACGCCACTCCCCTCACTCCTCAGTTCCCTTTTCGCATTTTCCCCTCCGCTCGTGCAGCGCCGACCTCACCTCAGAACTCTGGCGATAACTTGCCATCTATCCAAGGATCTGTAGGATCGAAGAGCACGTGAAAAGGTAATAGAGGGGGGAGGGTGAATGGTAGATTAAGACTTTTCATCGGAAGCAATGAAAACCCTCGGAAGAAAAATGATTTGTTAAAGAAATCGTGTGTGAGACTAATCTAAACGTGTTTCACCGTGACAAAAGTGATAGATATCAGAGAGAATCAAGTCACGAAGACAAAACAACAAGAATCACTCAAATCCGTCGAGAGAAACTCCAGTTACGATCGAAGGATCGAAGAAAGGTCAATCTATTCTACTGAGTAAAAACAGATCTGTAATACTGCAAAGAAACTCGTGTAGATCAAAAACAACAAATCCAATGACCTTGAAATTTTTATAGATGATATATAATCAAGTTTTGGAGACAACCTAAAAAACATCACTTCAATTGGATCTGTAAAACTTGAGTTATGATAAAACCACCGACGAAAGGTCATGCTGTGCAGAAACTCGATGAGAAAAACTTGTCTGGAACAAGTCGGACGAACAAGGCACAAAAGTACCTTTCAACTACGAATTTTATTAAATAGAACACAAGAGGAACAGCCCCAAAGTCATCTCCCACGAGCTCTGGCCTCCCTTGCTTATATAACCAGCCCTTAGGCCAACCCAATCTCAACTAGGACTCTAATCCTACTCAAATCACGAATCGAAACTTTCCATAACTGCTTAGGACTCTTCTATACGCAGATAGAAGCAATCTTAAGACTTCCAAACACCTTAGGAACGTATCCCACATTACTAAAACAACTCAAATCCCACACGAAATCCTATTATAACCAAATCAAATTTTCACATATTTGACTCAAACACGACTCATCCGCAGCTTGAGTCCATAACCTAGTCAGTAGGACCTTTCCGATCAATTCTTTACGTCCACGTATCTTCTTCACGCCTCGGAACCATGTATCCACGTCCATGCACTCCTTGCATACGTGCAAACATCTTCCAACGACGTCCACGATACCTTCATATGCATTGTTCTTGATTCAAACATGGTGCACAACCTCCCGATCAACTCAACCACAATTCCTCCCGAACTTGGTTGTTGAACCTCATCTTCTCCCTAAGACGAGTTCAATGGATCCCGTCACCAGCCATGTATTGAACTCAAGCAACACCTGCACATGAATAAACAACCAATCTGTACGAGTCCAAGTCCGCGACTTGACTCAAGTTAGTTCCAAACACAACACCTTACGTGAGCACCTCACATAAGCATGTTGCAAAACCACAGTAAAACGATATCAGCCATATCAACCAAAACACACCAAAAACTTAGCAAATGAATACTAAGCAATCTTCCAATAATGTAAAGCAAGTTCAAAACATTTTACAATAAAAGCAGGATCATTGCGATCAAGCTCTGAACCTTGCCAAAGCTAACCGGAGCCTGAGCCGGAGCTTACCAAAGCTAGTACAACCTAGCACCAGAGCTTACCAATGCTAGTACAACCTAGCGCCGGAGCTTACCAAAGCTAGTAAAACCTAGCACCAAAGCTAGAAAAACATGTCAGAGCGAACCAACATAAGTCAGACCTAGCAAAACATATTAGAGCTTAACATAGACATGCCGGAGCTAACAAAGACATGTCGGAGCTAAAGACAAAGCTTCAACGGAGCTACCCAAAAACATGTTGGACTTTGACAAAGCAAGTCCGACCTATTGTCGTACCTTCCAGAAGCTCGGAGCTAGAGTCGGACCATGCTAAAAGGGGTGTTTTGGCAGAATTGAAGAACTTATATCATCAAAGCCAATGTATTCACTACAAGCCAATGTATTCAGCACACATAGGTCTCACTATCTCCCCCTTGATGAATGCATTGGCAACACCACTTAAAATCCGAACATTGGCTTATTCACATTAAAAGTTTTGAAAACAATTTCTAGCCTTTGTAAAACAGAAATAAAATGAGAAGAAAAACAAATTCTCCCCCTGAGAAGAATCGTGCCAAAACAATTGTGAATATGTGCAATGTGTAATCAATTTGTCCCCCTTGCTTACTTATCTTTAAAAATGTTAAAAATTCACATATTTTCTATCCCCCTTTGACAATGTATTCAGCAAGGTACAAAAGAGAAATTTTAATTGTTATGAGCATATTATAACATATACATATAAAATATAGCTCATCAGAGTCATACTATAAGTAATATACACTATCACATCATTGAAATACATAAAGTAGTGTAAGCCATGCTAGAGATCAAGTGTAATTTTCAATTTAAGCAAGTCATGATCTCACAAACTTAACTATTTCAAAACCTGAAAGCATGACACTTGTTGCTGCAATTTTATATTCCTTTAAGCACAATTTTTTATCATATGACATTTGCAAGAGATTATATGCCACATTTGCCTTATTCTAATAAATCAAGCCAATCCTATGTCATTTGACAATCAGAAGCTTAAGGACATGATTTTAGTCATACACAACTTCTTCCATGTTCATATCTAAGTGCAATGATAAGCCACCTCAAAAGAAGAAGTGCGATGCATGCATATTCTCTTGATCTTTTCTCAATTTATATTTGTTCATAAAAACTCAACATGTGAGTTGATTACTTGATTAATTCTTTATGATTAAAAGCACTTGTGAGCATGCAAATAGTTCAAAACAGCAAGAAAGTTCGACCATGACCAGATTTAGTGTAAGTAATTATTCCAATTACTAGACATTGCAAAAACTACAAAATGTATAACACGAGTAATGTAGTAAGAATTTTCAGCATGTAAAAGGAATCACAAAGTCATATATGTATGAAATACTATGCTCATATTATTTTAAGTTCAGATTCACACATAGACATTCCAAGTTTAAAAACTCCCCCTCAATTTAAGCCATGAGGATGCATAACCCCTATTCACTACGAATGTAACAAAAACGAGTGAAATCCAAAGGTTTTGAAAAAATGTCAGCCAATTGTTGTTCGGTATCTACACGGTGAAGCACAATGTTTCCTTTTTCAACATTATCACGGAGAAAGTGATACCTAATATCAATGTGCTTAGTTCTAGAATGTTGCACGGGGTTTTTAGCAATGCAAATGGCACTAGTGTTATCACAAAACAGTGGAACATTATGTAGATCAACCCCGTAGTCCATAAGTGTTTGAACAATCCAAAGAATTTGTGAGCAAGCACTAGCAGTAGCTACATATTCAGATTCAGCTGTGGATTGTGCAACTGAGTTTTGCTTTCTAGAGGACCAAGCAACAAGTGAATTACCAACACCGGAAGTACTTTTCCTATCAATCCTACAACCCCCAAAATCAGCATCTGAAAAAGCTTTCAAATTAATGGTTGAGGAAGAAGGAAGAAAAATACAAAATTCTCGAGTTCCATGTAAGTACCTGAGAATCCTTTTGACGGCTTGACTATGTGAAGCACGTGGGGAGGCTTGAAACCGTGCACAAAGACATACACTGAATTGTATGTCCGGTCTTGATGCCGTGAGGTACAAAAGTGATCCGATCATGCTTCTATATTCTTTTTGATCTACGGGTTCACCATCTTCATCAAGTTCAAGTGTTGTTTCTGTTCCCATTGGTGTCCGAAGATGCTTGCTTTTGTCCATGTTGAAGCGCCTTAGGAGGTCTTTTGTATACTTCGTTTGATGCACAGAGGTACCCTCCTTGGTTCGCTTTATTTGCAGCCCCAAAAAGTACGTGAGTTCTCCCATCATACTCATTAAAATTCTGAACTCATCATAGCTGAAAACTTGGACACAAGATCATGAGAAGCACAACCAAAGACAATATCATCCACATACACTTGAAAGAATAATGAGTCATTGCCATGCTTAAGCACAAAAAGAGTTTTATCAACCTTGCCCATGGTAAACCCCTTTTCAAGTAAGAATGTTTTTAACCTATTATACCGTGCTCTAGGGGCCTTTTTGAGACCGTACAAGGCTTTGGACAGTTTGTAAACATGATTAGGAAAATCTGGATTTTCAAAACCCAGTGGTTTTTTGACATAAACCTCCTAATCCATGTAGCCATTAAGAAAAGCACTTTTAACATCCATTTGATATAGCTTAAAACCTTTAGATGCAGCAAAAGCTAACAAAATTCTTATGGCTTCTAATCTAGCATCAGGAGCAAAGTTTCATCAAAATCTAGACCTTCAACTTGAGTGAAGCCTTGAGCAACCAACCTAGCCTTATTCCTAACCACAACCCCATCCTAACTTTGTTTATTTTTAAACACCCATTTAGTTCCAATTAAAGTGTGACCTTGAGGTGGAGGCACAAGTTTCCAAACATTATTTCTTCCTAAATTTTCTAACTCTTCTTGGATGGAAATAATCCAAGATTCATTACTGAGTGCATGTGATATATCTTTGAGTTCAAAAGAAGCAACAAAAGCAGAATGAGCATGAGAGTTTGGATCGCAAAACCTGGACCGTGTGACTCGTTCGTGCATGCTTCCAATAATTTGTTGTGGAGGATGACTTTTGAGAACCCGAAGGGAAGTAGACACTTCACAAGCTTGTTCTTCTTCATGTTCATAACAAATCGATGAGCTTGTGACTTGAGGAGGATGTGGACCAGCAATGGTGGTCGTCGGTGCTGGCTTTGAATCAAAATCAGGAGCTGGAACAATGTCATTAGTTGCTGAATTTTCGGGCAGCAGCTCCACTTCTTCCTCATCTTCAACGAAAATGCTTTCCCACTACGGATATGGATCTGGACCTGCAATGTTTGAGCTAGTACCTGGGCTAGCATCATCAAAAGACACCTCATAAGTCTCCACAGTTTTGTTAGTGTCAAGTAAAAGCACACGGTAGCCTCTAGTATGAGATGGATAACCAAGAAACATGTCGTCAACGGATCTAGGTTCAAATTTATCAAGATTACCATGTTTCTTAACAAAGCCTTTGCAACCAAAGACCCAAAAGTGTGTAACACTAGGCTTATGTCCAAACCGGAGATCATATGGTGTTTTACCAAGCTTAGCGCGCAAGAAAACACGATTTGAGACATAACAAGCAGTTGCAATCGCATCAGACAAAAAATTCCTAGGAGTTTGATATTCATCAAGCATAGTCCTAGCAATCTCAACTAAGATTCTGTTCTTTCTTTCTACAAAACCGTTTTGTTGAGGTACATATGGTGAAGAAAATTGATGATCTATTCCATTTTCAGCACAAAAGTGATCAAAAGATTGATTTTTAAATACGATTCCGTTATCACTTCTAATTGCTTTTAAAATCTTGGGTGATCAATTGATAATCTAAGAAATAAAGTTGTAAAGTGACTAAAAGCTTCATTCTTAGATGCCATAAAGTAAACCCAAGAGTATCTAGAATAAGCAATCACAAGAACATACCATTTACCTCTGAAGGATTGAACACGTGAAGGTCCTACGGTGTCAAGGTGCAAAAGTTGACCCGGTTCAGTTGTCATGATCATTGTGAGAGGAGTATGTGAACCTGCAACCATCTTAGCATGTCTACAAGAAGAACACACAATTTTTTTGTCCCCTTTAAGCTTAGGCAGCCCACGTATGCGATCAAGAGCACTAACACACGTTAGATGATCAAAGCCTACGTGACCAAGTCTACGATGCCAAAAATATAAGTCCTTTGAATCATTAGCAACTAGACACCTATGCTTAGAGGAAGACATATCAAAATCATCTTTTAAAACTCTTCCAAACCGTGTCATGTTAAAAATTAGCTCACTATTTGAACCTACATCTTTGTAGCAGTTTTTATTGAAAATACTTTCTAGATTTTCATCCGGCAATTGTGAAACAGAAAGCAAGGTTTATTTCAAATTTTTGACAAGTGCCACATCCTTCAAAGTGTAGTGATCATTTACTCTAACCGAACCCTTAGCAATTATAGGAGTTGAAGAATTATCGGAAAAAGTAACATTCTCTACACGTGACTAAAAAGAGAGGGAGGAGAACCATTCTTTGTTACCGGTCATGTGGCGTGAGCAACCTGAATCCACAATCCAAATGTTCTCCTTCCTTAAACGTGTAACCTACATAGAAGCACAATACGTCGATGACTCAATACTTGGGTTAGTCAAAAGGCATTTAGGAATCCAATACTGAGTCACACAACGTCCAGCAGGAATAACACGTGAAAGCTGAGACAAAACAACAGGTTTATGAGCCAAAGCTTGAGGATTTTTGTACCCAAATACTGTCCTACGAGATGTTACATGTGTAGCACGAAAAACAGTAGGTTTGGGAGAAAACTTTGTATGTTTTCGACTCATTACAGCAGGTTGCAGGTTCCTATCATTCGGTTTAACATGTGCAGCAAATTTTGCATGAAAGTTATGAGATCTAGCAATCATTCTTTCTTTTTTCTGTTGTTTAGCTAGTCTATAAAAAAAATCTATGACATGACCATCTCTACCACAGTAGGTACAATCAAATTTAACTTTGTGTTCATGTCTAGATGAGCAAACAACATTTCTACTTGACACCGAATGAGACAACACTCCTGCGGATTTGAAAACCACTTCTTTTTGTTTAGGAACTGTTTGAATCAAACCACTTCCTAATGTTCTTACAATTTTAGGTGGATGTGCCCTATCATGAGCCTGAGAATCAAAACCTAAACAAGTTTTATCATTGCAAGACTTGAAAGAATTCAGCAGCATGTTTAGGTTCTTATTCCCATTACAAAACCAATCTAATGTCCTATGCATGTCATCAAGTTTATTGGACAGATCAAGGCAATTTTCACATGAACTTTTTCTTTTTAATTTGCAATTGGAACATTATTTAACTTCATGAGAACGTAAAGCATTGTTCAATATAGAAATTTCATTCACAACATCTTGTAGTTTCTTATCAAGATCATCACAAGTAGAACAATGCAAATCAATTATAGAACATCTAGCATCTTTCAAGTTTTTATTATTAAGTGCAGCAAGCTCTCTGTTCTTTTCAATTTCTAACTCAAGTTTATCAAGAGGTGTGCGCACTTCTTAACGAGGACAATTGTTCATATATTAAATCACATGAGCGACATGCATCATCACTAGTGTCGGTACCCTAGAAACCGTACACCCCTTGAGGTTACAAAGATCTCAAAGGAAAGTAATCTACTTGGTTTGAAGACCCTCAGGGGCCCACATGTAAGACATAACCGGACCCGCTTCTCCAACATGGTTAATGCCTGGGTCGCCACGTGTACTACCAAACTGGAGCTACCGCCCACAAGGGGGAAGCTCCGGGCCATGTACCGAAATGGCACCTCCGGACTTAACCCCAGACCGAGAGAAGCTCCGGACCTGACACGTGTCGGGTAGCCTCGGAGCTTCCTGTTTCCCACAGTATGCTCCAGAGCTGCCACGTGTCCAGCCATCGGATCTTCAACCCCTAACCTCCGGAAGACCCCGCAACGGCTCCGGATCTTCAAAGGGGAATCAAGGACTTCAAGACCCGATTAAGTGTCATTAATACTATATTAATGACACTTAAATGGACGATCTTAACAACAGTAATGGTGCTGTCAAAGCCCGTTACAGGGTCATTAAGAGCAATTAAACGTGCATCAATACTAGAAACCGCCGGGGCCACATGTCGGGCCAGGCTAGCTTGTAACGACCTGTCCTTATACTATAAAAGGACAGGCCAACGACACGTTCAGGGCTAGACAGACACACGTGCCTCATACGCTCATCACACGCTCATACTGCTAATACAACACCAACACACCCGTGGAGTAGGGTATTACGCTCAGGCGGCCCGAACCACGTAAATTCTTATGTCTCCTGTGTTAATTCTTATTCACCTTCTTGAATCTTCGCGCGCCCACACCGAACATCAAACTCCCCTATCACTTTAGTAGTGTAGGGAGATCTGCCGGTTCCAAACCACCGACAGTTGGCGCGCCAGGTAGGGGGCGCCTGAGATTTTGAGAATGGTGAACTCTGCTGCTGGATCATCCAACGGCCAACCTGCTGCTCAGGCTGTTGGAGGCAATCCTTCCAATAGGCAGCCACCAGCAGGAGCCTCAGCACCAGCAGGAGTCACACTCCCACCACCACTGTCTCCTCCAGCAAATCATGCTAGGCAGCGTGATGGTGCGCCGGCGTCAATCACTGCGTCGGCAAATCATGACAACCCGGAACACGCGCTTCATGCAGCGCGTGCTCTTCTCCAACGCCCACCACCTCCGGATGCATCCCGGGATGCACTGGAGCAGTGGAGGGCCGATGTGGAGCATTTGGTTGCAGCAGCAGCTGAACGCCTCAGCAACCAGGGTCCTCCTCCTTCAGGATGAGCCCCGCCGCAGCGGCGGACTTTGGCTGGAAGACTTGGTCCACACGTCTCCAATAGCAGGAGACGTGCTGCATCGCAACAAGTAACGTCGTTGCCCTCCGGGGCTCGACGCACTCACACGGTATCCAGGCTTTCGACTCATGACCTCCGGGCGGAGCTTGATCGCCGATACCGCCAGCAGGACGCCCGAGTCCATATTGAGCATGCCCGTGAGAGACGGGAAACCCAGGACCTTTCTACTCCTGAAGGAGTAGGAGGAGGCTGTTTAGCCTTGGCCATGCATTTGCGCATGGTTAGATGGCCACAGAAATTTTGGCCTCACCTGCCGGAAAAATTCGACGGGACTGTCAATCCCGCCAAATTTCTGCAGATATACTCCACTGCAATCCTAGCAGCCGGAGGAAACGAGGCCGTGATGGCCAATTACTTTCCAGTGGCCTTAACTGGGACTACCAGGTCCTGGTTTATGAGCCTTCCACCCAACTCTATCAACAGTTGGGAGGAGCTGTGCCATCAGTTCACTGCCAACTTCGGGAGTTCATACACCCGACCAGGCACTAAACTGGACCTTTTTGCAGTCGTGCAGAAAGGGGGAGAATCCTTGCGGTCATTCATCCAGAGGTTCTCTCAGGTACGAAACACTATCCCTTCTGTCTCTAGCGTCTCTGTCATTGTGGCATTTAGACAGGGTGTACGAGACAAGAAGATGTTAGAGAAACTGGCGATCAAGGAGATCACCAGTGTCACGGACCTCTTCAGCTTGGCTGACAAATGCGCCAGAGCTGCGGAGGGCCGTCAGATGCACTCCAAACCAACTTCAGAAGGTCACAAGAAATCCTCCAAAGAAGAAGCTGCTACCTCTGGAGGTGGCAAGAAGAAAAAGAAGACCAACGGCAAGAAGAAGCCGTCGGCCGGCACATCCAACGTTGCAGCTGCTGCAGCTCCGGGTGGCCGGGGGCCACACCCTGAGAAGTGACCTCGACCGTCTTCTGAAGACGGTGGCAAACCCAAAGTGTGGTGTCCCATTCACAAAACGGGCAGCCACAGTTTGGAAGACTGCCGGGAGGTCAAAAACCTTACCGAGCGCTACAACAAGCGCCGGGAAGAATCTCCTTTCCGACAGAGGGAAGGAAAGCAAAAAGTCGACGAAGCTCCGGCAGAAGAGGAGTTGGGGTTCCAGGATCCCAAAAAGGTCCTGAAGGCCATCTACACCTCCGTCGACGATGATTCTGACGTCTCTGACAACGAGCGTCGGAAGACCATGAACACCATTTTTGGTGGATCATGGGATATCAACTCCCGTCGCGTCATCAAGACTATGCGTCGGGATATGGCCGTTGTAGCTCCTACAGTCAGGCCGGAACTCACCGAAAGTGGATGGACACAGCCATCACTTTTGATGCTTTGGATTGTCCCCGGAGCATGGTTGGAGCAGGACAGTTACCCCTGATGGTATCTCTTACCATCAACAATATCCAGCTCCACCACGTCATGGTAGACGGAGGTTTGGGGCTTAACCTCATCAGCTTCGAAGCTTTCACTAAGCTTCAGCTCCGACCTTCGGATCTCCACCCCTCTCGACCTTTCTCCGGAGTAGGTCCGGGGGCCATCACCCCACTCGGAGCTATTACTCTCCCTGTTACCTTCGGGACACGGGAGAAGTACCGCACTGAGAAGTTGGTCTTCGACGTTGCGCAGATCAACTTACCCTTCAATGCCATCTTGGGTAGACCTACCCTGTACAAATTCATGGCGGCTGCTCATTATGGCTATCTGGTGTTGATGATGCCAACGTCAGTAGGCATTCTCCGGATCCGCGGAGATCGCATCGCCGGAGTAACTGCACTGGAAGAGCTCCATGCACTCACCACGGCGCAAGAGGAGGACTCCAGGCAGGAGCAAGCTCCAAAACCCCCGAGCATTCGTCAACGAGGCTCGACTTCTACACCTCGAGTGCAGCCAAGCGGCGACACCGACATTCGCGTCAAAGTCGTCCAAATTGGTTCCGATGCCGCTCAAACCACCCGTATATCGGGAGGATTGAACGACAAATAGGAACTCGCGCTCATCACTTTCCTTTAGGCTAACGTCGACGTGTTTGCTTGGCAACCGTCACAAATGCCTGTGATCCCTAGGGAAGTGATTGAGCACAATCTGAAGATCTACCCCGATGCTCGGCCTGTGCATCAGAAGCCTCGGAAGCAATCCGTAGAGCGACAAAACTTCATCCGACAAGAAGTGAAGAAGCTACTCGAAGCCGGATTCATACGAGAAGTCTTCCATCCAAAATGGCTGGCAAACCCAGTCGTTGTGCCCAAGGCCGGCGGGAAGCTTCGGATGTGCATCGACTACACCACACTAAATAAGGCAAGTCCAAAAGATCCATTCCCACTACCTAGAATAGATCAGATAGTGGATTCCACCTCCTGGTGTGAATTACTGTGTTTCCTAGATTCATATTCCGGATATCATCAAATCAGGATGTCTAGGGAAGATGAAGAGCGTACTTCATTCATCACAGTAGATGGATTGTATTGTTACACAGCCATTCCCTTTGGTCTCAAGAATGCAGCTTCAACTTTTGTACGAGCTATGTACAAAACTTTTAAAGAACTCATTAGAGACATAGTAGAAGTGTACGTCGATGACATCGTGGTCAAGGTCAGGAACAAGGAGTCACTCCTTGACACCTTGCAGGCTGTCTTCGACAAGCTGCGGGCCACCCGCACAAAGCTAAACCCAGACAAGTGTGTCTTTGGGGTTAGCTCCGGAAAACTTCTTGGTTTCCTGGTAAGTCACCGGGGCATAGAAGCTAATCCGTCAAAGATTAAGGTCATTGAAGACATGCGGCCGCCAACCCGCATCAAGGACGTCCAAAAACTAACTAGATGTCTAGCAGCCCTCAGCCGGTTCATCTCAAGACTGGCGGAACGGGCACTCCCCTTCTTCAAGTTATTGAGGAAGTCCGGACCATTCCAATGGTCCGAATAAGAAGAAAAGGCATTCCAGGAGCTGAAACATTTCCTCACCACCCTACCAATTCTGGTAGCTCCGAACCCTGGTGAGCCTTTGTTGCTTTATATTTCAGCTACTGATGAAGTCGTCAGTATGGTTCTGGTTGCGGAGAGACCAGAACTACCCCATACTCAGGAATCCAGACCCCTTCGGGAAGGTCCGGAGGTTCCTGAAAGCGAGTCTGGGTCCCAGCTCCCATATTCGAATCCACAAGAAGTCGCTTCAAGAGACCTAGACCCCTCCGGGAGGGTCCTGGTCATTTCTGAAGAAGCTCCGGGTTCCTCCAGCCAGAACTCGGAGGTCCCCGAAGAAAATCCGGTCTCCTCCGAGAAGATCCGGATCAGTGAAGAGGAAGCTCCGTACCCCTCCGGGAGGGTCCGGACCATTCAGCGTCCAGTGTACTTCATTAGTGAAGTACTACATGATGCCAAGACTCGGTACCTGGAGGTGCATAAGCTGCTCTATGCAGTTCTTATTGCCTCCAGGAAGCTTCGCCATTACTTCCAAGCTCACAAAGTCTCAGTGGTGACCTCTTACCCACTTCGAGCAATCTTGCATAATCCCAATTCAACTGGGAATATTGCAAAATGGGCAGCGGAATTGGCTGAATTTGATCTTGAATTTATTTCAAGGCAAGCAGTCAAGAGTCAAGCATTGGCAGATTTTGTGGCAGAATGGACTCCCTCTCCATCAAATCCTGGGGGCCCCAGTGAGCAGAAGACGGAGCATCAAGCTCTGACCTTCACCGGGCCTCACTGGACCCTCTACTTCGACGGCTCAATGCAGAAGCAGGGGGCCGGAGCTAGAATCCTTCTCCTTGCACCGACTGGGGAGAAGGTGAAATACATGGTGCACCTTGACTTCAAGGCAACCAACAACATGGCAGAGTATGAAGCACTAATCTAAGGACTAAAGGTGGCACTGTCCTATGGTGTCAAGCAATTGCTGGTCAAGGGAGATTCACAGCTCATTATTAAGCAGGTGAAGGGTGAATGCTCCAGCAATAATCTCCAGCTAGCTGCTTACCTCGTCGAAGTCCAGAGGCTTCAGAAGGACTTTGAAGTCCTAGATCTCCACCATGTTCAGCGTGCCCACAACGCTGAAGCCGACGAACTCTCGACAAAAGCGTCAACCGGAGCTCCGGCTCCTGATGGAACTTTTGTCCGGAGATTGTCAAAACCCACAGCTCAGCCTGCCGAACTGAGCGAAGGGGGCGAGATCAGCATCCCGAAGACGACGGTCCCGATGGCCCTGTTACCATGGCAGCCATCAAGGGTCGTAGGTGCTGCCGGAAGCTCCGAGCTACCCAGCACTCAAGACTCAAATGCTCAAGTTAGTTCCGATGCATGGATCTCGGAGATCCGGAACTGCTTGAAAGACAACATCCTTCCTGATGATGATGTATCCGCTGACCGGGTAGTCAGATTGGCTAAAAGATACACGCTGGTAGAAGGGGATCTCTACCGGCGCGGTGCCAACGGCATCCTAATGCGGTGTATCACAAGGGAAGAAGGCTGCGAGCTCCTCGCAGAAATCCATGGAGGCGAGTGTGGGAACCACGCGTCTTCCCGCACGTTGGTTGGTAAAGCCTTTCGGCATGGCTTCTACTGGCCTACATCACTCCAGGATGCAACTGAGCTGGTGAAGAAATGCGAAGCATGTCAATTTCATGCAAAGCAAATTCACACTCCGGCTCAGTCCTTACAAATGATACCTCCTACATGGCCCTTCGCTGTGTGGGGGATGGACATCTTGGGACCTTTCCCAAGAGCCGTCAGAGGTTACAAGTTCCTATACGTCGCCATTGACAAGTTCACCAAGTGGCCGGAAGCAACTCCAGTTGTGACAATCAACAAGCAATCTGCTATCAATTTTCTGCAGTCCATTGTATGCAGATTTGGAGTCCCAAACAAAATCATCACTGATAATGGGACCCAATTCACAAGCTCCGCATTCCAAGGATATTGCGAAGACCTCGGCATACAAGTTTGCTACGCCTCCGTAGCTCATCCAGCCAGCAATGGCCAAGCCGAGAGAGCAAATGCTGAAATCCTTAAAGGACTTAAAACGCGCACTTATGAGCGTTTGAAAAAACATGGAGCCAACTGGATCGAAGAGCTTCCGCCCACTCTATGGGCCAACAGGACATCTCCAAACCGGTCAACCGGAGAGACACCCTTCTTTCTGGTGTACGGAGCTGAAGCAATCCTTCCTCCGGAAATCACCTTGGGTTCACTCCGGGTCCGGACCTTCGACGAAGCCGCGCAGGACCAGCTCCGGCGTGAAGACCTAGACCTCCTTGAGGAGGGAAGGTGCCAAGCAGTTGTTCGGAATGCCCGATATAGTCAAGCTCTACGGCGTTATCACCAGCGGCATGTACATAACTGACAGCTCGAGGATGGCAATCTGGTGCTACGGAGAATACAATCCAGAGAAGGGTTAAACAAACTCTCCCCCGGCTGGGAGGGACCCTTCCGAGTGATTAAAGTATCCCATCCCGGAAGTGTTCGCTTGGCTACTGAGGATGGGACACCTCTCCCAAATCCTTGGAACATCGAGCACCTCCGTAAGTTTTACACTTAATACCACGGAGGTGAGTCTTGAGTAACTTGAGATGTATGTTATAGAGTCATTGTACAGAGTTGGGTAGTTCCTCCGGTAGAAGAGCCGGACCTTTCCTGAAAGGTCCGCAAAGTTCATGCAACGCTCGTCATAGTCTCAGGACTAAAAGTGTCGCTAACTACCCTGGGTCAAACAAGAAATGAAACACCCTTAGCCTGGTTCCATACGCTAAGAGTGTACTTGTTTCCCCTGTACCCCGGACCTATAATGAAAGACATTTTCATGTGAAATAGACTCCACGTGCATTTATTTTGTACAGGCTCAACATTTTTATTTTTCTCTTTCGTGTCTATAACTAAGACGTGCAATTCTTAAGAAATTTTAGTTCGACCGGTTTATATAGGATTCGAGTTGTATTGTCAATTCTTTTGGATTCAAATATTGTTCATGGCCAACTCGCCTGAAAGCCGCCAAGCCAATCTAGGCTGGAGTGTTCTATCGACTTAGCCTAGTCAAGCACCCCAAGTACGCCACTCTACCTACACCCCGGCAGGCCGAAGTAAGGCGGGTCCATGTACAGTTGGATCTAGAAGAAAAGATAACACATTCGGTTGTATTTAGAATCGCGTTTGACTTAAAATCTTCTTGAGAGTCATAAGCCGCGACGAAGTTATAGACAAGAAACAAATTTTACTATTTTTCTTGGCTTAAGTGTGCAGGAAAAAT
This sequence comes from Tuctoria greenei, assembly GCA_036927565.1. Taxonomy (NCBI): domain Eukaryota; kingdom Viridiplantae; phylum Streptophyta; class Magnoliopsida; order Poales; family Poaceae; genus Tuctoria; species Tuctoria greenei. The sequence continues at coordinate 82,089,969 of JAYESD010000003.1, read as the reverse complement.
AAAATCTACGTTGATGGAGAAAAGCCGGAACTAACTAAGCTCCGACTCCCCTAAGGGGGGCCAGCTGTCGACACCGAATAAAAGATGGTGAGAAGACCCCGCAAATAGAGTCTGCTGCCAAAAAACTGAGTGTTGGCAAAGGTCACTGCCAGAGCTACTAAGCTCCGACACCCCGGAGGGTTAGCTATCAATGCTCTACGCATTGATAGAAACTATTGCCGGAGCTACTAAGCTCCAGCGATAGACAATGCCGGAGCTTCTAAGCTCCGACAACCTCAGGGGGCCTTCACTATCGAAGACTTCGAACCTAAATTCTACAAGTTTGGAGCAAAAGAGTCTTCAACAATGCACAATATTCTCTTGGTACATGTTCACAATAAAATTGTGTACATCTACCAGGGGGCCAAGTGAAGATAAGAGTGTTGAAGACAAAAAGTGAAATTCGCAAAATTTGGGGATTTCATTTATCTGGAGACAAGAGATTACATCTGGAGACAAGAGATTACAAAATTAAGGAAGAAGAAGAGAAAATACAAGTGAGAATTACAGAGATGGTCCTAGACCCTATGGAAGAATTGGGCGACCTTCTGATTAACCTCCGATACGCTGGCTCGGGTAGCTTCGCCTTCTCCTTCGACGGGGCCTTCAAGCACCGGGTCCAGAGGAAATTGGGAGTTCCGGCTGGTGTAGCACGTCAGCACATACTCTGCGATGTTCTTCGCCAGGGATTGCCCCTCAACCTCCAATTGGTCCACGATGACATCGTCCACCTTGGAGAGCTTGCTACCTGCTGTGCTCAACGCCTGCAGCGCTAGGTCCGACTGCGGCTCCGGATCATCCGTGCGCACGGGGCTGAAACCCATCGGTGTCAGCGCGTCGTTGGCCTTGCCCAGGAACTCCCAAATCTGTAGGGAGTCCGCAGTCCTCAAGCCCTTCATCTCTTCCAGGGATCTCCTGGCCGCCGTCAGTTCGAAATTCTCACGGGCGAGGCGCTCAACATCTTTGGTGTTTTGCTGAATCTTTTCAGCAACCCGCCTTTCGAGTTTTCCGAGCTCCTCCTCCCGGAGGTGGATCTGGTTCCGGCGGTCAACCAGGTCCTTCTCCCTACCCCTCACTTTCTTCTCCCGGGCAGCAAGGGCACACTCTTGTTCGTATAGTTCCTGCCCTCGCACCCAGGTCTTCTCCTCTTGCTCTTGGCAGCGCTCTTCCAATTTCTTGGCACGCTCCTCGAGGCCCTTGTCAGCCAGAGCTATTTTCTCAGCGAGCTCCTCTTCCCTCATCAAGACATCATCCCGCAGCTCAAGGAGTTTCTGCTCTTCATCCTCGAGCCGTTTCTCCCTCTCTTCAAGTGCCTCTCGACGCTTGATGAGCGCAGTATTGATGGCCTGAAGCTGCTCATGGCGTGCATCAGCCGCATTATTGGCTGCTTTGGCCTGATCATAGATCTCCCGGGATTGAGCGTCGAGGGCATGAGTCATACTCTCCCTGTCATCCAGTAACTTGCCCCAGTACTCTAGGCGGATCTTCTCCCGCTTGATCCATTCCTTGTCATCCGCTAGCCTCGACTGCGCCAGCTTGGTCTCGAAGTAGAGCCGATTACGCCACCGCCTAAGGGTTTGGCGCTCCTCTTCAAGAGCCTTGCTGTCGTGGAAGAAAGCTAGTTGGACTTGACGCAGACTGGAACATGCGTTGTCGATGGACAGCGACAACGGGATTGGTTCCGGACCTGCTGGGGTCTCCTTCACTGGTTCCAGCGGGTCTTCGGATACAAAAATTGGGTCCCACTCTACAAGAGTGGTCCCCTAGGTTTCCAAGGCACTAGGGCCGTCCTCCGGGATGGCCTCAGTTGCCATCGAAGAAGGCCCCGCCGCTAAGTCTTCGTTCACTCCCTTGGGCAGGGGGCCAGCGACTTCGCTTGGGCACTCCGGCTCGGCCGCAGGTACCTCCGACGTCGTCGCTTCCGGAGCAGGAGCCGCTACTGGCTCCGGTCTAGGCACCTCTTCCGAGGGAGGCTCGAGCTCCGTCACCTCTTCAACAACCGGCTCAGGAGCCGGAAGATCTTCAACTTCGACCGTCCCTGTGACCGGAGCTCCCACAATGACCGGCTCAGCAGCCGGTGCTTCGGAGGTAGCCGGCCCAACTGCCGGAACTACCTCGGTTTCCGGCTCGCATGCCGGGGCTTCAGCCACCTCCGGCTCAACCGCCGGGGCTTTGACACTTTCCGGCTCAGAGGCCGGGATTACTACAACAGCCGGAGCATCCATCATTGCAGCACCAAGACCCGGAGCCTCAACCTCCGAGACAAGTGCCGCTGGCGCATCTTCACTTCCGTGGTCCGGCGCTACCACAGGAACTTTTGGGGATGAGTCAAGGTTCATGACCACGACAGCCGGCGCCGGAGCTATCGCAGCTTCAGCCACCACTTGGGGCAGCACCGGGACAGGAGCAGAAGCTCCCACCCTCACGGCCTTAGACACTGTGGCTGGGGATGGAGCCTCACTTCCCTTCGTGGGAACGCTGCAGATGATGAACGAAGAAAATTAACAAACAGTTGCTACAATTAAAATAATTTTCCAAGGTAGAGATTAAAAATTAACTTGGGAGGCTTCCGCACAAGCTTGCGCGGAACCTTTTTCCCGGGCGTTCTGGGCTGGCCATAGTCGGCGTAGAAGCTCCGGAAGGCCCCCCGGAACTTGTCACGGCCACGGGCGTTTCCCGGGTCGAGGCTCTCCTCGATCGGGAAGAACCCCCGGACCTGGAGGCCTCCACCGGCCCAGGTGCTGGAGTCGCGCGCCCGGAGCTAACACCCCGGGAGGATCCCACCGCGGGAATAGACGTGCTCCGGGAGGACCCACTGCAGGAACGGTCTCGTTCCGGGAGGACCCCATTATGGGGACAGTCGCCACGGTGGTAGAAGACCTTCCCCTCCGGGGAGAAGGAACCGAGGCAGAAGTAGCGGGCCTGACGGACCTTCCATCGGCATGCTGCATCTTCCTCTTCCGGCTCTCTGGTTCATCAGCCAGCTCCTTGCCCTTGCCAACAACCTCGACCCTTGGCTTTGGGGCAGGGACGGAGCCATCTTCGGGCATTCCGGGGATCGCCACCCGGGTGGTTGATATTCTCTCGACGACACCAAGGTCGTCAAGTACGGGCATCTTTCGCCGGAGCTCCCTGCTGAACTCCACTTCCACGTTCAGAGGGAGGAAGGCCGACGGGGGAGTCAAGTCATCACCGTCGACGTCGATGACGTGCTGGAATTTCTTGAGGTGGAACTCCAAGGTTTTCCCCACCATGTTGGACTTCAACCCGGTCTCGACCCGGTCGTCGTCCATCACGCTGTTGAGGGCCCAAGCGAGTTTCTCCCTCCTCTTCAGCGGCGCCCACCTGTTGACCAGGAAATTGCAAAATATCGCCTGAGGAGTCAATCCTCCCTCCACGCATTGGCGGATCCTGGTCAAAGCAGGGGTGAAAGCTTCCGCCAGCACCGGAGCTTCACTCCAGATCGTCGTGTCGATGCTGGGCAGACTATCGGGCAGCTCCAGCCTCTCGTGCTCCTCCACCCTGACGACTATCCAGTCTTTCTTCCAGTCATCCCACTTCCCAGAAGGAAATGACCGGAGGTACTTGAATGGGCACTTCTTGCGCTTCACGAAGTAGTAGAAGCCAAGGTACTCATTGCTCCGGCCGGTGGTGTGGACGGTGAAGAAGGTCCGGAAGAGTTCGATGCAGGGGGGGATGCCCATTCACATATCACAGAAGTGGAAAAAGATAGAAACAAGGAGAATGGAGTGAGGGCCAAGGTGATATAACTGCAGACCATAGAAGTCTAGCAGCATCAAGAAAAAGGAAGAAAAAGGCGGGATCAATCCCACCATGGCGTACTAGGAAAAGTACACCATTTCGCCGGCATGCTCCTTCTCGAAGGGGACCTCTCCGCCGGCACGGACTGAGCGGTTGAAGAAGTCCGAGGACCACCCCATGAGGGCCCGGACCTTCTTCAAATCGCCGTCAGTCTTCAAGCGACTCTCGCGGAGACCCAACTCCATCGCGGCACGGCTAGGCAGGAGAAGAAGAGCGAAGCACGAGTTGGGAGTTTGAGCGCAAGATCAGATGAGAGGCGTAAAGAACTCCCGACGGTGCGCGCTTTCCTTCTTAAGTAAGCCCTCGCAACGCTTGGATGGAAACCGCAAGGAAGTCGAAGATACCACCCAAAAATTCCACCCAGTCGATGACAAGCGGGCCTGGGACCACCCCGACGATCAAGTCGAGGTTCCTACCCAGGTGAACAGTTGTCATCAAGAGGCGGGAAACCCAAAGTCGGCGGCCTGACAAGGCGCGCGGAACCGATACTGTTTTCGTATCGGGAACCGGCGACCTTCAATTGCGTGAGATCCGCACGTCAAAGATCTCATCTGCCGCACGAGGTGCGCCACGAGGCGGGGATCTAACTATAAATCCCTTCCAACGGCACCTTCAAAGACCCTTGAAGACTCAGTTCAAGAGTCGCGAGGATGGACCCACCTCCGGCGGAATGACTTCACCCCAGTGATCTTCCCCGAAGGTAGGTCCAGGGGGCCACTGTCAGTACCCTAGAAACCGTACACCCCTTGAGGTTACAAAGATCTCAAAGGAAAGTCATCTACTTGGTTTGAAGACCCTCGGGGGCCCACATGTCAGACATAACCGGACCCGCTTCTCCAACATGGTTAATCCCTGGGTCGCCACGTGTACTACCAAACCGGAGCTACCGCCCACAAGGGGGAAGCTCCGGGCCATGTACCGAAATGGCACCTCCGGACTTAACCCCAGACCGAGAGAAGCTCCGGACCTGACACGTGTCGGGTAGCCCCAGAGCTACCTGTTTCCCACAGTATGCTCCGGAGCTGCCACGTGTCCAGCCGTTGGATCTTCAACCCCTAACCTCGGGAAGACCCCGCAATAGCTCCGGATCTTCAAAGGGGAATCAAGGACTTCAAGACCCGATTAAGTGTCATTAATACTATATTAATGACACTTAAACGGACGATCTTAACACCAGTAACGGTGCTATCAAAGCCCTTTACAGGGTCATTAAGAGCAATTAAACGTGTATCAATACTAGAAACCGCCGGGGCCACATGTCGGGCCAGGCTAACTTGTAACGGCCTGCCCTTATACTATAAAAGGACAGGCCGACGACACGTTCAGGGCTAGACAGACACACGTGCCTCATACGCTCATCACACGCTCATACTGCTAATGCAACACCAACACACCCGTGGAGTAGGGTATTACGCTCAAGCGGCCCGAACCACATAAATTCTTGTGTCTCCTGTGTCAATTCTTATTCACCTTCTTGAATCTCCGCGCGCCCACACCGAACATCAAACTCCCCTATCACTTTAGTAGTGTAGGGAGATCTGCTGGTTCCAAACCACTGACAACTAGGAATCAAAGTTTTTAAACGGTTGATTTCATATTCTAGCGATTCAATTTTAGCAGCACTATCCCTAAGCTTTTTATCCCTTTTCTTAACTATAATAGTGGTACGAGAAATTGCATCACCCATTTCTTCGCAAGTAGGACATACCTCTTCATTGTCACTGTCTTGTTCAGCCTCCTCCATACTTGATCTTGACTTGCTCGCCATGAAGCACAAGTTTGCCAAATCATCTTCATCTTCGTCACTTCCAATGTCCACATCGCTTGAGCCAATTTCTTGAAGTGCGGAGTTAAAACTTCTCACCAATTGACGTCCTGTAAAACCCTTCTTTTTCTTTGTATCTTTTGCAAAGAAGTGCTTCGTCCTTGTTTGCTTTTCATCCCGGGAAGTAGGACCTGAAAGGTTAGGGAAATCTGAACGAAAATGTCCTGCCTTACCACATTTGAAACATCGTTGAGGTCTGGAGCTTCTTCTCCTTCTAGTTCTTACATTTTGCAATGCTTTCGAGAACCTAGTAGAGAGAAGTACTAGATCCTCCTCTGGAAACTCCTCAATCTGTTCAAGGGTTAGAGAGGACAACAAAGCAAGTGTACCACTGGATGAAGATTGACCGGAGCTAGGCATGTCACGTTGAGAAACAAAAGCAATAGACTTGTTGGGGTTCTTACGTGATATTATGTCAATTTCATGAGTTTTTAACTTGGAATATAGCACATCTAAAGTAAGTGTACTCATGACAGTAGATTCACGAATAGATGTGACTTTCATCTCCCAAATTGACATGTCTAATGCACTTAAAAATTGCCTAGCATTTTCAGCATCTGAAAAATTAACATTGACGCTACGCAAGTTGCTGAGAATTTTATTAAAGCGAGCAAAAAGGTCATCAATCGACTCACCGGGTTGCATCTCGAAGCGCATGTATTCTTTCTTGAACATGTCTTGCCTTACCTCCTTGATCGTGTTGGATCCTTTGTGATAGTCACAAAGTGCTTTCCACACATTGTATGCAGATCGGAGGTGTGCAACACGGTCGAAGTCGCTTTGAGTTAATCCTTGTATGATCAAGTTCCGAGTCTTATTGTTGTTGTATTGCTTAGTATACCTGTCCAAGAAAACTCCAGTGACAGATGCTCAATGGGTAGATTGGGCCTATATGGAAAAGAAGGATCATCAAGCCTTCAATGCAATAATCCGAGCTGCTGACCACCATGGACTCAAAGAGTTGCTTGAGTTCCGGTACAATAGGAACACAGAAGTGGTGGCTCAATTCTACTCCACTTGCTACTCCTCCACCTTTGGAGATATGAAGATTACTTGGTTGACTAATGGAGTCAAATATTCTGTGCTCTATGACGAGTTTTCTAGAATTCTTGGACTGGATGAGTTCTTGCACTATGAGCTGACCATTCACAACCTCAAGGCTCAAGATTTGGGGGAGATAGAATTCATGTACAAGGTCGGCATCTACAATCCTCCAACCACCAAGATTATTCACCCCTTCTTTAGTGTGCTTAATCGGATCTTGAGAAGAAACTCTAGCACCTAAGGATGGGGACGCAGGCTTGATCCAAGGCAACTTGAGGCACTTGATGAAGCTGATAGTTGAAGATGAGAAGTTCAATGTTTTTGACTATATCTACAATGACATCTTCAACATATCACACACTCCCAACCACTCTTGTGGATATGCCTCGCTCATCATATGCTTAATTGAAAAAGTGTCTGGCTTGGAGTTTGTGAAGGATGTCAAGCATAGAGCACTCCACCCTCAAATTCCCCCTCCTGCGCCAAAGATTGGCGGAGCTTCGAGGAGAGGTACCTCTTTTGTGCCTTCTCCTCCTCTGGCTCCCGCCACCTCCTCCTCCTCCACTGGCGACCTTGCGAGTGCTACACTCAAGTTTCTCAAGTCAATCTTCACCTCGTCTCGGAAAGCGGAAGTGAAGGCACACAAGACTGCGAAGAAGCACGACAAGTACCTTTGCAAGCTTTGCGAAAAGGCGGACAATCCTATGTCATTGGAGGCCTCCAAGGATGAAGACATCACGCCATTTTCATAACTCTCTGAGGCGGAGGCTGCCCTCTTTGGTGGTGGGGGTAGTCCCTCTGGCACTGCTCCTGCTGATGAGGAGGTCGTTGATGATGATGATGTTGATGATGACGAAGAAGACGATGCTCACGATGATGAGCAGACCGAGAGTGACCCAGGGTGTGGAGAGGTGAGCAAGAGCGATGATGAGTAGTTTTAGGCTCTCTCTCTCTTCTCCCTTACTCTTTTTCATTTTTGGTGTCTTGATGCCAAAGGGGGGGAGATTGAGGGGGAATATTAGATCCATGTACTTTATATATTTTGGAAATCTGGGTTGTAATGTTAACTTTTGCTACTCATTCTCATTTTGGTTTGTAATGACATTATCACTATGCTATCAGTATATGTTATGTGAATTTTGTTGTCTCTTGTCATGTTGGTTCTATTGAAGATAATTCTAGTCAAATATGTGTGATGATGCTAAATTAAAATTTGAGATGCATACTTCAGACCACTATTCACATTTCAACACTTGCAACACACGTAGGCACCCCACCATAATGCACAAATGTATAAGCCTCCCACAGACTTCATTCTTGTGCATCTAACTTATCGTAAATCATCTATGCACACATTTAGGGGGAGCTCCTTATACACGTGTGTGTTATGAAAATCAGCTCAACTTTATTTTTTTATCAAAAACCTCAATGTGTTGTCATCAAATCACCAAAATGGGGAGATTGAAAGTGCATATTGGCTAATCCCTGTGGGTTTTGATGATTAATGATAACACTTAAGGGACTAATGAGCTTTGCAAGTGTAAGCACAGGTGATTGAAAGATGAACAGCATTGGATGCACTCAGAAAAAGGAAAAAGAGAAGAAATGAAGAACTCGAAGAATGGAACTTGAGATTTTAAATTCTTTGTGTTGAGTTTAGTCACTTAGCTTGAGTGTGTTCAATGAGTCAACGTGTTAGAATCTCCTAAGAGCTCATAGTCCAAGCTAGACTAGATTGAGAGATGAGTTGAAGCAGCCCTAAGGACAGGGCTGGACTTGTCCGGGCTGGAAGGCCGGACTAGTTCGGCCACATCAGACTGATCCAATGTTAGGCGGACAAAAGTGTTTTGTGTAAGTTCAGACTTTTCCGGTAGGGGACAAACTAGCCTGTGGTGAGTGTATTTGTGTCCTTCTGGGACTAAGTCCTGAAGGACAGGACTAGTCCGCTAGGACAGACTAGTCCGTTTCAGTCCAGAAAAGTAGTTCTTGACTGAGATCGAAGTAGTCCGTTCCTTGACAGATTAATCCACTCAGGACTTGTAGATGGCTATTGGGACTAAGTCCTGGACGGTTGGACTTGTCCGCCGTGAGGGGCCGGACAAGTCTAGTGTACCAGACTGGTCCGTTCTCAGCCAGAACAAACAGTTCTATGTGAGATCGGACTAGTCCGTTGTTGGACAGACTAGTCCGAGGTTTGGTGACCATTCGAATTCAAAAGGTGGCAGGGGTATTTGTAGTTGGTCAAGGATGGCATCACTGGTCCCCACAGGCCAAACTAGTCCGCGGTCAATGGCCGGACTAGTCTGCACTTTTCCCGGTGGCAACGGCTAATTGTCGGGACCCCTATAAAAAGGGATCCCACGGCCTCCAAAGGCTCTTTCTCTAACCCTAGTGCCGCCATAGCCTTCCTAGAGCCATCCTAGCCCTCTCTCAACATTCTTGGAGTCCTAAGAGTGATTCTTGAGGATTGGAAGAGGAAAGAGAAGGGTTTGTTTGATCTTGAGCTCTTGGGTGGATTCTCTCGGTTTGACTGATTGATTTGAGTTCGTGTGGGTGTTCATATTTGATCTTTTCAAGTCTTAAACTTGTGGGAGCCTCAGTTGTAAGTTACCCCACGAATTTGGTAATTACCCTTGTGATTTACACCACAAGGATTCGCCCTGTTGCAACGATTGTACTGCAAAGAATACTAAATCATTGCAGTAAGCTTGGTATTGTGCCACGATTCACTAGTTCGTAGCATTAGGATCTATTGCCACATAGCACAATCGTTGCATTAGGATCTGTTGCCACGATTCACAAGTTCGTGGCATTAGGATCTATCGCCACAAATCTATTGCCACGATTCACTAGTTCGTGGCATTAGCATCTATCGCCATGGAACACGATCGTTGCATTAGAAACTTTTGCCACGATTCACTAGTTCGTGGCATTAGAATCTATCACCATGAATCTGTTGCCACAATTCACCAGTTCGGGGTGTTAAAATCTATCTCCACGGAACACAATCGTTGCATTAGGAACTTTTGCCACGATTCACCAGTTCGTGGCGTTAGGATCTATCACCACAAAACACAATCATTACATTAGGAACTTTTGCCATGATTCACAAGTTTGTGGCGTTAGGATCTATCGCCATGGAACACAATCGTTGCATTAGGAACTCTTGCCACGATTCACCAGTTCGTGGCATTAGGATCTATCACCACAAACACAATCATTGAATTAGGAACTTTTGCCAAGATTCACCAGTTCGTGGCGTTAGGATCTATCGCCACTGAACACAATCATTGCATTAGGATCTATTGCTACGATTCACTAGTTCGTGGTGTTAGGATCTATCGCCACGAAATATAATGGTTGCATTAGGATCTGCTGCCATGATTCACCAGTTCGTGGCGTTAGGATCTATCGTCACAGAACACAATCGTTGGATTACGATCTGTTGCCACGATTCACTAGTTCGTGGCGTTAGGATCTATCGCCACGGAACACAATCGTTGCATTATGATCTGTTGCCACGATTCACCAGTTCATGGCGTTTGGATCTATCGCCACGAACACAATTGTTTGCATTAGGATCTGTTGCCACAATTCACCAGTTCGTGGCGTTAGGATCTATCATCACGGAACACAATCATAGGATTATGATCTGTTGCCACGATTCACTAGTTTGTGGCGTTAGGATCTATCGCCATGGAATACAATCGTTGCATTTGGATCTGTTGCCATGATTCATGAGTTCGTGGCGTTAGGATATATCACCACAGAACACAATCGTTGCATTAGGATCTGTTACCACGATTCACTAGTTCGTGGCATTAGGATCTATCATCACGGTACACAATCGTTGGCCTCATGATATATTACAAAACATTGGCCACTGTGTGAGCGAATGAATGTGTGGTGTGTTCATCGTGTTCCTCAGGAATCATAAGGACGAATTTGTTTATTTTCTATACATGTGGATGATTCAGTTATAAAGTGAATGTGCTCCAAGTTCAGTGATGTGTGATATCAACAGTGAACCGAAACAAAATGTAGAAAATCACGAAGCTAAAAGGAGACGTCGTGGGGAGGACACACTTTTCATATAAGAAACACACTTCACTACTAATTAAGCACGTCTCCATTTTTGGTTGTAAAATCATTGCATTAGGATCTGTTGCCACAATTGTACTTTTTTGTGGCCTTAGGATCTATCGCCACGGAACACACTCATTGCATTAGGATCTATTGCAGCTAGCTCAGAGCTAGCTCATGCAGTACTTATATAAAAAAATCATCATCTTCGCTGTTGTACCCCAGTATTGGAGGTACAATACCATCATTGATATATGTATTATGGTCGTCGTTGTTGTCGTCATCTTCATTTTTTGGTGGAACTCCATCTGCCTCAAACTGATCACATGTTCTCATTTGAAGAGCGGAAGCATCACCGGTTGCTCCCTCAATGTCATTCCTAGCCCATGCGGTCCTTATATCCTCATTTATGTGTGGCATATTGATATCAGTAAGTCATCAATCATCAAATATCTCAGTCTCCATCGTCTCAGTGACATTATTTTCACTATCTCCAGGATGCATGGCAAAAAGGTTCCATGGTCTCATTTTAACAACTGTAGCTGTCAGTACCCGACATATCGGGTACCCTTGCACACAAGCTAGAGCCGCCTAGGTACCCCACCTTCCGCGGAGGCAGGGTCAGAGGATGCGATGTGTTCAGAAGACTCGGACCTGTCGGCCCTAAAAACGGGGTCTGGGGTACTTGAAAGAGATCCTGAAGAAGAGTTCAGCTCCCCCATGGAGACGAGCTCCCAAACGGCCACCTGTCCAGCCGGAAAGGATCTCTCTCCTTCGAGATAGGGCTCCGAAGCTGCCACATGGTCCGAGACATCAGACGGGCCACCTCCCGTATAGGCGGGCTTCGGCGCTGCCACGTGTCCTGCAAGGCAGGTCTTGCAGGACCTAGCCTCCTCTGCGGAGGTGTGTCCCAAGCTGCCACGTGGATCACAAGACAAGACCCGACCCTCTCCGCAGAGGTGAGCTACCAAGCTGCCACATGGTCCGCAAGATAGGACCTGACCTCCTCCGCAGAGATGAGCTCCCGAGCTATCACGTAATCCAGCCACTTGCGCTAGACAGAGGGTTGCGGGAGTTAAGAGGGTGGTTTGCCTTGTCCCTGTCAAGGATTGAAGATGCGCACCTTCCCCAGACGCATGGCGCAGCACACGTGTAATGTCAGGTACCGCTACGACCAATCGCATCACAGTGAAGATGCCACATGCCTATCCCACTCCGCCAAGTGAGTATCTTACAGCGATAGAGACAGTTGGATGGGACATCCCCTGCCATTATCAGCAACGACGCATGGGCTACCAATGACTCAAGTGGCAAGATGGCGAGTCTTCAAGTCCACGGTCAGAGCAAGCTTATGCGAGAAGACTTAGATCTTTAGAACACCTATCGGGCCCTGGACCCCACTTTTAAGGCGTCCGACCTTGTCTATAAAGGCCCAGACTGCCACCGTTACAAAGAGCCCAACATCAAACTCACGCACACACACACACACACACACACCAGCAATACCATCCACCGTGGAGTAGAGAGTTACGCTCCTTGCGGCCCAAACCACGTAAAAGCCACCGTGTCATACACTTGATTGAGGCCTAAGCCCCACCAAACAAGAACCTCCGCGGGTTGCTCCTTAGCAAATCCGAGGGAAGTGTCGCATTAACACTTCGACATTTGGCGAGCAAGGTAGGGGCTTTCTCCCTCAACTTCACTTACTCCATTGAATTTCATTCAAATTAAAATTTGAATTTAAATTCCAGTTGAAACTTGTCCAAATTTGAAATCCAATTTCAGAATCTGACTCTACACATTTGATTTGGATTCTCCACAAAAATCTAGGATTTTTGGATCAAGTTTGGTAAGGCAATTAAAGTTCCAGAGAGGATTGACATGAAGGGGCAGTGGGACCCACTAGTCATAGAGGCATTACCGTGAGTGCTCTGATGCCGAAATTCCGTTGCCGCTCCACTCGACACCGCACGCATGCAAATATCCAGCTAGCTGCCTGCTTGCTTGCTCGCCGCGCGCATTAAAGCCGTAGCCGCCACCACCGCCTCATGCCACTCCCCTCACTCCTCGGTTCCTTTTCGCGTTTTCCCCTTCGCTCGCGTGCTGCCGACCTCACCTTGGAACTCCGGCGATAACTTGCCATCTAGCCAAGGATCGATCGTGAGTTCTTTAGCAAACTTGTTCACAACTTGCTTGCGCATCTTCTCAACCTTTTGGTTCGGTGTGTCCTCAACCGGTTGTGCGGTATTCCGCAGTTTTCCGATGACCGCGAGAGAAGCCGCAAAGAACCGTCCCTGCTCCACAGTGGACAAGCCAGAGGAAGTCTCTACAGGCCCCGACTTCTATAAGAGAAAGGTGTGTTATCATGCCTTACGCATGCTCACCAAGTTTCAAGCCATGCCATACCATACCTTGTAGCGTTCTTATTTCCATTTTCCCCATGATAGTTCATACCGAGGTCCGTAGATCATCGGTTTAATTCTGTTTCTTCGTGCAACTATTTTTTAATCCAATAGAGGATTATATTCTATACCTCCTAGCGCACCATCTCACCAAAATAAAAGGGAAGTCATCGAGAGACGAGGTCAGATTTCAAGTTTTCCAAGCTGCCAATGGAAATCCATCGGTTCACCATCAAAGTCAATGTTGTCGGTGATTTCATTCCGTTTGCACCCCATAGTTATCTTCCCCATGCTCCCAGGAACGTTCCCGACCTTTCCCTGAGCTTCTTGCGCCTGCGATTCCGATGATCACCGAAACCCTAACTCCGCTACAGCTGTCGCACCGCTGTCTCCGGCCGTCGCCGCCACGATCAGACCCCACCATTGGCTTGCGCGGTCGATTTTATGGTTAGGCGGTCAAGGCTAGGTCGGGAGGAGGTTGACGCAACCGTTCTGGCGAGCTCGCCGGCACAGTGCCGCCGCGGCTGAGCGATGCGTCGGGAGGTAGACGAAGACCCCCTGGGCCCCGCCTGTCAGCGACGCGTGCAAGCGCGTGGATCGGCTGCGGCACAGGATCGGGTGTGGCTATGAAGGTTAACCCCGTGGTCCCCTGTGTGGCTCAGCTGCAATTGGTTGATTTTAAACCAGTGGGCCTGGCTGCTTTATTCAAATTTTCCAATTGGAAAATAATTTCAGGATTCCATCAAACTTATAAAATTCATTACTCCTAGTAGAATTGCTCCAAAATTTCCAAATAAATTCTGGTAGAGTCATATTGTTCCAAACGTTGCAGTGGTGCAATTTGTTGGACATGAAACTCCCATGATTTTCATAATTAATTCGTTTGATATAACTACTTGGGAAATTAATTACTCCTGTTCTGCTAATTGGAAAATTCCTAATTTCAGTCAGAACACTCTTAATAATACACTTGATCTCCAGTAAGAATTTCAAGTTCATTGGACTTCATTTACTGGGTTGATCAGTGGTCCAAATCTCTATGTAATTGAAAAATTGGGAAAATACAGAAAACATTTCAGAAATTCTCCCAAACTTGTAAAATCAATTTCTCCCTGTAGAAAGCTTAGAAAATTTTGAAACAAACTTTCCTAGAACCAGTGAGACCTACGCTGCATGGTAAACCACTGGTAGCCATGATAAACCTCCAAAATTTCAACCAAAATTCATAGAAGGTTATTCCTTACCAAAATTTTTAGAGACAACAAACTTCCTTGGTCATCTCCTGTTCTTTGCAAGAGTGTCAATTATACTCCCAAGTATCTACCTTAAAAGTCCCAAAGCCAATTAAGATCATTATCTTATTTTGATCACCTGATATTAGCTTGTGACCTTAAATATATTAATTATTTTCAAAGTCATTCATATATAGTTTATGCATATCTTATAGTAACTAAAGTCGAGGAGCAGCCGGAAGTCTTGGAAGTCCGTCTACTGGAGACTAACTTAGACCTGGCCTTGTTTTTAGGCAAGCCTAGGTATGCATTTAAGTTCCTTACAGTGTCTTTGATGTTTTCATTCACCATACGTCTTCAGGTGTTTGTGCATTACGTTTAAGGTGTTTGACATCCACTTGCATGAACCACAAATCCCATGGAGTATCGGGTAGGTCTACAGCCCGATGAGTACAAACTGCTATGCTTGTGTTCATAGGAATCCAGTTGAAGTCGAGTAGTTGGAATCTACTCGCGAGATAGGATTTTATCACACGGGATGAATTGGATCAAGAAATGGTTTATGAATATGAAATTGAGACCGAGCAACGGGTAGGATGCAGTGAGACGTGGTCTCACATACGTAGCCCTACTCGTGTCGATTGAGGATCGATCCGTGTGCGGCCCTGTTGGACAAGCTTGAATTGTACCAGCGACATACTGGAGAAATGGGCTCCAGCAAACTGACATAGCTTGATACATGTTTGTCGAGGCATACAGTTCTGTTTTATAGGCTTAGGTTGAGGGCATGAAGGTGTAAATCAGCTGGTGGGCATGTTAGAGTACGCCCCACGTAGAGACCTCCTTCCCGAGACGGATCGACCAATTCGGCATTCGAGTGTTGGGTGAAAGGTGGCCATATATGACTAGTACTGAAGTGTTATGTAGGTACTATTGTAAGTACTCGCTGGCACCTCTGAAAGTGCGTATGTGTTGTGTTGTCCGGGTGTGTCCTGATTGCAATCACCATCCCTCGCGATAATAGCGTACCACTTGTTCACTGCGCTGTGACATAGTAAAATACTGAAGAAGTCAAGAGAATATGATGTATTGAATTATAATTATTTTTGACCATTGATTGCTGTCCAATATGATCACTAAAGTTACTTTCATTAAACAGGTAAGCTGCTGATAATAACTTGAAAGCTAAGGATCCACTTGTAGGCGAGTCATTTACTGCTTTACCTTATCTATGTTAGTATTCACCCTGCATATGTCTAGTGAGACGGGTTAGTCTTGCTGAGCCTTAAGCTCACATTTGCAGTTAAGAAGTTTTTGCTTACTCCACGACTGATGATGGCTTCGACGACGAGGCTGCACCCCCTCCAGGGTTTACAGCCAAGTGGGAGCCCTGCACGCCGCCGTAAGTTTGGTGTTGCTAGTGCGAAGCATCCAGGCCATGGATGACTTTGCTTTTGCATAGCTAGTGTCGAGAGCATAGCTATGATGTAGAGATCACTTCCATTTCCGCTTAGTATTGTAAAACTTCTGCTGAGTTTATAAACAAAGACTTGCTATTGTATTTTATTCTCGTCCTTTTCTTGTATACTATTGGGTGTCGCATCGCACGATACCACCCAATGAGATCCTTGGATGTTGGGACCCCGGTCCCCACAGCATGGTATCAGAGCATCATTGGGAACAGTGTGCTTGAAAAGAGCTTATTTTCAAAAACTTAGGATTTTATGAGTGAGGAATTAGCTATATGCCCATATAAGGAGTATTATTAGTATAAGATATAAAGGTGGTAAACTCACTTATGTGTTATTATATTCTGTAACGACGCTCCGACATCAGGTAAGAGGTAATGTATGCCACCGCAAGTGGATCAACTACGGTAAGCTCACCATGCAAGAGGTAGCATGTGATTATTTCTGTGGCTTAGCACGGAATGTTAATATGAGTCTCTGGAACTTTCCATGTTTCTGAGAACATATGACACGCGGTATCCCAATGTGACACCAAATTAGTGGCAGCCCCCGTCGGGTGGTGGATAACCCGATAGTATGCATCTCTAGAACTATTCAGGTTCTATGGGAGCATGCGAAACACGTATGCCCGAGCGTGTATAAGCCGGTTCGTGCGGGAGTCTTTGCTGTACAGACTTATTATAGCCATGTACCTTGAGACATGACTTCGCTCAAGGGAGACTCACACCAGAGTCATATGCATTTACTTTCAAATATATATCTGTGTATTGTGACTGCCTGTCGTGTTTCCCCGAACCGCCCTTGTGGTGTGCAGGTGTGACAGGGGATTGTTTGTCTTTTGCAGCTACACTGACTACGGTAGCGACCCGTGTAGAACACGTTTGCGAGTGAGCGATACTAGGGCCACCCATAAACGTATCCGGATATACCGGTTAGAAATTTCTTTGGTGAGGCACGTAGTACCGTCAGTATCAAATTTGATACTTGACCATCACCAACAACATAATGGCTGCATTACGTTTTGGAAAGTCCGACTATCTGATGTATGCTTGGACTCCGCAAAATGGGTTTTGACTTGACAAAAGGGGTTAGAACCAAGATTCTTAATTTCTGGCAAAAGTTTGCTCAACTTCGATGGATTATGATCTTGGTTAGTTGTTATTTAACATAGGGGTATTCTATATGGATGGAAATCTATTGAAGACCTCTACAACTTTGCTGTTGACAATCAGGGAAGAAAAGCTTGATAATCTGTTGAAATTTGGAGTATATTTAAACTGCTCGAGAGGACCATACCATTGTACCAGTCTCTGTGTTTTTGCCATAACTCACTGTAGAAAAATCTTATGCCTTATTGTGATACATATCTGGAAATGGTAGAAGAATATATACAGATTTGTTATTCAGAGTTTTTCTTGATTCAAATTTGAGTCAAATCAAATTTTGAGTTCAAATCAGTGAACTGCAGGACTGCTGGTGAAAACCAGTCAGTTCATCTGTTAAGTTTGGATATGTATAGATTTTAATCCAGAATAGTGATATGGTCACATATATACATTTATGGAAAGCTTAGGAAGTACTCTATCAACTTTATGTTGCACTCATGACCTGAATCTTGGTGTAACTGTGTGTAACTCCAATTGTCGCAAACTTTGTTCTGGCAGACAAGAACTTGAAACAGTTTGCGCATAGTTTCGAATTTTCGAATTTGCGTGCTATACCACATATACAGGGGAGGTTCTGTCAAAATTCCAGAAAAATTGGGTCAACTTTAAACCTGTATAGATTCTACTTACTAGCTCAACTGGAGCTTTATGAGTACAGTATAGAAATGTTGTAAAGCGTAATACAACTTTTGTATTCAACCCAACATCTGGTTCTGACATTTCCTGTATGAAAATGTTGAATTTATACAGGAAGGTCAGCTGGAACAGACTGTGATTACTACTCCAGCTTTAAATTTTTCTTCAACTTTTGGAAGTTGGAAACCTTTTCATTGTTCAAGTATACTTTCCACAGATGGAGGACTTGATGGTACACTTACCGAACGGATGGGTGTTCACGACGTGTGCTCTTCGAAGGGGTTTTCTGGAGTTCTTGATAGCGCTGCTTCAACGGTTCAGGTATCACAACATACCGAGCTATTGGGGCAGGGAATTCGATGACGGAGGTGTGACAAGATGCACCATCTATGTTGATGTGCCCGCTGGTCCATCATATATTGGATGGGATCCTTTCTCCATCCAGGTGAAAGGGAATCAGTTGGAAGACATGTGGTGTTTTGCCGCAAGTGTTGCTATTGCGATGTTTTGCAAGCTTCATTATCGTCATATGGTGGGCACCCCGTTCGCGCTCTTTCCAGTCGACGGTAGAGGTGGTGATGAGTGGGCAAGTCGAATGGGTGCATCTTATGGCATTCCCGAAGAGGTACCCAAGATAATCTTGGCGTTATATGCAGCATCATCATGTCAAGTGAGCGTTACACAGCACGCTAGCATTGAAGGGTTGATGGGTGATCTGAAGCAGGCTATGATTCGAGGAGATCATTTTGAGTGGGCCAATGACTCACTTAGAGCCATGGTTGCTCCTCTCAATCGACGTTTCAACGTTAACGAGAATCAGTGGCACCGAGTTGTTCAAGATCTATCGGAAGCTCGCCAGGAAACCCACTGCACAGAAAAGCACGTTGGAGGCAAGTCAACTTGAGGTGCAGCTGCTGGATGATTAGTTGAGTACGGTGACTCAAGAACGGGATCAATCCAGGGAGGAGACTCAGGATCGGAAAGCCAGTTGCGAGCATGCACAAAAGGAACTGGAAGACTATAAGATGTTTCTTCTACAGGCTAATGTGCAATCATTAGTTGCCGTGACATCATCGACGGCGGGTGAGGTAGCAGCTCCTGCTCCAGCACCCACACCTGTGGCACCAAATCTAGAGGACGAGGACGAAGAAGATCCTGAGATACTTGAGTACACCGAAGAGGGCGTATCAGAGTAGGATGGGGCAGCACTCCTGCCATTACGGGGCCACGTATAGTTAGTAGTTGCTCGTGGTTATTTAGTGGCTATGTTTGTGTCATATTAAAAATAGTAGTGAGTGTGTATAAAATGACAAGGTGTGTATGACGCCTCATGGAGACCAAGTATAGTAAAGATGCACTTCCATAGTAGGAGTCCGTCATTTTAGAGTTCACTACTGTAAACTTGGTCATGAGATAATATATCTTGTATAAAGTTTGTACTTTACAATATATGTGAATGTTATGCTTTTATTTCCTTGTCAAGATTCGCAATACTGTAATATGAAATGGATGAAGGAGAAACAAACATGTTGCTGATTTTTTTTTAAATCATGTGGATGCAGCATGGTGCGTACGCGTTTAACGCCCGAGATGGGAGGCTCGAGCCGTGGTTGTGAGGACGAAACTCTGACCCAGGAGCAAGCTGCAACACCGCAGCAACAAGTTCCACCACCACCACCTCCTGAACTTCCGAGGAGTCTCGCGGAGGTTCTCGCCGCAGTGCTCGGCTCGCGCAACGAGCAAACCAAGTTGTTGTGGACCTTGGTTCAACATTCATCCCATCAAGGGGACGACCAGATGCGGTTCCACGACAGCCCTATCCGAGTTCATACTCGGACTTCATGTCAACACACCCGCCGGTCTTCATGGAGGCCGATGAAACGTTGGAGGCGGACAACTGGCTCCACTCCATAGAAGGAAAGTTCGGTTTGCTGCGAATAACTGAACAGCAGAAGACCCTGTTCGTGGCACAAAAGTTGCAGGGATCTGCTGGTGCATGGTGGGTGAATTATCTTGCCGCACGACCAGCAGACTATGCCGTGAGATGGGAGGAGTTCTGGGAGGCGTTCCGCGCCTATCATATACCTCCCGCGATCATGAGGAGGAAGCTTCAAGAGTTCTTGGAGCTGAAGCAAGGAGGAAGGAGTGCTTATGAGTACTCCAGGACCTTCAACCACTTGGCCCAGTATGCTCAGGACCAAGTGAGTACTGAAGATAGAAGCGTGAGTGCTTCTACCTGGGTTTGAACCACAAGATAAAGGACAAGCTTACCTTGTTCAATCGCGGCAGCTTCAACGACATTGTCAACGCCGCAATCATACATGAGGACACTACTAGGGAGCTGTCCTCAGACAAGAAGAAGAGGAGTGCTCCGCAGAGCAGCGGAGGTGGTGCTCCTTAGAAGATCCAAATGGTGTATCAATCACCATCTGGCCAGAGGTGGCAGTCGCCATCGCGACCACCGATGTTTCATGGTTGCCAGTTCAACAACGCTGGCTTTCGTTCGCAGCAGCAACAGTGGATAATTCCGCGTGCACCTCCACCTCCACCGCGTGCACTAGTATTCCATCCTCCCTTTCGTGCCGCTCAGACTCCGTACACGTGTTTCACATGTGGTCGTACGAGGCACTTCGCCAAGGACTACTTGCAGGACAGGCAGAGCGGGGGACAGTCGTCGTACCAGGGGGCAATCCAGCCCCGCAACCAGCCCAAGAAGCCAGCCACCAGAACCGTAACGTCCATCACCTCGCCATCGAGGATGTTCCGGAAGGTCATCTCGTAGTCATCCTCTGTTACTCTGGTGCTTCCCACGACTTCATTAGCAAGTCTTATGTCATTCAATATCAATTGCCTATCGTTCCCACAAAAACCCCATGTGTGATTTGTTCTCCGGGTGGGCAAGTAGTAGCAGATGAGATGGTCCATAGGGTACCTCTTAATCTGGGTGGAAACATATACCCTACCTCTCTCGTTATATTGAAGCATCATAAGTTAGATGTCATCTTAGGAATGGCATGGTTGTAATACAATAATGCTATTATTGACATCGTTCCTCAGAGGTATATCTGAATTCTCCACTCCACCCTCCCCAAGCTCTCACTCTTGAGAGTATTATCCGAGTGACTCCAACTACTTACAACACTGAGGCCATTAAACTTGAGGATATTCCAGTGGTATGTGAATATCCACACGTATTTTGCGATGATCTTCCTGGTATGCTACCAGAAAGAGATGTCGAGTTTAAGATTGAACTTGTACTGGAAATAGTGCCGATCTCGAGGAAACCATATAAGATGGCACCTAAGGAACTTGCAGAACTGAAGGAGCAGCTGAAGGAACTTGTGGACAAGGGTTTCATTTGTCCAAGTTCATCACCTTGGGGTTGTTCTGCATTGTTCATGGAGAAGAAGGATAATACATTTAGACTATGTGTGGACTATCGTCCACTCAATTTTGTCACGATCAAGAATAAGTATCCACTACCACGCATCAATATTCTGTTTGATCTATTGGTGGGTGCTAAGGTATTCACGAAAATGGATCTTCGTTCTAGGTATCATCGGATCAGGATTCGACCAGAGGATATACCTAATACGGCATTCTCGACGAGGTATGGATTGTATGAGTACCTTGTCATGTCCTTTGGAATGACCAATGCACAGGCTCATTTCATGTATCTCATGAATTCGGTGTTCATGCCAGAATTGGACAAGTTTGTCGTGGTCTTCATCGACGACATCCTTGTGTATTCGAAATACAAAGAAGAACATGCTCAACACTTGCACGTCATGCTTCAACGATTGCGAGACCACAAGTTGTATGATAAGTTTAGCAAATGTGAGTTATGGATCAGCCAAGTGCCATTTCTAGGGCACATCATATCTGCTGAGGGGATTTCAGTTGATCCAAGCAAGATTAAGCAAGTACTTAAATGGGAGTCTCCAAAGTCTGTACTTGAAGTTTGAAGCTTTCTGGGTTTAGCAGGATATTACCGGAGGTTCATTCCAATTTTCTCCAAGATAGCTAAACCAATGACAAAAATTCTGAAGAAAGGGAATAAGTATGTATGGACGAAGGAATGTGAGGAAGGTTTTCAAGCATTAGTGAAACACCTCACAACAGCACCGGTATTAGCCCAACCGGACACAACCAAGTCATTTGATGTTTATTGTGATGCATCTGGGATTGGTTTGGGTTTTGTATTGATGCAAGACAGAAGAGTGATCGCTTATGGATCACGGGAGCTTCGGAACCATGAGCAGCATTATCCGACTCATGATCTTGAGCTTGCTTCTGTGGTACTTGCATTGAAGATGTGGAGACATTATCTATTGGGCAACCTAGTGCATCTCTACACCGATCACAAAAGCTTGAAATACATCTTCACCCAAAAGGACTTGAATATGCGACAACGAAGATGGTTGGAATTGATCAAAGACTATGAGATTGAGATCCACTACCATCCTAGCAAAGCGAATGTAGTTGCTGATGTGTTGAGTTGCAAGTCCCATGTCAATAATCTTTCCATCACCTCGATGGAAGAAGAAGAGTCGAGTCTCTACCTTGTTTCATATGGAGTGCTCTAAAATCTATCTCTCATTCCTACCATAAGGGAAGATATTGTAGAGGCTCAAAGGGAAGACAAGGGTATATCACACATTCACCGAAGAATGAAGAAGGGGGAGATAAAGTGTTTTCGATGTGACGATGATGGTACCATCTAGTTCAAAGACCGCATCGTGGTGCCCCGCAATGTGGAACTTCGAAAGAAGATATTAGACGAAGCTCATTTGTCCAAGTATTCTATTCATCCGGGAAGTAACAAAATGTACCAAGACTTAAAGAAGAAATTCTGGTGGACTCAGATGAAGAGAGAGATAGCAAAGTACATATCCGAATGTGATACGTGTCGGCGGGTGAAAGCCGACCATCTAAAGACAGCCGGTCAGCTTCAACCTTTGAGCATATAGGCCTGGAAATGGGAGGACATCAGCATTAATTTCAATGCTGGATTACCTCTCACCTTTCACAAGCATGACTCAATTTGGGTGATAGTCGACTGACTCACCAAGTCGGCTCACTTTATTCTAGTCAATGTCAAATATGTGGCACGACAATATGCAGAGTTGTATATTGCCAGGATTCTGTGCCTACACGGATTACCCTGACTATCATATCAGATCGTGGAACCTTATTTGTTGCTCGATTTTGGGAGCACCTCCATGCATCTCTGGGTACCAAGTTGATTCGGAGCTCAGCTTACCATCCTCAAACTGATGGTCAAATGGAGCGAGTAAACCAAGTGCTAGAGGATATGGTCCGCGCCTGTGCCATCGACCATGGTAAAAATTGGGATGATCATCTACCATTGGTAGAGTTTTCATACAACAATGGTTATCAGGCTAGCATCTAGATGGCACCATATGAAGCTCTTTATGGCCAAAAGTGCCGCACACCTTTGAACTGGTGTGAATCTTGTGAACAAGTGATATATGGTATCGACTTGGTGAATGAAGCCGAAGAACGAATACGAGTTATTGAAGCCAACCTCAAGGCTGCTCTGTCTCACTAGAAAATCTATGCAGACAAATGGTGTCGACCTCTTCACTTCGATGTCGGGGAGAACGTTTATCTTCGTGTATCCCCAATGAAAGGGATTCATCGCTTCGGAGTAAAAGGGAAACTAGCTCCACACTTCATTGGGCCGTTCACAGTAATTGAACGATGTGGACCTGTGGCCTATCAGCTAGAGCTACCAGCGCCACTTTCAGGGGTCCACAATGTGTTTCACATTTCGCAGTTGCGGAAATGCCTCAAGGCCCCAGCTGATGTCAGTATGGAGGATTTGGAAGCTCTCCAACCAGATCTTACTCTGAGCACCCAACCCAGATAATCGATGAGAAGACTCGCACCACAAGAATCCGCACCTTGCATTTCTACAAGGTCTTGTGGGGCAACCACACCGCTGAAGAAACAACGTGGGAGAGCGAGGAATACCTTAGATCGAATTATCCGGACTTGTTAGCGGCATATGTTCATTAGATCTTTTTCTTTTATCCTTCCTATAGAGATTCTTTTAAGGGGGGCGGAATGTAAAATCCCAGTTTTTCCTCAATATAAAGTTTAGTTACCAGTTTGTTATCAACCATAGAGAAGATCAATTATGGTTGTACACATGAACTTGGTATCATCAAGAATCTTTCTTTCACTCATACTTAAATTCTATTAACACGGGGATTGGACTTCACCAATGACCTTAGGATAATTCAAGTGACCTTTCTGCAAAAATTTGGATTATATTGAATAGAAGTTGTTAGGGCAAAACAATATGCAGTATAAATATATTCAAATTAATTCAAAACTTGAATATAGCTACTGTACATTTGGGCCCTGTCAGAATATTCAAATCTGAGGCTGTACATTTTTCCATTATCTCATAATATTCCAAATAGCACCCCTGCAAATTTTCATAATTTTTGAAGCTCATTTGCTATTTAATTCAGTGACTCCATTGAATTCATTCAAATTCAAATTTGAATTTAAATTCCAGTTGAAACTTGTCCAAATTTGAAATCCAATTTCATAATCTGACTCTACACATTTGATATGGCTTCTCCACAAAAATATAGGATTTTTTGATCAAGTTTGGTAAGGGAATTAAAGTTCCAGATAGGATTGACTTGAAGGGGCAGTGGGACCCACTAGTCATTGAGGCATTAGTGTGAGTGCTCTGCCGCAAAATTCCGTCTCCGCTCTGCTTGACACCGCACGCATGCAAAGCTCCAGCGAGCTGCCTGCTTGCCTGCTCGCTGCGCGCACTAAAGTCGCAGCCGCCGCCACCGCCTCACGCCACTCCCCTCACTCCTCGGTTCCCTTTTCACATTTTCCCCTCCGCTCGCGCGCCGCCGACCTCACCTCAGAACTCCGGTGATAACTTGCCATATAGCCAAGGATCTGTAGGATCGAAGAGAACGTGAAAAGCTACCAGAGGGGGGAAGGTGAATGGTAGATTAAGACTTTTCATCGGAAGCAATGGAAACCCTCGGCAGAAAAACGATCCGTTAAAGAAATCGTGTGTGAGACTAATCTAAACGTGTTTCACCATGACAAAAGTGATAGATATAAGAGATAATCAAGTCACGAAGACAACACAACAAGAATCACTCAAATCCATCGAGAGAAACTCAAGTTACGATCGAAAGATCGAAGAAAGGTCAATCTGTTCTACCGAGTAAAAACAGATCAGTAATACTGCAAAGAAACTCGTGTAGATCAAAAACCACAAATACAATGACCTTGAAATTTTGACAGATGATAGATAATCAAGTTGTGTAGACAACCCAAAAAACATCACGTCAATTCGATCTGTAAAACTTGAGTTATGATTAAACCACCGAAGAAAGGTAGTGCTGTGCAGAAACTCGATGAGAAAAACTTGTCTGGAACAAGTTGGATGAACAAGGCACAAAAGTTCCTTTTAACTACGAATTTTATTCAATAGAACACAAGAGGAACAGCCCCAAAGTCATCTCCCACGAGCTCTGGCCTCCCTTGCTTATTTAACCAGCCCTTAGGCCAACCCAATCTCAACTAGGACTCTAATCCTACTTAAATCACGAATCGAAACTTTCCATAACTACTTAGGACTCTTCTATACGCAAATAGAAGCAATCTTAAGACTTCCAAACACCTTAGGAACGTATCCCACATTCCTAAAACAACTCAAATTCGTGACCCACACGAAATCCTATCATAACCAAATCAAATCTTCACGTATTTGAGTGAAACACGACTCAGCCGCAGCTTGAGTCCATAACCTAGTCGGTTGGACCTTTCCGACCAATTCTTCACGTCCACATATCTTCATCACGCCTCGGAACCATGTAGCCACGTCCATGCACTCCTTGCATACGTGCAAACATCTTCCAACAAAATCCACGATACCTTCATATGCATTGTTCTTGATTCAAACATGGTGCACAACCTCCCGATCAACTCAACCACAATTCCTCCCGAACTTGGTTGTTGAACCTCATCTTCTCCCTAAGACTAGTTCAATGGATCCCATAACTAGCCAAGTATTGAACTCAAGCAACACCTGCACATGAATAAACAACCAACCCGTACGAGCCCAAGTCCGCGAATTGACTCAAGTTAGTTCCGAACACAACACCTTACGTGAGCACCTCACATCAGCATGTTGCAAAACCACAGTAAAACGGTATCAGCCATATCAACCAAAACCCACCAAAAACTTAGCAAATGAATACTAAACAGTCTTTCCAACAACGTAAGGCAAGTTCAAAACATTTTACAGTAAAAGCAGGATCATTGCGATCAAGCTCCGAACCTTGCCAAAGCTAACCGGAGCCTGAGCCTGAGCTTACCAAAGCTAGTACAACCTAGCACCGGAGCCTACCAAAGCTAGTAGAACCTAGCGCCGGAGCTTACCAAAGCTAGTACAACCTAGCGCTAGAGCTAGAAAAACATGTCGGAGCTAACCAACATAAGTCAGACCTAGCAAAACATATCGGAGCTTAACAAAGACATTCTGGAGCTATCAAAGACGTGCTGGAGCTAAAGACAAAGCTTCAACAGAGCTACCCAAAAACATGTTGTACTTTGACAAAGCAAGTCGGACCTATTATCGAACCTTGCAGAAGCTCGGAGCCAGAGTCGGACCTTGCTAAAAGGGGTGTTTTGGCAGAATTGAAGAACTTATATCATCAAAGCCAATGTATTCAGTACAATCCAATGTATTCAGCACGCATAGGTATCACAGGATCGATCGTGAGATCTTTAGCAAACTTGTTCACAACTTGCTTGCACATCTTCTCAACCTTTTGGTTTGGTGTGCCCTCACCCGGTTGTGCGGTATTCTGCAGTTTTTCGACAACCGCGGGAGAAGCCGCCAAGAACCGTTCCTACTCCACCATCGACAAGCTGGAGGAAGCCTCTACATGCCCTGACTTCTATAAGATAAAGGTATGTTATCGCGCCTTACGCATGATCACCAAGTTTCAAGCCATGCCATACCTTGTAGCGTTCTTATTTCCATTTTTCCCCATGATAGTTCAAACCGAGGTCTGTAGATCATCGGTTTAATTCTGTTTCTTCATGCAACTATTTTTTAATCCGATGGATGATTTTATTCTATACCTCCTAGCGCACCAGCTCACCAAAAATAAAGGGAATTCATCGAGACACGAGGTTGGATTTCAAGTTTTCCCCGCCGCCAATGGAAATCCGTCGGTTCACCGTCAAAGTCGATGTTGCCGGCGATTTCATCTCGTTTGCACCCCCTAGTTATCTTCCACATGCTCCCAGGAACATTCTCGACCTTTCCCCGAGCTTCTTGCACCATTCCCGTGTGATTCCGACGATTGGCGAAACCTTAGCTCCGCCGCCGCCGTCGCACCGCCGTCTCCGGCTGTCACCGCAACGATTGGACCCCACCATCGGCTTGCGCGGTCGATTTTATGGTTTGGCGGTCAAGGCTAGGCCAGGAGGAGGTCAATGCAACCGTTCCGGCGAGCTCACGGCCGTAGCGCCGCCGCGGCCGAGCAACACGTCGGGAGGTAGACGAAGACCCCATGGGTCCCGCCTGTCAGTGATGCGTGCGAGCGCGTGGATTGGCTATGGCACTAGATCGGGTGCGGCTAGTCGAGTAGTTGGAATCTACTCGCGAGATAGGATATTATCACATGGCATGAATTGGATCAAGAAATGGTTTATGAATACGAAATTGATCGAGCAGCGGGTAGGATGCAGCGAGATGTGGTCTCACGTGCATAGCCATGCTTGTGTCGATTGAGGACCAATCCGTGTGCGGTCCTGCCGGATGTGGGGACCGGGGTCCACACATCCGAGGATCTCATTGGGTGGTGTCGTGCGATGCGACACCCAACAGTTTACAAGAATAGAACCAGAATAAAGTACAAGACCAAGTCTTTTATTTAATACACAGCGGAAGTTTTCACAATACTAGCGGATGTAAAGAAATATATACATACCATAGCTACGCTCTCAGCACTAGCTATGCAAAAAGCAAAGTTTTCCATGCCAGGGATACTTTGCACTAGCAACACTCAAACTATGGCGGCTTGCAGGGTTCCCACTCGGCTATACACCCTGGAGGGGGTGTTGCCTCATCGTCAAACCCATCCTCAATAGGATAACCTGCAAAAACTTGTTAACTGCAAACGTGAGCATAAGGCTCAGCAAGACTTAACCGTCTCACTAGACAGATGCACGGGGACACTAAACATAGGTAAGGAATAGCATAAATAACTCGCCTACAAGTGGATCCTTATAATCAAGTTTTAAGTAGCAAATGACATTCTCTGGGCACGGCACATCATGGGCTCCACAATCAAACAAGAAACGCTTTACCAATGATATGACATGCCCAAAGCACATAATGCTATTACAGCTAAAGTATGGGGAAACTGTAAATCTTTAGTTATACTATCTCTAAACCAAACAAAGTTGCAAAGTAATTATAATTCAATATCATATGACTTTTCTGACTTCTTTAGTATTTACTACGTCACGACTGCGACAGACAAGTGGTACTCTATTACTGCGAGGGACAGTGATTGCAATCAAGACACACCCGGACAACACGACACATACGTCGTTCGGAAGTGTCAGCGAGCACACCTGTACCTACATAACACTTCAGTACTAGGCGTATATGGCCACCTTTCACAAGAAACTCAAATGCTGAGCCCGTCTCACCTCCGCAAACAGAAGGTCTCCGCACGGAACACCTCATGTGTCCGCCGACCGATTTACACCTTACTGTCCTCAACCCACCCCTATCGATGGTGAGTTAATGGGTCTCAACATCCCCGTTGTCAAGTTACATCAGTTTATTGGATTCCATATGTCCATTATATTGCCGGTACAACTCAAGCTTGTCCGAAGGGGCCGCACACGAAGCGGGCCTTAATCGACACAGGCAGGGCTATGCGATCGAGACTCACTTCTCGTCGCTTCCTATCCATTCACTGCCCGGTCTCAATTTCATTATAATAAGCCATTTGCTATCCAACCAATCCTGTGAGATACATCTCTCGCGAGTAGATTCCAACTACTCGACTTCTACCGGATTTCCTATGCATTAGCAAAGCAGTTACTACAGGTCAAACTGTAACTCGTGCCACATAAACCCTGGGATTTTTGGTCATGCATGTGGAGTATCATTCACCCTAAACGTAATGCACAATTCATATACTACTCATCATAGTGATAAAGCAAAAGTTTATAAACGACTTAAATGCAAACCGGGGCTTGCCTTGTTGCAGGTCAGGTTCTGAGTTAAAAATTGGAAGGTTCTCTTCCAAGGCCTCTGGCTCCTCCTCGACTTCGGTCACTATACGATATGCAGATAACATGGGTATATAAATGACTTTGAAGTTTATTTATTTTAAGACCATAAATTAATTCATGGTGATCACTATATGACAGGGACCTTAATTGGCTTTGGAACTTCGATGGTAGATACTAGGGAATATGATCAAGGCTCTTGCAAAGAACAGGAGATGATCATAGCAGATTGTGGTCTCCGAAAGTATGGCAAGCAATCAACTTCCAAAAATTTCCGAGAGGAAACTGTAGCTTGAACCTAGCTAACAGTTGATAATCAAGATGGAGGGAGTGGTTCTGGTCTTAGCAAAATTTGTTTCATAATTTTCTAAGCTGTGGGGAAGGAGTTATTGTATTTCTAATTTGGCAAGAATTTCTGGATTTACTTTATAATTGAGTTTCTAGACATTAAATCAATATTTAGTTTGTAACTGATTTAGGACTAGTATAGTAGGTTAATTAAATCCAAGACTTTAACAGGAGCTAGGGTATGACTAAAGGAAGACTCAGTAAAATTTTGGGAACTAATAAAGTAACCTAAGAGCTGTGAAAATTCAATAACTGAAAAAGGAAATGGAATTATACAGATAGTTAAACAGGTGCTATGGCTCCCAAACTTTGCCTGATAATCCAGAGTAGGACAATAAATTTTATGTGAATTTTGGGGAATTTTCCCGTAGATATCTTGTCTGGAAAAATTGCATTTGCATTAGGAAAGATTATTTTCTACAGAATTTAACTCTGAGTTCCACAGAACCTAATTGGTATTTGCAGAAACTAGAGCTCAAGAGTTTCGAACAAAATTTGTTTGAAGATTTTTGGAGTATCCTACAGAAATATATTCAATTTAGAAGTTTGGATAAATTTCTGGAATTAAATATATCCCAAAGACCACGTGGCACATTCTGGTTGAGGCAGCACCGGGGTCCACAGAATTAAAGCGCGCAGCCACACTAGATCTCAGCCGCACCGTGATCCCGCAGTGAATGGCAGGTGGGACCCGATGGGGTCATCGTCTACCTCGGGCCGGTGCTCGCGCGGAGCGGCACCCGCGACGGTGGCTCGCCGGCGAGCTCGCCGCCGGCCAATCCAACGCACCAGATTCGCGGAAACTTGCCGCCTGGGGGTTTTTGGGGTCGCTGAGCACGATGGTGAGGTCAGTGGGTCTTGAAGCTCGCCGGAAAAGGTCGTGCGACGGCGGTGGCGGCGATGAGCGCTCGGGCAACATAGAACTCTCTATAGAGTAGCTCAAATCACTTGGGAATTGCTCCAAAACCTTTCTGGGATGATGGAGTTCAAGGATATGGGCGCAGAAGGGGAGTGAGTCGCCGGGAATCATGAGTTCGACGGTGAACCGAGGTTTTCTCACCGGCGGCGAGCAAAACTCGAAATTCAGAGCCGTTGCTTGATGATTCTTAAAGGTTTTTGCTCAGACAGGAGCGCTAGGGCCTATAGAAACTGTCTCTAAGTAATTGCAAAGGATGATTGCTTGCCGAAAAGGAATTGACATGAAATCATAGCTAGTTATCTACTCTCGGCCGTAGGGGAAACGAACAATAACTCGCTCAAGCTTCAACGATAAGGGAAACGGTTTGTACCATGAGCTAGAGTTTGATCAGGCGCAGAAACGGCGCGGAACGGCGGCACGCCGCGGAGCAGTGGCGAGCGGCGGCGATGGCGCGCGGCGGAAGAATAGTTGCGAGGCAGTGGAGCTGTGATCGGGGATGAGGAGTAAAGGGAGCTTCGGCCGGCCTTTTATAGGGCCGCGGCGAGCAGGCAGGCAGCTCGCTGGAGTTGCATGCGCGCGTGCGGTGTCGAGCGGGGGCGCGGCGGTGCAGAGGTGGCGGGGTTGAGCTGATCCGTTTAAAAAGGGGAGCTGACATGTGGGGCCCACTGTCCAGTGATTCTCCCCACAGTTCAGTTACTAATTCATTTAAAAATAGAAGATCAACTCCAAAAATCATGAAATTTTGTGGAGATGGCAAATGAATTATTCTGAACACAATGGTGAACTCAATTCTTATGTTTAAAGAAGTTGGATAAGAATTAAAAATTCAGATTTGAATTTGATTCAAATTTGCCAAGCACCTCAATAAAAATAGTAGATGAGTTTCTAAAATCTTGAAACTTTGTAAGCATGCTATTGAGGAATTTAGGAGCCCATGGAAAAATTTAGAGCCCTTAATTTGAATATTTGGTTTAGACCTTATTAGGGCTTCATTGTGCATTGCTTACTAATCCTTATCCAAAAATTCTTATTCTTAAAAAGGTGAATAGAATATAATTTGGATTCATGGTGAAGTCTAATACCCATGATAAAAGAATCTAACAAAGAGTGCAAGAAAAGTTTTGGATGGCATAGTTCATGTGTACCATTATATTGGATATCCAAAATAGTTGATCACAAAACCCATATGAACTTAACATGCCATAAAAGTGGGGTTTTACATTCCCCCCCCCCCCCCCCTTAAAAGAATCTCGCCCCGAGATTACAAAAGAAGGTAAAGGAAAAAGGATCTATCGAACATATGCCGTTAACAAGTCCGGATAGTTCGTTCTAAGATACTCCTCGCTTTCCCATGTGGCCTCTTCGGCACTGTGGTTGCTCCACAAGACCTTGTAGAAACGCAAGGTGCGGCTTCTTGTGGTGCGAGTCTTCTCATCGACGATCTGAGTTGGACGCTCGGAATAAGTGAGATCTGGTTGGAGAGCTTCCAAATCATCTACACGGACATCAGCTGGAGTTTTAAGACACTTTCGTAACTGGGAAATGTGGAACACATTGTGAACCCCTGAAAGTGACGGTGGTAACTCCAATTGATATGCCACAGGTCCGCATTGTGCTAGGATTGCGAATGGCCCAATAAAACGTGGGGCTAGCTTCCCTTTCACTCCGAATCGATGGATACCTTTCATGGGGGATACCCGAAGATAAACTTGATCCCTAACTTCGAAGTGAAGGGGTCGACGTCGTTTGTCCGCGTAGCTCTTCTGACGAGATTGGGCGGCTTTGAGATTTGTTCGAATAATGCGCACTTTCTCTTCGGCTTCTTTTATTAAGTCGATGCCATATACCACTCGTTCACCAGATTCGCACCAGTTCAAGGGTGTGCAACACTTCCGGCCATAAAGAGCTTCATAAGGCGCCATCTGGATGCTAGTCTGGTAACTGTTGTTGTATGAAAATTCCGCCAATGGTAGATGCTCATCCCAATTCCTACCATGGTGGATGGCACAGGCACGAAGCATGTCCTCAAGCACTTGATTCACCCGTTCGGTCTGACCATCAGTCTGAGGATGATAAGCCGAGCTCCAAATTAACTTGGTTCCCAGCGCAGCGTGGAGATGCTCCCAGAATCGCGAAACAAATACAGCCCCACGATCTGAGATGATGGTGCGGGGTATTCCGTGGAGACACACGATTCTGGCAATATATAAATTTCCACGTACTTTGATGACCGATAGTTGGTATTGACGGAAATGAAGTGTGCCGTCTTAGTTAGTCGGTCAACGATCACCCAAATTGAGTCGTTCTTATGGAGAGTGGGAGGCAACCCAACAATGAAATCCATGCTGATATCCTCCCATTTCCAAGCTGGTATGCTTAAAGGTTGAAGCTGTCCTGCTGCTTTCATATGGTCGGCCTTCACTCGCCGGCACGTATCACACTCAGATACATATTTAGCTACTTCCCGCTTCATCCGAGTCCACCAGAACTTCTTTCTTAAATCTTGGTACATTTTGTTACTTCCCGGATGAATGGAATACTTGGATAAATGAGCTTCATCCAGTATCTTCCTCCGAAGTTCCATGTTTCGGGGTACCACTATACGGTCGTTAAACCAGAGGGTACCTTCATCGTCACTTCGGAAGCATTTCATCTCCCCCCTCTTTATTCTTTGCTGAATATGTGACATCCCCTTGTCCGCCTTCTGAGCTGCCATAATATCCTCCCTGATGGTAGGAATGAGAGCGAGATTGTAGAGCGCCCCATATGGAACCAAGTAGAGACTCAGTTCTTCTTTTCCCTCCATCGAGGTAATGGAAAGATTGTTGATATGGGACTTGCGGCTCAGAGCGTCTGCGACTACGTTCGCCTTGCCTGGATGGTAGTGGATCTCAATCTCATAATCCTTGATCAATTCTAACCATCGCCTTTGTCGCATATTCAAATCCTTCTGGGTGAAGATGTATTTCAAGCTTTTGTGATCAGTGTAGAGGTGTACTAAATTACCCAGTAGATAATGCCTCCACATCTTCAATGCTAGCACCACAGCAGCCAGTTCAAGATCATGAGTCGGGTAGTGTTGCTCGTGGTTCCGAAGCTGTCGCGATCCATACGCGATCACTCTTAGCTCTTGCATTAACACACAACCTAAACCAATCCCAGATGCATCGCAATAGACATCAAATGCTTTGGTAGTGTCTGGTTGGGCTAAAACTGGTGCCGTTGTAAGGTGTTTCACCAATGCTTTGAAACCTGCCTCACATGCCTCAGTCCATACATACTTTTGTCCTTTCTTCAGAAGTTCTGTCATTGGTTTAGCTATTTTGGAGAAACTGGGTATAAACCTCCGGTAATATCCTGCTAAACCCAGGAAACTTCGGACTTCATGTACAGACTTTGGAGACTCCCATTTGAGGACTTGCTTGATCTTGCTTGGATCAACTGCAATACCTTCTGCTGAAATGATGTGCCCTAAAAATGGCACCTGGTTGATCCAGAATTCACACTTGCTGAACTTAGCATACAACTGATGGTCCCGTAATCGCTGAAGCACAATATGCAAGTGTTGAGCATGTTCTTCTTCGGATTTTGAATACACAAGTATGTCGTCAATGAAGACCACAACGAACTTGTCCAATTCCGGCATGAACACTGAGTTCATGAGATACATGAAATGAGCCGGGGCGTTGGTTAATCCGAAGGACATAACCAGATACTCATACAGTCCATACCTTGTTGAGAATGCTGTCTTGGATATATCTTCTGGTCGGATTCTAATTTGATGATAACCAGAACGAAGATCCATCTTCGAAAACACTTTAGCACCCACTAATTGATCGAAAAGAATATCAATGCGCGGTAGTGGATACTTGTTCTTGATGGTGACAGCATTAAGTGGACGATAGTCTACACACAGCCTCAAGGTCTTATCTTTCTTTTCTACAAACAGTGCAGAACAACCCCATGGTGATGAACTTGGACGAATAAAACCTTTGCTCTCAAGTTCACTTAATTGTTCCTTCAGTTCTGCAAGTTCCTTAGGTGCCATCTTGTAGGGTGGTCTTGAAATTGGCACTGTTCCTGGTGCAAGTTCAATCTTGAACTCTATATCTCTCTCTGGGGGCATACCAGGAAGATCTTCAGGAAATACGTCGGGGTATTCACATACTACCGGAATATCCTCTAGTTCCATAACCTCGGTATTGAGAATAGATGGTTCCAATGGAATGGTGTTCTTAAGATTGAGAACTTGGGGTCGATGGAGTGGAGAGTTTAGATAAATCTTTCTAGGAATGATATCAAGAATAGCACCATGGTACTGCAACCATGCCATACCTAAGATGATATCAAGCTTTTGATGTTCTAATATCAGAAATGAAGTAAGATATATGGTCCCATCTAGGTTAAGTGGGATTCCAGGAACCAATTTATTTGTTACCGTTTTCCCGGCTGGAGTGCTAATCACAAATGGAGTTTGTGTGGAGATAACAGGCAATTGACTTTTAACGACAAAAGATTTACTAATGACATTGTGTGAAGCTCCGGAGTCAAAGAGTATGACTACGGGTTGATCGAAGATAGAGAACGTACCCGTGAGCACGGGTGCGCCTTCTGGAACGTCCTCGATGGCGAGGTGGTGGATGTTGCCGGGTCTGGTGGCTAGCTTCTTGGGCTGGTTGCGGGGTTGGTTGGCCCCCTGGTAAGATGATTGCCCTCTGCCTTGTCGATCTTGAGGGCAGTCCTTGGCGAAGTGCCCCGTGCGCCCACACGTGAAACACGTGTACGGGGTTTGGCCAACACGAAGGGGAGGACGAATTCCCGGTGCACGTGGTGGAGGTGGAAGTGCACGTGGAACCATCCCCTGTTGTTGCTGCGGCCGGAATCCGGAGTTGCTGAACTGGCGACCACTGGATATTGGTGGCCGTGATGGCGGTTGCCACCTCTGGCCGGATGGTGATCGATACACCATACGGTACTTCTGAGGAGCACCACCTCCGCTGCCCTGCGGAACACTCCTCTTCTTCTTATCTGAGGACAGCTCGCGCGTAGCGTCCTCCTGCATGATAGCGGCATTGACTATGTCGTTGAAGCTGCCGCGGTTGAACAGGACAAGCTTGTCCTTCAACTTGGGGTTCAAACCCCGGTAGAAACATTCCCGCTTCC
This sequence comes from Tuctoria greenei, assembly GCA_036927565.1. Classification (NCBI taxonomy): domain Eukaryota; kingdom Viridiplantae; phylum Streptophyta; class Magnoliopsida; order Poales; family Poaceae; genus Tuctoria; species Tuctoria greenei. Next base: position 82,054,490 of record JAYESD010000003.1, on the reverse strand, counting down.
GATCTTCGGTATTCACTTGGTCCTGAGCATATTGGGCCAAGTGGTTGAATAATTTGGAGTACTCGTATGCACTCCTTCCTCCTTGCCTTAGCTCCAAGAACTCTTGAAGCTTCCTCCTCATAATCCCGGGAGGGATGTGGTAGGCGCGAAACGCCTCCCGGAATTCGGTCCAGCTTACGACATGGCCTGCGGGGTGTGCGGCAAGATAATTGGCCCACCACGCACCGGCAGACCCCTGCAGTTGTTGCGCTGCAAACAACGTCTTCTGCTGTTCGGTTACCTCGAGTAAACCGAACTTTCCTTCAATGGTGCGGAGCCAGTTATCCGCATCCAACGGTTCATCGGCCTCTCTGAATACCGGTGGATGTGTCGATGAGAAATCAGAGTAGGAACTCTGAAATTGCTGACGCGGTCCATCATCCTGTCGTCCCCCTCGACGGGACGAGTGCTGCACCAACGTCCGCAGTAACTCGGTTTGCTCGTCGCGCGAGCCGAGCACTGCAGCGAGAACCTCCGTGAGACTCCTGGGGAGTGTGGTTGGAGGTGGTGGAGGTGGTTGCGTCTGAGGCGTATTCTGCCCCGGGGGTGGTGTGCCATCCCCCTGTCCTCCACTAGACCCTCCCACCTCTGAGGCTGTACGAGTACGCACCATACTGCAATATAATGATTAACACGGTAAGTCCCATTGCCTCAAGTTCATCCTCCCTTAGAAATGCGGTAGATAATAATAGACGATGCATAACATTTACATATATTGATAAAGCATAAACTTTATACAAAATATACCATCTCATGACCAAGTTTACAGTAGTAAACCCAAAATGATGGACTCCCTTTATGGAAATACATCTCTACCATACTTGGTCTTCCTGACATGTCATACTCATCTAATTATCTAGACACCACAACCATTACTCTTAATATGACACAAACATGGTCACAAAAGAGAGATACTAGCAACCATTTAACTATATGTTGCCCTGTGTTGGCGGAAGTGCTACCACATCTAACTTCAATACGCTCTACTCGACGTATTCAAGTTCCTCTGGGTCTTCTTCTTCTTCTTCATCTTCAGGGCTAGGCACCTCTGATACGGGTGCTGGAGTAGAAGTTGATACATCGTTCAACATCAACGTCTTCTTGGCAGCCATAGCTTGCCAATCTGCCTGTATCATAAACATCCCCCAGGCCTCATTCTCTTGCTGAGCCTGTTCACAGCTGGTCTTCCAGCTCTGAGCCTCTACTCTAGACTGATCCCTGTCTGCAGTCACCACGTTCAACTGGGTGTCCCGTTGATGCCCATAGAGTAGGCTTGCCTCCAGATCAATATCTCTCTCTAGAGTCTCCTGGCGAGACGCGGCCAAATCCATAACAGCGTCATGCCACTGATTCTCCCTAAGGTTCAAACGATGATTGAGAGGAGCCATCATATCCCTAAGTCCGTCATTTGCCCACTCAAGGTGATTTGCTCGCATCATGGCTTGCTTCAGATTGTTTGTCAATTCTTTTATGCATGTCCTTTGATTACCCTTCTCGCGATGTGATGCTGCTGCATACATCGCTAAGGCTGTTGCGGATGTTTCACCATGCTCTCCCACCTCCGCAAGCAAGCGGGTTGCCCAGGCTTCAGAAGCCCTGCCATTAACTGGAAAGAACTCATACGGAGTACCCACCAGATGACGGTAATGGAGTTTGCAAAACCTCCCTATGGCAACACTTGCGGCGTAGCTCCATGTTTCTTCTAATATCAATCCTTTGATCTTGATGGAGTATGGAGCCCATCCGAGGTGCGGTGGACCGGCAGGCACATCGACGTAGATGGTGCAACTCCACATACCGCCCTCCTGGAACTTCTTGCCCCAATAGCTAGGTAACACCAAATAGCCAAACTGGCCGAGCAACCGTGCAAACACGTCCGGGAAACCGGCGTGCCCGGTGCATGTTGAGAACACCCATCCATTAGGCAACTGAATTCTTGGTGCTGCCATCTGTGGACAAGCATACCAGGATATCAATACACAGTATAAGTATTCAACTTAATCACTGATAAGTTTGGATCAGAGAAACTATCCATTATCAAATGATCCAAGAAAGCTGCAAATTGGAAGTGATCACAGTTCTGTTCCAGCCGACCTGTCTGCATTAACCCGTAAGTTTCTTACAGAAGAAGTCAGAACTAAACTTTATGTTGAATACAAAAATTGTAGTACACTTCAAAACCTTTCCATATTGTACTCATACAGCCACTGTTGAACTAGTATGAACAATCTATACCGGTTTTGAGTTGACTCAAGGGTTCTGGAAATTTCGACAGAACCTCCCCTGTATATGGGCTTATCTTCACATTCAATACAGGTTTATCATGATAAGATACTGAGGTAATGTCAAAATAAACATTAAGTAACATCGTGTTAACAATCCATAACTAAAGGAGTCCCACCACGAAAACCTTGTCATGAAGGTATTATGCATCAATTCACAAATTGGTGCAAACTGTTCCAAGTTCTGGTCTGCAGGAACCAAATTTGCGACAAATGGAATTAGGCATAGCTATACCCAGATCCAGGTCAGGAGCGGTAAATAAGGTTGATAGGTGATTTCCTAATCTTCCAGAAATGTATACGTGCAACCATATCACTGTTCTGGATTAGGAGTTATAACTATCAAAACTTAACAGTAAAACTGACTGGTTTGCATCAGCAGTCATGCAGTTCACTGTGCCGACATCCCAATTTGGTTAAACTCTAATTAAAATCAGGAAAGGCTCCCCATAACAAACTCGTAAATCTCCACCTACCCTTCTCAAACATATATCCCAATAAGGTAGTGGATTTTTCTACAGTGAGTTATGGCAAGAATACAGAAACGGTACAAAGGTGGGTTCATATGGAGTAATTACAGTAAACCCCAGTTTTCAACAGATTAACAAGCTTTTCTGTCTTTATGGTCAACGGAAAAGTTGGAGAGACCTTCACGAGCTTTCCATCCATGTAGGATACTCTTATGTTATCTAATTGCTAACCAAGATTACAACCTGGCGAAGTTAAGCCACTTCTACCAGAAAGCAAGAATCTTGGTTCGATCTACCTTATCAAGTTGAGCCCGAAATTATCAGTATCTGATAGTCGGACTTTCTCAAAACACAATGCAACCATTCTGTCGGTGGGGAGGGTCTAGTATCATGTTTGATACTGACGGTACTACGTGCCTCACGAAAGGAAATTCTATCCGGTACATCCGGTTACGTCTATAGGTGGTTCCTATATCGTTCTCTCGCAAACGGTTTCTACACGGTCCTCTACCGAAATTAGTATCCCTGCAGAAAGCAAACAATCCCCTGGCACAGGCACGCCGTACGGCGGCAGGGAAACAGAACAGGTAACCACAATATACAATTATATTTGAAAGTAAAAGCATACGACTCTGGAGTGAGTCGCCCTCGAGCGAAGTCATGCCTCGAGGTACATGGCTGTAAATACGTCTGTACAGCAAAGACTCCCGTACGATCTGGCTTATACACGCTCGGGCATACGTGTTTGCATGTTCTCATAGATATGAGAACACACTATCGGGTTACACACCACCCGACGGGGTTTCCCTCTAACTTTGTGTCACGCTGGGGTACCGCGTGTCATATGTTCTCAGAAACATGGAAAGTTTCAAAGACTCATATTGACTTTCCGTGCCAAGCCACGGAAATTTCACATACCACCTCTCGTATGCTGAGCTTACCGAGATTGATCCGCTCTCGGTGGCGTACCTTACCTCTTACCTGATGTCGGGGCGTCGTTACAGAATATAATAACACATAGTTAGTTTTCCACCTTTATATCTTATACTAATAATACTCCTTATAAAGGCATATAACTAATTTCCTCACTCAAGTTCCTAATTTTTGAAAATATGTTCTTTTCCGGTACACTGTTCCCAACGAAGCTCTGATACCATGACTGTGGGGACCGGGGTCCACACATCCGAGGATCTCATTGGGTGGTGTCGTGCGATGCGACACCCAACAGTTTACAAGAATAGAACCAGAATAAAGTACAAGACCAAGTCTTTTATTTAATACACAGCGGAAGTTTTCACAATACTAGCGGATGTAAAGAAATATATACATACCATAGCTACGCTCTCAGCACTAGCTATGCAAAAAGCAAAGTTTTCCATGCCAGGGATACTTTGCACTAGCAACACTCAAACTATGGTGGCGTGCAGGGTTCCCACTCGGCTGTACACCCTGGAGGGGGTGTTGCCTCATCGTCAAACCCATCCTCAATAGGATAACCTGCAAAAACTCGTTAACTGCAAACGTGAGCATAAGGCTCAGCAAGACTTAACCGTCTCACTAGACAGATGCACGGGGACACTAAACATAGGTAAGGAATAGCATAAATAACTCGCCTACAAGTGGATCCTTATAATCAAGTTTTAAGTAGCAAATGACATTCTCTGGGCACGGCACATCATGGGCTCCACAATCAAACAAGAAACGCTTTACCAATGATATGACATGCCCAAAGCACATAATGCTATTACAGCTAAACTATGGGGAAACTGTAAATCTTTAGTTATACTATCTCTAAACCAAACAAAGTTGCAAAGTAATTATAATTCAATATCATATGACTTTTCTGACTTCTTTAGTATTTACTACGTCACGACTGCGACAGACAAGTGGTACTCTATTACTGCGAGGGACAGTGATTGCAATCAAGACACACCCGGACAACACGACACATACGTCGTTCGGAAGTGTCAGCGAGCACACCTGTACCTACATAACACTTCAGTACTAGGCGTATATGGCCACCTTTCACAAGAAACTCAAATGCTGAGCCCGTCTCACCTCCGCAAACAGAAGGTCTCCGCACGGAACACCTCATGTGTCCGCCGACCGATTTACACCTTACTGTCCTCAACCCACCCCTATCGATGGTGAGTTAATGGGTCTCAACATCCCAGTTGTCAAGTTACATCAGTTTATTGGATTCCATATGTCCATTATATTGCCGGTACAACTCAAGCTTGTCCGAAGGGGCCGCACACGAAGCGGGCCTTAATCGACACAGGCAGGGCTATGCGATCGAGACTCACTTCTCGCCGCTTCCTATCCATTCCCTGCCCGGTCTCAATTTCATTATAATAAGCCATTTGCTATCCAACCAATCCTGTGAGATACATCTCTCGCGAGTAGATTCCAACTACTCGACTTCTACCGGATTTCCTATGCATTAGCAAAGCAGTTACTACAGGTCAAACTGTAACTCGTGCCACATAAACCCTGGGATTTTTGTTCATGCATGTGGAGTATCATTCACCCTAAACGTAATGCACAATTCATATACTACTCATCATAGTGATAAAGCAAAAGTTTATAAACGACTTAAATGCAAACCGGGGCTTGCCTTGTTGCAGGTCAGGTTCTGAGTTAAAAATTGGAAGGTTCTCTTCCAAGGCCTCCTCGACTTCGGTCACTATACGATATGCAGATAACATGGGTATATAAATGACTTTGAAGTTTATTTATTTTAAGACCATAAATTAATTCATGGTGATCACTATATGACAGGGACCTTAATTGGCTTTGGAACTTCGATGGTAGATACTAGGGAATATGATCAAGGCTCTTGCAAAGAACAGGAGATGATCATAGCAGATTGTGGTCTCCGAAAGTATGGCAAGCAATCAACTTCCAAAAATTTCCGAGAGGAAACTGTAGCTTGAACCTAGCTAACAGTTGATAATCAAGATGGAGGGAGTGGTTCTGGTCTTAGCAAAATTTGTTTCATAATTTTCTAAGCTGTGGGGAAGGAGTTATTGTATTTCTAATTCGGCAAGAATTTCTGGATTTACTTTATAATTGAGTTTCTAGACATTAAATCAATATTTAGTTTGTAACTGATTTAGGACTAGTATAGTAGGTTAATTAAATCCAAGACTTTAACAGGAGCTAGGGTATGACTAAAGGAAGACTCAGTAAAATTTTGGGACCTAATAAAGTAACCTAATAGCTGTGAAAATTCAATAACTGAAAAAGGAAATGGAATTATACAGAGAGTTAAACAGGTGTTATGGCTCCCAAACTTTGCCTGATAATCAAGAATAGGACAATAAATTTTATGTGAATTTTGGGGAATTTTCCCGTAGATATCTTGTCTGGAAAAATTGCATTTGCATTAGGAAATATTATTTTCTACAGAATTTAACTCTGAGTTCCACAGAACCTAATTGGTATTGACAGAAACTAGAGCTCAAGATCTTTCGAACAAAATTTGTTTGAAGATTTTTGGAGTATCCTACAGAAAGATATTCAATTTAGAAGTTTGGATAAATTTCTGGAATTAAATATATCCCAAAGACCACGTGGCACATTCTGGTTGAGGCAGCACCGGGGTCCACAGAATTAAAGCGCGCAGCCACACTAGATCTCAGCCGCACCGTGATCCCGCAGTGAATGGCAGGTGGGACCCGATGGGGTCATCGTCTACCTCGGGCCGGTGCTCGCGCGGAGCGGCACCCGCGACGGTGGCTCGCCGGCGAGCTCGCCGCCGGCCAATCCAACGCACCAGATTCGCGGAAACTTGCCGCCTGGGGGTTTTTGGGGTCGCTGAGCACGATGGTGAGGTCAGTCGGTCTTGAAGCTCGCCGGAAAAGGTCGTGCGACGGCGGTGGCGGCGATGAGCGCTCGGGCAACATAGAACTCTCTATAGAGTAGCTCAAATCACTTGGGAATTGCTCCAAAACCTTTCTGGGATGATGGAGTTCAAGGATATGGGCGCAGAAGGGGAGTGAGTTGCCGGGAATCATGAGTTCGACGGTGAACCGAGGTTTTCTCACCGGCGGCGAGCAAAACTCGAAATTCAGAGCCGTTGCTTGATGATTCTTAAAGATTTTTGCTCAGACAGGAGCGCTAGGGCCTATAGAAACTGTCTCTAAGTAATTGCAAAGGATGATTGCTTGCCGAAAAGGAATTGACATGAAATCATAGCTAGTTATCTACTCTCGGCCGTAGGGGAAACGAACAATAACTCGCTCAAGCTTCAACGATAAGGGAAACGGTTTGTACCATGAGCTAGAGTTTGATCAGGCGCACCTTTTTGCTCTTTGGAGCTTGGCTTGAAACGGCGCGGAACGGCGGCACGCCGCGGAGCAGTGGCGAGCGGCGGCGATGGCGCGCGGCGGAAGAATAGTTGCGAGGCAGTGGAGCTGTGATCGGGGATGAGGAGTAAAGGGAGCTTCGGCCGGCCTTTTATAGGGCCGCGGCGAGCAGGCAGGCAGCTCGCTGGAGCTGCATGCGCGCGCGCGGTGTCGAGCGGGGGCGCGGCGGTGCAGAGGTGGCGGGGTTGAGCTGATCCGTTTAAAAAGGGGAGCTGACATGTGGGGCCCACTGTCCAGTGATTCTCCCCACAGTTCAGTTACTAATTCATTTAAAAATAGAAGATCAACTCAAAAAATCATGAAATTTTGTGGAGATGGCAAATGAATTATTCTGAACACAATGGTGAACTCAATTCTTATGTTTAAAGAAGTTGGAGAAGAATTAAAAATTCAGATTTGAATTTGATTCAAATTTGCCAAGCACCTCAATAAAAATAGTAGATGAGTTTCTAAAATCTTGAAACTTTGTAAGCATGCTATTGAGGAATTTAGGAGCCCATGGAAAAATTTAGAGCCCTTAATTTGAATATTTGGTTTAGAGCTTATTAGGGCTTCATTGTGCATTGCTTACTAATCCTTATCCAAAAATTCTTATTCTTAAAAAGGTGAATAGAATATAATTTGGATTCATGGTGAAGTCTAATACCCATGATAAAAGAATCTAACAAAGAGTGCAAGAAAAGTTTTGGATGGCATAGTTCATGTGTACCATTATATTGGATATCCAAAATAGTTGATCACAAAACCCATATGAACTTAACATGCCATAAAAGTGGGGTTTTACACCGGACAAGCTTGAATTGTGCCGGCGACATACTAGAGAAATGGGCTCCTGCAAACTGAGGTAGCTTGATACTGGTTTGTCGAGGCATACTGTTCTGTTTTATAGGCAAAGGTTGAGGGCAGCAAGGTGTAAATCAGCTGGTGGGCACGTCAAAGTACGCCCCATGCAGGGACCACCTTCCCATGACAGATCGACCGATTTGGCATTCGAGTGTTTGTAGTTAACATGTTTTTGCATACTACACGACTGATGATGGGTTCGACGACGAGGCTGCACCCCTCCAGGGTTTACAACAGAGTGGGAGCCCTGCACGCCGCCGTAATTTTGGTGTTGCTAGTGTGAAGCATCCAAGGCCTGGATGACTTTGCTTTTGCATAGCTAGTGCCGAGAGCATATCTATGATGTATAGGTCACTTCCCTTTCCGCTTAGTATTGTAAAACTTCCGCTGTGTTTATAAATAAAGACTTTGTATTTTATTTTATTCTTGTCCTTTTCCTGTATACTCTTGGGTGTCGCATTGTACGATACCATCCAATGAGATCCTTAGATGTTGGGACCCCGGTCCCCACACTGAGTGCTGAGCTTGACCTTCGTCAAGCTCAGTTTGATGGCCGCATCATCAATGAGCGGCAGTGGGATAGACAACACAACCTTGATGCTGAGTACGGGCCTCGAGGGCCTGAGCAGGAGGAGTCCTCCATCAGAGGAGCACCTCAGGTAAAACCCCCATCGCCGCCATAAAACTAGGACTATGTTGGGTCTACTACACCCCTACACTGCCCTTTGAACTAGGTACCGCAGCAGTACTTGCCACAGCAGCAAGTCCCACAGCAGCCACACGTGGTGCAGCAAACCCCCCTGGCGTATCTTGTCCTGTATGCCTCTCTGATGAAGCCCATCGGAGGGTTCATGGCCTTGGTGCCATACCTCCAACTGGCGACGTGGCCGTGCATGTTCCTGCCACACCTACCGGAAAGGTTCGATGGGAGCGTCAACCCTGCAGAGTTCCTGCAGATCTACACCACGACGCTCCTAGCTGCATGAGTGGATGAGCCAATCCTGGCGAACTACTTCCCCATCGCCACTGTCAGCTCAGCCCGGTCATCGCTGGTGAACCAGCCCGAGGGGTCCATAACCTCTTGGGATGAGCTTTGCCGACAGTTTACGGCGAACGTCGGCAACTCCTACATGCGACCTGGCTCCGATCTCGACCTCCATGCCGTGCACCAACAACCCAACGAGACGCTGAGATCATTCATCCAGCGCTTCTCCTAGGTACGCAACTTCATCCCCAACGTCCGTAATGCTTCTGTCATAGTAGCGTTCTGGTAGGGAGTGCGTGATCGCAAGATGCTCGAGAAGCTAGCCACGCACAATGTGCAAGATGTCTCCGAGATCTTCTCCATCGCCGACCAGTGTGCCCGTGCGGCTGAGGGCCGTGACTGCCATACCCAGACCACCCCTGGAGCGGGCGGAGTCGGCCAGACCGACAACAGTGCCATTACCCAGGGTAGCGGCAAGAAGAAGAACTGGGGCGCTGGCTAGAACAGGTTGCTGCATGGGTCTCCTGTGGCCGCAGCAGCGGTGACCAGCGGGGGAAAACTCCCACGCTCCGACAAGCGCCCACGTCAGCCACCAACTACTGACCACGGCGCCGAGCCCTACCCAGTGCACAAAACACGCGACCGCACCGCCAGCGAGTGCACGGAGATCAAGGGATGCGCCAAATGTTACCAAGAGCGGGCGTAGCAGCGTCTGCAAGGCGCCTCCTTCCGCCAACGGGGGGGGCAAACAGAAGGTTGACCCCAAGGTCGATGATGACGAGGAGATGGAGTTTCAAAAGCAAGAGCGAGCGGTCAAAGTGGTCCACCAAGATGGGGACTCTGATGCCAGCTGCGACCACAATCATTGCAAGACACTCCACGTCATCTTCAGAGGGTCTTGGGATCCCGAGTCCCGAAACACGGTCAAGACCCTCCATCGAGCGGTGGCTTCGATAGCCCCTGCTCCCACTCTAGCGCGGCACCACCGGTGGAAGGAGATGCTAATCAGCATTGACGCTTCCGACTGCCCCAAGAACATGGCTGGGGCAGGGGTGCTTCCCCTCCTGGTCGTCCCCACCATTGTCAACGTCAAGCTTCACTACGTCTTGATAGATGGTGGGGCTGCCCTCAACCTCCTCAGTCGCGCAGCCTTCGAGCAGCTGTAGATCCCGTTGTCCAAGCTCACCCCCTCGAGCCCATTCTTGGGGGTGGGACCAGGGAGCATCATCCCATACGGCAACATCAATCTCTGGGTGACCTTCGGGACACCCAACAACTACAGGACGGATATCATCCTCTTCGACATCACCGATGTCAGCCTCCCCTTCAACGCCATCATCAGCAGGCCCGCCCTGTACTGATTCATGGCCGTAGCCCACTACGGCCACCTCGTCCTGAAGATGCCAACCCCCTCCGGTGTCCTCAGGATCCGCGGAGACCGCACCGTTGTGGTATTAGCATTGGAGCAGCTCTAAGCCCTCTCAGCAGACCCAGCACCAGTCCCGGGCAGCACTGGATCAAGTCATCCTCTGCCGAGCTCGCGTCAGCGCGGAGCACCCACTGCGCCTTGGCTACAGGCCTCCGGCAGCACTGACACCCCCGTCAAAGCAGCCAAGCTCAGTCCCGGCTCTACTCAGACCACTCGCAAGGCGGGCATTCAAGGCAGGAAGTAGGGATGCTCGCTCATTGCCCCTTTAGTAGCTATTGACAGCAAGGTTGCCCCGCAACCATCACAGCTTTGGGCGCCCCTATTGTTAATATTAAGCTTAGTAGGACAGTGTAAAAGTTTTCATAGGACCTAAGAGCAGCATTATGGACAACGCGCTCCGGGAGGGTCAGGTTCAGAGTGTGCTAGCTTGGCTTGGTCCTGAACCCTAAGCCTATACACCCTGCCTCCCTCATCATCTGAAAGCAATCCGTTGCTTTCTTTACCCTGTCTCACCCTATGAACACAGATAAAAAATCACTGTTTTACTTAATGCTTTCTTAAATACATCGTTCATTTAATTACGCATTAATTTTATGATCATACCATGCTAGCCTTGTTTATTGTATATTATCTTCATATATGCGTTGTATGCTCTGTAACTCACCCATGCTAAAGTCATGCAGTCCTGCTGCAGGCGGGTTCACTTGAGGTACCTGCAGTATGTGAGGGGTTCTTCCGACGGCTCTTGTCATTAGGGTCCTTTGGCGCTAGAAGGCTTTCCAGGAAAGGCTTATGCCGAGATGGAGGTCTAGGGGGTGGAAACTAATTAGCCTGGTCCTACACCCTAAGCATACACACCCTGCCAACGAGCGCTACATTTGAGTACTGGAGGCAGAAAGCTCACACCCTGAAGACAGTAGGAGTCGGACCCCAGAGCACCAACGCATCGAATTACCCAAGCCCCGTGCATCATTCTAGGACAGTAAGACATGACAGAGCTAAGGAGAGGAACAAGTAGGACCGACGAGCAAGACTAGTCCCCCCTCTTTCTATCATATGTGCAGGACAGCCAACTCTGGCACCTCTCAAGGGGCCTGCCATCGACGTCCCAGCACGTCGACAATAGCAACAAGCGTGGATAAGTGAGTAAACTCTCATGCCCCGCTCTTGTTGCTAACAGGGTTCTCTTGTGACAGCTTGTACACCAAAGGCATGCTTTCGACATCCCTATGACGATGGTGGACGACGCCAGACCATCCAGCTCTGGCACCTCCCAAGGAGCTTGTCGTCGACGACTCTACGACGATGGTGGACGATGCCGAAGCATCCAGCTCCAGCACCTCCCAAGGGGCCTACCGTCGACGTCCCTGCAAAGATGGTGGACGACGCTGGAGCATCCAGCTCCGGCACCTCCCAAGGGGCCTGCCATCGACGTCTATACGATGGTGGTGGGCAACGCTAGAGCAGCCAACTCCGGCAATTCCCAAGGGACCCGCCGTGGACGTCTCTACGACGATGGTGGACGATGCCGGAGCAACCAGTTCCGACACTCTCCCAAGGGCCTATCGTCGACATCCCAGCATGCCGATGATAGCAACAAGCGTGGATAAGTGAGGAAACTCTCCTACCTCGCTCTTGTTGCTAACAGGGTTCTCTTGTGATAGTCTGTACACCAGGGGCCTGCCATCGACATCCCTACGGCGATGGTGGAATGACGCCAGAGCATCTAGCTCTGGTGCCTCTAAAGGCGCCTGCCGTCGACGTCTCTACGATTATGGTGGACGACGCCAGAGCATCAAGCTCCGACACCTCCTAAGGGGCATGTCGTCGATGTCTCCATGATGGTGGTGGGAGACGTCGGAGGAGCCAGCTCTGTCATCTCCCAAGGGACCTACCGTCGACGTCTCTACGATGATGGTGAACGACGCTAGAGCAACCAGCTCTGGCACTCTCGCAAGGGGCCTGCCGTCGACGTCCCAGCATGATGATGACAACAACAAGCATGGATAAGTGAGTAAACTCATTTGCCCTGCTCTTGTTGCTAACAGGGTTCTCTTGTGATAGCATGTACACCAGGGGCCTGCTGTCGACATCCCTACGACGATGGTAGACAACGCCAGAGCATCCAGTTCTGGCGCCTCCCAAGGGGCCTATCGTCGACATCTCTACGATGGTGCTGGGAGACGTCGGAGCAGCCAACTCTGGCACTTCCCAAGGGGCCTACCGTCGACATCCCTACGGCGATGGTGGATGCTCCAGCACTCTCGCAAGGGGCCTACCATCGATATCAAAGCACACTGACGACAACAATAAGTGTGGATAAGTGAGTAAACTCTCCTGCCTCGCTCTTGTTGCTAACAGGATTCTCTTGTGATAGCCTGTACACCAGAGGCTTGTCGTCGACGTCCCTACGATGGTGGTGGATGACACTGGAGCATCCAACTCTGGTGTGTCCCAAGGGGCCTGCTGTTGACGTCTCTACGATGGTGTTGGGCGACGCTGGAGCAGTCAGCTCCAGCACCTCCCAAGGAGCTGCCATCGACAACTCTACGACAACGGTGGAAGACGCCGGAGCAACCAGCTCTGGCACCTCCTAAGGGGCCTACCATCGACGACTGTACGATAATGGTGGAAGATGTCGGAGCAGCCAGCTCCAACACCTCCTAAGGGGCCTGCCGTCATCGTCCCTACGGTGATGGTGGACAATGCCGGAGCATCCAACTCCAGCACATCCCATGGGGCCTACCATTGACGTCCCTACGATGATGGTGGACACGTCGGAGCAGTAAGCTCCGGCACCTCCCAAGGGGTCGCCGTCGACGCTGTCGTGACGATGGTGCACAACATTGAAGTACTCCAACTCCCCTGCTCCACTGGGGGCCCGTCGAGGACATCCTGCGATCAAGTGGTAGATGTGCCCAGCCAACTAACCACATCTACCAAGGGGCCTCTAAGGGGGTTCCATAAGCATAAAGTCAACGGATAGCACTTCGGCCATATCAATTGTGCAATCATTGGTACTCACAAACTAACGAGCTCGGTAAAGGTTTTGCAAACCCTCACACAGCTAAGGACTCAGAACAAGTGTTGAGAAGCGCAAACACAAGCCAAGAAGTAAAACACAAATTCAAATTCATTAAGGAACTTTACAAAGGGGCGAACCCCGGATACAAAGTCGGGCTGCCAGTCTTAGTCCCTGGCGAATTGCGTGACGACATGCTTCGAAAGATTCTTGACCTCTGCCGCTGCCGCTTGTGACACCCGATTCGAAAAATGAACCAAGTGAATGCATATGTGTGCCCAGGATGTTCAACACACATACAAGAGTGCATTCACAAAAGGATATACAAAAAATTACCACATCACAAGATTAATTAAACACTTTTATTGCATAATTCAGAATTTCTCAAATACAAGCTCTAATGATTAATAATGACAAGTTTGAAGTAATGCAGCGGAAATAAACTATATAAGCAACTATGCAGCTAAGCAAAAGGGTATATGGCGCAGCTCCAATCAACACCACAGGCAAGCTGACGGCAGACACGACCTAGAACTCTGCATTATCAACGTTATACTCCCAATCCTGACCTCCAACTGTTGGTGGGGGAATTCCAAGGGTGAGTACATGTCGTACTCAGCAAGTGTGGAAAGTATGACATGTATCTGATACAAATGACGAATATAATAAAGGCTAAGTGCTGAAAAGTACATTAAAACATTTGAAAAGCAATATATTGTATGTATGTGAAGTAAACTCATCATAAACCATGTAGTTATCATAATACCGGTCCATTTTTCATTACCATCATCCATATTCCAGATTTCTCGTTACCATCAACCATATCCATTGCCATTATACCGGATTTCACCATTACCATTAATTGTATCCAATACTATAATTCAATCCATAACCATCCATAATCATATTACCAATCATTACCAGTACCAAACTATCCCAATTCCCAAGTTTCCCTCTACTCATGTAGGTCATCCAGGTGCTCTTAACCGGGAGCACGGCTATCATGATAGTTTTAATACTCTGCAGAGTTTGTACCACTTTACCCACGTGTTTGTGATTTCATCACCTGTCTGTGACTAAAGAACCTCCCTTATGCCAATTACACATCCTCTGGTGTATGGCCAAGAGATCACAAAATAGCCTTTACAAAGGGACTACTAGCATGTACGGACCCACTAAGGTTTCACCGGTGGCGATGTCTCCAACTGAGCACATCTTCAACCAAGGGCCCCCCTCTTGTTCCATTCGGATCCCAGGGAGTCCCGCCTCAATTCCGAACCCAATCTGACTCCCCTTCCCCGGTGTGCCAAATGATCTGTGCAGTACTAGTAATACCCTAATTAATCAGCTATGTTGCACCCATACTTGGCCTCATGGTGGCACTGTTGTCCTAGCAACCAGTTCTTAGATCTAAAGCAAGCAACCACCATGTCTTCCAACCCATCCAAATACTAGGCTTGCTTAGATCACCCATTACCATATCATATTAACCAGTTCATATAACCATAATCTCATTAATTCATAATTAAATGGTATAGTTGTTTTCCCATCCCAGATAATTAAGCAAAGCAAAGGTAAAAAGCCCCTCCTGACTCTCTACCATGTATTCCAAGTGACAAGGGTGGTTAAACAAAGCTAGTAAACTTCCTATCATAGGAATTCACATCAATTTACACAAGCATGTAATTTTGAAAACAAAACATTTATTGTAAAAGAGGATCAATATGTTCAGGGACACTTGCCTTGCTCTTGGGCTTGGTTTGTGTCAAAGTGTTCAAATTCCTGGTATTGGAGGTCCTCCGCGGCACTCTCTAGCGCAAATCCGTCTAAACCGCACAATAAATATACAAGACAATAGTTACAATCAATAAGTGCACATATATTACTCAATATGTCATGACATGCATGAATAATGCAAATGATAAGCAGGACTAGTTAATGAGTTGTTAATGATGTTTACTAACTAGTTCTATTAGCTCTTAACAAGTTTGGATCGGTTTGGAATTGATTCGAATCAATTTAGATTTAATTTAGTAGAAAACAGACAGCCAAGCTGGACTAGTCCGCCCTTCGCAGAAACAGCAAGATAGGGGTTTCTAGATCGACATGAATTTGGAGAAACGGAGTTGAATTCACGTGAGAAATAGGAAGTAGAAGGTATACCAGGTGTTTAGAACTCCAGTGAATCAAGGATTTTGGAGGCAACACTTGGATCTTCATGATCTAAGGTTGATGAAGAGAACTTGATGGTGACTTGTCGAAGGAGAACAAAAACTTGATGGAGATCTTGATCACTTGATCCTCTTTCGTTTCCTCCTCTTCTTCTTCTTGCGCGGGATCTCCTTCTCCCTCGTTGGTGGCAGCTACCCACGAGCTAGGGTTTGGGTGTAGTTCAAAGTTGGCAAAAAGATGTGAAAATAGGGTGTTGGGTTGTTTATAAAAGGGTGGAGAGCTAGGGTTTGATGGAGTTTGAGTTTGGGATGGGTGGAGGCCGGTGTGGGGTCCCACATGGGCTCCAAAAAGGGTTATACACGACGTCCTTAGGACCACTTAAGGTAAAACCCAAAAACACGTCATGAAACAAAATATCAACTCGGAATCGCGATCACTGGACAAGTCTGCAAGAGGCCTTACTAGTCCGAAGTTAGTCAGAGAGATATCAGACATGTCCGGACTAGACATCGGACAAGTCTGAACTTAGTCAGAGGAAAAGTAGACAAGTCTGGCCAAAACTGGACAAGTCCGCTTTTAGTCAGAGAGGAAAACGGAAAAGTCCAAAACCGGACATGTCCGATGGAGGTCAGAGAGAAATCGGACTAGTCTGCACCAAAAAAGGAATAGTCCGCACTTCTCAGAACTTGTAAGTGTGGTTTTGCTTCTAATTCATTTTAAACTCATTCCTTTTTATGTTGATTAATGTTAAACATGTATATGAACTTATGCAATGCATGATGCATGAAAATGAGGGTGTTACAAACCTACCCCCCTTAAAATGAATCTCACCCTCGAGATTTGACGCGGAAGAGAAGAGATAGGGAAATTCTTTCTTGAGATCATCTTCCTACTCCCAAGTTACCTCTGATTCTTTGTGATGCTTCCATTGCACTTTACACCATCGAATCACCTTCCTTTTGACTCTCTCCTTAGTTTCCAAGATTTTGACCGGTTGCTCGGCATAAGTCAAATCTGCCTCTAATTCTAATTCTTCCATTAGCACATGTTCTTTCGGTACCCTTAAACACTTCTTTAGCTGGGAAGCATGAAACACATCATGTACATCTGAAGATGACCTGGCATCTCCAACTTAAATGTTACTTCTCCTCTTTTGTCCAAAATCTTGAACGGCCCAATGTATCGAGGTGCTAGCTTGCCTCTAACATTAAACCTCTTATGACCTCTCATGGGTGATACTTTGAGATATACGAAGTCTCCCACTTCGAAGGCTAAGCTTCTCCGCCTATTATCCACATATCCTTTTTGCCTCGATTGAGCAACTCTCAAATTTTCACGAATAATCTGGACTTGTTTCTAAACTTCATGCAGCATGTCAGGTCCAAACACTTGATTTTCTACTATCTCATTCTAGAACAAAGGTTTCCTACACTTCCTCCCATACAATGCTTCATAGGGTGACATTTTCAAACTTGATTGGTAGCTATTGTTATATAAGAATTGCGCATACGGCAAGCTCTTGTCCCAAATTCTTCCATGCATCAAAGAACAAGCTCTTAACATGTACTCCAAAATATGATTGGTCCTCTCAGTCTGTCCATCTTTTTGAGGGTGATATGCTGAGCTAAAATTCAACCTTGTTCCCAATGCTTCATGCAGTTTCTGCCAGAACCTGGAGGTAAATTGAGAACCTCTATCTGAGACTATCTTCTTTGGTACTCCATGTCGGCACACAATATGCTCCATATACAACTCTGCCAGCTTCATGGTGGTATAAGTGGTCTTGACAGGGATAAAGTGAGGTGACTTGGTCAAACGATCCACAATTACCCATATGGAAGCATAACTGGACTGGGTACGCGGTAAACCAACTATAAAGTCCATCCCAATTTCTTCCCGCTTCCATTCCAGAATCTTAAATGGCTGCAATAATCCAGCTGGTCTTTGATGTTCTGCCTTCCGCCTTCACTTGTTGGCACACATCACACAATGCTACATATTCGGCTATGTCCTTTTTCATGCTGGCCCACCAATAACATGTCTTCAAGTCCTTGTACATCTTTGTACAACCGGGATGAATTGAGTATGACGAGTCATGTGCCTCCTTTAATATTGTCTCCCGAATATGCTTCACATTAGGCAGGACAATCCTTTTTCCAAGCCATAAGGTACCATGGTCATCCTCATCAAATCCGAATTATATTCCCTCTTGGGTTCTTTCCTTGATTTCCTGAATTTCCTCATCCTTCTTTTGACCCTCTCGAATCTCCTGCTCCAAGGTTGGATTTAACTCCATTATTCGCATCTCATTCACAAATCCGAGATTCAACTGTTCAAATTCCTTACATAACTCGGATGGCAATTCTCGAACTGTGAGCTGATGACTTACTCCTTTGCTACTCAAAGCATCAGCCACGACATTAGCCTTTATCGGGTGATAATTGATCCCCACATCATAGTCCTTGATATGCTCCAACCATCTTTGTTGCCTTAAATTCAGATCCGTTTGCGTGAATATGTATATGAGACTCTTATGATCCGTATAAATTTCACACCTATGTCCAAGGATATAGTGTCTCCAAATGTTCAATGTGTGTACGACGGTTGCAAGTTCAAGATCATGTGTTGGATAATTATGCTCATATATCTCAATTGTCTCGATGCGTAGGCTACCACTTGACCTTCTTGCATGAGTACACATCCAAGTCCTTATCTCGAGGCATCACAATATATGAAAACTTTTGCTCACATCTGGCAATATCAAGACTGGGGCTGTAGTTAACCTCTTCTTTAGGTCCTCGAAACTGCATTGACAAGCTTGAGTCCATTGGAATGCTCTCCCCTTCATTAACAGTTTTGTCATTGGCTTGGCTATTTTGGAAAAGTCTCTGATGAAGCTACGGTAATATCCAGCCATCCCAAGAAAACTTCTTATCTCCTTTAGATTCTGGGGCAATTCCCATTTCAACACATCCCTCACATTTCCTGGGTCAACCGATACTCCTCCTCCAGAGATGATATGCCCCAAAAATGACACCTCTTTCAACCAAAACTGGGACTTGCTGAACTTGGCATACAATTGATGCTCTCTCAATTTCTGCAATGTGAGCCTCAAGTGTTCCTCATGCTCCTCTTCACTCTTCGAGTAGATCATAATGTCATCAATGAACACCACAACAAACTTATCCAAGTACTCCATGAAGACCTTATTCATGAGGTACATAAAATAGGTAGGTGTGTTTGTCAATCGAAAGGACATAACTGTATACTCATAAGATCCATATCGTGTTTGAAAAGCTATTTTAGGTATGTCCGATGGTCTAATCTTCATTTGAAAGTATCTTGACCTCAGATCAACCTTGGAGAAGACATAAGAACCCTTCATTTGATCAAACAAGTCTTCTATGCATGGCAAGGTGTACTTGTGCTTGATTGTTACCTCATTGAGAGCTCGGTAATCCACACACATCCTTCGTGATCCATCCTTCTTATCCATGAAAAGAACGGGCGCTCCCCAAGGTAAATAGCTTGGGCGGATAAAACCCTTCTCTAGTTAATCTTGAATTTGCTTCTTGAGCTCCACTAACTCCTTAGGAGGCAACCTATATAGCCTCCTAGCTATAGGTGCAGTTCCAGGTATCAATTCAATAAGAAATTTGATATCTCGATCAGGTGGCATACCTGGCAACTCATCCGGAAACACGTCCAAGAATTCACACACCACTGGAATCTCCTCAATTGCGGCACTGTCCATGTGATTCAGCTCCAATTGCTTTGGTGCGTGTTGAGATGCTTCAAATTCTATGGTGATCCCTTCCTCATTAGCACATTCAGTGACTCCATTGTGCTTCCTCAACCAGTCCATACCAAGTATAATGCCAATCCTTGAGAATCCAAGACAATGAGGTTGGCAAAGAAGTCTACCCCCGTACTCTAAGGCTTACTTTTGGACAACTATATATGTCCTCATCTCTCCTCCAAGAGACATAACCAATAGAGTATACTTCATATGAGAGATAGGCAAACCATACTTGGCAACATATTTTGATGCAATGAATGAATGTGATGCTCCAGAATCAAATAACATAGTCTTCAGGTTGGAGTTTGCGAGAAACATATCAATGACCACTCCATACGCTTGTTGCGCTTCCTCCATAGAGACGTGGTTCACATTGCCATGAGCAAAATTCTGCTGTCCACGGTTCCCTTGCGGCGCTCCTCCATTCGGTCTTGGGTTCTGTCTTTGAGCATTGCTTCCTTGACCAAGGCCTAACTTAGGACAATGAATTGCAAAGTGTCCTGCTTCTCCACATGTATAGCACTTCCTAACTGCACCAGAATTATTGGGACAAACTTGATTCTGCACATTTAAACCAGGAAAATTGGCACGAGGTGCATAAGGCATTGGAGGCCTAGGTGCTTGCATGACAGGGCGTTGCTGCACAAACAGGGCTGGGCACGGTGCATAACCAGGGCGCTATAAGGAGCAGAAGAGTTGTAATAAGGCGCATTGGGCGGTGCAAAGCGAGGGTGCACATTACTTCCTTGTTGTTGTCCTTGATATGGCACCTTCCTCTTGTTATCTAGCTCCATCTCATGAACTTTATTCTCCACAACAATTGCTATGTCCACTAGCTTCTGGAAGTTGGCATAATCACAATTTTGCAATTGTATTTAGATCTTATTGTTCAAGCCCCTCATGAAAAAGTATTGTTTCTGGCTGTCCCGACTCACATCCTTAGGCGCATACCTTGAGAGTTGAGTGAATTTATTGAGATATTCACCCACACTCGATCTTCCTTGCCTCAAGTTCTCAAATTCTTGCCTCCTCAAGATCATAACACCTTCAGGCACATAATGAGAATGGAAGCTCTCCTTGAATTCAGCCCATGTAATCCTCTCATGGTTCTCATGGGTGTTGCACAAAGAGTCCCACCAATCGGCAACTGATCCAACAAGTTGATGAGACGCAAATAGAACCTTCTCCCGGTCACTGCATTGGACTATTGCAAGTTTCTTGTCCACAGACTTGAGCCAATCATCAGCATCCATAGGGTCAGCAGCTTGAGCAAAAGTCAGCGGTCTGGTTCTCATGAACCCTCCTAATCGGTTATGAGGAGGTGGGGGTGTCGGTGGAGGCAAGTGGGGCTAATTATTGTTGTTTCTAGCCTGCAGCTGTCCCATAGTCTATATCATGGTCTGCATGAGCTGGTTTTGCATAGCCAAAAGCTGCTCAAGGTTGATAGCTCCCTGGGCAGGTCCTTGCCCATTGTTGTTCTGAGGTGCTCCATTGTTGTCCTCCTCATCATTGGCACCCCTCTAGTTGCGAGTCCGCACCATCTGGAGAAAAGCAAGATATAAGAATTTAGAAAACGTCCCCAACTATATGCATCAAGGAATATGAAACTAAACAACTAACTATACTACTCTATGTGGACATGGCAACGCTAAAGCATCCAACAATCCTCTACTAAGCACACAAGCAGCAAAACATAGCAAATAGCACACCAAGCAAAAACAAATCGATTCCTGAGTGCTCCTATGTGCTCTAAAGTGTCCATTCTATCTAGGTTGCGTCGTACGGTCAACCTGTGGCTCTGATACCAATTTGTGACACTCGGTTCTGAAAATGAACCAAATGAACGCATATGTGTGCCCAGGACGTTCAACACACATACACGAGTGCATTCACAAAAGAATATACAGAAAATTATGACAACACAAGATTAATTAAGCACTTTTATTACATAATTCAGAATTCCTCAAATACAATCTCTAATGATTGATAATGACAAGTTTGAACTAATGCAGCGGAAATAAACTATATAAGAAACTATGCAGCTAAGCAAAAGGGTATATGGCGCAGCACCAATCAACACCACAGGCAAGCTGATGGCAGACACGGCCTAGAACTCCGCATTATCAATGTTATACTCCCAATCATGACCTGCAACTGTTGGTGGGGCAATTGCAAGGGTGAGTACATGTCATACTCAGCAAGTGTGGAAAGTATGACATCTAGCTGATACCAATGATGAATATAATAAAGGCTAAGTGCTAAAAACTACATTAAAATATTTGAAAAGCAATATATTGTATGTATGTGAAGTAAGCCCATCATAAATCATGTAGTTATCATAATACCAGTCTATTTTTCATTACCATCATCTATATTACAGATTTCTCATTACCATCAACCATATCCATTGCCATTATACTGGATTTTACCATTACCATTAAACGTATCCAATACTATAATTCATTCCATGACCAGCCATAATCATATTACCAATCATAACCAGTACCGAACCATCCCAAATCCCAAGTTTCCCTCTAATCATGTAGGTCATCCAGGTGCTCTTAACCAGGAGCATAGCTATCATGATAGTTTTAATACTCTGCAGAGCTTGTACCACTTTACCCACGTGTTTGTGATTTCATCACCCGTTGACGACTAAAGAAACTCCCTTATGCCACACTTCCTTTGGTGTATGGCCAAGAGATCACAAAATAGCCTTTACAAAGGGACTACTGGCATGTACGGACCCATTGAAGTTTCACCGGTGGCGATGTGTCCAACTAAGCACATCTTCAACCAAGAGCCCCTGTTGTGCCATTCAGATCCCAGGGAGTCCCGCCTCAAATCCAAACCCAATCCGACTCCCCTTCCCCGGTGTGCCAAATGATCCGCGCAGTACTAGCAATACCCTAATTAATCAGCTACGCCGCACCCATACTTGGCCTCGTGGTCGCACTGTTGTCTTGACATATTCTCGCACGAACTGGTCCTTAGATCTAAAGCAAGCAACCACCATTCTTCCAACCCATCAACATACCAGGCTTGCTTAGATCACCCATTACCATATCATATTAACCAGTTTATATAACCGTAACCTCATTAATGCATAATTAAATGGTATAGTTGTTTTCCCATCCCAATTAATTAAGCGAAGCAAAGGTAAAAAGCCCTTCCCGACTCTCTACCATGTATCCCATGTGACAAGGGTGGTTAAACAAAGCTAGTAAATTTCCTATCATAGGAATTCCCATCAATTTGACACAAGCAAGCAGTTTTGAAAACAAAACATTTATTGTAAAAAGGATCAATATGTTCAAGGACACTTTCCTTGCTCTGGGCTTGCTTTGGGTCAAAGTCTTCAAATTCCTGGTATTGGAGGTCCTCCGCGGCACTCTCGAGCGCAAATCCGTCTAAACCATGCAAAAAGCATACAAGACAAGAATTACAATCAATAAGTGCACAAATATTACTCAATATGTCATGACATGCATGAATACTGCAAATGCGAAGAAAAACTAGTTAATGATGTTTACTAACTAGTTCTATTAGCTCTTAACAAGTTTTGATAGGTTTGGAATTGCTTCGAATCAATTCAGATTTAATTCTGCAGAAAACAGACAGCCAAGCTGGACTAGTCCGCTATAGGGTCGGACTAGTCCGCCCTTCGCAGAAACAACGAGCTAGGATTTTCTAGATCGATGTGAATTTGGAGAAACAGAGTTGAATTCACGTGAGAAAGAGGATGTAGAAGGTATACCAGGTGGAACTCCAATGAATCAAGGGTTTTGGAGGCAACACTTGGATCTTGACGATCTAGGGTTGATGAAGAGAACTTGATTGTGACTTGTTGATGGAGAACGAAAACATGATGGAGATCTTTATCACTTGACCCTCTTTCGTTTCCTCCTCTTCTTCTTCTTGCTCGGGATCTCCTTCTTCCTCCTTGGTGGCAGCTACCCACGAGCTAAGGTTTGGTTGTGGTTCAAAGGTGGCAAAAAGATGTGGAAATAGGGCGTTGGGTTGTTTATATAAGGGTGGAGGGCTAGGGTTTGATGGATTTCGAGTTTGGGGTGGGTGGAGGCCGGTGTAGGGTCCCACATTGGCTTCAAATAGGGTTAGACACAACGTACTTAGGCCCACTTAAGTTAATACCCAAAACATGTCGTGGAACCAAAGATCAATTCGAAATCGCGATCACCAAACAAGTCCGCAGGAGGCCGGACTAGTCCAAAGTTAGTCAGAGAGATATTGGACAAGTCTGGACTAGACACCGGACAAGTCCGAACTTAGTCAGAGGAAAAATAGACAAGTCTAGCCAAAACCAGACAAGTCTGGTTTTAGTCAGAGAGGAAAACGGACAAGTCCACTAGGTGTCGGACAAGTTCGGACAAGTCTAGGGACTTGGCAAAATTTTCAAGGCTGGGATGACCGGAGTAGTCCGCTATGGGCCGAACAAATTTGAAAAGTGTACAGAGAGAAAAACGGACTAGTCCACAGCAAAAACGGACATGTCCGATGGAGGTCAGAGAGAAATCAGACTAGTCCGCACCAAAAACGGACTAGTCCGCACTTATCAAAAATTTAAGTGTGGTTTTGCTTCTAATTCATTTTAAACTCATTCCTTTTTATGTTGATTAATGTTAAACATGTATATGAACTTATGCAATGCATGATGCATGAAAATGAGGGTGCTACACCGCCTCCTCACGCTCTTCAACATGACCTTTAAAAACTGGCTCCAGTGGCGGATCAGGGTACTGGCTCCGGTAGCACACCAGGACATGGGATGCCACTGTCTCCACCACCGCCCTACCCACGGCTTCTAGACGCTCAGCCAGCTGATGCTCCTGCAGTTTGAGCTCCCGGGCGCGGTGCTCCATCATGCAGTCTTGGACTTGGACTTCGAGATCGCGCAGGAGAAGTTCTTGAGGCTCAGTTGAGTGTCGCGCCCAATCCCGCGCCAATTCCGTCTCCCGGAGCTCAAGATCTTCAAGGCGGGACTGCAACCTGTCCCTATCAGCCACAGTCCAAGCCATCATCGCATAGGCCGCCACCTCTTGCTCGGTGACAGCTACCTCCCGCTCAGCAATAGCAGCTTCGCGGCAATCCTGGGCCTCTCTACCCTCCTCAAGGGCGCGCAGACGGGCGTCTGCTGCATCGTTGGCCACCTTGGCATCGACAGGATCTTCTGGGACATTGCGCCCAGGGCCTTCACCAAGCGTTGCCTCAGCTCCAACTTCTTGCTCTCCTTCTGGTACTTTGCCATTGCCTCGGCGATCCTGGACCTTATAAGGTCATCCCAGCCTTGGAGGTGCTCACCGTCAGCATGCAGCTTCTCCCATTTCGCGGCGGGAGCCCCCTGCGCCCAGCGGAGGTTGGTTTGCACCTGGAGGATGTTGGACTGCGATGAGTCCATGATGTCGGAGAGGCGCTCTGGCTGCGCCAAAGTTATGGAGGGTCGCGCGGCAATCATCTGGGGGACCTCTTCCTCCTGAAGCAGCAAAGGCGATGCCACCAGTACCATAGACCTTGTCCCATGAGGCTGGGTAGGAGTGACGGTGCAGCCCAAGGCAGCAGCGTCACCATTGCCCAGGGAGCCGCCCGTCGAATCAGCAGCAGCAGAGGCCAAGCCCTCAGCCCCCTGAGCCAGCCCCGATATAACCTCTGGCACGACGGCCTAGGGTGCCTTTGGCACGATAGCCGGAGATGCAGCTAAAGAAGCTTCACCTCCCACACGGAGTACATACACCAGAGCAGCGCTCTTTTGCACCTTCTTGGTCGTGAGCTCTGCCAAAACAGGCGTAACCTCCTGGCCTAACTTCGAAGCGCTCTGGGGCACTACCCCCGGCAGCAAGGGTGTCACAGCTGCTGATGTGGCCCTGCAAATCAAAATCAAGGCCTGATCAACAAACAAATATAGGCAAGATAACAAAGCAAGCATTGGTAAGAATGCTTTACCGGCATCCCCAAAAGCTACAGCGAGCCTCCACCTTCGGCGGCACTGAAGTTGCAGGCCCTAACGACGGCAGGCAGGTGAGGTCGCCCTAGCTGGGCCTCCACCGAGTCCACTAGTGATGCCGCCACCCTGCATCGGTGTACCTTCACCAGCCCCAACGGATCCACTCCCGGAGCCTCCTCCCGAGCTGTCGCCAACATCGACCCGAGGCCTCTTGGCCTGAGGCTCCGTAGGCATAACGCCCCCAGAGCCCCCTGTGGAGCCTTGGACTGCGCCGGTGGCGCGGATGCTGAATGATGAGCCACCACTTGACGAACTAGGCCTCCCCCCAAAAATCAACTGACACCCAATGCTCAGGAGGGGCGCGTCGGAGGACGTTGACTTGGAGCGAATGCCACCTGTGGCGGCACCTTTGGCGGCGACCGAGGGTGCTTCTCCTGCACGACCTCAAGCACTGGCGACTTCCCCTTCCCCATGTCAGGGGCCGAATCTTTTCCCTTGCCAACGTCGGGGACCGACGTCTTGCCCTTCCCTCCAACGGAGTGTGCGTCCTCCACCCACGAAGCTATGGAGCTTGGAGCAGGTGCGGACTCCATTGGAGGGTCGATGATGGCCAGCCCACAGCTCTCGTCACCTACCTACCGCGGCACAAGACCGAGCGCGTCCAGGTTTGGCATCTCCTTGAGAATTTTCGTTCGAAGGTCTTGATCTGTGCAAAGCGGTGGGCAAGACCGCGGGAAGTTGAAGATGTCATTCGACAGCAGGTCACTACATGCCTTGGACATTGCATCGAGCACCTCTTGTGGGGTCGTCTCTATGTAGCGACCCCGCACAAGCCGGGTGCCATCCTATAGCTCGAAGTAAAGCCATGTAGGGTGGAAATGGTGTTGAAGGGGAGCCAGGCATCGATGAACAAAGTCTGCCATCACCGTCAACTTCGACAGGCCATGATCCGCTAGGAATTGGATCCTCTGCATCATCTGGGTGTAGGCCTACTCCAACTTTGGCTGCTCCTCCCTGGTCTCCCTTATCGCCCATCCGGTGGGCATAATCATACAATCATGGGCATCAACCTGTACGATCACCCAGTCCCTCCTCCAATCGGCCCACTTTGCTGAGGAGAGCGGGGTGATATACTTGAAGCGGTTGTTGGCCCGATGTTGAAAGCAGTAGCCGCCAAGGAAGTTGGCTTTGTTCTTCTTCCTGGTCCGCCTCAGCACGAAGAACTGCCGGAACACCGGCACGGACAGGAACACCCCGACGAACATCTCGCAGAAGTGCGAGAACACCGCCGCCACCACCAGAGAGTTCGGCGACAAGTGGTGAAGCTGGAGCCCAAGGACCTCCAGCAATGTCACCGGGAAGGAGAAAACGAGGGGCACAAACCCAGAGTATGCGTACGCCTAGAATAAGACAATATCCTTCTCCCACAACTTTGGAGGCAGGGTGCCCAGGCGGATCAGATCCCGCTGCTCCTCGTCCTCCCAGCCGAACAGGCGTCTCACAGGCGCTACTTCATTAATAGGAGAAGGAGGCAAGGCTGAATCCATTGGGGAAGGAGTCGAGAACCACGAAGGTGGGGAGAGAGTTGATGCACAAGGTGGAAGACAAAGGCTCGAACATTGGGAAGTGCGTAAGGAAGAAACACCTTTGCTCCTAAAGGTTTCCTTTTAAATCCCCGTTAGGCGTCCGAGTGCCCCGAGCAAATTGCTTGAGGTCGGAACCCGCTGCTCAACCCGTTACATCCCTGACGGTAGGGCCCAGGTCCCCTATCACAAAGAATGTCCTGAAGGGACATCGACTTAAGAAGGTAACCTGGCGGTTCCCATAAAGGAGGGAGTAGAAGGAGTAGAAGTGCAGCAGCTGCATTGGGAACTGTCACAGTAAAGTAACTGCATCAAGCAAAGATCCCGTCACCACGAGCCCTAAACAAGAGAGGGACGTGTGGCCACAACTGTAGAGGTGCGCACCACTTTAGCTGATCAAAATAAAATTAAAAGGCCGCACGGGAAAGCAGGATAGGGCTCTACCCTCGGGCTCGTCGCCTCCCCCAAGGTGGACCCAGGGGCCACTATCGGTACTCGGCTTACCGGGTACCCTCGCACACAAGCTAGAGACGCCTAGGTACCCTGCCTTCTGTAGAGGCAGGGTCCGAGGGTGCCACGTGTTCAGAAGACCCGGACCCGTCGGCTCCAGATACGGGGTCTGGGGTACCTGCAAGAGACCCTGAAGAAGAGTTCAACTCCACCTCAGAGACGAGCTCCGAAACAGCCACATGTCCAGCCGGGAAGGATCCCTCTCCCCCGAGACAGGGCTCCGGAGCTGGCACGTGGTCTGAGACATCAGACGGGCCACCTCATGCATAGGCGGGTTCCGGCACTGCCATGTGTCCAGCAAGGCAGGACCTAACCTCCTCCGCAGAGGTGTGCTCCCGAGCTGCCACGTAAACTGCAAGATGAGACCTGACACCCTCCACGGAGGTGAGCTCCCGAGCTGCCACGTGGTCCACAAGATGGGACCTGACCTCCTCCGCAGAGATGAGCTCCCGAGTTGTCACGTAGTCTAGCCACTTGCCCTGGACGGATGGTCGCGGGAGTTAAGAGGGTAGTGCACCTTGTCTCTGTCAAGGATTGAAGATGCGCGGCCTCCCAAGATGCATCGCGCGGCACATACCTAATGTCAGGTACCGCTATGACCAATTGCATCGCAGTGAAGACGCCACCGGCCTATCCCACTCCACCAGGTGGGTATCTTACGGTGACAGAGACAGTTGGACGAGACATCCCATTCCATTGTAAGCAACGGTGCATGGGCTACTTACGACTCAGGCGGCAAGACGATGAGTCTTCAAGTCCACATTCAGAGCAAGCTTATACGAGAAGCCTTAGATATTTAGGATGACATCGCCCTGGGACCACCTGTTGGGCCCCAGACCCCACTTATAAGGCGGCTGGCCTTGTCTATAAAGGACCGATACACCACCGTTATAAAGAACCCAACATCAAACTCACGCATATACACACACCAGCAATACCATACACCGTGGAGTAGGGAGTTACGCTCCTTGCGGCCAGAACCACGTAAAAACCACCATTTCATACTCTCTCACGTGCTCGTACACTTCATTGAGGCCTAAACCGTGCCGAAC
The DNA here is from genome assembly GCA_036927565.1 of Tuctoria greenei. Taxonomy (NCBI): domain Eukaryota; kingdom Viridiplantae; phylum Streptophyta; class Magnoliopsida; order Poales; family Poaceae; genus Tuctoria; species Tuctoria greenei. Next base: position 82,025,975 of record JAYESD010000003.1, on the reverse strand, counting down.
GAGAACCTCCACGGGCTGCTCCTTAGCAGATCCGGGGGAAGTGTCGCATTAACACTTCGACAGTAGTCCATTTAGGTTGCTTCACACTTTGAATGTAAAAAACGTGTTTTGCTTGGGTGGCTGGAATGTATGGCTCATACTTAAATTTAGAAAGAGTAGTGTCAACATCTATCATTCTGTATCGATCCGTTTTGTAGCCTCTGCTTTGGCTCTGACCGGAACGAGGCCGATCAAACCAGTCACATTCAAATAACCGAACCTCTTGATTTTCTTCAAAATCAATAGAAATCATTTTCTTGATTACTCCAAACCACTCATGATCACCATCCCGAACAACAGCACCACTGTTTTGCTTCCGTAAATCTTTTTCCACCTCTGCAGTTCAAAAGAAGAAGCCATTTATGAATGATCGACTAAAAAAACGTGTCCGGCGATCAGGTCCTCTAGATAATGCAAACAAATAATCAGGTACTTTGCCTTCATTGTGTAATGTCATAATCTGTACACATTAGTATAAAAGGGGTCATCGATAAACCAACTTCAGAACACATATTTGTTCAATATTTCATAAAAGTAAAAACTTGCATGTACTTACTCGTTTCTGAAACCAATAAACAAACTCATCTCTATGGCGTTTTTCAACATCACGAGAATGAATCTTTTTCAGCTCTACAAAATGCTTACTGAAAAGGGTACGAAATTAAATTAGCCATGTACAATAAGCATGATCCAATATAGTATAGAACATCTGAGTTATACGTACTTGATCCATGGAGCGTCCTCTTCAATATGAGAAATAATATATTGCCTGATGTTATGTAGTTCCACCATAGTAAGTTGGCCCTATTTAAACCCTTTTTTAGAATTATCAACTTCTGTAAATATATTAAACTCGAGAGAAGGTTCATTCCTAGCTGCAGCTTCATGACATTTTGGCCTATTAAGCTTGGTGCTGATGTTATCCAAAACCTGACTACAGAAAGTCATACACTCTTCCATAATATATCCATCAGCTATAGAACCCTCCGGGTGAGCTCTGTTACGTACATACCTCTTCAATGTACCAAGGTACCTCTCAATTGGATACACCCATCTGTAAGAAATAGGTCCACCCAAGCGAGCTTCTTCGGCAAGATGGATTGGAAGATGTACCATGATATCAAAGAAAGCGGGAGGAAGCAACATCTCAAGCTTACAAATTGTTTCAGGAAATTGTTTGATTATCTTATCCAAATCAGGTTCTGCCAATTATTTAGAACAAATTCCAAAAAAAGAATCTTCTAAACTCAATTAAAGTGCAACAACCTTGTGAGGTAATATGTCACGTATTGCAATAGGAAGGAGCTTCTAAAATATAATATGGCAGTCATGAGTTTTTAGACCTCATACCTTACGTGCTTTTATGTCCACACATCTCTTGATGTTTGAGGCATAACCATCGGGCATCTTCACATGCCCCAAAAACTTGCACAAGGTGGTCTTCTCATCTTTATGCAAAGTATATGATGCTGATGGACAATCATACTTCCCATTTATAGCCACCGGATGTTGTTGTGGCTATATACCCATATCCTGCATATCAAGACAAGCTTGTGGACTTTTTTTTTGTTTTACCATCCATATTAAGCAATGTCCCCAATATGCTATCACAAATATTTTTTTCAATGTGCATGACATCCAAGTTATGCCTTATTAGCAATGTCTTCGAATATGGGAACTAGAATAATATACTTTTCTTTTCCAACCATGCCTCCTATTTTCCTTAGTGCGCTTTCTATTATTATTCGTTTGTCCAGAACTCACTTGATCAAAACTCTCGTATTGTTGGAGTACTTCGTCACCAGAGAGTGATGTTGGAGCCTCTCTATTCTCTATCTTGTTGTTGAAAGAAGCTTTGTCTCGACGCCACTTGTGATTCTGAGGTAGGAAACGACGATGACCCATGTAGCAATATTTTCATCCACGTTTCAACCACAAGGCGTCAGTGTTTACATGGCAGTATGGACATGCTAGCTTACCTTTTGTGCTCCATCCACATAGCATTGCATATGCTAGAAAATCATTTATTGTCCACAATATAGAAGCTCGCATGAGAAATATCTCTTTCTTTGAACTTTCATATGATTCAACACCATCAGACCATAATTTAAGTAGCTCATCAATCAAAGCTTGCAGATACACATCAATATTGTTTCAAGGTGACTTTGGCCCAGGATTTGTCATTGACATCAACCAATAAGGTTGCTTCATACACAACCAAGGTGGTAGATTATAAGGGATTAGAATCACAAGCCATGTACTGTAAGAAACATTCATTATTCCAAAAGGATTGAAACCATCAAATGCTAGCCCAAGTCTTACGTTGTGAGGATCAGATGAGAAATTTGGGTGAATGCTATCAAAATGCTTCCATGCTTTCGAATCTACAGGATGGCATAATATTCCATCATCAATAAATTCTTCTTTGTGCCAGCACATGTTTAATGCCGCTGATTCTGCCATATAAAACATTTGAAGATGGGGAATAAGAGGGAAGTATCATAGAATCTTGCGTGCTACAAGCTTCTTGGCTTTTCCACAAGGTAAAGCCTCTATTAGCATTGGAATGCAAAATTTAAAAATAACTTCACTCCATCCCGCCACTCCTTCGTGCGCCTGTCTTTTCCCATCCATGTCTTATCTTCTGACATCACTACCTACAATTCAATTAGCATATTTGTAAGAGGATAGAACTACAATAACATTATGTGAGCAATTGTACCTAGCGTTGTTGCTCCTCAAAGTGCGACAACCGGCGGATGCTCCTCCACGCCGGTGGTCGACAGATGCTCTTCCAAGAGCGTGGCGGCCGTCAGATGCTCCACCAAGAGCATGGCGGCCGGTGGATGCCCCTTCAAGAGCATGGCGGCCGGCGGATGCTCCTCCAAGCGTGTTTTGTACAGTCGGGAGAGGGGCTATTGTGGATCAAAGGGTCCCGCGAGCAGGCAGCCAGGACAAAGCGTAGGTGAAGCTATCAGAGTAGTCCCAACAATGCAGTGGGCCACTTGTAATTCGTGGGCCTAAAACTGTGCTAAGTCACTTTGTATTCGTGGGCCGAAACTGCGCTGGGACACTTGGTGTTCGTCCCTATGACGCGTGAGCCCATCTACGGGCGCGCGTCTGGCTCTGACAATTTCTTATCTAAGTAAGTTAATTTAACAATGAGGGTGGTATTCCGATCAAAGTAAAGCATACGTATAAAATCTTTTGAAACGCAACAACACAGTGATATAAACAAGGATTAAATACTAGGTATAAAAATTGACGGAACCAAACAGTAGTGCTCAACGTACCATGCCAGACAAGAAACTAATCGATAGAACTAGCTGTTACATAATCCTCAATAAACACAAACTAAACTAATCGGCACATCTAGTCCGCATCACTTCCCTTTAAGCATTGGTAATAACTTCTGGCCGCGTATAGGAGTAGTGGTAATGATGACACCGCGTATAGGGGCATAGGGTCAGTGATACATTGGAGTTCAACATATCTTTTTCTAACAATTTTTTGTCCTTTCTTTTCTTTTCTCTCTGTTCATTGTCTCCACTTTTCTTTCAAGTCGTCGCTACCTGTTGTGTTGTCCTGTTACTACGTAGTACTAATATTGTATACTACTTTACAGACTCTTTGCAGGCCCCGTTGCGGGCGATCTCCTTGTACTTCTAGTGGCTAAAGTATCGTACAGGCCACTTTAGAGGCCACCGGCGATTCGGAGAGTCGTTCATTAACACAGAATACATATAGAAAACAAAATAACAGATGGAACAGACGAACAACGGTGTGTTCATTATCATAAAACACTACTCCCTCCTTCATATAATACTTGTTGTTAGAACAAGTTTTTTAGTTCATATTTGAACTAGAAAACTTGTCCTAATTATTAACGACAAGTAATATGAGAAGGAGTAAGTACAAAACAAAAAAAATATCACGAAACAAGAAAAAATAAAACATCAAAAAACTAGAAGAGAACAACATCACGACTGGATTAATCTGTGTCAAAAGATTTTCTGTTTTAAAGTTGGGTTCAACTAGAATGTAATCAGATATTTAATGCAATTGTGCAATCAACCATCTTTAACTGTTTGATTGGTCTATATTACGGTCCTTGAATCTTTATATTTAACCCCCTCCACCAGGTGGAGGGGTAGTGGTGGTGGAAGGGGTTAAATGAAAATATGTAATAACCGTAAGATGTAGATCCAACGGATGAAAATCTTTGATTACACGATTGCACCAAAACCTTAATTGCATACAGGGCTGTCAACAAGTCGAATTCGAGCGAGCTTGTCTTTCTAAGCTGAGAGTCTGATAAAACACCGAGTGATCTTGAGTCGAGCCAAGAATTCATGTATATACAATAGAATCTACTAAATTTAGGTTCACAACAAATGGAGTAGGAAAGTGGACGATGTTGCACATTATTTGTTTCTATCATATATAAAAATTATGTACCATAAAACATTTTTAATAGAATTATATAGTTTAGTTAATCATAGGTACATATCATAGCTGACAACAATAAATGAGCTTACTTGAGCTTTTCAAGCTTGAGCTCATCAAGCTCGCAACTCAAACTTGGCTCGTTTAGAATTGGCACAATACTCAACTTCATCCTCAAACTTTCAATCAAAACTTAGTTTGGTCCTTGAACTTTCAAATGGTTCAATTATTTAGTCCATCAACTTCACACAACTGTTTCACTTTCATCCTTAGTCTGAGTTGGACATCCACATTGGCTTGCCACATAAGCTATTATGCCACATCATCTACCCCATCCACCTCACATAGAAAAAAATAATAATTTTTTATCATCTTAAAAAAACTAGCTAATTAATAGAGGTGGATTTACGTAGTTGCATCGATCTTTACATAGCCCAGCCCAAGGTCACGAACAACCTTATGAACTTTATCGAGTGTATTAGGAATGCAATGGCCCTCTGGAAGCACATATGAGAATAGTTCAAGGATCAACTCACATGATTTTTTGCTCAAACCAGTTAAACACTTTATCTGGTACAACCTGACAATGAAGGATAATTGGGTCACCTTCTCACAACCTGGATACAACTCCTTTTTGGCGTCATTTAATAAGTCATAGAATGCCTTTGCACACCTAGTTGGCTCCCGCTGGTTTATAGAATTTTATGGATCATCAACATCTGCTGAAGTACCACCATGATCAGTTCCTCTAATTAGACTGGATAGCATATTTTTCATAGCAGCATCATCAGAAATTATCTCCTCATTTTTTGTTGATTGCTCAACAATATTTTTCTCAACTCATTTTTCTCCATGTTGTACCCAACAAGTATAATCAAATGACATCCCATTACGAATAAAGTGAAGATGAACTTCCTTGCGTGCCTCGTGGCAAATATTACGACATTATGTGCAAGTACAAGGCATAATTTCTTCTTCATGAGTGCCTTGGAATGCAAAATTTAAAAATAACTTCATTCCATCCTGCCACTCCTTCGTACGCCTGTCTTTTCCCATCCATGTATTATCTTCTGACATCGCTTCCTACAATTCAATCAACATATCTGTAAGAGGATAGAACTACAATAACATTATGTGAGCAATTGTATCTAACGTTGTTGCTCCTCCACGTGCGGCAACTGGCGGATGCTCCTCCATGCCGGTGGCCAACAGATGCTCTTCCAAGAGCGTGGCGGCAGGCAGATGCTCCACCAAGAGCATGGCGGACGGTGGATGCCCCTTCAAGAGCGTGGCGGCCGGCGGATGCTCCTCCAAGCGTGTTTCGTACAGCCGGGAGAGGGGCCGTTGTGGATCGAAGGGTCCCGCGAGCAGGCAGCCAGGACAAAGCGTATGTGAAGCTATCAGAGTAGTCCCAACAATGCGGCGGGCCGCTTGTTATTCATGGGCTGAAACTGCGCTAAGTCACTTTGTATTCGTGGGCCGAAACTACGCTGGGACGCTTGGTGTTCGTCCCTATGACGCGTGAGCCCATCTACGGGCGCGCGTCTGGCTCTGACAATTTGTTATCTAAATAAGTTAATTTAGCAATGAGGGTGGTATTCCGATCAAAGTAAGCATACATATAAAATCTTTTGAACCGCAACAACACAGTGATATAAACAAGGATTAAATACTAGGTATAAAAATTGACGGAACCAAACAGTAGTGCTCAACGTACCATGCCAGGCAAGAAACTAATCGATAGAACTAGCTGTTACATAATCCTCAATAAACACAAACTAAACTAATCAGCACATCTAGTCCGCATCACTTCCCTTTAAGCATTGGTAATAACTTCTGGCCGCGTATAGGAGTAGTGGTAATGATGACACCGCGTATAGGGGCATAGGGCCAGTGATACATTGTAGTTCTACATATCTTTTTCTAACAATTTTTTTGTCCTTTCTTTTCTTTTCTCTCTGTTCATTGTCTCCACTTTTCTTTCAAGTCGTCGCTACCTGTTGTGTTGTCCTGTTACTATGTAGTACTAATATTGTATACTACTTTACAGACTCTTTGCAGGCCCCGTTGCGGGCGATCTCCTTGTACCTCCAGCGGCTAAAGTATCGTACAGGCCACTTTAGAGACCATCGGCGGTTTGGAGGGTCGTTCATTAACACAGAATACATATAGAAAACAAAATAACAGATGGAACAGACGAACAACAGTGTGTTCATTATCATAAAACACTACTCCCTCCTTCATATATTACTTGTTGTTAGAACAAGTTTTTTAGTTCATATTTGAACTAGAAAACTTGTCCTAATTATTAACGACAAGTAATATGAGAAGGAGGAAGTACAAAACAAAAAAAATCACGAAACAAGAAAAAATAAAACATCAAAAAACTAGAAGAGAACAACATCACGACTGGATTATTCTGTGTCAAAAGATTTTCTGTCTTAAAGTTGGGTTCAACTAGAATGTAATCAGATGTTTAATGCAATTGTGCAATCAACCATCTTTAACCGTTGGATTGATCTATATTACGGTCGTTGAATCTTTATATTTAACCCCCTCCACCAGGTGGAGGGGTAGTGGTGGTGGAAGGGGTTAAATGAAAAGATGTAATAACCGTAAGATGTAGATCCAACGGATGAAAATCTTTGATTACACGATTGCACCAAAACCTCAATTGCATACAGGGCTGTCAACGAGTCGAACTCGAGCGAGCTTGTCTTTCTAAGCTGAGAGTCTGATAAAACACCAAGTGATCTTGAGTCGAGCCAAGAATTCATGTATATACAATAGAATCTACTAAATTTAGGTTCACAACAAATGGAGTAGGAAGGAGGACGATGTTGCACATTATTTGTTTCTATCATATATAAAAATTATGTACCATAAAACATTTTTAATAGAATTATATAGTTTATTTAATCATAGGTACATATCATAGGTGACAACAATAAATGAGCTTACTTGAGCTTTTCAAGCTTGAGCTCATCAAGCTCGCAACTCAAACTTGGATCGTTTATAATTGGCACAATACTCAACTTCATCCTCAAACTTTCAATCAAAACTTAGTTTGGTCCTTGAACTTTCAAATGGGTCAATTATTTAGTCCATCAACTTCACACAACCATTTCACTTTCATCCTTAGTCTGAGTTGGACATCCACATTGGCTTGCCACATAAGCTATTATGCCACATCATCTACCCCGGACACCTCACATAGAAAAAGATAATAATTTTTTATCATCTTAAAAAAAACTAGCTAATTAATTGATGTGGATTTACGTAGTTGCATGGGATATACATATTTCTCCCTTTTTTTGCAAAACCATCAAGTGATATATCCTATGTCATATTACATACGTAAAAATATTGTATAATATAAAACTTGTAACCCTAGGGAAGAGCAAACAGAGAGGAAGAGCAAACTTTTAAGCCTAGGGAATAAAATATAAAACGAAGCTACACGGCTGGCCGGGTACACATACAATCGTGGTCGGTGTGCCAGTGCACGTTAATCCCCGTCGTGCATCCCCACTGGTTGTTGGGAAGACCCTTGCAGGCAGGACCAGGATTGCCTGACGTAGTGAATTTAACTGCATGCGTGCATTAAAGACTGCATCCACCGTTTGTTTTGATCCGACAGTTGTACTTCCCAGCGATCCTCAACTGGGTCCAACAGAGTGGTCCACCTGTATTGTCTCCTCTCCTATTGTCTGCTTGCTTCAATGTGAGACAGAGTTTACTCTTACTGATACATATACTTTCAACCATCTAAATAAAACAAACTTCTATAAATTCAGGACATTAGGGAGGGTTTTGAAAAATATTTGGCTATCAATTATTTCAGGCATCTGTCGACAATATTTTTCATATATCATATTTGCAAATTAAGGGTTGATATAATACCAAAAGTATTATCTATTTTCACATTATTTGTTTGCAATGGCTAACTAATAAGTAATCCTTATAATCAAAACTTTATCCTAACATATGACAAAATTAATATTTTTTCTATAGTCCATACATTAATACAACATTATTTTGACTGGTTATTTTACAATAAACATAATCTTTAGCAAATAATAGATCATCACCGTCGTTGAGCACGTGGTAGTTAGCTAGGTTTCATTCAGAGCATATTGGGGTTGGGAGGAAAGAGGTGACGATAAGTTGATTTGTACGAATCTCAAAAGTAGAATCAATTGTCACCTAAAGAAATCCTATTTTTAGGAGTCTAAAATATGGTATTTTATCATTAATAATTGAGGTCTATACGACACTTCATGCTCCAGGCAAAAACAAAAAAGATTGTACTTCATGCTGATGCAAATAAGAGGCAATTAAAATAAAAACTCTTGAGTTCTTGTCAAGTTTACAAAATGAAAGCATCGGAACCCTCCCTAATGTCCTCGATAGTTAATGTGTTTTTAATCCTGTTAACTTGTTATAGAAGTTTGTTTTATTTAGACGTTTGAAGTATGCATCATTATATGTATGTAAACTCTTTCTCATGTTGAAGCAAGCAGGCAAGAGTTTAAGAAATGATTTGAATGTACCCCTTAGTTGGATCACTGGGAAGTACAACCGTCGGATCAAAACAAACGGTGGATTCAGTCTTTACTGCACGCATGCAGTAAAATGTCGCTACATCAGGCGATCCTGGTCCAGACAGGTATGCTCTGATTCCTGTCCTCCAACTCCATCTAGGCTTCCGATGATGCAGGCGGTTCACCACCAGACTGTAGAAAGGATAAGTACGCACACATGTAACAGTCATTATTGACTGTGTTGGTCTAACGTTAACAGTTATTGTTTGACTGTGTTGGCCTATGTTTAGTCATTAACGCTAGCCTTTTAATCTGTGTAGTGTGAAAGAGTTTATTTTTGGTTTCACACTACACTAGCTAGCCTATATAAAGTGTATATGTGTTCAATGATGAATACACAACAAACATTCTCCATACAGAATAGTCTAGTAACCAATTCTATATATGGTATCACGAGACCTTTCCTTGCATGCTTCCGCTTTCTTCTGCCATGATGTCGAGCCCAAAACTAGCATAGCCTCAGTGATGAGCGGCATGCAAGTTTCTTGATGAGAAACTGACTGCGGGGGCCCCCAGCATGCACGTTTGACAGGAAGGATGTTCCCTCGAGAGTTTAAGGATAAAAGGTATACCATCTAGGCAGCCAGCCAGAGGTTCGAAGGAAGCTACACGGCTGACCGGGTACACGTACGGTCTGGGTGTGATGGTGTACCTTAACCCCTGTCCTGCGTCCCCTGTGGTGGTTGGGAAGAGTCTTGCAGGTATGCTCTGATTCCTATCCTCCAACTCCATCTAGGATTCTGATGACGCAGGCGGTTCACCACCAGACAAAGCAGCAAAGCCTCGGTGATGGGCGGCATGCAAGTTTCTTGATGAGAAACTGACTGCAGGGGTGGCCGTTGGCATGCATGTTTGACAGGGAGGATGTTCCCTCTCGAGGGATTGAGGATAAAAGGTATACCATCGTCTAGGCAGCCAGCCAGAGGTTCGAACAAAGCTACACGGCTGGCCGTGGACACGTACGATCTGGGTGTAATGTGTCGGTGTACCTTATCCCCCGTCGTGCATCCCCGGTGGTGGTTGGGAAGAGCTAGCCTTGCAGGTATGCTCTGATTCAGCACCATCTAGGTTTTTAGTGATGCGGGCAATTCAGCACCAGACAAACCAACAAAGCCTCGGTGCTGAGCGGCATGCAAGTTTCCCTTTCATCCTTAGTCTGAGTTGGCATCCACATTGGCATGCCACATAAGCTATTATGCCACATCATCTACCCCGGCCACCTCACTTAGAAAAATATAATAATTTTTTATCATCTTAAAAAATAACTAGCAATTAATTGGGATGGATTTACGTAGTTGCATGGGATATACATATTTCTCCTATATGTTCTTTTGCAAAACTATCAAGTGATATATCCTATGTGCATATTACATATGTAAAAATATTGTAAAATATAAAACTTTTAAGCCTAGGAAAGAGCAAACATAGCAAACAGGGAGGATGAGCAAACTTTTAAGCCTAGGGAATAAAATATAAAATAAAGCTACACGACTGGTCGGGTACACGTACGGTCCGAGTGTGTCGGTGCACCTTAACCCCCGTCATGCATCCCATGTCAACTCTATTTTTAGGTTTGGTCAAATCTATCTTTGACCAATGATTTATGTAATTTTGATCTGTTTTAACAATACAAGAATTGTACTTTTAGATTCACCATGAAAAATATTTCCATAATATACAATCTACATGTTATTGAAGTTAATAAATTCCATATAAATCATTGGTCAAAGGTAAGTTTGACCAAAACTAGAAATAGAGTTGAGTTGGGGTGGAGGAAGTACTATATGTTGCCGTTTGCCGCATAAGGTTTAGTCCTTGAAGCCATAGCCATTTGTACAAGTGGCTGATGCGACCGGGCGCACCGAGCTTACGTGCGCGCCAGTTACCGAGGCACCTTAAACGCGAGCAGCGCATGCGCATCTTTGAATTCAATGCGAACCGCTCCGCGTCCTATCACCACTACTGCGCGCATCGAGAGACGAACAGCCAGGCTGCTACTATGCTATAAGATCACCCGAGCATGCCATCGTCTTCTCCACACAGCCACTCTTACTCTCTTCCCAAAACCGCACCAAGAACACCATGGCCGACAAGAAAACGCCGCCGCGAAGCCCGCCAAAAGACGCCAAGCGGAAGCGTCCCCGACCGAACTCCCCCCGGACATGGGGTCAGCTCTCCGGAAGATGGCGTGCGATGTATTTGACAATACAACGCGCTCCATGCGTCGTCTTGGGCTTGGTTCCCTTCTAGAGTATACTGGAATTGGGACCATGGGCCACTACATCTTCGGCATGACGCACTTGGCTGGTCGCCTCGACGTCCTCTGGGACACACTGGCGGTCGACCTCGGCGTCGCTGGCCGTGACAACCTGGTGGCAGTGATGTCCAAGAAACTGGGCTTCCCGTATCCTTCGCGGGAGGCACCCCCGCCCTGCCAGGAGCCCAAGAAGAAGAAGGAGGAGGAGGAGGGGGAGGAGGAGGAGGAGGAGGAGGAGGAGAAGGAGAAGGAGATGGAGGTGGAGGAGAAGAAGTATTTTTTTCTTGTTCTTAGTTGTGTTGTTTTTCTTTTCTTGTTTCTAGTTTGTGTTTTTCTTTTTCTTTTGTTTGTAATATATCATCTTAAGGTAATAAACTTTATTTTGTTGTTCATTGGTGTGCAAAAATAGTTCTAATGTTGTTGTTCTAACGATAAGCTAGTGGACTATTTATCTCTTTTATTTTTTTAGAATTGAATATATTTCCACTTCCAACTCTACTGAGCTGGAGATCCAGAAAGTGACTTCCACCTAGTTCATCTGACAGCACCAGGGAGAACCTTCCCCCTCACCCTGTGCCCACTCTCTATGTTGAAACCCAACATGGATCCAACATAATGGGCGATCAAACAGCAAAGTACGTAGTAAATCACAAAAGACGCTAGAACATTTTATGGAGTATCAACTTTAGCCCAGATTAAATGCCCGTGGTTGTCATTTCAAAAGGTGCAGAAAAAAAAAGACTTGATTCGGATGGCTTGCAAAGACATAGAAGTCAGGGTCATCGAAGTTTTTTCCCGATTTGGATGGAGTTTTAGTTATAGACTTCCATATTAATAAAATGTATCGAGTGTTTTACATTCACTAGTGTGTCGGGGGTTGAGTCTTTTGTTGTTGATCTTCACAAACTTGGTGTATCAGTGTGGCCGTACTCTCTACTGAGGAAAAGGTCGGTTTAATTATTTCCATTATCTAAAAAAACTTTAGCCCATATTAACAAAGCCCCGTCCATCGAGCGCCGTCCTCACTCTCGTCGTGCATGTTTGACATGAAGGATGTTCCCTCAAGGGCTGCGGATAGAATGTACCATATAGGCACAGCTCACTACGTACGCGGTTCATCAAATTAATTGCATGCCTTGTACAATATAATTTCCAACATGTTATACTCGTCCTTTCGAAGAAACGACAGTCGTAGGCCCTAGCCGCTACTTATTCAGATTTTAGGATCAAATGAACAAACTTGTGAAAACACGTATGCCACATCTTGATAAGAAAAAGGATGATGCCCGATCTTTCGAAAGGTAATGGATAAGTTGATTGATGGAGATCCCGACGTTCATGATCCGAGGCTCTCGAGTAGAACACGAACAGACCCTGCAATCACTACAACACCGCTCTGTTGGTTATCAACTGTGCTGTACATGATTGACCTCACCAAGAAGGCTAATCCCTGCAAGTGCAACTGAGAACACAACCAAGAACAAGGTATAAGCAATCTGAATTTCTAAGTTGGGGTCTCACAAACCGATGAACGGCGAAACTGTGTATAACAGATTAATCTAAGCAAAACCCAATTGTTAATGGCGGCTACTATGGATTATATATAGGTGGAAGGACGTCCAAGGGGGTGTTGGGGTCGTGACCTAACCCTAAGATACGAAAATAATGGACTTAGACTTGATACATGGCCCAATGGCCCAATACAGTGGCGCAGCACCCTGACAGATTTTGTACTTGATTTTGTTTCGACGATTCCTGTCGACTACGAAAGATTTTTGATATGGGACCTGCGCCATTGGAAATTTTATCCTCTCCCCTTTCCGTGCATATGTAGAACGTCCAAAACGGAGTTCATATGCGTCTTGGGCGTCCGTTTTAGTGCGTACTGCTCCTGGACTCCGAGTTGGACACGATTTTGAGTTTGGCTCGGTTTCCATCTTCTTTGAACGAATTCTCTGGTCCTCCACGTCACTAATACTTCCTCCAAGTACTCTTTGAACCTCTCCATGGATCCTAACCACAATTAAATCATTATGTAGCAATCTATGCTCAAAAACATATAAGGAAACATATAAGAATGAGCTCACATCTGAAATTAATTGTTGTGTATGAACTCTATTGATTGCATCTTGTATGTTCAATGGAGTGTTGTTTGTATCCATAGAAGTGATGTCCTCATCATCCTCCACATCTTGAATTGGAGTCGTCCTCGACTCAAGTTCATCTTCTCTCATGTGTTGGTCCAAATATGCAACACCATCAAATCTTTTTGTATGTATGAATGGAGGATGCCAAGGTGGTGGACGACATAGTGCGCCATCTTGATCTTGTACATCAAATAAGAGTGCACATTCACTTGATCTAAGATCCCAAACAAATAAACATTGTGTCATGTTTGTAGGTGCAATGATAACGTGCATGATCTCATCATTCTCCCATTCTTTATGACAAGTCGTCATCGGCTTGCTCGTATGTCCAGGAAAGAGGCTTTTGGGGATAATATGAGCGTTGTCCATATTGCACAACCGCAGCGAACAATACTTCTCTTTTATTTGTTGTCTCCGCTGCAAGGAAAAAATACTAAAAAAAAACTTGACAAGGCATTATTAGCATTGGTGCATTTATTTACTTTACCATGTTGTTGTAGCACAAAAGTAGCTTGCACGTTGAAACATATGTAAACTTTATGCACCATAAATTCACCAATATGTTCATAGTTGCCTATAGCATGAAAAATATTTCTACTTAACAAAGGAAAATCAGATTGGAAAAGTATTCTCCTCTCTACAATATCTAGATCACAAGGAGTGTCAAATTCAATATATCCCGAGGTATTTAGAGAAGACAACACTTTCAGTTCATCATTTTCACAAGTAATTAGAATCAAATTATTAATTTCATCACAAGTGGGTAATAAAGTATCAAATTCATTTGATTGTTCTAGCATAGGTACAATTTAATTATCAGCACACAACTCTTTCTTAGCGCAACGATCGGCAGGAAAATCAACATGTGACAATGGTGTATAAATAAAACGATTCTAATAGTTGCTCCTCGAAAATAGCATGATTGGTGGAAAAATTCAGAACATCCAAAAACTTCTCACCTTCTGTATTTGTAGAATGTTTTGTCTTACCATTTTCAGCAGTGATTTCAAGTGCATTATGAGTTGATCCATCTAAAATTTCACAAGTGTTGTCGAAAGCCTCATTCTCTTTTCCATCATCTATATTATTTTCTATATTGTCTTGCAAAATGTTAGACACAAAAGGAGGTACAACAAGAAATTTCTCCTCAAATTGATGCAATTCACCTTCGCAATTAGATACATTCATAAAAGTTTCTCACATACAAATTTTCATATCCTTCCATGTTCCAGGTTTTTCTAAATCATTTAAATTGTTCCAACAAGATAATGCACAACCTACTAATGCACTTGCAACATTTCTAATCTCTCTCCTCTCACACATATGACATTGTCCAAAAATTATACCAACTCTATTTCCCAAGTAATATATTCATCGTAATCAAAACCATCAAAAGAAGGAAGCGATAAGAGAATGTAATTACTTTCTGTGGAAGGAGTTGTAACGATGGTCTGAATGTCATGTGAAACCTTGGTTGATGTTTGATTCTTAGCGAGAAACTCCATTATCGTCTTCATCATGTCAATCATCTCAGCATATATTGCATGATTCTTGCTTTTACCTGACATTGTTAGTAGCAAACAGAAGACAACAAAAAAAATATGTTATCCCTATCAACTACAAAGGATAATGGCAAAGTGGAAGTGGAATCACACACTCTCAAACATCTTACCACGCTCTTACAAGTGTTCTTACC
Source organism: Tuctoria greenei (assembly GCA_036927565.1). Taxonomy (NCBI): domain Eukaryota; kingdom Viridiplantae; phylum Streptophyta; class Magnoliopsida; order Poales; family Poaceae; genus Tuctoria; species Tuctoria greenei. The sequence continues at coordinate 82,010,786 of JAYESD010000003.1, read as the reverse complement.
GACACTGCAGGCGGCAAGCGGCAGACGGTATGAAGAAACCAATGAAGCGTGGGATGATTGCAAAGGTGTATCGATTCTACTCAAGAGTAAGGTGTAGCTTGGATGGCACTTTATATGTAGCAATGATTAGCAACAATGAAAATAATATAGTAAAGTTGAATAAGTGTCCAAAGTACTTGTCAATGTTGCCGGCTTAAATGTGTTCCTAGTAGTTCAAGCAAGCAAGACATGAAGACAAAACTAGATGACACAAAGGATGCAAGCACTTCTGTTTTTTGTTGTTTTTTCTCCTATTTTTTTCGTGCGGCTTTTGTATCTTGTTTTGCACTTGCCTTTTTCTTTTTTTCTTCCTTTTCTCAGAATGTGCTGCAAAAGAAGAACACAATAAAAAGTAATGAAAGATATCTTGTGTGTCTGTCGCAGATTTTCCGCTCAATCTTCCAAGGGCAAATAGGCACACTTAGAGGCTCCAAATAGAAAAACTAACAACAGCAAGATTGTAGATATATCTCTCCTCTTTAAGTTCAATATATGGAATATCTATTTTGGAAACAAACAATAGGAGATAGTGGAAATACAGACTGTTCAGAATTTCTAGGTCAATAACAAATTCGAATCTAATGCAATTTCGACATCGATAACTATATTTTTTGGGAAACGTATAAATAATAACGTTATAGAGAACTTCTTAAGCTTTCCAGGAAGTACAAGAAAACAAAAATACGAGTTCATATGAGCAAGATATGACGAAAATACTGAACTGGACAGAGGTGAATCTAATCTGGAAGTGATGATGTGATTGAAAAGGATGAATCAACACAATGCAAAACTCAAACTAAGACTAAAAACACTTCTAAACCAGCAATATGACTCAACCACGGACACAAGAACAACAAAACCAATCTGAATAACAAAGTTGCAAAGACCCAATGGTGGTTTGGACAAAGTGATGAATAGATCTACTAAACTACAAGTTTTTTGTGGCTTTTTTGTGGACTCTGGGTATGAAAAACAAACAAATCGAAAGGATATATGAATTACCTAATGGGCAGCCTGGAAATCTGATACCAATTGATAAGGAAAGGTTTACGCCCGATCTTCCGATAGGTAATGGATAAGTCGATTGATGGAGATCTCGACGTTGATGATCCGAGGCTCTGGAGTAGAACACGAACAGCCCCTGCAATCACTACACCACCGCTCTGTTGGTTATCAACCGTCTTGCACACGATTGACCTCTCCAAGAAGTATAATCCCTGCAAGTGGAACCAAGAACACAAGCAAGAATAAGGTAGAAGCAATCTGAATTGCTAAGTTGGGGTCACACAAACCGATGAACGGTGAAACTGTGCATAACAGATTAATCTAATCAAATCACAATTGTTCATGGCGGCTACTATGGATTATATATAGGTGGGAGGACGTCCAAGGGGGTGTTGGTGTCGTGACCTAACCCTAATATACGAAAATAATGGACTTAGACTTGATACATGGCCCAATACAGTGGCGCAGCACCTTGACAGATTCTGTACTTGATTTTGTTTCAACCATTACAGTCGACTACGAAGGAATTTTGACATGGAACCAGCGCTATTGGAAATTTTATCCTCTCCCCTTTCCTTGCATATGTAGAACATCGAAAATGGAGTTTGTATGCGTCCTGGGCGTCCGTTTTAGTGCGTACTGCTCCTGGACTCTGAGTTGGACACGATTTTGAGTTTGGCTCGGTTTCCATCTTCTTTGAACGAATTATCTGGTCCTCCACGTCCCTAATACTTCCTCCAAGTACTCTTTGAACCTCTCCATGGATCCTAATCATAATTAAATCATTAGGTAGCAATCTATGATCAAAAATATATAAGGAAATATATAAGAATGAGCTCGCCTCTGAAATTAATTATTGTGTATAAACTCTATTGATTGCATCTTGTATGTTCAATGGAGTGTTGTTTGTATCCATAGAAGTGATGTCCTCATCACATCCAATCCTCAACGTCATCAAATTAAACATGATCCTTAACAAGGGGAGCAATGTCTCTCCACGATGTTCCGCCTGGTGTTGTACACACGGCTCTTGCCTCACGCCGGCCACGTATCATGATCCAACCGTACAACTTCAAATAAAGGAGGGCTAGAATATTGGTGGAAAAATAATATAATAAGAAAGGAAGAAGAAAAAGTATGGTGCGCATTTTGATACATGAACCGTGAGACTGCTGACTTCCATCTTCATTGGCCAGTTCTCGATTCCACAGATCTCTCCAGCATGCATTTACACTAGCTACTCTCTTATGGCTGGACCCAGGGTACCCCGTGGTCCACCCTGCATACCTAGTGGGTGCGCCCCTGATAAAAGTTGTTGTTGTTGTACGTGGTGTTTGGTTGAGACAATGAAACTTGTGGTCATAACGATAAGAATTAAAAAATAGAAAGAGTATATCAGATTCAGAAATCTTCATTACTTTCTTTACTCGGGGCTCAGGCCCGTCAAAATTGGAAACTCCTTTGCTCATATTGTAACTGCATCAGTTATATATTCACGCCTGTTTCCAAAATCCAAACTAGTGTAGACAAAGGTTTGCACAAGAGAGAAGTTGTGTCGTGCCGCCGCAGACGGCAACCGTAGGGACGACAAGGAGAGAGGACCCGATGGAGGGGAATCAGGTGTACAACGTGATATTCGAGGAAGGCATGATCACTACCACTATGATGTCCTCCGGCGAGGCCGTGGAGGACTGGCTCAACAAGGTCCTCTCTGTCTGTCGTCGGCGCCATCACAAGCTCGTCATCCGGCTCGACATCGAGTTGCGCCCCAACTACTCTGCCGTCCAGAACCCCATCGTCGTTCTGTAGCTCTCATCGGCCGCCGCTGCCTCATCTTCTAGGTCATCCACACTCACTACTTGCCCAACGAGCTAGAAGATTTCATCAGCGATTCCGACTACCGCTTCATCGTGGGTGTGGAGGGTGACGCCGATAGACTTTGGAAGGACTGACAGCTGAAGGTGGCAAAAACGATAGACTATGCCGAGCTCGCGGCAGAGGAGATGGATCGCCCAAGCCTCCGCGCGCGGGGCTGAAGGACATCGCAAGTGCTGTGATGGGCGCCGACATGGAGAATCCTTACTAGGTGAGGACGAGCAACTGGGACGCGTACAATATCTCCGGCAAGGAGATCAACTTTGCGTTCATCGACACCTTCATCTCCTTCGACGTCAGCCGCAAGCTGCTCTCTGCCGACTACTGATCTAACCACCGAGTTTGCGGATTGGCTGCCGTCGATCATCGCAGGTGCAGCGCTCAAGCTCTAGCTTTTCTGCTTGTGTGCCCAATCTGTCATAAAATTATTTTTTCTTGAGGAAACACTATATCTTGGGTTCATATCAGGTGTGTGCCCCACCGTTTTCGGGTCCACATATCAGCTGTAGTAATAACTGCAGGGCAGAGGATTTCATCGCCACTGCTAGGCATTAAAGTTAATGTTTTAGTAGTTTCTGTGATGATTGTTCGAAAAAAAGAATAGTTTTTGTGATAGAAGAATTAGCTAGAGTCTATTTTTCATGTGTCTGAAATTTGAGAAAATTTTAGGAAACAGATCATTATAAGGTAATAATTACTGTCATTAGTCACTTATTTTGCAATTAATCATTACCATTAATTTTATAGGTTAAGCAATTACAAATTAACATAGTTCTTACAAATACGGAATTACAACTACTAGCTCCCTACATCCCAAATTACTTGTCACTCTTTTTAGTTCAAATATAAACTAATTAATTAAAGAGTGTCAAGTAATTTGGGAGATGGAGGGAGTACGTATTAATAATTTTGAATAAGTAAGAAACTTACTTCACCCTTCTTACAGCCGGTCGGCTGGCTGCGGCACCTCCTCTGCGAGCTCCGAGCGCTGCCGCCCCGAGCTCCACACGCCAAAGCACACCGTGCCCCGCCCGCGTCCGCCTCACCGTCGCCTCGGCGTGCCGCCGTCTTGGCGCACTACCTTCAGCCTCTGTGCCACCACCGTCGGTTAGATCAGCAGCGCAGACCGAGGCGGGGGCTTTTAAAAACATGGATTTTATTTCACATGCATCGAGGTCTTTCACATACATGTTAGTTGTCCATGCATGCTACGCCCCAAACATGATCAACGATCCTCAAAAATGACGATCTCTCAACAAAAAGAGAAAACATGTAACGTCATCAAACATGATCGAGGTCTTTCACATGGATGTTAGACGTCCATATGCATGCTACGCCCTAAACATGTATTCCAAGAATATAATACTTCCTACCATATATATATATATATATATATATATATATATATATATATTCCTATATTTATCATATCTCTACCATGCATGTCTATGCTCTCAACCTATATGGCAGTGTTTATCAACCACACTAATGAAGAATATTATCATGTCATCAATAGAGAGAACAAATTTGACAGTATGGATGTTCCCTCGATGGTACGAGGATACAATGTAGACTACCATCATCTAATAAGCACACAACTCTCACTACGTACGTGGTTCATCAAATTAATCGGTCGCATGCTGCAATGTATCGCTGTACTCATCTTTTGAAGAAACGACAGTCGTAGGCGCTAGCCGCTTGTGTTCTGATTTTAGGAACAAATGAGCACACTTGTGAAAACACGTACGCCACATCCGATCCTCAACGTCATCAAATTAACATGATCCTCCACAAGGGGGCACAAAAATCCTCAACACATCATAAAACGTGCTTGACCGCGAGTCTCATTCACAAGATTATATTCATGTCCACCATCATATATGATCATGACAATTATCATTAGTTCGATATGGACTCTCGGTTGGCAACGGTCGGATTCTTCAAAAAAAGGATATGGACTCTCGGTCGATTTCCACGCGCGTTCACATCAATCTTCCGCACCTCATTGAAATCGTTCGCACAAAATGATATGAACACCGCGGGATGGACCTACAAAGTATGCCAAGTGGGCTATTGCATACCTTGGGCCCTTTGCGTGTCAAATTAAAAAAACTGGCCGATGGGACGTGTTGAGACGTTTTGAGAGGAGGCAAACCGCGGTTTGGAGTAACTCCGACCGTCAATTCAAAAGCACAGTTCTCAAGGCGTCCGATCATCTCCACTCATGCGCTTAGACAACGACCCGCTATAAAGGAACACCATCCTCTTCTTCTACGCCGCACCCCTCAATCGATATTTTAGACTCCAAACTTCTCCTCTTGCTTCTCCGTCGCACCACCGTCGACCACCTCTCTCTTTTTTTCTCGCAACTCCGTTGCAAAAATGGGTAGCCCAGCACCAAAGCGCTCCAAGCCAATGACGTTCTCCGAACTTCCTTCTCCATTTCCGTCGCCGCCAATGTCAGTGGAACTGAAGGCGGAGCCCGCACCTCCTCCACCCCTGTCTCCACCTGCGGCGCCCGCACCTCCTATGTCTGACTATGTTGAGACTGTTCGCCTCATCGAGAAACAGATTGACAAACTCAACGACGAGCTTAAGGAGGTTACCGGCAACCTGTTTGTCGCCGACATGCAAGCAAGAGCGCTCGACAAAATTTTGCAGGATGTATTTGATGATACATCTCACTCCTATTGCCGTCTGGGACTTGGGATCCTTCCCCACCACACCAGCATGGACTCCGCCGGCTACTACATCTTCGGGTTAGGCATTGTGGCCGCTCGTGTCGACTGCCTCTACGAGACGATCAGTGGGGAGGCTAGGGTGGAGTTTTGCGAGCAACTGGTGGACGCCGTCGAGCGGAAGTTCGATCTAGTGTTGGAGGATGCGCCGCCGGTGGTTGCGGCGGATGCGGAGGCGGCAGCGGAGGAGGTGGACAAGTCCTCCTCTAAGTAGAGTAGGATTAGTAGTAGTTTTTCTTTTGTTTTCTATATGTTTTTTCCTGTTTGTAATATATGTGTTGTTTTTATGTTAATGAAAAATGTCTTTTATGTTCCTGAACAATGTGTCCTACAGTATGCATTAACGAAAAACTCCTCCTTTTGTCGAAAAACGTCGCATATGGAAAATTATCACATTAGTAATATTATATCTAATAAATATTAAACACATTAGGACGTAGTATTATATTTTAAAAAATTACAAAAATAAAAAGTTGGACCGTGTAAAACTGTACATCGCATACAGATGATGCAAATACTAATTAATTTTATTTATTTTCTCTTTAACAGCTATCATCGTGCCCCCACCCGGCCTGGCCCTAGGCGGTAACCCCTCCCGCCTAGTCCCAGAGTCGGGCCTTCCTTTAAGACCATCCGCAGTGGTTCATTGTAAAGCTTAATTGATTGTAAATATAGAGTAGATTACTGGAAGTATAGAGTAAGTGTCTGTTGACAGTTGTTATATACCAATTTCATCTGTCAATTTAACTCAAATATGTGAAGGATTTGTCATTTCTTGCACACATCACCTTTCTATCTAACCCAATTCCACATGGACTTGGAGAAATATGTGTATGCAACATTTTATGCTGCAAATGAGGAAATGTAGAGGGACCGATCCTATAAAATATCATCCCAGCCAATCAGGCGACAACACGTGGCATCCCATGGATCAAATGGCCCACAAACAGAAGTGTTCGAGGAGATCCAACGATGTATCACCCAGATACATCAAGGGGGCCCACCTAGCAGCCACCTGGTGGAAGCACTCCACGTTTGGAGTGCTGACCAGGTCGGCCGCACCAGGGGTTCGACCGACCCCTTCCTGGCCCCAAACATGGTCAAACGACGCGTGTTGGCTCCTCCTGGCTTGAAGGAGTCAATGGTGACTGATTCGCGCGCTTTTGGTGGCGGGAACCGAACTCAACACTAGTATAAATAGGACCCCCTACCCCTCACTTCAACACACACTACTTGGGCCTCATGTCTATTGTATACACTATCATCCATAGTTTTAGAGGAGTTAGGTTGTAGAGAGGAGAGTCTCTAGTCCCAAGTCCAAATTGGGAAAGGAGTAAGGAGTCTCTCTCTTCCCAACCTACATTGGGAAAGGTACGGCTCATGTATTCTTTCTTGTATTTGTGACTTTATGCATAATAAAGATAGTATCTTTGGTCTCTACTTATACATATACTTGGGCAAAGCGTTTCTTGTTTGATTGTGGAGTCCATGTATGTGGAAGGTATAGCTTCTATGACTGTTTCATCATGAACATATCTCATTATCATAAAACCTATAGACCCCCACTATAGTCTAGTTAATTATAACATAACTAGGTTAGTATGGATAATTATGTGTGTATCAACGTTGGTTCAATGATGATTCAATTCATTACCTTAGGATGGCTTGTGACTAGGCTCTTAAGGTTACTTAATATGCTAGCATGGTGCTAGGATAGCTAAGTAGCATTGGATGTCTTGTAGACCCACGGGTTGAAGAGGTAGGCAGTAGGTGGTGACAGTCCTATTTGTCCTTTGTAATCCTCCACGTTCAGCTATGCCACAGGCTCTTGGCGGGAGTCGCCCTAGTATTGCTAGGGGTAAGCCCGTGCCCGATATGTTGAACCACATAGCATAAGTTTTTACTATTGACCTAGCTTATGGATAATTAGTTTAGGCTATGTATATGTACAATATAGCATAGTAGGAGTACCTCCATAACTCTCAACCTTAACTAACCTCTAGGATCCTCTTATCCCCCTTAGACTTGAATGCTTTAGTGTGTGTCACACTACCTCCACTATTATTTTATCCATCCTTACTAGATTCTTAGCTAGACCTTTCTACCCTTTCCACTTGATGATTGTTATATCTCTTCTCTGCCTTCCTTTGGGATCAAATAAATGACACCCTTGGGAATACTCTTAAGGGGAAATACTGCAATGATATTTCCGTGCGCTTGCGGGATTCACTCTGTGATCCAATAGAACCATTAACAAGCATTTCTGACACATCAATTGGAGATGTTTAGTTAATGGTGCATAAGAAATACCAACATGCATTTCTGGCGCCGTTGCCAGGGATGATTTGTTAGTATATCTTAGGAGTCTTCATCAAGCATTTCTGGCGCCGTTGCCGGGGAATGCATATAGATATATAACATGACTGAGTGAATAGGATAGAACCCTCGGTAGGATTTTAGTAGGATAACCATTCTTTGTTTTCGCATTTATTTTAAATGTGAAAATAGGGTAGTGTATGTCTGGTTTCTGCCTACCAGAAAACTTTGTTGAAGATCCCGAATCTCTTCTGAGAGACTTGTCGTTACTCCTCAGAAGATTCGAGCGACAAAGCAAGCCAGCATTTCTGCACCAACTATCCAAACGCCAATGGCTCAAAAGACCCTTCATGAGTTCTCAACTCCCTCTGCTAAAAATGTGCCTATTGGGCCCACTGTCAACACAGGAGATGTGAACTTCTAGATCAAAACTGGCCTTATCACTATGGTGCAAGCCAACCTATTCTGTGAGAAGGCTAACGAGGATGCAAGTGCTCACCTGCAACAATTCCTCGAGATCTGCAGCACTTTTAAGATCAAGGACGTATCTCCGGATGCGGTCCATCTGAGACTGTTCCTGTTCTCTCTCCTTGGGAGAGCCAAACAGTGGTTCTACGCGAACCGAAGTGTTGTAGACACTTGGGAGAAGTGTTCTACGACATTCCTCGCCAAATTCTTCCCGTTGGGCAAAACCAATGCCCTACGTGGAAGGATTTCCAGCTTTCAACAAGAGCTCAAGGAATCTATTCTCGAGGCATGGATAAGGCTTCAGGAGTACATCCTAGCGTGTCCCCACCATGGGATGGATGACTGGCTCCTTATTCAGAATTTCTATAATGGGTTGATCCCATCAGCTCGTGACCATTTGGATGCTGCTGCTGGAGGAGCCTTTTTCTCATTGATGGTGCCAAAAGCTAAAGATCTTATTGATAAGATGGTGTCCAACATGGGATGGAAGGATGAGCGTCTCCATATCCGACAGCGAGGCATGCACACCTTGAAAGAGGTCGACATGATCGCTGCAAAATTGGACCTTCTAATGAAGAAAATTGATGGACAAGCCAGTGGTGAGGTGTCTGGCAATGCCTATGCCCTAGAATCTCACATCACGTGTGAAGTCTGTGGCAACACGGGTCATATGGACAATGATTGCCCAGAAACTCGTGAGGATGCTCTGTACCTCGCCAACAATGGAAATTTCAACAACAACAATGGCTATCGTCCAGGAGGTCAAGGGTGGGGTCAACAACGCCCACTCTTTCAAGGAGGGTACAACAACAATGGCAACCCTAGAAATCAGCCCAACTTGAGAGAACTTGCCATTAGCCAGCTCAAGATCAACGATGCCCTATACAAGAAGTTGTTAGCTAATGACAAGACCCTGGAAAACATCAATGCCATGATTGAAGGACTATCCTCAGCATTCAAGAATCAACTAAGCTTCAACAAGATGTTGGAGACTTAGCTGGCACAACTTGCTGCAGTTGTCCCTCCATTGGAAAATAACAGAATTCTGGGGCAGCCACAAGCCCCAGTGGAGAACGTCAATGCAGTGGTTACGAGAGGAGGAAAGACCACTCGTGACCCACCATATCCCACACAAGAAAAGAGGACAACCGAGCTTGGGAAAAAGGATGTCCCAAGTGAATTACTTGGTGAGAGAATGGCCAAACACTTTGAAGACACCAACTTATTGCCATTCCCTCACAGAAGAGGAAGCCAACAGTGGATGAGCAATTCAATCGTTTTGTTAAGATCATCCAACGGATCCACATCAATGTGCCCTTGATTGATGCGATGCAAGTACCCACTTATGCTCACTATCTCAAGGACATATTGAACAACAAACGGCCATTGCCCACCACTGAGGTCGTCAAGCTTACGGAAGACTGCAGTGCAGCCATCCTCAATAAACTTCCTGAAAAGAAAAAGGACCTCGTATGTCCTACCATTTCATGCTCAATTGGGGCTCACCACTTTGACAAGGCACTTTGTGATCTGGGAGCAAGTGTCAGTGTGATGCCCAAGGTTGTGTTCGACCAACTGAACTTCACAGAGCTGACTCCAACGCCAATGCAGCTACAACTGGCTGACCTTCAGTCCGTTATCCAGCGGGTATTGCTGAAGACGTCCCGGTGAAGAACCGGAACTGCATCATACTCGTGGATTTTGTGGTGCTATACATGGACACTGAGAAAGATACACCACTCATTCTTGGGCGCCCATTCCTCAGCACTACAAAAGCTCGCATAGATGTGGGAGCTGGAGAAATCCACTTCCATATCAATGGCAAGGAGGAAAAGTTTAACTTTCGGCCAAGATCAGAGCAATGCTCCATTATTCAAATCAAGTATGGGCCGAATGATAAACACATCAGAGAGGTAGAAGTCACACCTCCAAAGGTGGACTCACTCATTGCATTCATGAGAAGATTAATCTACAAGGAGAATCCGTCGTTTCGACCACACCGACATCCAAAGGCGACGGAATCGTCTGGACCTTCCCAAAGGCCCAAGTCCACCAAGCCGCCAAAGAAGGAATGGCAAAAGAAGAAGCAAGACAAGCCGTCCGAGCCCATCCCTCTGAGCCCGGATGTGAAGTGAAGATGGAGGAATGTCCATCTCATCGGACGGTGGTGAGACCTACGCCAATAGGTTAAATTGGTAATTATCCCACTTTTTTTTTCTTTTTTTTCCACCCCATCTGGATTTTCCCATTGCATATTTGATTTTTCCTAGCAAGTTGAGAATCTTATATTCTCAAACTATCATTTTTCTTTCTTTCTTTTCAAAAGAAATTTTTTATTGGATTTGAAAAACATTTTTTCTGAGCTGCACATGTGGCATTTCACCAACGTGCTAACTTTATAGCCGTTGGGGAGCCACTTGCCAAAAGGGGAACCAGGGGGGCCACCTGTCAGGTCGGCCGAACCCCCTGGTCGACCGAATGGGGAGTGGAGCCAAACTAGCTCCCCTTCCTCCAACGGCTATATTTTGAACCCCAGGTGACCGTTGGAGGGTGCACCCTATAAATTGTGGCCGTGAGGAGCACCTCTCTTCACACACCAAATCATTTTACACCTCCCCAAGTCACTCTCTAACTCACCCTGTTTTTCTTGCTCTTCATTGCAACACTCTTGCTCAAATCCATCCCCAATAGATTTTCTTTTGTTTGCATTTGCATTTTACACTAGAGCTTTCAAGAGGAGAAAATTTTTTGAGAGTTTTGTTTTCCAAACATCGATTCTTTTCGGATTTTTCTCGCCTTGTTTTGTTCTTGCTTGTTGGACTCAAAAAGACATGAAGAGGTTGTTCGGAAAGAGGAAGGGGGCTGCAAGCTCAAGCCATGGTGAAGGTTCTAGTGCACACCTCTCTTCCATGGGTACAAGCCCAAGGAGGAGAAGTGTTTATGAGGACACTCCCATGGAAGAGAGAAGCAACCCACACCAACTTCTTCATGACAACGACCTTGATATACGAAGCGAAGTTGAAGATCAAGCACGCAGGCTTCTCCAAGATCGTGAGTTCCGCCACACAAAGGCTTACGATCCACATTTGATCTCCAAAATAGGTATGGACTCCAAATTTCTTTCCATTTGGCATGCAATTGGATTTGATGACTTTGCTCACATAGAGGAGAAAGGTTCATGCCTTCTCACTATCCAAATGCTATGCACGCTAAGAATAGGATTTGATGGTATTACTTTTAGATTATTTCAAAAAAGAATACAACATCCTATGGAAAGAATTAGGTAGCATCCTAGGCTTCCATAAACGGTGTTTGCTAGATTTAGACAATTTGCCTAAGTTTAACAAACAATGTTTTTGGCATGAGCTAACTAGTGAGGTCACATGTAGGGCTCCTAGGAATAGCCACATCCAAAACCCTACCTTACGCTTCATGCATAGATGGGTGGCTATGACTATGTTCCCTAGGGGAGATGTTAGGGTTGTGCGAGATGATGAATTGAAAATTTTGTTTGCCATGACTAAAAAGATAAAAGTTGCTCTAGTCAAAGCCATGATGACACAATGGTTATATTACATTTCAAAATTGGGACCAATTGAATGCACTTCATTGATTACTCATATTGCTGATAGGGTAGGAGCACTTAAATACTCTTCATTTGAATATATTGAAGCTGAAAGTGAATTAATTGATGAAGACTATTTAGTGCAAGGACATACCCTTAAGCATGATCATGATGGCTCCTTGATATTTTTCTATCCCGGCTTTGTCAATGAAATTCGGTTACCTAACCCAGATTTTCATTTGTACAAATGTTGGAGGCTAACCATTAATCTTCTTCCCCTTGAGGAAGCAAGAAGAAGTAATGTCTCTGGCAGGGTAACAAGGAATCGTACAAGGGCTGCAACCACAGGCATGACACCGATAATCTCTCCGGTCCATGAATACCAAGAGGAAGAGAACCCAACGGGTTATGCGCCCGGATGGACTCAACCTCCGACGTATGAGACTGGGGGATCATCTTGGCAAGAATGGCAAAGGGATCCACCCTTATCCACTTCAAGATCTAGCAGCTTGCCCCCAACGTCCATGAGAGGACGTCGTTCCTTTTCGGCTAGAAGTCATTGTGACTATAGCCAAGGAATGTCAGACCTCACTAGACGTATGGGAGAACTTCAAGTGAGAACAGGTGACATCTATAGCACACTCCAGGAGCATGTTCAAGGTACCCAGGATTGGCAACAACACATGGATGCTCAATTCACCAACTTCAACACGGTGCTACAACTACAACAAGCCGATCTTGCAGCGTACTTCCGTCATCAAGGGTTCAACCCTTATCACAGAGGTAGTTGAAGAACAAGCTTGGGGGAGGACCCTCACTTGAGGAAACATGTATCACATTCCTTGCATAGTTATTTTCCATCCATCCATCATCCATCTTGCATTTATATATTTATATATATATATACATATATATATATATATATGTGTGTGTGTTAGATTTGCTTTCATCAAATAAAGATGTGTGGTAAGAATGATTTAGAATTCACATAGATGAAATGATGAATAGTTGCTCTGTTTTATTTTCCTAAGTATCTAGTTTACAACTTGCTACTCTCCGAATATTGCTTTTATTGGTTTGAAATACTTTTACCTTAATTTGGAAGTTGTGGGTAGCAAAAGCTTAATCTATTCTAGGTTGTTGCAAGATTAGAATTAGTAATAGGGCTGCTAGTCCTAGTTTGAAAGTAAAACTTAGATTTCCGGAGAAATTCTAAAAAGATTTAAGTTTCCCTCAATTGATTGGAAATACCTACCAAAGCCATATGATGTTCATACATAGACAAAACCTTATGCATATGTTATTTGCTTTCACATTGAGCCTAGTCAAACTAGTAGAAGACCAATGTGAGAAATCATTCAACTCTTTTTTAATTCATTACTTCACTTGCACATGCTATACTTCTACACTAGAAGTAAGCAAAACGTCCATCATATCCACCATACCACAACAAAAAGAGAAACTCCATGTTATTCATATTTAGCACTCTCTTCAAAATTCATTGCAAATAAAGGGGGTAGAAGACATGGCTACAAAAAGAAAATGAAAAAAAAGCATGCTTACATCATAAGCATGAGAAAAAAAAAGAGAGAGAAAAGAAAAGTTTCATCCCTACAAAAGAAAGAGAGATTATACCAAAAAGGAGATATCTCAAGTATCCACATCCACTCCATCACACATGCACTAGTCTTGAATCAAAAAAGTTTTGATTTGAATTCTCCTAAGGCTTACTCTTTTGACTTAGCAATATATGTGATGCAAATATGCCTACTTACTTTCCTTACCAAGCTCCACATACAAGCCATATTCAATGAGTAGGAATAGTAGAGGCACAATGCTTTGGTGAGGAAATATTTCCACTATCCACAAAGGAGTGATTGAGAGAATCAAATTGAGGTACTTAATATCTAAATTGAATTCTTCAGGATTTAAGTGGAACTTGATTTCTAGGATATGTTTGCTCCATTTTCTATTCTACCTTTCAACTACTGGTGAATATGAAAAAGCATAAGCCCCATGATAACTTAAGAAAGGTAGAGTATCATAGCCAATTTCTGCAATACTGGGTAGAGTATCAGGTTGTGCATTAGATACTTTTGAAAATAAGACATTGTAGCAACTCCTGATCATCAACCTAAAGTCTTGACTTTGCTCGGGTCGAGCAAAGGATAAGCTTGGGGGAGTTTGTTGACGGTTGTTATATACCAATTTCATCTGTCAATTTAACTCAAATATGTGAAGGATTTGTCATTTCTTGCACACATCACCTTTTTATCTAACCCAATTCCACTTGGACATGGAGAAATATGTGTATGCAACATTTTATGCAGGAAATGAGGAAATGTAGAGGGACCAATCCTATAAAATATCATCCCAGCCAATCAGGCGATGACACGTGGCATCACATGGATCAAATGGCCCACAAACAGAAGTATCTGAGATCCAATGGTGTATCACCCAGATACATCAAGGCGGCCCACCTGGCAGCCACCGGGAGGAAGCACTCCATGTTTGGAGTGCTGGCCAGGTGGCCGAACCAGGGGTTCAGCCGACACCTTCCTAGCGCCAAACATGGTCAAACGACGCGTGTTGGCTCCTCCTAGCTTGAAGGAGTCAATGGTGACTGATTAGCGCACTTTTGGTGGCAGGAACTGACCTCAACACTAGTATAAATAGGACCCCCTACCCCTCACTTCAACACACACCACTTGAGCTTCATCTCTATTCACTATCATCCATAGTCTTAGAGGAGTTAGGTTGTAGAGAGGAGAGTCTCTAGTCCCATGTCCAAATTGGGAAAGGAGTTAGGAGTCTCTCTCTTCCCAATCCTACATTGGGAAAGGTATGGCTCATGTATTGTTTCTTGTATTTGTGACTTTATGCATAATAAAGATAGTATCTTTAGTCTCTACTTATACATATAATTATACAAAGCGTTTCTTGTTTGATTGTGGAGTCCATGTATGTGGAATGTATAGCTTATATGACTGTTTCATCATGAACATATCTCATTATCATAAAACCTATAGACCCCCACTATAGTCTAGTTAATTATAACATAACGAGGTTAGTATGGATAATTATGTCGTGTATCAACATTGGTTCAATGATAATTCAATTCATTGCCTTAGGATTGCTTGTGACTAGGCTCTTAAGGTAATTACTTAATATGCTAGCATGGTGCTAGGATAGCTAAGTTGCATTGGATGTCTCGTAGACCCACGGATTGAAGAGGCGGGCAGTAGGTCGTGACAGCCCTATCTGTCCTTTGTAATCCTCCACGTTCGGCTATGCCACAGGCTCTTGGCGGGAGTCGCGCTAGTATTTCTAGGGGTAAGCCCATGCCCGATGTGTTGAACCACATAGCATAAGTATTTACTATTGACCTGGCTTATGGATAATTAGTTTAGGCTATGTATATGTACAATAGAGCATAGTAGGAGTACCTCCATAACTCTCAACCTTAACTAACCTCTAGGATCCTCTTATCCCCCTTAGACTTGAAAGCTTTTGTGTGTGTCACACTACCTCCACTATTATTTATCCATCCTTACTAGATTCTTATCTAGACCTTTATACCCTTCCCACTTGATGATTGTTATATATCTTCCCTGCCTTCCTTTGGGATCAAATAAATGACAAAATTGGGAATACTCTTAAGGGGAAATGCTACAATGGTATTTCTGTGCGCTTGCGGAATTCACTTTGTGATCCAATAGAACCATTAACAAGCATTTCTGGCACATCAGTTGGAGATGTTTAGTTAATGGTGCATAAGAAATACTAACATGCATTTCTGGCGTCGTTGCCGGGGATGATTTGTTAGTATATCTTAGGAGTCGTCATCAGTGTCCAAAGTGAAATGTTGGATGTATAGAGGATATACTGGAAGTATAGAGGGATAGAGACATAGAGTAAGTTTTAGAGGAAACTGCTGCGGATGGTCTTATCTCTTAACCCCTTGGTGCGGGAATCAAATTCTTTGCGGCAGGGCCACACATCTTTCTCTGTGCAACCCTGCCCAGATGGTTGCCATGTACGTTCACGCTCCGAATCTTACAGCCATACAGCCAGGGCGCACAGCACGGTTCCCGCGACTGTGCCACCGTGCTCTGATGATTGCCACGTACGCCAACGCACTGAATCTTGAAGCGTGCACAAGCACACGAACTCCACGTCTGAAAGTTGCTCAGCGATCCAAATAACTCGGCGCTCGGCGTGCATGATCCATCATCATGCGCACGAGCATGACGCGACCAAAAATATTTGTGTTTGGTTGCTTGTCTTGGATTGGATTGACTTAGATTAATTTGATGGTCCAGTCATGTGTTATTTGTTTCACGGTCAGACGGACAGGGTGATCCAGGTTCGAGGAATATTCCTCGTAGATGTTGGATGAGATGGTCCAGGAAATTTGGTTGGATGAGTCCATCCACCTTATCTAATTATGCTTCTTAGTAATGTAATTAGTGATAATTAACTTGTTTATTGTTGATTAATAATTACAATTATGATATTAACATTAATATTGCTAGTAATATGATAATTAGTATATAAATAATTAATATTATGAAATTATTAACTTAGATGATTCAATAATCCACCCAAGTTTTATCCAACCTACCAAACAAAAAATTGAATCGTCCAGTCCATCCAACCAAATGTTAATTTGGATGATCCAATACATAAAGAAATGGATGATCCTATATCCAATCAAACTTCAACGTCAAACCAAATGCAATTGATGACTGAGCACTTTGTCACATGTCACTAGTGTACACACATACACGGCCTCAACACCGGGTTTAGGGTGCATCGTGGACTAACCACATGACCTGGCCAAACACTCGCGTAATTAGCATACACCTGCAAGACCAACTACCTGGTCACATCCTTCGTGTACGAACGGCAACGCCGACCAACTTATAATTTGTACTACGTATAAATAATTTTCTATGTTCATGAGCCAAACAAGCTCTTCTCATGCGGCAACTAATAATCAACACGTGATCATCAAGCCTTAAACTATATATATATATATATATATATATATATATATATATATGACAATCTTTTAACAAAAAGAGAAAACACGTAATGTTACCATCAAACATGATCGCGAGGTTTTCAAGTGCATGATACTTGTCTATGCTTGCTATGCCCCAAACATGATCAACGAGCCTCAAACATGACGATTTTTCAACAAAAAGAGAGAAACTACGCGTAACATGATCATACATGATTGTCGACGTCTCTCTCACATGCATGTTATAGTGTTGTCCATGCATATATGCTAAGCCCCGAACATATGATCAACGAGCCTCAAACCAATATATATATATATATATATATATATATATATATATATATATATATATATATATATATATATCTGTGTGTGTGTGTGTGTGTGTGTGTGTTAAGAATGAATGTGTGATGTGTTCATCATGTTCCTCAGAAATGACAATTCATAAGGAAGGATTTGATTATTTTTCTGAACAAATGAATGATTTAGTTACCAAGTGAATGTGCTCTAAGTTCAGCGATGTGTTGCGTCTAAGGAGGAGGATCATTTAGGTTTTCTTTTGTTGTTTTTCTTTTCTTGTGTCATATACTTTTTTCTTGTGTTTTGTGACGATCTTTCAACAATATATGACGATCTTTCAACAAAAAGAGAAAACACGTAACGTCATGAAACGTGATCGAGGTCTTTTGCGTGACAAACTGAAAACTGGAACATTGCATACCCTGGGCCAGTGGGCCCTTCGCGTGTCAAACTTAAAAACTGGAACTGAAAAACTGAAACATCGCGGGACGGACCTACAAAGTATGCCAGGTGGGCCATTGCATACCCTGGACCCTTTGCGTGTTAAATTAAAAAACTGCATGTCAAGCCGAGATGGGACGCGTCGAGCCGTTGCGATAACCTAGAGGAGGTGAACCGTGATTTGGATTAACTCCAACCCACCCACCGGTTCGAAAGCATAGTTTTCGAAGCATCCGATCATCTCCACTCGCGCGCTTAGACGATGACCCGCTATAAAGGCACACCGTCCTCTTGCGTCTCTGCTGCACCACTCCATCGATCATAGCCTCCAAACTTCTCCTCTTGCTTCTCCGCTGCACCACCGCTGACCACCTCCCACTCTTTCTCTACACCTCCATCGCCGCACAAATGGGTAGCCCCGCGCTGAAGCGCTCAGGGCCATCGTCGTCCTATGAACCTCCTTCTTCTCCATATCCGTCGCCGCCAATGCCGGTGGAACTGGAGGCGGCACTCGCACCTCCTCCGTCCCCTTCTCTGCCCGCGGAGCCTGCACCTCCTCCTCATCCCGTTTGGGTTTAGGAGACTGTCCGCCTCCTCGAACACCACTTCGATTAACTCAATTGGCGCCTGAAGGAGGCCACCGAGCACCTATCTCACCACCGAGAGCGCAAAAAAGCTCGACAAATTGGCACAAGATGTATTTTCCGATACATCTCGCTCATGTGACCGTCTAGGTTATGGGAAACATCCCTTCTGCACTAGCATGGACACTGCCGACCACTACTGCTTCGGGTTAGGCTTTGTGGTCGGTCGTCTCGACGTCCTCTACGAGACGATCGGGGAGGTGGCTGGGATGGAGGGCCGCTAGCATCTTCTGCAGCTATCGCCTGAAAGCTTCGGACTCAACTACCGGAGGAGGCGGCAGCAGCGGTGGCAGCGGAGGAGGCGTCGACGGTGGCAGCGGTGGAGAAGGAGGTGGAGGAGATCTCCTCCGACTCCGAGTAGAGTAGTATTTGTAGTTTTTCTTTTTCTTGTTTTCTATGTGCTTTCATAGTTCTTGGTTGTAATATATGTGTTGTTTTTATGTTAATGAAAAATGTCATTTCTGTTCATGAACAATGTGTCCTATGCAGCATCGAAAAACAGCTCCTTTGTTAAAAAGGGGCGAGATAACTGTTGTTCAATGTCAAGCCAAGAATTCGTTGTGTTGCAACAATCGACGAATCTTGGTTAAAAATCCATTGATATCGTGGTTGAAGCTGCGTTTCTCCTCTTTTGTGTTCTTTCACTTAATTTTTTCATTTGTAGTCGGCGCATGTGAAAATGTAGTTTTAGTAGTAGTATATACTACATGTTATCATTTCATTATGATTAATGTTACAGAATGCTGATTTTTTGCTATCATCCTTTCGTGGACTTGGGTGTTCTGTATTTGCATATCTTTTGCATTAGCACATATACATCTGGCGATTCAAATTTTTGTTCGTATTTTTTTGGAATATCCCACTAGCTAGCAGATGACTGCTTTTAGATTTTGATCTCCATGCATGGAAACAAAGATGAAGGGGAGCTAGCAGTCCTACAGCGAGCAAGCAGCTAGGCCATACTGTGATTATGAAGCCAGCAAGTTGTCCGAAGTAGTCTACCCCTCTAGCTAGCCACACCATGTGCAGGAATCGACGCGACATGACATGTAATTAATCACGATTGCATGCGTGCACAAGGGCACGGCTACCGTCAAATTCTCCATGCCCGCGGAAATATTTTCGTTCTTCTTGGCGCGCCACAATTAAGATTTTGACAATTCACTCCCTGCGCCTCAATTTCAGTCCCGCCTATTGTAACCCTATTTCAGCCACGATGAGTATAAATGGAAACATTGGCCTCTGTTACCGACACACCGCTGCCCCGCCCTTCCGGTGATCTCGCAGTACTCCAAATGTGTTGTCTCTCTTTCCTGTGATCCAAACATGTATTCCTAAAAAATTCCCGAGTTTTCATTTCCCACGGTTTTTACAATTTTTCCCCATGGATCTTGCAGTGACACATCAAAGCTCTTGGTGGTGGTGACTCGTTTGTACAACGCTGGGCGACCAAGTTTGACGGGCTCTACCGAACCTCTTCGTCGCCGACACCTCCCTGCGACATCCCGGACTCCAGTTGTGGTAGGTAAGTTCTACACGATCCATGTCGTCTTTTTATATAGCTATATTGGCTAGGTTCTACACGATCCATGCTGATATACGAAGATTAAATAAATTAACAAAGAAGAAATGTGGTCTTCTGTTTCACGAATTTATATATATATATATATATATATATATATATATATATATATCATATACTACATCTGTCCCGAAATAAATGTCGCTTCGACAGCTGATAACGGTAGTGTATTTCTACTTCAAATCCTGGCCGGGAACGACAAATACTAAAAACAAAAGGTAGTATGTAATTTTTGGATTTAGAAGTAAATGACGCATGGGTTATCTAATCAACCGCTCCAAATGTTGTACTCTCATTCCTGTTTGTTCCCACGATTTTTACACTTTTTTCTTTCTTGTGGCTTTCTCGGATCGTACGTTTTTTTCTATTCCTTCATTTCCAATTCCTCCGTTCCAAACAAACACTGCAGTTTATGGAAACCATACCGTCCGATCCAAAATCTACATCAGTCATGTGATCTGACGTTATCACTATTATTTGGAATGACTACTTACAATGCTCTTTACATTAGGAACAAGACATCAAACTATGATGTCATCTACAAGCATTCATGGTGGCCAATAAGCACCTGGTATAACTATAAATATGTTTACTATCAAAATTAAAAAAATTAGAAAACATTAATTCCTTTGCATGGTATGCAGAGAATATTGCAGCACATGATGTTCAGGAACCCCGAGATTCTTCACTCCCTGGTACTATGATGCATGAACCAACAGCAGGTATAGATATACAAACCAGAAATACTCCTTCCGCCCCAGCATAACTTTACTTTTGAGCTTAAAAAATGTCCCACTCCAACTCTATCGGTAGCTTCCAACTACCCATATCACATCATACTACTACCTGCCTCTCTACCGTGCCATTTGTTTTGGCAGAGCGTGTTAGTTTTTTACTCCTTTGGCATTGAATTTGGAGCATTTTGAGAGACTACGTTCTATCCTTTAAATGTATTGATGATGGGTGTATCATGGGCATTTGCATTCTTTCCTTGGTTCTACTAATTGTTTTAGCATGCCTTGCGATTCTACTTTCTTAGACTTTACAGTTAACAGTTCATCAGCTTGTGTGATGGCGTGATTTTTTTATGACATCATGTTGTGCTCTCTTGCTGACGGCCACTCCGGCCGGCACCAGCGCCCACGCCCTGCTGCTGGTCACTTCAGTGTCCTCCCCGACATGTCTCCCTCGCCCATCGCCAAATCCCATATTTCACGTGCCATGATGACTCCGCCGCCCCAAATCCCTAGCCATTACTTGCCCTGCCACCAATCATCCTCGAGAGTTGCTCATGGTGATCTCGGTCAGATCGAACCCTCGCTATGTTAAGCGTCGCAAGCTGAGACTATGCAGTATTGCACCTGCAGTAGCCGCCACTGACAAGTGGACCCGATGTCTCATGGGCCCACATGTCAGTGGAACCTACTGCAGGTGCAGTACTGCAGAGGATTTCAATCCCGCAAGCTTCCTGCCTTATATGTCTTGCATTCGCCACTTGCTACCGATGGCGTTCATTACTCGCCCTGCAACTAGTTCTCTTCGAGACGCGCTCCGGCTGATGTCAGTCAGACCGAACTGGCGAACCCTATCTTTGTCTAGTCTAGCGTTGCCAGCTGCTTGACCGCCCCCTCAGTCTTGTCTGCTTTGCTGCTAAACTGAAAATCCTCTACGGTACTACGAGTGCAGTAGCGCCACTGACATGTGTACCTGATGGCTCATTTTAGGGTATGAACAACAACAAAGATGTCAATAATGTACTCCCCCCGATCAAAATAGTTGTCGTTCAGACAGCCCTAAGTAGTTTGTTGCTGATTCATTTTTTGGTCTGATACGATAATTAATATGAACTGGGAGGGAGTAATACAAAACAAAATGCTGCTGGGACGCGGTCCTCCCACGCTCGTATTTGTCGCACTCGTCCTGAAGATGGTACGAACATCAGACTTTTCTTCTTTTTACACTATTTGTACATGATACTAAACTTGGTCAGGGGGTAATTCGCTTTAAACATTTACTGTTTGAATCAATATAATAGAAGGAAAGAAGTTTGGAAGAAGTGTGGCTAAAGGACTTAAGGTTGCCAGAATACGCTATGCATCCTAAGTTAGTAGAACGGAGCATGTGAAGCTACCAATTCAGTTCTCCACTAGGTTGGGTGATGCGATTGGTATTAATCAGCGGCACTTTGTCGATGATGTGGTTATGTTTACAAAAAAACATGCATCCCTCAGCGGTGCAAGGAAGTGGGCAGAGGTTGGCGATAGTAACAAGAGAGATATAGTACGAGACATTCTGGTTAGTGTTGTCACACCCCACACAAGTATTTTTTCTTGCAATTTCCATCTTGTACATTTACAGCAACTTGTTATACAATGCGCAGGATTCCTGGGACATGGAGGATACACCGCAGAGTGCAAGAAAAATTTTAAAGTTGCTGGCGAGATCTACAAGGGGTGGCGCTTGACTTTGCATGCCACCTATAAGAGTTATTCTACCGGTGAAGAACATATACGAAACAAGCCTGCTGACGTACCGGCGCCTGAGTGGTTGTACCTAATAGAATAATTTGGGTCTGAGCGATTCAAGGTCAGCTAACTTTTTAATAGATTCGCATCATATAAAACTATTTGATTTACATTCATTCGTGGAATTAATTCTTAAAATTATTGCAGTCAATAAGCAGGACCAATTCTCAAAATCGAAGAAAACAAAAGGCGAATCACTTGCTTGGCTCCAAATCCTACGTCCAACTTAGTTATGAGAAGGTATGAAAAATAAATCACGCATTTACTTTACGTTGCAATCAATATGTATACCTACATGTTGAATTTTACTTGTATTTTATGTAGCGAAACCCAGAGACCGAAGAAGAGCAAGCCATTTGAAGAACGGTGACTGAGCAAACGAGCAGGCAGAAGCTGTACATGTGAGTAACACTTCAAACAATCCTCAATTAAATAAATATTTGCAATGTACCTGTGACTTTTCTTTCCGTATGTAGAGGCAGGCACTTGCCCAAGTGGACGACATGGAAGCTGAGCAGGGAGGTCCAATTCCAAATGAGGAGAGTAACCACATCTTCCAGTGTTATTATAGATCCTCAATCGGTTGTGCAGGATGACAGGTCTGGGGGCATGGTTATATGGCTAACCCTACTGGTCCTGAACATGAACGTATGCGTATCCAGATAGCTGAACACCTCAAAAACCAAGTTCAAAACTTAGAAGATAGAAATGCAGGCCTCAATCACCAAGTGCAGGATTTGGAAGGAAGAAATGATAGCTTAACCCCCCAGGTGGACTACATAAACCAGAAGAATGAAGAGTTAAACCTTCAAGTACAGAACTTAGAAGGTCAGATAGCAGCTGATCGTGAACAGAGAGCTAAGGAAATGGAGGACATGCGCGTCTCAATGGCTGAAATGCGCAAAATGATGGAGACCACTCCACAAAAGCTCCAACAAAAGAACCGCCAAAAGCCACCTGCTCCAACAATTAGTCCCGGTGAGCTTAGGCAAACTTTTAACATGCAAACACGTCGCATTAGTAATCCTTGAGTGTTGATATGTGTGTTGCAATATCAATTGATGGATGTTTATTGTTAAACTCGTAATTCTGTTGCCACTAATATTCAAACCTGGTGCATTAGGATTCTACTGCCGCTAATTATAAAACGTGGCAGTACGAATTTCTTTTCACGAATGATAAATTGTTGCAATAGGAAGCTATTGCCACGAAATACAAAACGTTGCAGTATAAACATTGGGCCACGACTCATAAAACGTTGCACTAGACTGCTATTGCCACCATGCAGAAAATGTTGCATTACAACACTATTGCCACAAATGAGAAAATGTTGCATTACACCTCTATCACCACAAATCATTAAACATTTAATTACAACCGTACAGCGACAGATCAGAAAACGTTGCATTACGAACCTATTGCCACAGATCAGGAAATGTTGCATTAGAAACCTATTGCCACAGATCAGAAAATGTTGCATTATGAACTTATTGCCACAGATAAGAAATTGTTGCAATACCGAACTATTCGCCACGGATGTGAAATCGTTGCAGTACCATACTATTTCCCACAGATTTGAAATCGTTGCAATACAGTACTATTCACCACGTTTGTGAACTCATTGCAATAACATACTATTTGCCACGGACGTTAAATCGCTGCAGTACCATACTATTTGCCACGGCTGTGACATCGTTGTAGTACCATACTATTTGCCACGAATGTGAAATCATTGCAATACGTTAAATTGTCACAGTACCTTAAATTGTTGCAATAGCGTACTACTTGCCACTGTTGTGAAATCGTTGTAGTAACATACTATTGCCACGAATGTGGAATCATTGCAATACCCTGCTATTCATTGCAATGTGTTAAATCATCGCGATGCGCTAAATCATTGCAATACTGTAGTATTCGCCACGAATGTGAAATCGTTGCAATCACATACTATTACCACGAATGTGAATCATTGCAATATGTTAAATCAACGCAATACGCTAAATCATTGCAATAACATACTATTTGCCACGAATGTGAAATCGTTGCAATACCGTGCTATTTGTCACGAATGTGAAATTGTTGCATTACCGTACTATTTGCCACGGATGTGAAAATTGTTGCAATACCATGCTATTCGTTGCAAATGTTAAATTGTCGCAATATGCTAAATCATTGCAATAACATACTATTTGCCGCGAATATGAAATTGTTGCAATACAGCAATATTTGCCATGATTGTGAAATTGTTGCAATACCGTGCTATTCGTTGCAATACGTTAAATTGTCGCAATACGTGAAATCATTGCAACAGCATACTATTTGCCACCGATATGAAATCGTTGCAATACCATACTATTTGCCATGGATGTCAAGGCGTCGCAATAACCTATTGTCACGGGTATTATTACAATGATTCATAAAAACTATCACCACGCTCTTTTTCATTGCAATAGTGACCTACTGCGATGAAAAATGACCTATTACGACGAATTATTTTCATTGTGATAAACCGGAATCCTTGCAGTGTTAGTGGGCGAATAGCCGGCCTTCATGGTGGCTAAGTGAGAAAAGGGTTGAGTGGAACCCTACCTTTCGTGGGCATCCTCAAAGTGGATGTAGGCTCCTTCGTGTGGTTGAACCACGAGATAAATCCTGCGTCTTGTGTCTTTGATTTGACTTCCACATTCTTCACTAGATAAAGTTAGGGTTCCATGCATTCTTCGCTTCAATCTCATGATCCGCCTCTATCTAGTTGTTATTACTTCATGCATATCATCTACTAGATTGCTAGGATCATATACTTTACATTTCATCGAGTTAAGTCCTTTAGATTGCTTAAAAAATCTCACCTTTGATCAAATTTGTTGTCCTGACCAGACTAGTCCGCCCCCAGGCAGGACCAGTCCACACTCTATAATTTGATTAGCTTTTATTGAGTTAAATTTCTAGTTATCCGCTTATTCACCCCCCCCCCCCCTTTAGGCAACTTTCACAAGTGTGTTGTACAAGACAAGTATGATTTTATTAGCGTTGATCTTAACTGTCATGGATATAAGTCAAAGCCTTTCGTGTTGGCACGACACGTTGCTCAAGTGTTCTATGTTCCAGACACAACAAATAAAAGACTTAAGGTGGTTATGCTTGGAAAACGACGAATCATCAGAGTCAAGAATGTCATCGATGAGAAAGAGTTTGATCAATATGATGAGAATCCTCATTTTGTCACCTCGATGATTAAGCCAAGAATGTCATTGGCCAACGAAGATCCTTACTTGCACAACGGCCACCATGAAAAAGTCAAGAATTTCAAAAAACCAAGACCGCAATGGAAGTAGCAAAATGATTCTCTGAAATATGCTCAATATGTGAAAATATGGTCAATTGAGTACAAAAATGAGTTTCATTTGGATATTTGTGTGATATATGCTCAATGTGTGCAAATACCCTTTGAGTGAAAATTTGACTTACATTGGTCATATGTGTGAAATAAGCTAAATGTGAAAATATGGCCACTTGATGCCTTGTGTTTTGTTTCTAATGGAGGACTACTGAATCTGGCACTTTTTCTGCCCCAATCTTTGGATTGTCCTTATAGTTGCCACATAGATCTTTTTCTTATTAAGGTACAAATGCCATGAGGGAATTTGCACTGGTTTATCATTGAATTAAGTTGAAAGATATTTTCTTCCTTACGTGACCGCTTGTCCAAATGTGACTGAAATTTGATAATGTTTTATAGGATTTCAGTTAATTTTATTGAATTTGAAGATATCTTAGTCAGAGCATCAGTAGCAAAATGAAGAGGCTCAGCAGTAGACTCCGCGGGAGCAGGCTGAGTAGCACTGTCAGCAACAGAATCATGAAGAGGATGCATCAGTTGGATCACATGCAGAACCTGCCTCTAGTCAATGAAAGAAAAGGTGGCAGACGACATGGCCGATAGACGTTATGAGTGTTGGTGAGCTCAATGTTGAAGGCTTACCCCTGGACATGAGAGTGAATACGAGACTCTCCAGGGTTTCTGGTCTAGCTGCCCAACAAAGGGTGTCACTAAACCTGCAGGGATTCGATGAGTTGACCGAAAATGAAAAGGATGAGCGCTTCAAAAAATCTATTCAAGCATGCGGTCGATATCCGGAAGAGCTTAAGCAGAAAGGGTAAAAACTAACTATGAAGGTCATCTCTCATGATTGGAGGAGCTACAAGAGTAACTTGTGAAGATTTGGACGAACCAGGACACCCCCTTCGATAAGTATAAAGATTTGTCAAAGAAGACTGGGCGAGATTTGTTAAAAAGTGTTAATTAGAGAACTTTGCCGCGAACAATGAGTATATGAATTGGCTCCAATTGAAGAACAAGCTTGACCACCACCTTGGCAACACCGGTTATGTTGGAAAACAAAGGAGGTGGCAACAAAAGGATCAAAGATTGGCCTAGCTAGGTCTTCACCATACGACAATTTTTGTGGATGGTCGAGACCATTTATGCATGCTCGTTCTATGCTGATAGAGTCAGGTGATGTCAGCTACTACTGCCAGAGAACCACGGATGTCGCTCAAAGGGCCTTGAGCCAAAGCGGCAAAGACTCAAATGGTGAGAGGGAAAACGATACCCTCAGCAAGGCCCTACAAACTAAGGAGCAACGAGGTCGTGTCTGTGGTTTTTCCAGTAAGTTGACCTGGAGGGAGAGTTTTTCGGAACACAAAACTACGTATCGAAAGCGGAAAACAACCTCGACACCATTGGTTGATGTGGAGGAGCTGAAAAGACAGCTGAGAATGGAGGTTCTAGGAGATCTGAAGCCTATACTAAAGGCCTCAGGTATACAATTCCCTAACTTTAATGCATTAATAAGTGACGAGGAGTGTCAGCTTAGTTTCTACAGCAGCTAGGAGTGGATGACCACATGAGGATCTTTAGGCACCGGCGTCTGGACCTTCAATTGAGCCGGACACGATAGATAACTTTGATCAGCCAACAAAATGTAGCCTTATGCTATTGGTCGGAAAAAGCTTTCAAATGGAGGTGGGGAGAGGGCTAGTGTATCCCGGTCAGACCATGTTTGACAACATCCAGATAAACACATCATTCTATGATGTGGTCAAGATGGACATGGTGCATGACAATTCGAATGACCTGATGCTCGAAGTGCCACCGAACGATACAACACTGACTATGCAGGATGCAGTTGCTAGAAGAGTTCTTTGGAGACAGACTTCTTTTGTTGTTGACCCAGTAGCAGCAGCTTCAGTGTCGACCTCTACTGCTTTGATGTCTCTTGAGGCACGTATACCTCCGTCTCCAAATCTAGAGCAGATAGTTCTATCTCCAATTCAAGAGCACTTTCCTCCAATTATAGAGCAGCAACAGAAGTCTCCAATTTGAGAGCAGTTGATTCTAATTACAGAGAAGTAGTAGAAGTCTCCAATTCGAGATCAGCCGCACTTGTCTCCAACTCTATAGATGCAGTAGAAGTCTCCACTTGATGAGCAACCGCGTCGGTCTTCCCCTCGCACTCGGAGTACCCTGCTCCCTACACTTGATCAGCCGCAGGCAAAAGTGACGAAGAATGTACGTGCCAAGAGTCAGCCGCAGCGGCAGAAGATGTCATCGAAGGAAACTGGCAAGAAACCACTGAAAGAGTTAGAAGCTAACCCGAGGTACCGACAGCTATGACACATGCTAACCCAAAGTTTCAAATGGGGAAGGCGATGTTAACTGTCGTCGCACTCAAAGAAGCTGGTAAATCTTGTGTCGACCTTCATAACTACTACATGAAAAATTACACAAAATATCAAGACTTAATAGTGGGATACAAGGAAAATCACTTTTTGGTGGGTGAAGGCATCTTTCTCATCTCATGGTCCGATCTCTACAAGCTTTTCACCCTTGACACGTTGTATGTCTCTCTAATACGTTGATTCGCATTGTAAGTCCTCAAAAACTAGGTTCTTCAATATATATATACCCAATATAAGTGTTACATGTGTCTAACAAATTTGGCATTTTGCGTGGAGGCACATGCAACAAGTTAATTGTCATAGAACAGAAAAGGAGTTTTCTGTGTATCTTGACACGCAAATACCAATGAGAACTAATATTCAAACGGCTAGAAGTCAAAAAGAAGTTGTTTCATATTTTTTAAAGGCAATGAGACACTACAGATATAAGGAGCTCCTAGTCGTACCGTAAATCCCTGGTAACCATTGGATAACCCTAGCAATTTCTACAAAGTATGACCAAGTCTGGTACTGTGACTCCTCAAGACTGAGAGATTCAATACAGGCGAGTGACACACCCATGATTGGACTGATATTGGGGCCGCTATTAATGAGTAAGTTCCTTCTTCACTTTGGTTTCTGACTATTTTGTTATTGCATGATGATTTTACATTAACTGTGAAGTTTTCAGTTTAGGGCTTTTGACACATACGTGGTTAAGGTGCTGGGAGGACAGGCACAAGGAAAATAGACAAATTAAACATCATACTATATTCAATGTCCCACAACAAGCTCCGGGCAACAAATACGACTTCCATGTCTGCTTAAGCATGGTTGTATTTGGAGAGCAACCAAATTGCAATGTATGTGTAAGTGTATTTATTTTACTTTATTATTAATCTTTTGTTAATTCTAATTTTATCATGTGGCAGGACTATGGAACCCCCTTCAGGAACGCGGTAGGTTCTAGCCTCGAGCACATTAGAGAGAGGCTATGCAGGTTCATCATTTATGAAATAATTGATCCAAAGGAAGAATTTTATTACACTAACATGATTCGATGACAATTATTCTTTGTGTAATTAGTTACTTCATAAGCAGGATGATCAAGGGGGCATTCATTGTGTAATAGTTACTTGTTAAGCATGATGAACAGGGGAGCATTCTTTACGTAATAGTTACTTGGTAACCACGATTGACACTTTATTAATATTTGATTGGTCAATATAATTTAATGTGTGATCTCCATTTGGGTATACATATGTTTTTGTATGTGTATGTTGCTGACCCTGGCAATGCGGCTCCCAAATCCTGGCTAGCCTCAGATGCAGCCGACAACCAGGATAAACAAGGGGGGCATCTAATAGGAGATGAGTGTTCACTATGTAAGAAACCCAAATAGGAGACAAAGATGGGCGACGAGCTAAAAGGAGAACGTCTCTGATAATGTTAAGCGAGATGAGCCCGCTTTAGCAAGGATCTGACATGGCTCAGATGAACGTACAAGGAGACACGTTACAATACAGCCCATCTCAGTTAAGTAGGTATCCGAGACAAGCCCTCCTATCTGACAAACGGGAGACACACTTTCATTAAGCGCGACTCATATCTGTTAGGTAACTGAGATGAACTTTGGTTACAGCTCGTCTCCTTTCATTGTGGAATAAGGCGCGTCTCCCATAACCATCGGTCTGGCTCATCTCCTTTAGTTGTGGAAGCGAACCCATCTCTCATTCCCTCTATAGAGAGATGTGCTTTATATTGGCCTGTCTCGATTTTCTGTTGCCCTTCTACAACTTGCTGTGGCGGAACGAGGGCTACCAGATCTGCCCTGTTCTTGCCCTATTCTTTCCCTCCTTTATTCTAAAAGTCTCGCGGTGATTATCAGTGGATCTTAAAACGAAGGGTTAGTCCTCTCCTCCTCTCCTGTTCCTTACTATTTTTTACCTTTAGATCTTGACAATCAGTGGCTTCGAATTTCTTTGATTTAGCTCTTATTTTCTGTATGTAGATGTCATCAGATCAAAGTTGGATGTATGGGTCGCGCCTTTGCAATGAATATATCCAAGGGGTAGATGCATTTATCGCTTTCGCGAAGAAAGACATGTTGGAAAACATTAGAGAGACTATTTGTTGTCCTTGCAAACACTGCAAGAATGAGAAGAGATATCGTACCAATGAAGTATTGAGGTCACATTTGATCACGCATGGATTCATGGTCGATTATCGATGTTGGAACAAACATGGGGAGGAGGGGCTTAATGAAGTAGACATGAGAGATTCATATCTGGAGAGGAGGTCCCTACCAGTGTCCAAGAAGATCATGACAAGGATGTAAACGAGCCAGATATATCAGGGTTCACCGATGACGACATTGAGTTTCAAATGCATAACATAGAGGAGATAGTACGCAATGTCGAGCGACATGGCGAGGATGATCGGTATAGTAATGGTTAACTTGCAAATTACAAGAAGATGATCGAAGACTCGAAGAAGCCATTGTATCATGGTTGTGCGGCTAAGGACACTAGACTGTTTGCGATGGTAAAACTTTTCCAGTTGAAGGCGAGCAATGGATGGAGTGATTGTAGTTTTAAGGAATTGTTGACGCTTCTTAAGGACCTTACCCCCAAGGCAACACAGTCCCTACCACAGTTTATGAGGCAAAATAGATAATTTGACCACTGGGTTTGGAGGTGGAGGAAATCCATGCTTGCAAGAACGATTGTATTTTATATCATGGACCTGAGTACGAAAATCTCGATAAATGCCCTATTTGTGGAGTGGACAGATCCAATCATAGGAAGACGATGATGATGACGAGAACTGCAATAGAAGAAAAAAATGGCCTAAAAAGGTGTTTTTGTACTTTCGCATCATTCCTCGATTGAAGCATTGGTTTGCAAACAAGGAGGAGTCAGATTTGTTGCGATGGCACGAAGAGAAGCATAAGCAAGATGCTTGAATGATAAGACATCCTGTTGATGCCACACAGTGGCAAAATATTGATTCATGAAATCCTGACTTTGCCATTGATCCAAGGAATATTAGGATTGCAATGAGCACCGATGGCATGAATTCTTTTTTGAACAGTAGCACACATAGCACATGGCCAATTGTGCTTACAACTTTGAACTTTCCTCCTTGGTTGTGCAACAAACGGAAATATATTATGATGTCAGGACTGATACCGGGGCCATAACAACCTGGGAATGACATCGACAATTATTTAAGGCCTTTGGTTGAAGATCTGAAGCAGTTGTGGCACAACGACGGAGTGCAGGCCTGGGATGACCACAAGCGTGAGTACTTTCGCCTCAAAGCCATTTTATTCGTGACTGTTAGTGGTTCTCCAGCAGCACGTAACTTGTTCGGACAGAGTAAGAAATTAGGTTGCGGATGTCCACATTGTTTGAGAGAAATGGACTCACAGTACTTGAGCGAGTCACGAAAAATAGTGTACATGGAACATCGACCGTTCCACTAAAGCACCTCTTTCGGAGTATGAAGGAAAATTTCAGTGGTGACAATGAGAAGAGGCAGCCTCCACCTCATCTCACTGGTCATGAAGTCTATGAAATGGTCAAGAATATCCATGTTGTCCTTGGTAAGGAGAAAAGGACTTGCAAAAATATTCACGAAGATGATATGTGGAAGAAGCAATCGATTTTTTGGTAGCTACCGTATTAGAAAGACTTAGACGTCCATCATTCCATTGATGTGATGCATGTTGAGAAGAATGTGTGTGGGAGCCTACTCGGAACATTGCTTAACACAGATTAGGCCTTAGTTGTGGATCAATGACTCGGTAAAAGGAACAAAACTACCCACATCATGCATCACCCTTTCAAAAAAATGAAAAAACAAAGTTTTGTGGGTTCTTGAAAAATGTGAAAGTATCATCCAGCTACTCGACGAACGTCTCAAGGCTTATTTCATTTCCAGATCTAAATGTAGCTCCCAGTGTGAAGTCTCATGATTACCATGTATTGCTTACGCAGATGATTGTTGTTGGAATTTGGAATATCCTACCAGTCAATATTCGGGAGCCTATGATGAACTTTTGCTTTTTCTTCAATGCAATTGGTCAAAAAGTACTATGTGAAGAAGATCTCGAGTCATTGGAAAAAAGGCACTATGAAACTTTATGCTTCCTTGAGATGATTTTCCACCTGCCTTTTTTGACATCAGCGTCCATTTCACAACTAATCTTATTAAGGAGATAAAGCTATTGGTCCTGTGTTCCTTCACCAGACGTATGCTTACGAGAGATTCCATGGCATACTGAAGTCCTTTGTTAGAAATCGAGCTTACCTTGAGGGCAGCATGGTACAAGGATACTCTACAGAGGAATATGTGGAGTGGGATCTAAACTACACTGACCCGAGTAGCCCGATTGGTGTTTCCAAGTCTCGTCATGAGAGGAGGCTCATAGGGAAAGGGGCCATTGGGAAGAAGACTATAACTCCATATTCGCATTTATTCTTTTGTGCTTATTTCCACGTGTTGCAACACATGTCCATTGTGTCAGAGTACCTCGATGAGCACAAGGAGGTGGTGCTTAGAGACAATCCTGGCCGCAATGAATCATGGTTAGCAAATGAACACAAGAGAAAATTCATTGGCTGGCTCCGGGATCGGATTTCTCACTCATCTGATACTCAAACAAGTGAATACCTAAAAAAGTTGGTTTGTGGTCCTATATTCACAGTTATTACATATCAAGGGTACGACATAAATGAATACACGTTTTACACTGTAGAACAAGATAAGAAAAACATGTATTAGAATAGTGGTGTCTGTGTTGATGCTTATAATGTTGCGGGCCAAGACAGACATGTACTATGGTCAAATACAAGAGATCTGGGAGCTTGACTTTCAAGGATTCAAGATTCCTCTTTTTCGTTGCAACTGGGTTGATGGAATCAAAGGTGTTGTACAAGACAAGTACGATTTCACTAGCGTTGATCTTAACCATCAAGGATATAAGTGGGAGCCTTTCGTGTTAGCAGAACATGTTGCTCGAGTGTTCTATGTTCCAGACACAACAAATAAAAGACTTAAGGTAGTTATACATGGAAAACGATGAATCATCAGAGTCGAGAATGTCGTCGATGAGGAAGAGTTTGATCAATTTGATGACATTCCTCCTTTTGTCACTTCGATGATGAAGCTAAGAATACCATCGGCCAACGAACTTCCTTACTTGCAGAACGGTCACCATGAAAAAGTAAAAAATTTCAAAAAACCAAGACCGCAACGTAAAGTACCAAATTTATTGTGTGTAAATATGGTCAATTGAGTGAAAAAATGGCTTCCATTTGAATATTTGTGTGATATTTGTTCAAATGTGTGAAAATATTGCCTTTTGAGTGAAAATTTGACTTTCATTCGTCATATGTGCTATGTTTCTTATGGAGAAGTATTGATGCCTTGTGTTTTGTTTCTCAAGGAAGCAGTACTGAATATAGCATTTGATCTGCCCTGAAAAATGGGATAGGAAAGTGATGCGAGACGGGCCTCGCAAAGGCGTGCTTGTCAGGCAAGATAATGTGAGATGCGTTTTCAAAAAGCGTGTCTCCGATTTAGACACTTGCTCTGAATACGAAAGTGATGCGAGACACAGCTCACAAAGGCGCGTCTGTCAGGCAAGATAATGTGAGACACATTTTCAGAATGCGCGTCTCCTATTTAGATGCTTCGATCTCCTGGTACTTTTAGCTCTTTGTCCCACCTCGAAACTCTGAGCGCATTGCAACGAGCATATAAGGCTTGGTGTTGCAACGTTCGCAACAAGTTCTGCTTGGACCTTTGTGATGTCAAATTAATCATGTAGGTTCACATGGAACTTGGATTTTGTTATTTAGTTTTGGCACGGTCCCACATGTCATTAACAATGAGGTCGGAGCACTTTGAATTCTGTGCCCAAATGGAATTATGGCAACGGACACACATTAATTCAAAAGAAAAGAGAGGCACTTTTTGAAAGTGAGACACGCTTAGCAGTGGCATTTCTGAGGCGTGTCTGCAATAGTTGCCCTAAGTTACTTTTAGCTCTCTCGCACGCTCTCTTCGCAACACTTAGCACAACTTTTCACTTTTCGCGCGCGTTGATCACTTCTCGCCCTAGAAACCACCGTCGTGTCATCCCCTTCCCTGGAGCACCCCGCTGCATCGGTCCGCTTCCCCGGAGCTCATCGCTGCCTTTACACTGCCCTAAGGTAATTTTAGCTCTCTTGCATGCTCTCTTCGCAACACATAGCACAACTTTTCACTTTTCGCGCGCGCTGATCACTTCTCGCCCTAGAAATTGTCGTCGCGTCGTCCCCTTCCCCAGAGCACACCGCTGCATTGGTCCACTTCCCCGGAGCTCATCACCGCCTTGACACTGCCCTCTTGATCATTGTCGCACCACTGCCATCGACCCTCGACTCCTCGTTGACCAGCTCGGCACTGCCCTAATAAGGTTTGTTCGTGCTTTGGTTCGAGTCAAAATGGTCCGCGCTTTGGTGGTTCACCGGTCAATGTTTAGTGTATTTTCGGAGTACTACGCTTAGAGTATTACAGTTTGGTTGGAGTCGAAATGGTCCACGCTTTGGTGGTTCATCGGTCAATGTTTAGTATATTTCCGGAGTCCTACACCTAGAGTATTACTTTGGCTAAGTACGAGTCAATGTTTATTGATTTATTTAATGATTGCTTGGTTTGGATTGTCCTTACACTTGGAAATAGATCTTTTTCTTATTAAGGTACAAATACCATGAGAGAATTTGCTCCCTGATGTGACCGTTTGTGCAAATGTGACTGAAATTTGATAAGGTTTTATAAGACTTCAGTATTTTTTGTGAATTTAAAGATGTCTTAGATGGAGCATCAGCAACATATTGAAGAGGAGGCTCGGCAGCAGACTCAGCAACAGACACATGAAGTGGATGCATCTGCCTCTGGTAACACAAGAACGAAAAGGTTGCAGACGACGTGGCCGACAGGCGTTGTGACTGTTGATGAGTTCAATGATGAAGGCATACCTCTGGACCATAATGTGAATACAAGACTTTCTATAATTTGTGGTCTAGATGCTCGAGAAATGGTGCCGCTAAAACTGTAGAGATTTGATCACCTGACCGAAAATGAAAAGGATGAACTCCTCGAAAGCTCTATCCAACCATATGTTCAATATCTGGAACATAAGAAACAGAAGGGGAAGAAGCTAGCTATGAAGATGATCTCTCATGCATGGAGGACCTACAAAACTAAGCTTTGCAAGTTTGCGAAGAATCGTGAAACTCACTTCCATAGTTATCCACATGTGTCAGAAGAGGACTGGGCGAGATTTGTTGAAAAGTGCAAATTACAGGAATTTTCCAAGAGCAGTGAACGTATGAAGTGGCTCCAATCGCAGAACGAGCTTGACCACCACCTCAGCAACACCGGTTATGCTAGTAAAAAAAGGATTCGGGAAGAACAGGATTCAGCATTGGCCGAGTTAGGTGTTCAAAATCCATACGACACTTTCAGTGGATGGCTGAAACAATTTATGCGTGCTCGTTCATAGCTGTCTGAAACAGGCGGTATTTGAATGTGGCCTAGGGGGGGGGGGGTGAATAGGCCTTTTTGAATTTTGTCGGAACCTGCAACACTTAACAACAAGATCAAAACCAGAGATATCGGACTAGTCCAGTAAAGTGCGGACTAGTTCGGTGTGTACCGACTAGGTTAATTAAGTTTGATTGATTAATTTGATTCTATGATGTATGCAGCAGAAATATACTTGTGATTTAGGTGTTGCACGATTATGGACTAGGATATATCATAATTTAATCTTACACTTAATGGTTCAACGTAAAGTAAGCAATATTGATTCAAACCCTAGATTAGTGTGATGAATAAGAACAATGAACACAAAGCAAGAACACAAACGATTTATCCCGTGGTTCGGATCCCACAGAGGCAACCTACATCCATGTTGAGGAGTCCACAAAAGGATCGGGTCTTCTCCAACCCTACCCTCGTCGGATCGCCACGAAGGCCAATCATCTTCTCTTTTCACAAAGGGTAAATAACCAAATTCAAGAGGCCTTCCCACACGTTGATGGCTCCCCTAGATTACAATGACAACTCCACCAAGAACACACTCAAAAGATTACAATGAAAATCACAGGAGTGTGTTAGGGAATCAAACCAAGAGCTCAAGAGTGATGAAATGTGTCTCTCCAATGTTTCGAAGTGTATCCTCAAAGGATTGATCTTTTGGGCTTTTGATTTCGTGGAGAGATGTGTTTTTGAGGCTGTTGGGAGGTGTGACGGCGCAGGGAGTCAAGAGAGATTAAAGTTGGGTTGTGCACCTCTATTTATATGGGGTTTCTAAAAGTGACTGTTAGGGTTTAGAAAGATCGGACTAGTCCGTGGTGGACATCGGACTAGTTCGGTGTGCTGTGTATAGCAAACCCTAAGTGTCCTGAAATATCGAACTAGTCCAGCTAGGAGTGGACTTGTCCGATTTCGCTTCTGGAAATCTTTGGACTAGTCCGATAGACATCGGACTTGTCCGGACAGTGAAACCCTAAGTGGTTATGAGGACAAGTCCGCACTTGGAGGACTTGTCCGATTTAGGTCAGAGAGTTTTTCGGACTAGTCCGTGCAAATATCGGACTTGTCCGATTGACATCAGAAAGATATCAGACTAGTCCGATGTGTGATCGGACTTGTCCGATTTTGTGTGACTTGTGAAGTGTTTTGAGGACTAGTCTGCACTGGGGAGTACTAGTCTGATTCTAGTCAGAGAGTTATCGGACTAGTCCAATAGATATCGGACTTGTCCGATCTTGTGCAGAAAGGATATCGGACTAGTCCGGTGTCAGTCGGACTAGTCCGGTCCTGTATAAATTTGTGCAATGTGTGTGTTTATTTGTGATTGAGCTCTTGGGATGTGTTTCCTTAACACACTCCACACACAATGATCTACTACTCTTGTTCCTTGAGCTCTTCTCCACATTGCTCCTCATTCTCCCTTCTTTTTGGCACTTTACTTATTTTCTCATTAAAACTTGTGCTCATCTCAACAAAGTGGTTAGGATCTCATTTGCTTGTCATAAATCATCCAAAACCCACAAGGGTTTCCTAGACGCACTTTCAGTATCACCTTCTATAGCCCAAGCACCTTAAACGTAGCTCAAAGATCCTGAAACCTGAGCAGCAAAGAGTCAAATGGTGAGAGGGAAAATGATGCCCTCACCAAGGCCCTGCAAAGACTGGAGCAACGAGGCCTTGTTTGTGGTGTTTCCATTAAGTTGACCTAGAGGGAGGGTTTTTCAGAACACAAAACTACTTATTGAAAGCGGAAACCGGCCTCGACATCACAGGCTGATGTCGAGGGGCTGAAAACACAGCTGAGAAGGGCACTCCTAGGATATGTGAAGCAAATGCTGAAGGGAGACGCATTTTCAACGACGACGAGCGTAGGAGCGGCTTTGCTTCTACAGTAGCTAGGGGTGGACAACCACAGGAGGATCTTCAGGCACCAGTGTCTAGACATTCAATTGAGCCGGACACGATAGATAACTTGGCTCAGCCAACAACATGCAGTCTTCTACTAATGGTCAGAGGAATCGCTCAAATGGAGGTTGGGAGAGGGCTAGTGTATCCCGATCAGACCATGCTTTACAACATTCAGGTGGACACAACATCCTATGATGTGGTCAAGGTGGACATGGTGCATGAAAATACAAAAACAACCGAAGCTCGAAGTGCCACTGGACGATACAACGCTGACTATGCGGGATGCAATTACTAGAAGGGTTCAGTGGAGACGGAGCATTATTGTTGTTGACCCAGCAGCAGCAGCAGCTTCCGCGTCGACCGCTTCAATGTCTCCTAAGGCAGGTCTGCTTCTGCGTCCAAATCCAGAATAGATGGTTCTGTCTCCAATTCTAGAGCTATTGTTGCCTTCAGTTATAGAGAAGCAGCGGAAGTCTCCAATTGGAGAGCAGTTACCTCTAGTTACAGAGAAGCCGCATCTGTCTCCAACTGTAGAGCTGCCGCAGAACTCTCCACTTGAAGAGCAGCTGTGTCGGTCTCCACCTCGCACTTGAAGTGCCCTGCACCCTACGCCTGATCAGCCGCCGACAAAGGCGGTGAATAATGTACGTGCCAAGAAAAAGGGTCTGCCGCAGCGGTGATGACAAAGGAAGGTTGGAAGAAACCAATGAAAGAGTCAGAATCTAATCTGAGTGCGCCGAAGGCTATGACACATGCAAACCCGATGTATGAAAAGGGAAAGCCGATGTTAACTGCGGCCGCACTCAAACAAGTTGCTAAACCTTGTGTTGACCATCATCAATACTACATGGAAAATTGCAACAAGTGGGATACCATACTAGTGGCATTGAAGGATAAACACTTTCTCTCGGGTCATGGCGCTTTTGTCATCTCATGGTCCATCTCTACGACCTTTTCAACCTCGACGTGTTGGATGTCTCCCTAATACCCTGCTTCGCATTGTAAGTCTCCTCAAAAACTAAGTTCTTCAATACATTCTCAATACAAGTGTTATATGTGACAAATTTGGCATTTTGCGTGTAGGCACCAGTAACAAAATGCTCGTCATAACACATGAAATGCGTCTGTTGCATATCTTGACCCGTAAGTACCAGCAAGACCTCTTCTGCAAATGTCGAGCGACAGAAAAGATGTTGTGTAATATTTTGTGAGGGCGATGAAACAATAATGTGATAAGGACACCCTAGTCATACCATTCAACCCGGGTAACCATTGGGTAACCATAGCAATATCTACATGGTACGACCAGATCCGGTATTGTGACTCCTCAAGGTCAACAGATGAAAAAACTGGCGAGCAAAAGACCCGGTCATGAAATTATATCTCTTCTGTTATTGATGAGTAAGTTCCTTCTTCACTTTAGTTTCCTTGCACGATAATTTAACATTAACTGTGAATGTTTTTGTTTGGGATTTTTGGACAAGTAAAAGGGAAACGCCAACAGCTTACACATCATACTGCATTCGACGTCCCACAACAAGTTCCGGGCAACACGTTC
Organism: Tuctoria greenei; assembly: GCA_036927565.1. Lineage (NCBI taxonomy): Eukaryota > Viridiplantae > Streptophyta > Magnoliopsida > Poales > Poaceae > Tuctoria > Tuctoria greenei. The sequence goes on along the minus strand of JAYESD010000003.1, from coordinate 81,971,485 downwards.
GGCTTCCACGTCTGCCTACACATGGCTTTATTTGGAGAGAAACCTAATTGCAATATATGTGTAAGTGTATTTATTTTACTTTATTATTAATCTTTTGCTAAATATCATTTTATCGTGTGGCAGGACTACGGACCCGCCTTCAGAAACGCTAAAGGTCGTAGCCTTGAGCAAGTTAGAGATGTCTTATGCAGGTTTATCATTTCTGAAATCATTAATTCAAACGGAGAATTTCATTACCCAATAGAGGATTAGGTGACACTTTATGTAAATTAGTTACATGTTAAGCTAGATAAACAGGAGAATTTTGTGTAAATAGTTACTTTGTAACCACGATTTACATTTGTTAATATTTGATTGGTCAATGTGTGTACACTTTGTTAATATTTGTTAATATTTGAATAGTTACATGTTAGGTTGGATGAACAGGAGACATTTGGCTACATATGTTTCTATATGTGTATGTTGCTAACACAGGCAACGCGGCTGCCAAAACCTGTCTAGCTCTAGGATGCAGCCGGGAACCAGGATAATCAGGGGTGGGGGCTCCTAATAGGAGATGTGCGTCTAGCAGGGAGCGTCTCCTGTTAGCGCCGCACTGAATTTGCCTGTAAACAATCCGCGACGCGCTGTAACAGAGGATGTCTTGGATTATCTAAATAAAGGAGACACGCTTTCTTATAGCACGTCTCAGATTAGTCATTAAATGTGCGACGGGCTATTATAAAGAATGTCTCAGATCATTCAAAATATCTATGATGTGCTGCATTAGAGCGTGTCTCTCATTCACAATGATGGGCGACGCGCTCTTTGCGCGTCTCCAATGACCTCTTAAAGCCAAAAATGGATAAGGAAGGCAAGCATAAACAGATACGGAAGAAGGGGAAGAACAAGTCTTGGCGAGAGGGATTAACCTGATTGACCTAAGGCAAAGAAGAAGTAGATGCGCATGAATCTCCTTAGAGCTTTTAGAGGGCTTGTGTAGCTGACTTGGTAGGAAGGAAGAAAAAACCTCATTCTAAACGTTTTATAGATTCCAGAATTCCTTTTCTGGCGCTTCGCCGCGTAAGATCCTCGAATCCACCACGGCCACTATCTTTTGCCTTTTTTCGGGTGGGAAAACCTAGCTCAAATGTCAAAGAATTTAGCATATGTCCCTCCGCCATGGCTTACTCAGGTGGGGCTGCCCAATTCAGGTGGGTTTCCTTTGGGTCCAGCCGTATAGCGCCCAAAATGGGTCATGTTTCTTGTGCTCTATATCGCAAGTTCGGATTCGAAAAAGAATGAATCCCTTGAGTCCGGCCCCCCCGGGTATCGACACGCGGCTTAATCCCGCGAGTTCCTGGTAAACCACTACTTGCGTAAAGTACTCCGCTCGCACCAGAGTAGGAATTCGATCAATCGCTATCAATGCCAGGAGGCAGATCAAGATCGTATCGAATAAGGTTTCCTAGCCTAGCCCATCTCGGTGTCTTCTACCGAAAGCTGTAGGTCTCTGCTATCTTCTATAGTAGCGGTGTGAGCCATCCGGATAGATATGTCCCTATGAGCGACTAGGCCGATCTTTTTTTATATGTTTTGGCCACGTCCGTTTCCGCTCCGAAGGAGTGAGATCAGATTTCCCCTTCTATGTAGTCGTTGAAAGCTCTGTAATGGGAACAAAGGTGCTATTGCCGTAACAATCTTTTTGACACGCCTTCCTAAGCCACCCGATTGGGGTTCTTTTCACCTTTCCCTCACGGTACTTTTACGCTATCGGTCATTGAGGAATAGCCCATACTTGTCTGTTAAAAAAGAAATTCATATATATTGAATAAGCCCTTCTTGGTATACCGCTAGGTGGGAGTCTCATTCACAACGGAAAATTACGCTCTTGCTTTCGAATCTGCTAAATCATTCTTTATATGGTACAAATGAAGGCGCTCATTATTATCTTGAAAAAAACGACATTCTGGTTGGTTCTTACTTCAAAAATTCTGACCGTGTTTACCATGAAACAGTTAATCTGATGGGAACTCCTCCTGGGGATGAGTACGTATTTTCAAGAAGGTGACGGGCCACTAGTCCCTGATCTGGACGCCGCACCTGGAACTCCTTCTACTTGTGGTTGTGGGGTTGGCGCCTCCTGAGCTGCTTGAGCAGCACCCCCTTGTGGGTGGGAAGGAATAAGTGGTGGATTCGAACCCTCTGTTATGACTTAGCAAAAGGAGACGAGCTACTTTTTAGCGTGTCTCGCACCTAGTCTGATCGGAGACGCTCCTTGCCGCCCGTCTTTGATGACAACATAATGCGAGACGCGGCGACGGAGACACATAGTTTGTTCGTCTCACTTCTTCGTTCGGGCACGTCTTGTATGAGCCTTTCTTACGTAGTGGTTTAATAAGGTGTGTCTCCTATTAGTGCCACATTGACCTAGCCGGTAGTCAAATCCGCGACGAGCTAACATAAAGAACATCTCAAATTTCTTACATTAAGGACACGGGCAGACTTAAAGTTCGTCTCATATTAGTCTCCTATTAGTCTCTTATTTCTTAGAAAAGGTAACGAGCAACATAAAAGATCGTCTCGGATTAGTCGTTAAATCCGCGACGAGCTAACATAAAAACCGTCTCAGATATCTTAGAAAAAAGAGACGTGCAGCTTTAAAGCTCGTCTTAGATTTTTTACATAAAGGAGACGGGCTGCCTTAAAACTCGTCTCGGATTTCTTACAAAAAGGAGACGCGCCGTCTTAACCCCCGTCTCGGATTTTTTACAAAAAAGAGACGCGCGTTCTTAAAGCTTTTCTCTCGTGTGTACTAATCTGTGACGTGCCCAAAAGCGAGTCTTCGATGACTCTGTAATGCAAGACGCGATGACGAAGAGTTGCGGTCTGCTCGTCTCTGTTCTTCGTGCAGACGCGTTTCGAATGAGTCTTTCTCACGTAGTGCAAACATGAGTCAGTTCTCTATTATTCACTTTGCTATGTTGTCTTAGTCTTAATAAGTATGTATGCATTTATCTTAGATTTTTATTCATGATATCATAATTGTTTTCGATCTATTAGATGGATTTTCAAAAATATTATTATTATAATCGAAATTTACAAAATGGGTGCCCTTTGAAACAATGACAGGACTAGGAAACTCTGGTCCTCTCACCAGACGAGACTTGATCTTGCCTCATAGCACGGGGAGACCTTTAAATATCCACCCCTCCACACACACGGTGGAACCATGCCAGACAGCTAAAATGATGGTTCTTTTTGGCGAGGGCCTTAAGATAAAATTCCTGCAAGGTATCCCTGTTTCGGGAGTGGGATGTTGTGGCATTTTGCAGGTGGCCCCTCGGGCTAGTTCTTGCCTGTTGGGAGGGTGAGATCCCTATTTTTTATTTTGTTACGTTAAGTGAATTAAACTGTAATAAATTAGGAAAAAATGTGTAGGATATCAGAAATGAAAATTATTATAAAAATGATATATGTAAGATATGAAATATATAACTTTATATTAACCAAAAAACATCGTACATGGTACATTTACGCTCCCTCTCCCGTGGTCTTGTTGCCCCTAACCCTACCCATACCACGGAGAAGGTGATCCTCGGAGAAGGTGAACCGTGACAGCGATCCTGCCGGCCGGTGCGGACGAGGCAACGGTGGCAGTGAGCTCGAGACCGGATCCTGTATCACTGGCGGCAGTGAGCTCAAGACTCAGTCGTGTGTTGGCAAGGGCGGTGGTAGTGAGCTCGTCACCAGGTCCTGTGTCGGCGGCGGTGATGTCTGAGTGCTGAACTGGGCACTTGGCTGCTAAACTGTGTGTCCAGCGGCTCCTGGATCTACACGCTTGTGTGCCGATAGTCGGGACCCATGAGATTTTCAAACTCGAAGGTCACGACGTCGTTGTCACCAATGAGATCCTCAGAATCTGGGGGCACAACAGCTCCGAAGGTTGAATTCTGCTCACAGAAACGATATTATGAAATATTTGTAATACTAAAAAATTGAAAGTAATTAAAACGAGGAATTAAAACTTAACCACAGTAAAGGGGTCGCTCGGTCCCGCCATGCTCGGCTGGGACGGCTGTGAGGGTCCCCCGCCTGAACAGCTCCGTAGCCTGGGACGGCCGCGATGTCATCGCTACCCCAGTAGAGTAGTATGTCAATGTCTGCACTACTACCAAAGCCTACAATGAGCTATGTGCCTTGTCCAGTAGAGGCATGGAGCGGAGAGTCATTTTAATCTTGTCGTGGATCCTGCCGATGGCTTCCTTGACGTCGCAGGCATCATGTTGAAGCCATCATCCACCCAGCCGTACAAGCACTCAGACTCGTAGAGTCTGGTTGAGGAGTAGAGACTGCAAAATCAAAACTGTTAGTCAGTTTAATCATACGTGAAATACTTAAACTGGAGTAAATGACTTACCGTTACAACCAAGCCCACATCCCGACGTAAAGGGTACATCTGACGCACGAACACTACAGAAAACTCGACCATTTGCCACAACTAGCCTAATTTGCGACAGCCGGCCATTGAAAATAAATAACTTGCAACGGCCCGCACTGGCCATCGCAAATTAGGTTGTTCACGACGGATTCGGACCTATAGCCGTCGTAAATGGGATGGTCGTCGCAAATTGGAGTTCAAGCGACAGCAAACCCTAATGCTGTCGTAAACAAATAAATCGTCGCAAATATGAGCTCGATTTGCAACAGCAAACCCTAACGTCATTGCGAATTCATTGGCCATCGCAAATTAAGATGATATACTCCCAGCTCGCGCGGCCCGACTATCACAGAGAGGTCGACGCTGCCACCCGACTCCCTCTCGCCCCGACGCCGCCGCACCACCCGCAGTAGCCGCACCACAACGATGCCCAGCCTCACCGCCGCCGGTCGCCCCCCTCGGTGGCCTCCCCTGACGGCGCACCGCCCCGATGTCGCGCCACCTTGCCCTGACACCGTCCATCCTCGTCGTCTCGCCGCCTCCCCAATGGTGTCCTCGCGCCGCCTCTCCGACACCGTCGTCGAGCTGACTCAAAGGTCTCCAAGGTTCATCTCCCTCTCCCTCCCGGCCGACAGCCGCCTCCCTTTCCCTCCCGGTCGATGGCGGTTGCCGCCCCCCCCCCCCCCCACCACGTCGATGCCTTCCCCACGACGCTGGCTCCTCCCCCACCGCGCCCAACACGCCACCGCCCCCACTGCCGCATGTCTGCGCCCCAACTTCCCCATGCCGGCGCCTCCACTGCCCCATGCCGGCGCCTCCCGCCCCCACTGCCCCACGCCACTGCCCCCACTGCCCCATGTCGGTGCCTCCCGCCCCCGCGCCGCATTGCACCTCCCCATGTTTCAATTGATGATGTATTTTCCTTAATCGATGACATGTATGTGTATGTTGCAAATTCATGATGACATGTATGTGTATGTTGCAAATTGATGTATGTGTATGTTGCAAATTTATGACATGTATTTGTGTATGTTGCATATGTTTCTTGATCGGCGCCGGTTAAATTTATGCGTATGTTGTTCTAGTGAAAGTGTATATGTGTATATGGTAATTAGATAGTAATTAGTTGTTTTCTTGTTAAATTATGGTAACTTTTCCATTGTTGAATAATTAGTTGTTTTATTGTTGATTAGTTGTTAATTGTTAATTTATTAGTTGACTATTTGTTGAATTGTTGATTATTTGATTAATATAATAATTAGTTGCTAATATTGTTTAATTAGTTCATTACATATTTAGATTGATGGTTAGTTGTGTAATTGTTTAATTAGTATTGTAATTGCTTATTTTTTAAAGTATTATTTTGATTGATTGAGTTCTTAATTACTATATGTAAATAAATGACCCAGCCTGACATGGGCTATTTAGGGCACTGTTGACGTTTCTTACATCACAGATAAATCCGCAAGCGCACGGAAACTGTCGTATAACATTTCACCCAAGAGTATTCTCAAGAGTATCGTATTTATCCCAAATTAAGGCAGTGGAGTAAACTAGACACTACTCTTATGATCAAGTTATGAGAAACTAATCAATTATCAAGACAAGGGTAAAAGGATAATACGGGTAGTATGAAACACACCTAAGCAATCTATTATAAAGGGTAAATGGGTCCTAATGAAGATTAGACTAAGAGTTAGGGAGTTGCTCCTACAATGCTTCTAGTATATATATACATAGCCTAAGTTAGATACTAATGAGCATGTCAATGTTGAATCCTTATGCTAATTTGTTCAACACATCGGGCACATGTTTACCCCCAGCAATACTAGGACGACTCCCGCCAAGAGCCTGTGGCATAGCCGAACGTGGAGGATTACAAATGACAGATAGGGATGATCGAGTTTGGAGGAGAGACCAGGTCGGTCAACTAGGGGGGTCAGCAGACCTGTAAGTCTTCCAAACGGTCTGTGCTTTCATGGGGTGACTTCTAGGTGGGTCCGCTTTACTGATATAGGGTGTACACCATTGGATGGACTCAAATACTTCTATTTGTGGGCCATTTGACCCATGTGGTGCCACATGTCGGTGCTTGATTGGCTAGAATGATAATTTTATAGGATACATCCTCTTGTTTCACTTCAATTCTGTATAAAATACCTGCATGCACCAATTTCTCCAAGTACAAGTGGAAATAAGTTAAATAGCAGGTGATGTGTGCAAGAAATGATATTTCATTCACATAATTGAGTTATATTGACGAGTGATATTGGTATATAACAGCCGTCAACAAACTCCCCCAATCTATCCTTTGCTCGTCCTAAGCAAAGTCAAGACTTTAGTTTGATGATCAGAAGTTGCTACAATGTTCTACTTTTTAAAAGTACCATGTGCACAATAAAATACTCTACCTAGTATTACAAAAATTGGCATGGTACTTCACCCATCTTAAGTCATTATGGGGCTTATGTCATCTCCTATTCATGGGTGGTTGAAAGACAGAACAGCAAATGGAGCACGCATACCCTAGAGATCAAGTTCCACTCAAATTCCGGATAGTTCAATTTAGATTATAAGTACCTCAATTGGATTCCCTCAGCCTCTCCTTTATGTGTAGTGGAAATATGTCCTCACCAAGGCATTTTGCCTAAATTCATCCTACCACTAATTAAGGCTTGTATGTGGAGCTTGGTAGGGAATATAATAGGCATATTTGCAACACATAATATTGCTAAGTAAAAAAAGCAAGCCTTAGAAGAAATCATTTCAAAACTATTTGATTCAATACTTGTGCATGTGTGATGGATTGGAAGTGGATGTGGATATTTGAGATGACTTCTTTTTGTGTGGACTCTCTTATTTTGCAGTGATGAAACATGGCTACTTTTTTTTCTCATGCTTTTGATGTAAGCATGCATTTTTTTGTAGCCATGTTTACTACTCCCTTTTTATGCAATAAATTTGGAGAGAGTACTTAAACATGAAGGGTATGGAGTTTCTCTTTTTATTGTGGAATGATGGTATGATAGGATTTGGCTTACTTCTAGTGTAGAAGTATAGCATGTGCAAGTGAAGTCTTAAATTCAAAAAGCAATGAATGAAATCTCACATAAGTCTATACTAGTTTGACAAAGCTTAATGTGAAGACAAATAGCATATGCATAAGGTCTATCAATGTAATGTATCATATGGCTTCGTAGGTATTTCCAGTCAAATGAGAGTAACTTAAATTTTTTGAGAATTTCTTCGGAAATCTTAGTTTCACTTTAGAACTAGAATAGCAACCCTATCACTATATTATATCTCACAACAACTTAGAATTGGATTAAACTTTTGCTACCCACAAGTTCTAAATCAAGGCAAAAAGAGTTCTAGCCAATGAAAGCAATATTTTGGAGAGTAGTAAGTTGTAAACAAGGGACTTAGGGAAATTAAAACATAGCAACTATTCATCATTTCATCTATGTGAATTACAAATCATTCTTACCGCACATATTTTATTTTATTAACCTAATATATACTACATTATTATTAATCTTTCTTTTTTAGATGCAATTGTGGTGGAAAGAAATAAATAATGGAATGCAAATGGGATGTGATACAACTTACCTCACGTGGGGGGTCCTCCTCCAAGCTTGTTCTTGGTCAAGGTCCGCGATAGGGGTTGAAACCCTAACGACGGGTGTATGCTATGAGGTTGACCTAACCTTGTTGCAGCTTGGCTTTGGTTTTGGAAGGTTGAGTGTCGATGTTGGGTTGCCTTCCATTGGTTCTAGGAGTGTGGTTGAGGTGAGTGTTATCGATGTCGCTCATCCACACCTCAAGGTTTCCATAAGTTGGACGCACCTTATTATTCCTTGGCTAAGGTCATGACATCCCTTGGCTACAAAGGAATGACGTGCACTCAACATGCGTTGAGTGGGTTCCGTCATTCCTTGGATAAGGTGTATCATACCTTCTTTCCATAAAGAAATAACTTGTACCCTTCATGCATTGGGTGTGCTCTGTCATTCCTTGGCTAAGGTAATGATAACTTTTAGCCACAAATGAGTGACATGTACCATACATGTGTTGAGTACAATCCCTTATTCCTTTGATAAGGTACAACATACCTATAACCACAAAGGGATGACGTGCACTCAACATAGGTTGAGTGTGATCTGTTGTTCATTGGCTAAGGTATACCTTCTAGCCACATAGGAACAACTTGCACCCAATATACATTGGATATGATCTTTGTCATTCCTTGGTTAAAGTACATCATACCTTTTAGCCACAAAGGAATATCTTACACCTAATTATGGTGGCAATTGCCTTAAGCTTGAATGAGTGCCTAGAATAGTTGACAGCATATTGCTCTCACATATTCGTAGCAGCCCATTGGTTGCTCATAGAGGGTTTCCATGTCAAATCTCCGGCCTTGTATAGTTATGATTGACCTTCGGGCTTAATTTCCAATAGATAGCAACCATCCTAATTTACTCCTTGGCCAAGAGATGTTGAAATGGAATCCTCTTAGGGTTTCCAACAATCGAATCTTTGAATGTCTGCATAGTAATATTACTCCTGCAAGGTTCCCCTCTATGATAGAAAGGGATGGTTAGCTCCCGATACTTGTACAGATTAATTTTCATGTTAGGTAACCGAATTTTCATTTATACGTATGGGGAAGATAAAATCGAAGATACATTGGATCCAAATTCAAGTGTATCCATGAACAACGTATTATTCGTTGATAAGAGTGGGGTTTTATGGATAAATCAATTCGCACATTTTCTAAAGCTCCTACTCATAACAATGCAAGTGATATAAATACACTATATGGATCCCTTCACCTTGTAAATTTTCTAACCATCATAGTTTTTTAACAAGAGCAAATGTTATCATTTGGATCATGGTCAACAAGATTCTCAATTTTATCCTCCTAAACATTTTTAATTTATTGACTAGGAATTTGAAATTTAGTGATCTATGCATAATTGAGTTTCAAATAAAAATTATGGACATCACTCTTCCTAGGTTGCTACAAACCAATTCAACCATTGAGTAATTCCATAAGCACTACCTAGGCAGAAAATGTCTAAGTCAATTTTAGCAATGCTTATCAAATTCTTGGTACTTGTTTAAATTTATTCCCAAGTAAAGATGACATTCCATTTTGAAGAATCAAAATGAGCAATGCCAGAACTTACTCTCATGAGGATGCATAAGAATTGAATGATGAGAAGGTGTAAACCTTCTTCACAAGCAAAAATCATTCAATCCTAATGCAGTTCAAACGACGGAAAATTTTAAACTTGTACCTCAATTGAAGAGCAATCCTGGTAGAATGTCGTTGTGTGAGAAACTCACGACCATGAATTTTGGTGTAGCTTTCATGGTCAATGTCTTTTGTCAAGTTGAGGTTCAAGTTGAATGAGCTTCATCTTGTTCCTCCATTGGACCACCATATTGAGCATTCCTCCACCATGAACTCAAAATGAGATCAATGGAGGGATATGCGCTTGATAGAGCATTCCAATCGCTTCACAAATTTTGTCCTGGTTGCACTAACAATCAAGAACAAACAAAACAACTCGAAAACGGGTTATGTTAGCTAAAAAGCATGTTGTAACCCTTTGTCAAATTGTTTTGCCCAACTTGAGACAACTTGCAAATGCAATGAATATTTAAGAGAAATATTTTTGGTTTGAATTAGGAAGATGAATTCAAGTGGTTACGCCCAAGGTTCATATCCAAATAAATTTATTTCCTAATTAAAAATTTTATTTTTATGATGGTTGGAAATTTTATTTGCCAACATGCAAGTGTGAAAATTCAAACATGATAAATGAAATGTAACGATTGATGGGAAATTCAAATATGTAATTAGGAAAACAAATATGAGATAACTTCCAATTAACCTATTGGCAAGGACTCATTGAATTTTTGAAGTTCGATGAGTGGGACTTACCTCCGTCCTATTTAGTGTGATGATTTGATGTCCAATCCCGGAGTTGAAGATGTGGACAACTTGTCCTGATCGACATGTCAAATCTCCTTTGGCATGTTAGTTGGACATGCAGACCACATGATGGCCCTAGCCTCTCCGTCATCTTAATGAAGACTTGTTGATGCAGTGACAGCTTTTCCCTATTGAAGATATTCCCCCATGAGCATGATGAGGCTTGTCCTTCTTTAGAGGTGTCACTTTGACCTTCGTGATATTCCTTAAGGTTAACCCATACTTTGATCATGGATCAAAAGCTTCCTTGGGCATGATGACATGTTGACTCCACAATCAAACAAGAAACACTTCAGCCACAATGTCATTTGCCCTAGGTTGCACGGGCTTGGTCGAAGGGTAGGAATCCCAAAAAGCAATTGTGGGATATCTTGGATCTTGAATGCTCTTTAAGTTTCTTGTCTTTGCACAAAAATCTTCATGTAAATGTTGTCTTGATTTCTTGCTTGGCCATGACAAGATACTTCAAGGTAGGCTATTTGAACTTAAATAACTTGAAATCCCCATAGCCTCCTTGATTACAAGGGTGATATTATTCCACCCTTGACCTCCTTATAGGTAATAGCCTCTGGAGTTGTGTTTGGAAGGAAGTATCCTCATGGGTCTTTAGGGAAATGATTCCCCAAGTAGCCCATGTTGACATGGATTTTCACAAATCATGTGAATATCCATGGCTTGGATCATACAAACATTTCTCCATTAGCTTGATCTTCATGTTACATTTAATGGGAGATGTAGTTCCATAATTAGCATGTCCACCTTGTTAAGTGCATGTACAGCTAAGGGAACTAGAGCATTCTTCAATCCACCCCTTGAGTGGAGACCATATTCTAATCCATGATGAATGAGAATAGGACACCTTCAGCTCTAGCACGGATGTGGTCATGGGTTGGTGATGCCAATCCATGACATGAATGTTGGATGAAGAGCCAACTATCCATCCCATGATGAAGGAAAACCAAGAAGAACTCTTGGAGCCTCCCCCAAGCTTGGGGATGGATGACTTTGGCTCCTACTGGAAGCTGAAATTTTTCTGTGAAAGGCAACGGTGTTGCCTAGCAGATATTTGTTGAGTACACCTTGAATCATCTTGTAGTTGAGTACTAGCGTCCTCGTTTGGCCATCCCATGAAATGGGTTAGCCAACACTACCCTGTTTTCAAACAAAATGAGAAAACAAACAAGGGTAATCCTGTCAAATAACTATAAGTACCTATAGTTTAATCAAAAGTGATCACTATCCTTCACTTCCTTTGCCTTCCCCGGCAACAGCGTCAGAAATTCTTGTTGATGTTTCTCATGTCTTAGATAAAAATCCGCAAGCGCACAAAAAAATCTTGTAGCATTTCACCCAAGAGTATCCCCAAGGGTATCGTATTTATCCCAAAGGAAGGCAGTGGAGTGAAGTAGACACTATTCTTATGATCAAGCTATGGGATATTAATCAATTATCAAGACAGGAGTAAGTGGATAATATGGCTAGTGTGACACACACCTAAGCAATTTATTCTAAAGGGTAAATGGGTCCTAATGCAGATTAGACTAAGAGTTGGGGAGTTGCTCCTACAATTATTCTAGTATGCATATACATAGCCTAAGTTAGATACTAATTAGCATGACAATGGTGAATCCTTATGCTAAGTTCTTCAACACATCGGGCACGAGTTTACACCTAGCAATATTAGGATGACTCCTGCCAAGAGCATGTGGTATAGCCGAACGTGGAGGATTACAAAGGACAGATACGGCTGTCACCACATACTGCCTACCTCTTCAATCTGTGGGTCTACGCGACATCCAACACTACTTACTATCCTAGCACCATGCTAGCATACTAAGTAAATACATTAGAGGCTCGAGTAAAAGCACCTCTCTAAGGCAATTACTAACCTAAACATCGTTGAACCAATGTTGAGACATAGCATAAGTTATTCATATTAATTTGGTCGACTGTTGGAGTCGGCAGATCTCCTGACACAGCTAAAGTGTTGAAGGAGTTCGTAGTTCGGTGTGGGCGCGCGGAGACTCAAGAAGGTGAATTGCGGTTTAACACTGGAGACACTAGGATTTACGTGGTTCGGGCCGCCTGAGCGTAATACCCTACTCCACGGGGGTGTTGATGTTGTATTGGCTTATCACGTATGATCTACCGCCTGTCTCTCGTCGGCCCTTTTATAGTACAAAGACAGGCCGTTACAAGCTGCCTGGCCCGAACTGTGGCCCTGGCGGTTACTAGTATTGATACACGATTAATTGTTGTTAATGATCCTGTAACGGGCTTCAACAGTGCCGTTACAGGTGTTAAGATCGTCTGTTTAAGTGTCATTAATATGGCATTAATGACATTTAAACAGGTCTTGAAGTCCTTGGCTCTCCTTTGAAGATCCGGAGCAGTTACAAGGTCTCCCGGAGGTTAGAGGCGGCTTGCTCCGATGTTTAGACACGTGGCAGCTCCGGAGCTTGCTGCGGGAAGCAGGAAGCTCCGGGGCTACTTGACACGTGTCAGGTCCGGAGCTTCTCTCGGTCAGGGGTTAGGTCCGGAGGTGTCGTTTCGGTACTCAGTCTGGTGCTTCCCCCTTGTGGGCGGTAGCTCCGGTTCGGTAGTACACGTGGCGACCTAGGGATTAACCATGTTGGAAAAGCTGGTCCGATCGTGTCTGACAAGTGGGCCTCCGAGGGTCTTCAACTCGAGTAGTCGTCCTTCCCCTGAGATTTTTGTAATCTCAGGGGGTGTACGGTTTTTAGGGTACCGACAGTGGCCCCCTGGACCTACCTCCGAGGAAGGTCACCGGGGTGAAGTCGTTCCATCGGAGGTGGGTCCACCTTTGCGACTCTTGAACTGGGTCTTCAAAGGTCTTCGGAGGTGCCGTTGGCAGGATTTTACAGTTAAATCCCAACGCGTGGCACACCTCAGGCGGCAGATAAGATCTTTGGCGTGCGGATCTCACGCAATTGAAGGTCGCCGGTTTCCGATACGAAAACCGTATCGGTTCCGCGCGCCTTGTCAGGCCGCCGCCTTTGGGTTTCCCGCCTCGTGATGACAACCGTTCACCTGGGTGAGAACCTCGACTTGATCGTCGGGGTGGTCCCGGGCCCCCTTGTCATCGGCTGGGTTGAACTCTTGAGTAGTATTTTCGACTCCCCTGCAGTTTCCATCCAAGCGTTGCGAGGGCTTACTTAAGAAGGAAAGGGCGCACCGTCGGGAGTTCTTTACGCCTCCCATCTGATCTTGCTCTCAAACTCCCGACTCGTACTTTGCTCTTCCTCTCTTGCCTTGCTGTGCTGCGATGGAGTTGGGTCTGCGCGAGAGTCGCCTGAAGACCGACAACGATTTGATGAAGGTCCGGGCCCTTATGGGGTGGTCCTCGGACTTCTTCAGCCGCTCGGTCCGTGCCGGCGGAGAGCTCCCCTTTGAGAAGGAGCGCGCTGGCGAGATGGTGTACTTTTCTTCGTACGCCATGGTGGGATTGATCCCACCATTTTCTTCTTTCTTCTTGATGCTGCTAGACTTCTATGGTCTGCAGCTATACCACCTTGGTCCCCACTCCATTCTCCTTGTGTCCATCTTTGTCCACTTCTACGAGATGTGGGTGGGCATCCCCCCCTGCGTCGAGCTCTTCCGAACCTTCTTCACCGTTCACACCACCGGCCGGAGCAACGAGTACCTTGGCTTCTACTACTTCGTGAAGCGCAAGAAGTGCCCGTTCAAGTACCTCCGGTCGTTCCCTTCCGGGAAGTGGGATGACTGGAAGAAAGATTGGATTGTCGTCAGGGTGGAGGAGCATGAGCGGTTGGAACTGCCAGACAGTTTGCTCGGCATCGACACGTCGATATTGAGTGAAGTCCCGGTGCTGGCGGAAGTTTTTGACCCTGTCCTGACCAGGATCCGCCGATGTGTGGAGGGAGGATTGACTCCCCAGGCGGTGTTCTGCAACTTCCTGACCAACAGGTGGGCGCCGTTGAAGAGGAGGGAGAAGCTCGCCTGGGCCCTCAACAGCGTGATGGACGAGGACCGGGTTGAAACCGGGTTGAAGTCCGACATGGTGGGGAAGACCTGGAGTTCCACCTCAAGAAATTCCAGCACGGCATCGACGTCGACGGAGATTACTTGACTCTGCCTCCGGCCTTTTTCCCTCTGAACGTGGAAGTGGAGTTCAGCAGAGAGCTCCGGCGGAAGATGCCTGCGCTTGACGACCTTGGCGTCGTCGAGAGGAGACCAACCACCCGGGTGGCAATCCCTGGGGTGCCCGAAGATGGCTCAGTCCCTGCTCCACAGCCGAGGGTTGAAGTCATCGGCAAGGGCAAGGAGCTGGCGGAGGAGCCGGAGAGTCGGAAGAGGAAGCTGCGGCATGTCGACGGAAGGTCCGTCATGCCCGCTGCTTCTACCTTGGCTCCTTCTCCCCAAGGGGGAAGATCTTCTGGTGCCGTGGCGACTGTCCCCGTGGTGGGGTCCTCCCGGAACGAGACTGTTCCTGTAGTGGGATCCTCCCGAAGCGCTTCCGTCTCCGTGGTAGAGCCCTCCGGTGGTGCTAGCTCCGGGTGTACGACTCCGGCCCCCGGGGCGGTTGGAGTCTCCAGGTCCAGGGGTTCCTCCCGATCGAGGAGAGCCTCGACCCAGGAATCTCCCGTGGCTGCGGCGAGTTCTGGGGGGCCTCCTAGAGCTCCTACGCCGACCCTGGCCAGCCCGGAACGTCCGGGAAAAAGGTTCCGCGCAAGCTGATGCGGGAGCCTTCCAAGGTAATTTTTGATGTTTACCCTGGTTAACTTTTTAGTTGTAGTGATTGTTTGTTAATTCTCTTTATCCATCCTCTGCAGCGTCCCTAAGAAAGGGAGTGAAGCTCCACCCTCGGCCACGGTTTCTGAGGCCGTGGGAGCTTCCGCTCCTATCCCGGCTCCGCCCCAGATGGTGGCTGAGGCTGCGACAGCTCCGGCGCCGGCTGTCGTGGTCATGAACCTCGACTCGTCCCCAGAACTTCCCGTGGTAGCGCCGGACCACAGGAGTGAAGACATGCCGGCGGCACTTGTCTCGGAGATTGAAGCTCCGGGTCCTTGTGCTGCAGTAATGGAAGCTCCGGCTGCAGAGCCGGAAGAAGTAATAGTCCCGGTCTCGGAGCCGGAACTCGTTGAAGCCCCGACGATTGAACCGGAGGTGATTGAAGCTCCGGCGTGCGAGCCGGAAGTCGAGGTAGTTCCGACAGTTGAGTCGGTTACCTCCGATGCACCGGTCGCTGAGCCGGTTGTTGTTGGAGCGCCGGTCGCAGAGCCGGCGGTTGAAGAGGCGAGGGAGCTCGGGTCTCCCTCAGAAGAGGTGCCCCGATCGGAGCCAGCAGTAGCTCCTACTCCGAAGGAGACAACATCGATGGTACCTGTGGCAGAGCCAGAGTGCCTAAACGAAGTCGCCGGCCTCCTGCCTGAGGGGGCGAATGAAGACTTGGCGGCGGGGCCTTCTTCGATGGCGACTGAGGCCATCCCGGAGGAAGGCCCTAGCGCTTTGGAAGCTCAGGGTTCCGCTCTCGTAGAGTGGGACCCAATTTTTGTATGTGAAGACCCGCTGGAACCAGCGGAGGAGACCCCAACAGGTCCGGAGCCCATCCCGCTGTCGATGTCTATCGACAACGCCTGCTCCAGTCTACGTCAGGTCCAACTGGCCTTCTTCCACGACAGCAAGGCTCTTGAAGAGGAGCGCCAAACCCTTAGGCGGTGGCGTAATTGGCTCCACTTCGAGACTAAGCTGGCGCAGTCGAGGCATGCGGATGACAAGGAGTGGATCAAGCGGGAGAAGATCCGCCTGGAGTGTTGGGAGAAGCTGCTGGATGAGAGGGAGAACATGACCCATGCCCTCGACGCTCATTCTCGGGAGTTCCATGATCAGGCCAAGGCTGCCAACGACGCGGCCAATGCTCGGTTCGAGCAGCTTGAAGCCATCAACGCAGCTCTCATCAAGCGCCGAGAGGCACTCGAAGGGAGGGAGAGACGGCTCGAAGACGAAGAGCAAAAACTCCTGGAACTGCGGGATGACATCCTGAGAAGGGAAGAGGAGCTCGCCGAGAAAACAGCTCTGGCGGACAAGGGCCTCGAGGAGCGCACTAAGAAGTTGGAAGAGCGCTGCCTCGAGGAAGAGGAGAAGACCTGGGTGCGAGGGCAGGAACTCTACGAATACGAGTGTGCCCTTGTTGCCCGGGAGAAGAAAGTGGAGGCTAGGGAGAAAGACCTGGTCGACCGTCGGAACAAGATCCACCTCCGGGAGGAGGAGCTCGGAAGACTTGAGAGGCAGGTTGCTGCAAAAATTCAGCAAAACGCCAAAGAAGTTGAGCACCTCGCCCGTGAGAATTCCGAACTGACGGCGGCCAAGAGATCCTTGGAAGAAGTGAAGAGCCTGAGGACAGTGGACTCCCTGCAGATTTGGGAGTTCCTGGGCAAGGCCAACAATGCGCTGACGCCGATGGGTTTCAGCCCCGTGCGCCCGGATGATCCGGAGCCGGAGCCGGACCTCGCGCTGCAAGCGTTGAGCGCAGCAGGCAGCAAGCTCTCCAAGGTGGGCGACGTCATCGTGGACCAACTGGAGGTCGAGGGGCAATCCCTGGCGAGGAACGTCACAGAATACGTGTTGACGTGCTACACCAGCCGAAACCCTCAATTTCCTCTGGACCCGGTGCTTGAAGGCCCCGTCGAAGGAGAAGGCGAAGCTATCCGAGCCAGCGTATCGGAGGTCGCCCAGAAGGTCGCTGAGTTCTTCCATAGGGTCTAGGATCATCTCTTTAGCTCCCGCTTGTATTTTCTCTTCTTCCTCAATTTTGTACTCCCTTGTCTCCAGATGTAATCTCCTGTCTCCAGATAAATGAAATCCCCAAATTTTTGCGAATTTCATTTTTTGTCTTCAACATCTTTATCTTCTCTTGGCCCCCTGGTAGATGTACACAATTTGATTGTGAACATGTACCAAAAGGATACTGAGTTTTGTTGAAGACGAATTTGCTTCGAACTTGTAGAATTTAGTTCCGAAGTCTTTGATAGTGAAGGTCCCCTGAAGTTGTCGGAGCTTAGAAGCTCCGGTACTGTCCATCGCTGGAGGTTAGTAGCTCCAGCAATAGCTTCTATCAACACGTAGAGCATCGATAGTTAGTACTCCAAGGTGTCAGAGCTTAGCAGTTCCGGCAATGACCTTTAGCAACACTTGGTAAGTTGGCAACAGACTCCATGTACGGGGTCTTCTCACCATCTTTTACTCAGCGCCGATGGTTGACCCCCTTGAGGGGGTCGGAGCTTGGTTAGCTCCGGCTTTTCTCCATCAACGTATATTTTATTTTTCCTGCACACTTAAGCCAAGAAAAACGATAAAATTTGTTCCTTGTCTATAATTTCATCGCGGCTTACGATTCTCAAGTAAATTTTAAGTTGAACGCGATTTTAAATACAACTGGATGCGTTGTCTTTTCTCTTAGATCCAACTGTCCATGGACTCGCCTTACTTTGGCCTGTCGGGGTGTAGGTAGAGTGGCGTACTTAGGGTGCTTGACCAGGCTAAGTCGATAGCGCACTCCGGCCCTAGATTGGCTTGGCGGCTTTCAGGCGAGTTGGCCATAAACGATATTTAAATCCAAGAGTTCTGACAATTCAACTCGAGTCGTATATAAACCGGTCAAACTAAAATTTCTTAAGAATTGCACGTTTCTGTTATAGACAAGAAAGAGAAAAATAAAAATATCGAGCCTACACAAAATGAATGCACGTGGAGTCTATTTCACATGAAGATGTCTTTCATTATAGGTCCGGGGTACAGGGGAAACAAGTACACTCTTAGGGTACGGGACCAGGCTAAGTGTGCTTGGTTTCTCGTTTGACCCAGGGTAGTTAGCCACACTTTTAGTCCGGAGACTGTAACAAGTGCTGCTTGAGCTTTACAGACCTTTCGGAAAAGGTCCGGCTGCTCTCCCGGAGGAACTACCCGACTCTGTACAATGACTCTATAACATACATCTCAAGTTACTCAAGACTCACCTCCGTGGAATTAAGTGTAGAACTTACTGAGGTGCTCGATGTTCCAAGGATTTGGGAGAGGTGTCCCATCCTCAGTAGCCAAGCGAACGCTTCCGGGACGAGATACTTTGATCACTCGGAACGGCCGCTCCCAGCCGGGGGAAAGTTTGTTTAGCCCTTCTCTGGATAGTATTCTCCGTAGCACCAGATCGCCTTCCTCGAGCTGTCGGTTGTGTACATGCCGCTGGTGATAATGCCGTAGAGCCTGGCGATATCTGGCGTTCCGAACAGCTGCTTGGCACCTTCCCTCCTCGAGGAGGTCTAGGTCTTCACGCCGGAGCTGGTCCTGCGCGGCTTCGTCGAAGGTCCGGACCCAGAGCGAATCCATGGTGATTTCCGGAGGAAGGATTGCTTCAGCTCCGTACACCAGAAAGAAGGGTGTTTCTCCGGTTGACCGGTTTGGAGAAGTCCTGTTGGCCCATAGAGTGGGCGGAAGCTCTTCGATCCAATTGGCTCCGTGCTTTTTCAAACGCTCATAGGTGCGCGTTTTGAGTCCTTTAAGGATTTCTGCATTTGCTCTCTCAGCTTGGCCATTGCTGGCGGGATGAGCTACGGAAGCGTAGCAAACCTGTATGCCGAGGTCTTCGCAATACCCTTGGAATGCGGAGCTTGTGAATTGAGTCCCATTATCAGTGATGATCTTGTTTGGGACTCCGAATCTGCTTAAAATGGATTGCAGAAAGTTGATAGCAGATTGCTTGTTGATCGTCATAACTGGAGTTGCTTCCGGCCACTTGGTGAACTTGTCGATGGCGACGTACAGGAACTTGTAACCTCCGACGGCTCTTGGGAAGGGTCCCAAGATGTTCATCCCCCACACAGCGAAGGGCCATGTAGGAGGTATCATTTGTAAGGGCTGAGCGGGTGTATGAATTTGCTTTGCATGAAATTGGCATGCTTCGCATTTCTTTACCAGCTCAGTGGCATCCTGGAGCGCTGTAGGCCAGTAGAAGCCATGCCGGAAGGCTTTTCCGACCAGCGTGCGGGAAGATGCGTGGTTCCCACACTTGACTCCATGGATTTCTGCGAGAAGCTCGCAGCCTTCTTCCCTTGTGATGCACCGCATTAGGATGCCGTTGGCACCGCGCCGGTAGAGATCCCCTTCTACCAGTGTGTATCTTTTAGCCAATCTGACTACCCGGTCAGCGGATACATCATCGTCAGGAAGGATGTTGTCTTTCAAGTAGTTCTGGATCTCCGAGATCCATGCATCGGAACTGACTTGAGCATTTGAGTCTTGCGTGCTGGGTTGCTCGGAGCTTCCGGCAGCACCTACGACCCTTGATGGCTGCCATGGTAACAGGGCCATCGGGACCGTCAGCTTCGGGATGCTGATCTCGCCCCCTTCGTTCAGTTCGGCAGGCTGAACTGTGGGTTTTGACAACCTCCTGACAAAGATTCCGTCAGGAGCTGGAGCTCCGGTTGACGCTTTGGTCGAGAGTTCGTCAGCTTCAGCGTTGTGGGCACGTTGAACATGGTTGAGGTCTAGGACTTCAAAGTCCTTCTGAAGCCTCTGGACTTCAAGGAGGTAAGCAGCTAGCTGGAGATTATTGCAGGAGCATTCACCCTTCACCTGCTTGATGATGAGCTGTGAATCTCCTTTGACCAGCAGTTGCTTGACACCGTATGACAGTGCCACCTTTAGCCCGCAGATGAGTGCTTCATACTTCGCCATGTTGTTGGTTGCCTTGAAGTCAAGGTGTACCATGTATTTTACCTTCTCCCCAGTCGGTGCAAGGAGAAGGATTCCAGCACCGGCCCCCTGCTTCTGCATGGAGCCATCGAAGTAAAGAGTCCAATGAGGCTCGGTGAAGGTTGGAACTTGATGTTCCGTCTTCTGCTTGCTGGGGCCCCCAGGGTTTGATGGAGAGGGAGTCCATTCCGCCACGAAATCTGCCAACGCTTGACTCTTGATTGCTTGTCTTGAAATAAATTCGAGATTGAATTCAGCCAATTCCGCTGCCCACTTTGCAATATTCCCAGTTGAATTGGGATTATGCAGGATCGCTCGAAGTGGATAAGAGGTCACCACCGAGACTTTGTGAGCTTGGAAGTAGTGTCGGAGCTTCCTAGAGGCAATAAGAACTGCATAAAGCAGCTTATGCACCTCTAGGTATCGAGTCTTGGCATCATGTAACACTTCACTGATGAAGTATACCGGACGTTGAATGGTCCGGACCCTCCCGGAGGGGTCCGGAGCTTCCTCTCTATTGATCCGGATCCTGTCGGAGGAGTCCATATTCTCTTCAGGGACCTCCGGGTTCTGGCTGGAGGAACCTGGAGCTTCTTCAGAAATGACTTGGACCCTCTCGGAGGGGTCTGAGTCTTCTGAAGTGACTTCTTGTGGATTTGAGTCTGGGAGCTGGGACCCAGACTCACTTTCAGGGACCTCCGGACCCTCCTGAAGGGGTCTGGATTCCTGAGTATGGGATAGTTCTGGTCTCTCCGCAACCAGAACCATACTGACAACCTCGTCAGTAGCTGAAATGTAAAGTAGCAAAGGCTCACCAGGGTTTGGAGCTACCAGAATTGGTAGGGTGGTGAGGAACTGTTTCAGCTCCTGGAATGCCTTCTCTGCTTCTTCGGACCATTGGAATGGTCCAGACTTCCTCAACAACTTGAAGAAGGGGAGCGCCCGTTCCGCCAGTCTTGATATGAACCGACTGAGGGCAGCTAGACACCCAGTTAACTTTTGGACGTCTTTGATGCGGGTCGGTGGCCGCATCTCTTCAATGGCTTTTATCTTCGCCGGATTAGCTTCTATGCCCCGGTGACTTATCAGGAACCCCAGAAGTTTTCCGGAGCTAACCCCGAAGACACACTTGTCTGGGTTTAGCTTCGTGCGGGTGGCCCGCAGCTTGTCGAAGACAGCCTGCAAGGTGTCCAAGAGGGACTCCTTGTTCTTGACCTTGACCACGATGTCATCGACGTACACTTCCACTATATCTCTGATGAGTTCTTCAAAAGTTTTGTACATAGCTCGTACAAAAGTTGAAGCTGCATTCTTGAGACCAAATGGCATGGCTGTGTAACAATACAATCCATCTACTGTGATGAAGGAAGTATGCTCTTCATCCTCCCTAGACATCCTGATTTGATGATACCCAGAATATGCGTCTAGGAAACACAGTAACTCACACCCAGAGGTGGAATCCACTATCTGATCTATTCTAGGTAGTGGAAATGGATCTTTTGGACATGCCTTATTCAGTGTGGTGTAGTCGATGCACATCCGAAGCTTCCCGCCGGCCTTGGGCACAACGACTGGGTTCGCCAGCCATTTTGGATGGAAGACTTCTCGGATGAATCCGGCTTCGAGCAACTTCTTCACTTCTTGTCGGATGAAGTTCTGCCGCTCTACGGATTGCTTCCGAGGCTTCTGATGCACAGGCCGAGCATCGGGGTAAATCTTCAGATTGTGCTCAATCACTTCCCTGGGGATCCCAAGCATTTGTGACGGTTGCCAGGCAAACACGTCAACATTAGCCCGGAGGAAAGTGATGAGCGCGAGTTCCTATTTGTCGTTCAACCCTCTCGATATACGGGTGGTTTGAGCGACATCGGAACCAATTTGGATGACCTTGACGGGAATGTCGGTGTCGCCGCTTGGCTGCACACGTGGTGCAGAGGTTGAGCCCCATTGACGAATGCTCGGGGGTTTTGGAGCTTGCTCCTGTCTGGAGTCCTCCTCTTGCGCCGTGGTTAATGCATGGAGCTCCTCTAGAGCAGTTACCCCGGCGGTGCGATCTCCGCGGATCCGGAGAACGCCTACTGGTGTTGGCATCTTCAACACCAAGTATCCATAATGAGCAGCTGCCATAAATTTGTATAGGGCAGGTCTACCCAAGATGGCGTTGAATGGTAAGTTGATCTGAGCGACGTCGAAGACCAACTTCTCGGTGCGATACTTCTCCCGTGTCCCGAAGGTAACGGGGAGAGTTATAGCTCCGAGTGGAGTAATGGCCCCCGGACCTACTCCAGAGAAAGGTCGAGAGGGCTGGAGATCCGAAGGTCGGAGCTGAAGCTTGGTAAAAGCTTCAAAGCTTATGAGGTTCAGCCCCGAACCTCCGTCCACCATAACATGATGGAGCTGGATGTTATTAATGGTAGGAGATACCATCAAAGGTAACTGTCCAGCTCCGACCATGCTTCGAGGACAGTCCGAAGCATCAAAAGTGATGGATATGTACATCCACTTTCGATGTGGCTCCGGTCTAGCTGTAGGAGCTACAGCGGCCATATCCCGCCGCATAGTCTTAATGACGCGACGGGAGGTGATGTCCCATGACCCACCAAAAATGGTGTTCATGGTTTTCCGACGCTGTTGTCAGAGACGTCAGAGTCGTTGTCGACGGAGGTGTAGACGGCCTTCAGGACCTTTTGGGATCCTAAAACCCTAACTCCTCTTCAGCCGGAGCTTCGTCGACCTTCTGTTTTCCTTCCCTCTGTCGGAAAGGAGATCCTTCCCGGCGCTTGCTGTAGCGTCGGCAAGGTTTTGGACCTCTCGGCAGTCTTCCAAACCGTGGCTGCCCGTTTTGTGAATGGGACACCACACTTTGGGTTTGCCACCGTCTTCGGAAGACGGTCGAGGTCGCTTCTCGTGGCGTGGCCCCCGGCCACCAGGAGTTGCAGCAGCTGCAACGTTGGATGTACCGGCCGACGGCTTCTTCTTGCCGTGGGTCTTCTTTTTCTTCTTGCCACCCTCGGAGGTAGCAGCTTCTTCTTTAGAGGATTTCTTGTGATCCTCCGAGGCTGGTTTGGAGTGCATTTCACGGTCCTCCGCAGCTCTGGCACATTTGTCTGCCAGGCTGGAGAGTTCCGTGACGCTGGTGATCTCTTTGATCGCCAGCTTCTCCAACATCTACTTGTCCCGTACGCCCTGTCTGAATGCCACAATGACAGAAGCGCTTGAGATAGAAGGGATTGTGTTGCGTACCTGAGAGAACCTCTGGATGAAGGACCGCAAAGATTCTCCCCCTTTTTGCACGACCGCAAAAAGATCCAGTTCAGTGCCTGGTCGGGTGTATGAACTCCCGAAGTTGGTAGTGAACTGACGGCACAACTCTTCCCAACTGTTGATAGAGTTGGGTGGAAGGCTCATAAACCAGGACCTGGCGGTCCCGGTTAAGGCCACTGGAAAGTAGTTGGCCATTACAGCCTCGTTTCCTCCAGCTGCCAAGATTGCAGTGGAGTATATCTGAAGGAATTCAGCGGGATTGACAGTCCCGTCAATTTTTTTCGGCAGGTGTGGCCGGAACTTCTGTGGCCATCTAACCATGCGCAGGTGCATGGCTAGGGCTGAACAGCCTCCTCCTACTCCTTCCAGAGTAGAAAGGTCCTGAGCTTCCCGTCTTTCACGAGCACGCTCGATGTGGACACGGCCATCCTGTTGGCGGTATCGGCGATCCAACTCCGCCCGGAGGTCATGAGTTGAAAGCCTAGATACCGTATGGGTACGTCGTGCCCCGGAGGGCAACGATGTCACCTGCTGTGACGCAAAACATCTCCTATTGTTGGAGACGTGCGGACCAAGTCTCCCAGACAAAGTCCGCCGCTGCGACGGGGCTCGTCCGGAAGGAGGAGGTCCCTGGTTGTTGAGGCGTTCGGCCGCTGCTGCGACCAAATGCTCCACATCGGCCCTCCACTGCTCCATTGCATCTCGAGATGCGTCCGGAGGTGGTGGTCATTGGAGAAGAGCACGCGCTGCATGGAGCGCATGTTCCGGGTTGTCATGACTTGCTGACGCAGTCAGTGACGCCAGAGCACCATCATGTTGTCCAGCACGATTCGCCGGAGAAGACGGTGGTGGTGGGAGAGTGGCTCCTGCTGGTGCCGAGGCTCCTGCTGGTGGTTGCCTGTTGGAGGGATTGCCCTCAACAGCTTGAGCAGCAGGTTGGCCATTGGATGATCCAGCCGCGGAGTTCACCATTCTCGAAAATCTGAGGCGCGCCCCTTCCTGGCCCGCCAACTGTCGACTGTTGGAGTCGGCAGATCTCCTGACACAGCTAAAGTGTTGAAGGAGTTCGTAGTTCGGTGTGGGCGCGCGGAGACTCAAGAAGGTGAATTGCGGTTTAACACTGGAGACACTAGGATTTACGTGGTTCGGGTCGCCTGAGCGTAATACCCTACTCCACGGGGGTGTTGATGTTGTATTGGCTTATCACGTATGATCTACCGTCTGTCTCTCGTCGGCCTGTCCTTTTATAGTACAAAGACAGGCCGTTACAAGCTGCCTGGCCCGACATGTGGCCCTGGCGGTTACTAGTATTGATACACGATTAATTGTTGTTAATGATCCTGTAATGGGCTTCGACAGTGCCGTTACAGGTGTTAAGATCGTCTGTTTAAGTGTCATTAATATGGCATTAATGACATTTAAACAGGTCTTGAAGTCCTTGGCTCTCCTTTGAAGATCCGGAGCAGTTACAAGGTCTCCCGGAGGTTAGAGGCGGCTTGCTCCGATGTTTAGACACGTGGCAGCTCCGGAGCTTGCTGCGGGAAGCAGGAAGCTCCGGGGCTACTTGACACATGTCAGGTCCGGAGATTCTCTCGGTCAGGGGTTAGGTCCGGAGGTGTCGTTTCGGTACTCAGTCCGGTGCTTCCCCCTTGTGGGCGGTAGCTCCGGTTCGGTAGTACACGTGGCGACCTAGGGATTAACCATGTTGGAAAAGCTGGTCCGGTCATGTCTGACAAGTGGGCCTCCGAGGGTCTTCAACTCGAGTAGTCGTCCTTCCCCTGAGATCTTTGTAATCTCAGGGGGTGTACGGTTTTTAGGGTACCGACAAACATGATCATATCATAACTAATTAGACTATAGTGGGGGTTTGTAGTGTTTATGATGATAGATTAGGAGTGATATGACATAATCATAAAGACTACTACTACTACATACATGGAATTTACAATCAAACAAGAAACGCTTCATCCAAGTATATGAATAAAAGAAGACTAAATATAGTATATTTATTACACATAAAGTCACAAATATAAGAAAAGATACATGAGCCATACCTTTCCCAACTTGGACTTGGGACTAGAGGCTCCTCTCTATAGCCTAACCTCCACTAAGGAACTAGGAGAACTAGTGTATACAATATGATGATGCTCAAGTGGTGTGTGTTTAAGTGAGGGATCCAATTTATAGCTTGGAGAAGGGTCGGTTGTCGCCACCAAAAGCGTGCGAATCAGTCATCTTCAAGCCCGGAGGAGCCAACATGTGGAAGCTGACTGAGTTTCGAAGAGAGACCAGGTGGGCTGACCAGTGGGGTCGGCCGACCTGATAAGTCCTCCAAACGGTCTGTGCTTTCTTGGGGTGACTTCTAGGTGGTTCCGCTTTACTGATATAGGGTGTACACCATTGGATGGCCTCGAATACTGCTGTTTGTGGGCCATTTGATCCATGTGGTTCCACATGTCGGTGCTTGATTGACTGGGATGATATTTTATAGGATCCATCCCCTTGTTTCACTTCAATTCTGTATAAAATACCTGCATTCACCAATTTCTCCAAGTACAACTAGAAATAGGTTAAATACAAAGGTGATGTGTGCAAGAAATGATATTTCCTTCACATAAGTGAGTTATATTGACGGGTGAAATTGGTCAATAACAGGCATCAACAGGCACGTCACGGCCCATTTAGTGGTAACGTTTTCGTCAATACAGACAGGAGGGCGAAAGTGACGTTGAGGACTGCAAGCTCTTGCGCGTGGATGGCGGGCCCCGACGGGGCGGTTTCATCTTTGACTCACTTACGATGCTAACCCTAAAGTCGTCGTAAGTTAAAGGCAGGCTCGGAAGGGGCATAACTTGAGATGGCTAACCCAGTTCCCTGTCTCCCTCTCTTGTTCTCTCCTCTTTCTCTGTCGTTCTTTCCTCTCTCTCATAAATGACTAAAATTAAAGATTATCGTAACATGTACAATATGTTTTACCCATTTCGAATCGTCCCTTCTCACATGTGTCATGTGAGGCGTGTAAGTTCGAAATTGTCCCTTTTTAGACAGTTTGAGAGTGATCGAGGGGGCGTGCTTACGAAAAGACACGGGTATGGATCCGAACGAGATTTCAACGGCGTAACCCTAATGTTCTCGGGTGTGCAGTTGGGTAAAGATAGGGTTATGTGCCAAAATTTCGTCTAGATCCAGACCGCACATCTCGTCATAAGCACGTTTCTCTCGGTCACTTTTGGGTGGGTTTAGGACCTATCCTTTCCAATAGATGTACGTTCATGACATTAAACAATGTACAAAGTAATGATAATTTCTTTGGATTTAAACTGTAGAGTTAAATAGGGGTAAAGACCGCAGTTGGATGTATACTGGTTGGAACAATTACAACAGAGGTGGTGGTCACTCGGATGAGTGGTTCGCCAAGACAGATGATTTTATCGATCCATCACTCTCTCAACTTCTTTATATTTTAACTTATGATTATTAAATAAGTATTCTTATAACTTACCATTTTGGACAGTGTGTGAATAACGATGTTCATCAAGATTTGCGGCAACTATCTTATGGATTGATGAAAGTTAGAAGCTATAGGCGATATGACATAAATGGCTTCCTATACCGTACAACTCAATTTGAAGCTCTTCATCCTCTCGCGGTAACATCGAATTCCAGAGTTGTGATGAGGACAAGTGACTCTCAAGGAGATAAAACCAATTACTATGGGATCATTAACAAAATCTTTGAATTTACTTTTACTGGAAATAAGGAACATCAAGTTGTCTTCTTTAACTGTGATTAGTTTGATAGCAATCATGGAACTTGACAAAAACAATTTGGCATCGTGAATGTCAAACACAATGAACGACTACGAGGTTATGATACATTTCTTATTGCACACCGAGTGGAGCAAGTATATTATCTACCTTATTCATGCAAAAAGTGCTTGGTGGGTGGTACATAAGGTGAATCCTCGTGAGCGGCTATATACTCCTGGAGTTGACGGTTACTATGATAGTGGAGAGATAAAAGTTTACAAAGAAGAAGAGTTGCCAGACTCTTTTATCATCGAGTCAGGTGTAAGACTCGATCAATTAGTTGGAGACGTTCAAGATGTAGTGACATCCACTATGCGAAAGCAAAAACGGGAACAAGTCACGATGGAAGATCGTTGGTCTGATTTAAGGAGTAGGACCATGATCGTGATGTTGATGAATTTCGAAACTGATTACAAGTAACGTTTTCTTCATGAAAGTAACATGAATTTTGTATATATTCTTTGCATATTTACCAATTATCGCTTAAAAATGGATGTCGTCAGACAAATGGAAGGGGAAGAAGGTGACGAGGGTGAGGGGTTCCTCACCAAGGCAGTGGACGTTTTCTAGTGTACCTCATCAGTTGGGAGGTTGCCACTGATGAGTCACTTGCCAGAGTTGGTGGACAGCGGTGTGGCTTCAAAGCAACGCACAGAGGTAAATTTCACTAGTCATTTGACAAATTCTTGAAATCCACTTTCCAATTAAACTTATTAGTCATTTTAATTTTGCAGTCTGACTCAACATCTGACTCGGAGGCTAGGACGCCAGTTGGGCCTGGCCACCCTTCGGGTAGGGCTTACAACGAGCCGAGTTCGAGCGAGCTTTCCCTTTGAGGCTCGAGCTCGTTAAGAATTTGAGTGAGCTCGAGCCAAATCTAAAATCCGATTGATCCTGCCGTCAAGCTCGAGCTCGACTCGATAAGGCTCGTTTAACTAGTTAGGCTCGGTTGAATTTTGTAAAAACTTGAGTTCGAGCTCGGGAAGCTCCTTTAAACAACAAAAATGAATAATATTCAAGAGAAAATATAAACAGATAATATTAATAAAAAATAATTTATCTAAACGAGCCTTATCGAGCTTAACGAGCTCGAGCTCGTCAGGCTCGCAAGCTCGAGATGAAGCTCGAGTTTGGCTCATTTATCTGTCGAGCCGAGCATGAATCGAGATTTTAACGAGCCGAACTCGATTAGATCATGAGCCCCGAGCTTCATTGACAGCCCTACCTTCGGGTAGCCAGCCCTCTGGCTCGACTGGGTACAAGCCTCCTGGGTCACCAGACGAGGTGCCGCAGCAGAGGCGGCGGACGAGGAAGACTGTGAGGACTAGGGTCCCGACAAACCAGGAATCACATTGGGTGGTGTCGTGCGATGTGACACCCAATAGCACAACACATGAAAGAACGAAAAATCATAACATAAGTGAACAACTTATATTACTCTCACAGTTTTATACAAAATTGCTTACATAAGTAGAAATCTTCATACAACTCTCCCGAACCTGCACTATAGCAGTAGCAGTCGTATCCAGCACGCAGATACTCCACTCTAGCGTCACAGAATAAAGTAGCGACGTCCAGGACTTCTATTTGGCTACATACCCGCAAAGGGTACTTCGTAGAAACCCGTCATAGCTATATACCAACAAAATTCATATAAATGCAACTGTGAGCACAAGGCTCAGCAAGACTTAACCGTCTCACCTAAGAACATGAAACTCTACATGCTAGGAACGTAAGACTCGTATTTGAACTACAGTAAATAAATATTCACTATTGACCCTTGTTTCAAGTTTATAATAGCATGTGCCGTCCTTGGGCACAACAACATCATGAACTCCATAGTCAAACAAGAAACGCTTCAGCCACGATGTTGCAAGGCCTAAGGTTACACTGGCCTTAGCAAGTTAATTGTTTAGAATCATAACTTTAGTTCTCCTACCAGCTACCTCAACCAAATTGTTTAACCATTCAACAGGTTGCACCCAGTTCCAGTTGTTACTACGTCACAGTGCAGTGAACAAGTACACTCCCTTCCGCGAGCGACGGAGATTCGAATCATGAAAACACTCGGCTTGCACGCCACCCCCCCCCCCCCCCCCAACCCGATGAAGCCATAAATGACAACCTTTCACCAGACCCCCAAATGTTGAAGCGATCCCACCATTCCAAACCCCCAAATGTTGAAGCGATCCCACCGTCCTAGAAGCATGCCGCACATACGGGGATCGATTCAGTGGTCACTACTATCCGTTGTCAGCTACCAGCCTAGGAAAGTGGGGATCACCTCAACACCCAGGTTAAAAAGTTACATCGATTTCTTGGGTCCTATATATCCAGTATGCATCGGGTACAAATTCAAACTTGTCCTATAGGGCCGCATATGAAACGGGCCTTAATCGACACGGATAAGAACTATGGCCACAGGATCACGTCCTTGAGCGCCCTATCCTTCCTGCCCGGTCTCCAGATCCCTCCAAATTGATCCCACTTATTATTGTTACCAAGTAAAGTACGTCTAGTCCAGCCATCCCACTTAATCCTCTTTCCATATTAAGCATCATAATAAAAGTTATGTAAGGTTCTATACTATCAAACTCTAGTGATTCTTGGGTCATGCAGGTGGAGCATCATACATCACTAGCCTTAATGCATCATTCCTACAAACCATCATATATTTTATAAAAACAAAACTTGTTTAACAACTTAAATGCAAACCAAAGCTTGCCTTAAGTTGCGACTAAGCAAATGTTAATAGTCAGGCTTGATCTTCTGACTGAAACTTCTCGTCGTTTTCCTCCCTTATTTGTCTTTGATGCTGCTTGGGCGCATCTTTCTCTTTTGTGCTGCATGGGCAAATCTTCTCCTCTCTGCGAGATCCGCGCTAGTCCTTCGAGTCGTGCTCCTCGTTGTTCTTCGCCATGTTATCTAGCAATATGATTATGCACATATAAACAACAAGATATAATTAATACATCATACTCTAAGATTCGAATATGCTACAACAATGGATCCTAACAAGAGTGTATGTCAAAAGAAGTCTACTAGACTTGGACTATCTCTATAGGAGATTACATAAATACTAATGCATGAATCAGATCATGCGGCCTAGTGTGCGTACATGCTTCCTAGCAAACTCACGTCGTTGTTGCATCCGTATCTGCAGCAACTATCTGCTTGTCTTCAATGGTAAGTCTTTCAATCAGTGGAATATATGTGTTGTCATCATGGTGATACCCTTCTCAACCACCTCTTTCAACAGGTCCTATGCATTGTATCTCTGGCCTTTCTCGCACAACCCCTTTGTAGTGGAGCATATTGCAAAGAAGATGTGGGCAAGTGCCCTTGATGTTGGTGATAACACCAGCTCCTTGGAAACTCTCTTCTTTCATAATACTAGCATGGCCACCAAATACCACCTCTTCAATAACATTAAGACAGGCTTGTTTGGGTGGCACCACACTTAATACAACACAAGTTTCAGACCAGTGTTTTCAAGTCGGTAAGTCGAGTCGACAAGGTACCGACTTGGTGACTAGTCGGTAAGTCAGTCGACTAGTCGTTGACTTGCTAAATATAGTGGCTGTTTTGCCTATATAGTGGCTCCATATAAACAATATAGTCAAACTAAAAAAACAGCATCTAGTTCAAAGAAAAGAGCATGATTTACCTCATTTGTAGGCTCAAACTGAATCAAACTCAAATAACTAGCATCCAGGTCAAAGGAAGGGCATGTTTTACCTCATTTGAAGGATCAATCTGAACCAAATTCACTTCGGAAAGGCTGACTTCCAATTTCAGTTCCAGAGGCAGACATGGTGCTGAAAAGTGGGAGAGGGCGCTGGAGGAGGGAGGCGCTGGAGAGGGGGGCTGCCGGCGCAAGAGGGGGGGGCTGCCGGCGCAGGAGGCGCTGGAGAGGGGGGGGCTGCCGGCGCAGGAGGCGTTGGAGAGGGAGGGGGGGCTGTCGGCGCAGGAGGCGCTGGAGAGGGGGGGCTGCCGGCGGAGGAGGGGGCGGCAGCCGGGTGCAGGAGAGGAGTTGGTGTCGGGCAGAGAGGAGAGGATTTTTAGGGTTCTATTCCTAATGGGCCTTAGGCTGTGGGCTGGTCTGGGCTGAGAAGGTCACAAGTCGCCCGACTTAAAGACATAAGTCGACGACTAGTCGACTGGAAAAGGCAAGTCGACGGCAAGTCGCCCGACTTGCCGTGAAAGTCGAGTCGGAGGCCTCAGTCGGCCTGCCGGGACTGACTGGACGACTAGTCGACGACTAGTCGATGACTAGTCGACGACTTGAAAACAGGGTTTCAGACAGTGAACCAAGCCTATATGTCCTGGTTAGAGATCTTACTCAAGGTTTACGACCATCAAATGACATCAATGAGACCACACCCCCTCACATACTTTGTGGTACTGAAGTTTGATTGCAACATCATTCCTATTGCTTTGGGCAGACCTACAAGCCTTGGAAGACGTTGGGTTCCTCCAGATGTAGGAATTATGCCAACAGTCATCCTTGGTAATCCAAATTGAAATTCAGGGTAGATAACCGAGCATGGAATGTCAGAGTCAACTAAAGTCCACCAATCCAGTCCAGCACCACCATGCCCCAACCATCATCCCCTGGTCACTGCAGCAAGCAACGTGTTGCACAAACAACATAGTTGGACTGACTTTCTCCTCCGTGCACATTTCAGCAAACACTTTGGCTAATGTCTTTATCGATTGCGACACCACAACATTCCTGCATCACATACCAGCACTGAACGTCAACACAGCCTTATAACCATTTCATCGAACATATCGGCTGCAGCACTGTCCCAACCAATCTTGCACAAATTTTAGCTAACCTGGGCCTAATTGTCATTGCCGTGAAGTCGTCCACGTGTTCCTGCATCTCATACATCACACGCATCATTCGCCTTACTGCCAGGATGCAGCCACAGAGCGGAACGCTACAACAATGTTAAGTAGGTGACGACAATGACGGGGCAGCAAATGGCGAAGCAACACAGCACGCGTTCAAGCTTCCATGTGACGCAGTGGAGGATCTGGGAACCCTGCAGCGGCGCCGTGAGGTTGGAACGCGCTGCAGACAGTGCGAACGGCCGGCGGACGGCAGTCACCGCGGCACGGGAGGCGCGGCGGCGAGGAATGCAGTGCAGGAGGAGCAGCAGCGAGGGGCACTGTGGTGTTGACAGGCATCGGCACCTGGTTGCTGGGCTTGGACAGCGGCGAGGGCGGACGACGAGCACCGCGACGACCATGGCGCTCGGCTGGTGGGCAGGGTGCAGCACGAACGGCCGTCGTCGTGGGCGTGGCGCGCAGGGGAGCCAGACGAGGCGTGAGCAGGGCCGCCGTGCGGCAGAGCCGGGCGCTGAAGCCGGAGGGAGGAGCAGACTGGCAGCAGCAGCGTGGCCGTGGGCGGCGAGGGCGCGGCATGGCTGTGGTGCTGGTGTTGGGCGAGCAGCGGGACAGCGCGCGCGGGAGCTGAGGGGGCCGGCGAGGAGCGGGGTTAGAGCATCAGGGCGCTCGGCCAGGGGCGCCGTGGAGCAGGGGAAGGGAGGCACAGGGTGACCGCGGCCATGGCGCGGGCGCGACCTGCGGGCGAGGCGAAGAGCAGGGCGCGGCGCGCGCAGCCGCGGACGGCGCCACTGCGCCATGGGCGTAGTGTGCGCGGGCGCGAGGGACGGGAAGAAACTGCGGTGCTGCCTTGCGTGCTGTAGCAGCGAGCAGAGGAAGGGGATGACCGGATGAGGACGACAGGATTCTCCCGATAGGAACACAACAGAGAGAGAATGTGGATAGGGCGACGGGAAACGGACGAGATGGAGCGGTGGCTCCTGGCGGGATTATTCAGCATTTGCCACTGTTATGGAGGTCTCATCGTCATTTACCCTTCTTACTAGCAACGTCTATAATTTGCCGTTCTAACAGAAATTTTTTATATAATTGCCACTGTAGGGCCATAAGCATGAAATTTTTTTTAATTTTGATGACGTGATAACAATCAGTATAATTACATTCTTGCCCTTAGTTCTTTTCTTTCTCTCAAACATTCTTCATGGTACAGCAAGGGATGCAGTCCAGTCACACAACATTGTCAAAGATTTTCTGGGTTCACTTTGCTGCCAAATTTATCTCGTGTTGACAGTGGTAATCGGCAACGTCATTTCAGCTTAGAACTTGAACAACCATTTTCTCATACTGATGGTTCAGTAAGCATTTAAAAACCGTTGCTGCTAAGATTAGAGCTCGAACTTGAAAGGTCTGAAGGTGTAATCAAAGTGTTAAATCAAAGTTGCCAACAGGCAGCTGCATAAATTAATCATCATTGCTTCGAGATGGTGACCTAAAGCTAGGGATGGCAATGGGTCGGGTTCGGATCGGGTTGAACGAAAACCCACCCAAATTGAAAAAGCTCACGGGTGGATTTCCAAACCCGAACCTGCACCGCGGGTGAAAATCCGCACCCGCACCCGACGGGTTTCGGGTGCCCGTCGGGTTTGGCAGAAAAAACATAAAATTGATACCAGATTAATATTTATACAGAGCAAGTCTCATTTATAGTAAATATTAAAACTGCAGTAAATATTGGCCGGAGACAGCAGGAGCCGGCGGACTGGCGGAGGCCCGAGTGCAGGAGCACTGGCGCTGGTGCGGTCAGGACGGGGAGAGGGAGCTCGGAGCTGGCCGTGACGGGGCGAGGGCCAAGGGAGCTGCCTGCTGCCGAGCTGGTCGTGACCGTGACGGTCCGCGGTCAGGATGGCCAGACGGGGCGAGGGCGCCGTGGATGGCCACCGTGAATGGGAGGGCTAGAGGCTGAGTGAGGGAGCATCGGACTCCGGAGCTGGCCGGGACTGGCGTAGCGTCGCAGCGGGAGACGGCCGCCGGGAGTGGACCGGTGGAGGTGGAGACGTGGACTAGGGCTGGATCTCGATCAGGAACTAGGAGGGAGGAGTGGAGCGGGGGCGCCAGGCGGAGGCTCGGGGCTGGTCAGGAGTGTTGCGTCTAGGGTTCTCCCAAGGTTGGAATCTCAATTATATACGTTTTAGTAAACATGGGCCTGGGTTGTAGTGGGCTATATTGGGCTGTTCGGGCGCCCGACGGGAACCCGCGGGTGCAAAAACAAATCCGAACCCGAAACCGCAAAATGTCGGGTCGGGTTTGGGTCTGATCCGTGGGTAGAAAATTGGACCCGAACTCGAACCCGACGGGTGCCGAACCCGACAGGGACCCAAACCAGCGGATCTGATTGCCATCTCTACTGAAAGCACATTTCTTCGATCAGCAACAAACTCTCTTCGATCATTTTTAAACCCTGCTGATCATGGATCTCAAAGCACATTTTCGTTTTTAAATTGGAGAAAAATAAAAAAATCAGAAGGAGAAAAGGGCCATGCGCATCCTCCAAAACTGGCGAGTGGTCCGTTCTCAAGGCGTCAGCCGCAACTCTCTTCTGATGAGGGGAACAAAGAAAAAACAGATTTGTTATACCGTGGAACAGAGTTTGAGAGGAAGAAGAAAAGAAATAAGAGTAATAATATAATTATATCACATCATCAAAATGGAACATGTGATTTATCATGCTTATGTAGCATAGCAGTATGATGTCAATTATATGAATAAATTTTCACAAAGATGGTAAATTATGAATATCCCTCGTAAGAATGGTAAATGACTATGAGACATCCGTAAGAGTGGCAAATGTTGAATTGCCCCGGCTCCTGGCCCGTGCGTGCGTGGCGCTGAGACAGAGTGCCAAGGCTCAGTTGGATTAGGTCTGGCTGGTGGGTCTGCTGTCAGGTGGGCCTCACTGGTCATAGATACTCCCTCAGCTGCTTTCTAAATTGAATTAAAAGAATAGAAAATGTTGCCCAAAATTTACCAACTTTGTATGCTGGCCAAAATTGACATGAAGAACATAATGGTGTATTCCATTTTGCAATTTGGTTAATCCAACTTGAGAATTTTTATTAGCAGGGATTATTTCCTTCATTTTTTTGCACTGTTATTGAATTATGATTTTTATCTATCCAAGCTGGATTATTTAAGTTTGCTTAAATTCTTGTTTGGATTTCAGTTTTGTGTATATGTTTTATTTTGTAACCAAAAGTTGTAAAAAATTTCACAGAACCAATATTTTTAACTATAGTTAATATTTTCAATAGCTTTAACCATATATTTTTTTAGTCTAACCTATACCCGTCACAAAGTTTAGATTTGAAATCAAGTTCTAGGTGTTGATTTACCCTCTAGTCCAAGAAGGGAATTTTTTCTGTCTTTCAAGTTTGTGCTCTCGACTTGCATACTTCGAAGTGGGATTTTACAAGGACTCACTTTGTTGGTCCTCCTCTGGTTCCTAGAGAGAAGATCGTGATTCGACCGGTTGGAGACAGGTAAGAAAATCATAGTGTTCAATTTTGATTTTTTTTGTTACTTAATTAATTATTCAAGAAACATCTAGCAGCTCTTGGTACGAGTCGTCTTTCACCGATACCACACATCACACACCGGTGAATGGTATGCTCGGGTCGTCCTTAATGTGTATGCACTATCCCGAGGTAATCGACGGAGTGACAGCTACTTCGTGGGATGACTACGTTCACGCCCCTCACTAGAAGCATGGCACCGTTCAGGAGGTTGTATGGGCCGATTTTATAGTAATTACATTAAATAAAATTTCTAAGTTTCAATGCTTAAACTCTTTTAAATTATTAATGTATAGCTCTTGAATATCTCCTTTCTTACAAGAACGGTATTGTTTAGAGGACCCGGAGGACCCGAGCCAGGTTCAGCACGTGAGGGCCATGTTCAACCACAACGCTCGAAAGGTGGTTCGGCAAGCTTTGTCAAATACTCACACTCAAGTGATTAATGACTTGTTCAGGTGAAACCAGCACGATGTGCGAGCGTTTCGACGGGAGAGTGAGAGGCATCTGATGGAGGAGGAATACGCGAAGCTACGTTGGGTGATTTCTGGTAGTCTTGTTAATGGTATTTTAATGACCTACAAATATGTGCAGGGCAATATCAGTTGGTTGCAGGGTCGATCTGATGCATACTGGGCCTTTTGTAGGTACTGGGCTAGCATGAGTCAATTGCTAATTCCAACATGGCTCGGGAGTGCAGAGAGGTCAATGGGAAACACAACTACGGCCATGATGGCAACTTGCGTTTAGCTAAACACATGGTAAGTGTGTCTAACTTGTTTTATATATTCATAATATACTGTTTGTGGTAACACATATTGACAGGAGCGTGAGACGGAAGTAGAACCGACCCCTACTCAGGTCTGGAAGAGAGGTCATTGGGACCCTTCTCAGTCTGAGCAGTGCAGTCAAGTCACAACCGAGCAGTTGGTAAGTTTAAAAATCATTCAAATTAATTCTAATTATATCGATTGTTGAACTTACACGATTTCCTTGTTTTTCAGGCTAAGTACGGGGAGGAGGCTAGGAGGATACCCGACGAAGATTTTGATTGGGAACATGAGCCAATCGATTCTCAAGCAACGTATGCAAGCGGAGACGGCAAAGCCACGGAACGTGAGTTGGTACTTCGTTTTATTATTTTCAATTTAAGATATTTCAACTTGATATTACTAAGTTTTTGTAGGCTTGCCATATTCAACGCAGTTATCGACTCGAGAGCGGCGCGACCTTCAAGAAGCAGCTCCACGCATGCATCTTCAGTGGCATGTCGAGTCGTCATGTCTCATAGAGAGACATAGAGGTGCAGGCCCTCCGACAAAGTTTTGAAGAGGCTTGGGCGGCAAGAGGAGGTGCACATGATCGCGATGGTGGCCGCAATGTCGTACGAGGCCGCCTGCATGGTGCAGGTGTGGGAGGCGATGGAGGTAAGAAATAAATGCTAAAGTAATTTAAATTCATCGCATGCTTAATAATATGTAGCCTCTAATATTTGTAGTGACAGGCCCTAGCTCGACAGCAAGGGGCAGATCCAGCTACTACCACTGCCACCGCCATCGGTGCTGCCATCGTCGCCGATGCAAACCATGCCAGACGCACCTTCTTCGGCGGTTTAGGTAACCAAGATCATGCTTTTTTAGTCTTACTTCATCAAACATAGCCAAATCTAACTCAACTTAGCTATTATAGTTTCACTTCATCTAACATAGCCAAATCTAGCTCAACATAGCTAAATTAAGCTAAATATGATCAATTCTAGCTTATTTAATCAATTCTAGTCAAAAACGAAGTTTCAAACTAATAAATATGTCTAACTACTTACATGTATTGCAGTGATCGGCGACGAATGATCAAACTCCATCGCCGTCGCTACCGGCACCTCGAGTGACGTGCGGCGATAACGTCTATGGCTTCGAAGGTAGTAGAAAGGCTAGTGTATAACCACTCTTGTCCATTTTATATCGTTGTCATGTGATGCGACATTTGTGATGTATATGAAGTTTGTGATGTGATGCTATATGAGACGCTGTTGTGTACGTATATATGCTATATGTGATGTTCTGTGTTCCTAGCCATCGCGTCAGGTGGTTTTTTCTGTTTCTTTTTTTTTTTAAAATCTAATTTACGACGGTTTTTATACAGTACCGTCGTAAAAAGGGCATCTACAATTTGCGAGGCTAGCAGAGCCAACGCAAATAAATCATTATAATTTATGATGGCAGCAGAAACCATCAAAAATAAGTATGTTTATTATGGCGGCCTCAACAACCATCGTAAATAAAGAGGCCCAGCCCACCCATGGGGCCCGGGCCCTTATTTGAGGCGGGTCCGATAACCGTCTTAAATCATTTTATTTACGACAGTGACCATCTTAAATAAGCTTATTTACGACAAAAAAATTGCGACGGCCGAAAAACGACGCAAATAAAGAAACTGTCATAAATAGCTTATTTATGATGATTTTTCACTTATTTGCGATGACTACGGCCATCACAATTCAACCGAATTCATGCAGTTGGAAGTCTGGTAAGACTCCACCGCAACAAGGTCACGTTATGAGGGAGGAACTACCGGAGGTAGGCCAGGTACGTGTCGTCCGTGTGCGGTCTCTCCTCCCCCACTACATCCTCTGTCGCATGCAGCCACCGATTATAGGAAAGCTGTAGGTGCGGCTGCCAAACCGTCGTCCCGTGTGTCCCCCGACGACTCCACCTGTTAGCACCATAACAAAGGTAATTAATTTATTGCAATGTAAAAACAATCATAATATAGTTTCAGATACTTACCCATGCATGTTATTCTTAACAAGCTCAACGGCTCTAGCTGCTGGGAACATCCGCATCTTACCGAACTGCCTCGTGACTCTATGAATGCAGTTGGTCACTGGTGCATGCCTGCAAAATGCCGCAAGGTCTCGCCCGCCAAGCGGCGGGACCCTGTAAGGTCCTCCGGCCAAAAATGGCCATCATTCTTGCCCCCAGTAAGGTCTTGCCGCATCGGAGCGGGGGGTGAGGTCAGGTCTCGCCCGTTGAGGAACCGTGAGGATCCTAGTTCTATCAATCTTGGCACATCATTTTATAAATATTGACTAAAATAATATTATTTTTGAAAAATTCCTATTAGCAGCATCAATGTGATAAATTGTAGCTTAAGCATAAATTTATACTGTGTGTTTAGGTAAATCATGCCAAGTATCTATGTGACTGATGGAAACGAGTAACTAGTTACACACACCATTCACGGCAAAACTCTTAATCTTTTAGGGTGTGTTTGGTTTGAGAGATATGGTAGGACGGGATGGGATGATCCCACTTTTTCATTGTTTGGGTCGGAGACAGATAGGATAGAGTCATCCCTCAATGAGAAATATACCCTCCAGATGCGGGACAAACTCATTCCTCCAAAAAATATAGAGAGGAGTCCATCTCACCTTCCCTACGTGTGCGCTACTCACTGCTCTATCCCACATCATCCTCACAAGCATTTGTCCTATCCCACAATACAAACAAGAGACAGAATCATTCTATCTCACAGCATCCTTCAAAGCAAACAAAAACACGGATCATCCCATCCCTTTCAAACAAACAAAAAATGGGACCATCCCATCCTTGAAAAGTGAGATGGATCCGACACATCCCACTTTGTCTCTAAACCAAACACATCATTTATATAATTGTTGACCCTCAGGACCCGACATCCTATACCACATATAAACAGAAATCCTACACTACATATGCCAGAAATCGGCATCAAGCAGGGGTTGGCCGTCCGGGTGGCAGCTTGGGGCGAGCGGGCGCGGTGGCGGTAACGGGCGAGCTGCATGGCGTCGGGCCTAGCAGTGGCAACGGCGGTTTTTTACTTGTTAAATTTGTTAATGGTAAAGATAATGTTAATTATAAAATAATTAATATATGATCAATTATCCTTGTAAATGTATAAATTCTAGATCAAATTGTAGTTTTAATCTCTATTATGTATTAGTATAAATCTACAATCATTAGATCGAAATACAACATCTGTGAATATTGCCATTACATGAATCCGGCACACTTACGATGGTCAGATGCCATCATAGATAAGGGGAATGCCATTGTAATTAGGATATTTACGATGGCATTGTCTTATTTACGACGACATCTGACCATCACTCATTTTTTTGTCGTAAATAAGATTATTTGCGAAGGGCACTATCGTAAATAAGATTATTTATGACTGCTATGGCTGACCATCATAGGCGACCCATGCCACATATGCCTTAGTTACGATGGCTTGGCACGTGCTGTTGTAAATAATAATAGCTTATTTACGATGATCAGTTATGACTGTCGTAATAACTATGGATTATTTACGACGGCCAGACAATCATCGTAAATAAAATTGGCTTATTTACAACGGCGTTGCATCCCACCGTTGTAAGTAAGGTCATTCCTATTTTTTAATGATGTGATTCTAGAGCAACCAAAGTCAATGGAAATTAAAGTAGCAGATTTTGCCACCATGACTAAGGGAAAACAATCCATGTCAACCACATATCACACATGCCAAAAGTCCCTGAACACTCCAACTGGCAAAAATGTTCTCTGCCTTGAAATCTTTAAGAAACCACAGGTATACAACTCGAATGTTGAATTCCAACTTGTAACAGTCGTATGCTTCAACTCCTATCTTATCCACAACCATTTTACCTCTTCAATCAATGATTTCAACATCACGTTGAGGTATGGGCCAGGATGATCAGGACTAGGTAGGATGAGGCAAAAGAGCATGAATTCATATTTCATGCAAAGAGAAGGTGCAAAGTTGTACGAGATAGCAAAGATGGGCCAACAAGAGTAAGGTATAGCATTACTGAACTGTGAGAAGTCATCTGTTGCTAACCCGATGCGAATATTTTTGGCATCACTAGTGAAGTGTGCATCAAATCTGTCAAGCGCCCTCCACGTCTCACTGTCGGGCGTGTGCGCCATGACTCGATCGTTGTCACGCACAACTTCTTTGTGCAACCTCATGTGCCCGACTGTTCTTTTTAGAGCAACAACCACTTCAACTGAGGTGTGACATATATGTAACAAAGCTGCTTGTGAGTGACTTCTGTCGTCACCTTGTCATCGTCCTCATTCATAACTTCGACAAACCTTGATTTATCACACTTTAAGAACTTCTTCTCTTGAAATGCTCTTTCCGTAAAAGCATGCAATTTCTTGGGCACACGTCAATCTTCTCATATTTCATACTAAGATTAGAAAGCATTTTATTTGACTAGTACATGTCTTTTCGAACTTTATGAGACTTTGAAAGGATATCGCTGATCAATTTGACAAGGTCTTTGCAGCAATTATTGGAGAAGAAACACATAAACTTAATTGCTATAAACTGAGTCACAAAAGCAAGGAGGCTCACTTCTGTGTGTTCATGTTGCATAACTTCAGACATCTCGTCCATCCTATAAACCCGCTTTAAATAGTCATCCTATTTCTCTTCTTCTATGGCTTGAGTATGTGAGACCTATGTGCTGAATACATTGACAATTATGTTAAATGTGTAGGTTTACATGCAAAGTTCTGAATATACTTGAGAAACACGCTTCGCACTGTCCGACTTTGCTGCATGTGAGCTGCACGTGTTTTGCATTCTGGAATGTCCGAACTTTTCTTGTATAATGCATAGCGGCTGTTTTGGACTGTCCGAACTTTCTATGTGCTGAAATAATCGTGTGGCTGCTATATTTTTCATTTGCAATGTTTCAAACTTGCTTTACACTTATGGGAAGATTTTCTTAGTGATGAGGACATCACTTCTATGGATACAAACAACACTCCATTGAACATACAAGATGCAATCAATAGAGTTCATACACAACAATTAATTTCAGAGGTGAACTCGTTCTTATATATTTCCTTATATGTTTTTGAGCATAGATTGCTACTTAATGATTTATTTGTGATTAGGATCCATGGAGAGGTTCAAGGAGTACTTGGACGGAGTATTAGGAACGTGGAAGACCAGAGAATTCGTTCAAAGAAGATGAAAACCGAACCAAACTCCAAATCGTATCCAACTCGGAGTCCAGGAGCAGTACGCACTAAAACGGACGCCCAGGACGCATACGAAATCCGTTTTGGACGTTCTACATATGCACGGAAAGGGGAGAGGATAACCTTTCCAATGGCACCAGTACCATGTCAAAATTCTTTTGGAGTCGTCAGGAATCGTCGAAACAAAATCAAGTACAGAATCTGTCAGGGTGCTGCGCCACCGTATTGGGCCTTGTATCAAGTCTAAGTTTATTATTTTCGTGTCTTAGGGTTAGGTCACGACCCTAACACTCCCTAGGACGTCCTCCCACCTATATATACTCTATGGTAGCCGCCATAGACAATGGGGTTTTGCTTAGATCAATAAAATCGCCGTTCTACGGTTTGTGAGACCCCAATTTCGCGATTTCCGATCGTGTCTTCTACGTTCTTGCTCGTGTTCTCGATTGCACTTGCAGGGATTAGCCTTCTTGGCGAGGTCAAGCGTGTGCAGCACGGTTGATAAGCAACGGAGCCGTGGTGTAGTGATTGCAGGGGTACTCGAACCGCTCGAGTGCCGCGGATCATCAACGTCGAGTTCTCCACCCCAATCGACATACCTTTCGGAAGATCGGGCCTAAACCTACTCATCAATTGGTATCAGATTTCCAGGTTGCCCGTTAGGTAATTCATCTATCCATTACATTAGTTCTGTTTTTCATACCTAGAGTCCACAAAAAAGCCACAAAAAAACTTGCAGTTTAGTAGATCTGTTCATTACTTTGTCCAAACCACATTGAGCCTTTGCAACTTTGTTATTCAGTTTGGTTTTGTTGAGTTCGTGTCCGTGGTTGAGTCATATTGCTGGTTTAGAAAGTGTTTTTGGTATTAGTTTGAGTTTTGCATTGTGTGATTCATCCTTTTGAATCACGTCATCACGTCCAGATTAGATTCACCTCTGTGCAGTTTGGTATTTTCATCATATCTCGCACATACGAACTCGGATTTTGATGTTATTGTACTTTACGGAAATCTTAAGAAGTTCTCTATAACTTTCGTATTCATCATTTTCCCAGAAAATGTAGTTATCGATGTCTAAATTGCATTAGATCCGAATCTGTTATTGACATAAAAATTCTGAACAGTCTGTATTTCGGGGTCAGTATCTCCTATTGTTCTTTTCCAAAATAGGTCTTCCATATATTGAAATTGAAGAGGAGAGATATATCTACAATCTTTCTGTTCTAAGTTTTCCAATTTAGAGCCTATAAGTATGCCTATTTGTCCTTGGAAGATTGAGCAGAAAATCTGCGACAGACATACGAGATATCTTGGGTTGATTTTCATTGTGTTCTTCCCTTGCAGCACATTCTGAAAAAAAAGGAAGAAAAAAGAAAAACGCAAGTGCAAAACAAGAAACAAAAGCCGCACAAAAAAAAGGAGAAAAAACAATAAAAAACAGAAGTGCTTGCATTCTTTGTGTCATCTAGTTTTGTCTCATGTCTTGCTAGCTTGAACTACTAGGAACACATTTAGGCAAGCAACTTTGACAAATACTTTGGACACTTATTCAACTTTACTATCTGATTTCATTGTTGTTAATCCTTGCTACATAGAAAGTGCCATCCAAGCTACACCTTACTCTTGAGCAGAATCGATACACCTTTGCAATCATCCCACGCTTCATTGGTTTCTTCATACCGTCCACCGTTTGCCACCTGCAGTGTCGGTAAGAACACTTGTAAGAGCGTGGTAAGACGCTTGAGAGTGTGTGATTCCACTTCCACTTTTCCATTATCCTTTGTAGTTGATAGGGATAACATATTTTTTGTGTTGTCTTCTGTTTGCTACTAACAATGTCAGGTAAAAGCAAGAATCATGCATTATATGCTGAGATGATGGACATGATGAAGACGGCGATAGAGTTGCTCACTAAAAATCAAATATCAACCAAGGATTCACATGACATTCAGACCACCTTTACAACACCTTCCACAAGAAGTAATTACATTCTCCCATCTCTTCCTTCTTATGATGGTTTTGGTTACGATGAATATATTGCTTGGGAAATAGAGTTGGATAAAATTTTTGGACAACGTCATATGTGTGAGAAAA
Organism: Tuctoria greenei; assembly: GCA_036927565.1. Classification (NCBI taxonomy): domain Eukaryota; kingdom Viridiplantae; phylum Streptophyta; class Magnoliopsida; order Poales; family Poaceae; genus Tuctoria; species Tuctoria greenei. Next base: position 81,927,707 of record JAYESD010000003.1, on the reverse strand, counting down.
GAAAGATTAGAAATGTTGCAAGTGCATTAGTATGTTGTGCATTAACTTGGTGGAACAACTTAAGTGATTTAGAAAGACCTCGAACATGGAAAGATATGAAAATTCTTATGCGAGAAACTTTTGCTAATGTATCTAATTGTAAAGTTGAAATACATGAACTTGCGAAGAATTTTCCTGTTGTACCTCCTCCTTTGCCTAACCTTTTGCAGGAACATGAACAAATAAATGGGGATGCAAATGAGAGTGAGGTGTTGAACAACTCTTCTGAATTTTTTTATGAATCAACTCATAATGCATTTGAATTTCATGCTGAAAATGAGAGTAGTGTTAATGGACAATGCTCTACAGTTAACCACGGTATGATATTTTCAGATGTGCTGAATTTTGCTACCAATCATACTATCGATGAGCAGCAACAAGATGAACCTTTTCATAATACACCTTTACCATTAGTTGATTTTCCTACTGACTCTTACAACAAAAATGAGTTGTGTGCTGATAATTATATTGTACCTATGCTAGAACAACCAAATGAATTTGATACTTTATCACTCACTTGTGCTGAAATTAAGCATTTGATCCCAACTACATGTGAAAGGGATGAGCTGAAATTGTTATCTTCTCTAAATACTTTGGGTTATATTGAATTTGACACTCTTTGTGATCTAGATATCGTAGAGAAGAGAATATTTTCCCAATCTGAATTGCCTTGGTTAAGTAGAAATATTTTTCATGCAGTAGGCAAATATGAACATAGTGGTGTGTTTATGGTGCATAAAGTTTACATTTGTTCAAATGAGAAAACTCCTTTTGTGCTGCAACAACATCCTAAAGTAAATGAATGCACTAACGCTAATAATGTTTTGTCAAGCTTTTCTAGTATTTTTTTCTTGCATCAGGGACAAAAAATAAAAGAGAAGTATTGTTCGCTGCAGTCGTGCAATATGGACAGTGTTCATTCTACCCCCAAAGCAATCCTTTTTCCTGGACGTACGAGCAAGCCGAGGACGGCTTGTCATAAAGAAGGAGAGAATGACGAGATCATGCACATTATCATTGCACCTACAAATATGGTACAAAGTTTATTTGTTTGGGATCCTGGCTCAAGTGAATGTGCGCTCTTGTTTGGACAAGATCAAGATGGTGCACTATGTCGTCCACCACCTTGGCCTCCTCCTTTCATGCTTACAAGAAGATTTGATGGCGTTGCACATATGGACCCATACATGATAGAAGATGAACTTGAGTCGAGGACGACTCCAATTCAAGAAGGGGAGGATGATGAGGACATCACTTCTATGGATACAAACAACACTCCATTGAACATACAAGATGCAATCAATAGAGTTCATACAAAACAATTAATTTCATAGGTGAACTCGTTCTTATATATTTCCTTATATGTTTTTGAGCATAGATTGCTACTTAATGATTTATTTGTGATTAGGATCCATGGAGAGGTTCAAGGAGTACTTGGAGGGAGTATTAGGAACATGGAAGACCAGAGAATTCGTTCAAAGAAGATGGAAACCGAACCAAACTCCAAATCGTATCCAACTCGGAGTCCAGGAGCAGTACGCACTAAAACGGACGACCAGGACGCATACGAACTCCGTTTTGGACGTTATACATATGCACGGAAAGGGGAGAAGATAACCTTTCCAATGGCACCGGTCCCATGTCAAAATTCTTTCGGAGTCGTCGGGAATCATCGAAACAAAATCAAGTACATAATCTGTTAGGGTGCTGCGCCACCGTATTGGGCCTTGTATCAAGTCTAAGTTTATTATTTTCGTGTCTTAGGGTTAGGTCACGACCCTAACACCCCCTTGGACGTCCTCCCACCTATATATACTCCATGGTAGCCGCCATAGACAATGGGGTTTTGCTTAGATCAATAAAATCGCCGTTCTACGGTTTGTGAGACCCCAATTTCGCGATTTCCGATCGTGTCTTCTACGTTCTTGCTCGTGTTCTCGATTGCACTTACAGGGATTAGCCTTCTTGGCGAGGTCAAGCGTGTGCAGCACGGTTGATAACCAACGGAGCCGTGGTGTAGTGATTGCAGGGGTACTCGAACCGCTCGAGTGCCGCGGATCATCAACGTCGAGTTCTCCACCCCAATCGACATACCTTTCGGAAGATCGGGCCTAAACCTACTCATCACTTAGTATCCTTTTACTAAGTTTTTGATGTGTTTGGTTGATCATGGTGGACATTATCTTACTATGTTTGCAACATTCTTATGTGAGGTGCTCACATAAGGTGTTGTGGTTATCGGACTAATGTGAGTCAAGTCGAGGACTTGTGCTTGGAAGAATTGATTGTTTGTTCATGTGCAAGTGTTGCTTGAGGTCAAGACATGGCTGGTTACGGGATCCATTGAACTGGTCTTAGAGAGAAGATGAGGTTCAACAACTAAGTTTGGGAGGAATTGTTGTTGAGTTGATCGGGAGGTCACACAACATGTTTAGGTCAAGAACAATGCATAAGAAGGTATCGTGGACGTTGTTGGAAGGCGTTTGCACGTGTGCAAGGAGTGCATGAACGTGGCAACATGGTTCCAAGGCGTGATGAATAAAAGTGGATATAAAGAATTGGTCGGAAAGGTCCAACCGGCTGAATTATGCCTCAGGCTGCGGCTGAGGTGGTTATGGTTTGTTTATGGAAAGTTTCGAGTTTGTTTTGGTTAGATTTTGTGTGGGTCATGAAGTTGAGTTTTTTTAGGAATTTTTAGGACGTTCTTAAGTTTTTTTGGAAGTCATAAGATTGCTTCTATATGCGTATTAATGAGTCTTGAGCAGTTATGGAAAGTTTCAGTTGAAACCGAGTAGGATTAGAGTCCTAGTTTGGATTGGGTTGGCTTTAGGGCTGGTTATAAAAGCAAGAGAGGCCAGAGCTCATGGTAAGACGACTTGGGCTGTTCCTCTTATGTTTTTGATCAATAAAATTCGTAGTTTAATAGAACTTTTGTGCCTTGTTCGTCCGACTTGTTTCAGACAAGTTTTTCTTGTCGAGTTTCTGCACATCACTACATTGCGTTGGTGTTTTTCTCATAACTCAAGTTTTACACATCCAATTGACATGCTTATTTTTGGGTTGTCTTCACAACTTGATTATATTTCATCCATGAAAATTTCAGGATTATTGGATTTGTGGTTTCAGTTCTACACGAGTTTCTTTGCAGTGTGGCACGTCTGGTTTTTACTCGGGTAGAACAGATTGACCCTTGTTCGATCTTTCGATCATAACTTGAGTTTTTCTTGATAGTTTTTCGTGATTCTTGTTGTGACATCTTTGTGAATTGATTCTTCACAATCTATACCACTTTTGTCACAGTTGAACACGTTCATATTAGTTGCACACATTGTTTCTTGACCAGATTGTTTTTTTTTGTTGAGCAGTTTTTGTTGCTTCCGCTAAAAAAGTTTTAATCGACAATTCACCCCCTATGGTAGCTTTTCATGTGCTCTTCGATCCTACAATTGGTATCAAAGCCATGATGCTCTAATCTTTGTGATTTACACGTGTTTTGACTAATCATCATGGAGAAATACTATGCAAAACCTTGTGTGTTTAGTGACATTGATTTTCAGGTTTGGAAGGCACGTATAGAGGCTTTCATCCAGGCGCAAGGCTTTGCAATATGGGAAAATGTATACAAGACTTACAACGTGCTGCCAAACGATCAAGTCATGAATACGAATATGAGAGATGTCGACAACAACAAAGCACGAAACTTGATCATACAAGGATTGACTCAAAGTGACTTCGATTGAGTTACACACCTCCGATCCGCGTATGATGTTTAGAAAGCTCTATGTGATTATCATGAAGGATCCAACACTATCAAGGAGGTAAGACAAGACATGTTCAAGAAAGAATACATGCGCTTTGAGATGCAACCCGGTAAGTCAATCGATGGCCCCTTTGCTCGCTTTAACAAAACTCTCAGCAACTTGCGTAGTGTCAACATTTATTTCCCCGATGCTGAAGATGCTAGGCAATTACTAAGTGCTTTAGACATGTCAATTTGGAAGATGAAAGTTACATCTTTTCGTGAATCCACTGTCATGAGTACACTTAAATTATATGTGCTATATTCTAAGTTAAAAAGTCATGAGATTGACATAATCTCACGTAAGAATCCCAACAAGTCTCTTGAATTTGTTTCACAACGTGACACGACTAGCTCTAGTCAATCTTTATCATGTGGTACACTTGCTTTGCTGTCCTCTCTAAGTCTTGAACAGATTGAAGAGTTTTCAGAGGAGGAGATAGTACTTCTTTCTACTCGATTCTCAAAAGCATTGCAAATTGTGAGAACTCGAAGAAGAGGAAGTGGTGTTTCTCAACGATGTTGTGAATGCGGTGAATTTGGACATTTTCGAACAAATTGCCCTAACCTTTTAGGTTCTACTCCCCGTAATGAGAAGCAAGCAAAATTCAAGTCCTCCTCTACAAACAACAACAACAAGAAGAAAGGTTTACAGGTCGCTAATAGGTAAACAACTTTGTCTCCACACTTCAAGAACTTGGCTCAAGCGATGTGGACATCGAAAGTGATGAAGATGAAGAGAATTTGACAAATATGTGCTTCATGGCAGGCAACTCAAGATCAAGTATGGAGGAGGCAGAACACAATAACGATGATGAAGAGGTATGTCCTACTTGCGAAGAAATGTGTGATGCTTTTTCTCGTGCCACTGTTATACTTTAGAAAAGGGACAAAAAACATAGGGACAATGCTGTGAAAATTGAATCACTAGAATATGAAATTAATCATTTAAAAACTTTGATTCCTAGTGATGATTCTTGTTCCTTATGTGAGCTTATATATGAACAATTGTCCTCTTCAAGAAATACGCACACCTCCACACTTGATAAACTTGAACTTGAAATCGAAAAGAACAAAAAGCTTGCTGCACTTAATGATAAAAATATAAAAGATGCTAGTTGTTCTACATTTGATTTGCAATGTTCCACTTGTGATGATCTTGTGATAAGAAACTACATGATGCTATAGATGAGATTTCTAATTTGAATAATGCTTTACGCTCTCATGAAGTTAAATATTATTCTAATTGAAAATTATAAGGAAAAACTTCATGTGAAAATTTCATAGATTTGTCTAAGAAACTTGATGAAAAGAATAGGACACTAGAGCGATTTTGTAATGGGAATAAGAATCTGACCTTGCTGTTGAATTCCTCTAAATCATGTAATGATAAATCTGGTTTAGGTTTTGATTCCCATGCTCATGCTAAGGCTCATCCATCTAAAATTGTAAAGTCATTAGGAAGTGGTTTGATTCAAACAATTACTAAACAAAAAGAAGTGGTTATTAAATCTGCAGGAGTGTTGTCTCATTCGGTTTCCAATAAACATGTTGCTTGCTCATCTAGACATGAAAACAAAGTTAAATTTCATTGTACCTATTATGGTAGAGATGGTCATGTTATAGATTTTTGTTATAGACTAGCTAAACAATAGAAAAAATAAAGAATGATTGCTAGATCACATAACAACCATGCAAAATTTGCTACACATGCTAAACCGAATGTCAGAAACATGCAACCTGTTGTTATGTGTCAAAAACATGCAAAGTTTGCTTCCAAATCTACTATTTTTAGTGATACACATGTAACATCTCGTAGGTCAGTAGTGGGGTACAAAAATTCTCAAACTTTGGCTCATAAACCTGCTGTTTTATCTCAGCTTTCGTGTGTTATTCTTGTTGTCATCGTGTGACTCAGTACTGGATTCCTAAATGCCTTTTGACTAACTCTATTGTTAAGTCATCGACGTATTGTGCTTCTATGTAGGTTACACTCTTGGGGAAGGAGAACATTTGAATTGTGGATTGAGGTTGCTCACGCCACATGACCGGTGATAAAGAATGGTTCTCCTCCCTCTGTTTTGTGTCACGTGTAGAGAATGTTACTTTTGCTAATACTTCTTCAACTCCTATAATTGCTAAGAGTTCAGATAGAGTAAATAATCACTGCACTTTGAAGGGTTTGGCACTTGTTAAAAATTTGAAATACAACTTGCTCTCTGTTTCACAATAGCTAGATGAAAATCCGAAAATTATTTTCACTAAAAATTGCTGCAAGGTTGTAGATTCAAATAGTGAGCTCATTTTTAACATGTCTTGATTTGGAAGAGTTTTTAAAGGTGATTTTGATATCTCATCCTATAATCATAGGAGTCTTGTTGCTAATGACTCGAAAGACTTATATTTTTGGCATCATAGACTTGGTCACATAGCTTTTGATCATCTCACGCGTGTTAGTGCTCTTGATCGCATACGTAGGCTGCCTAAGCTTAAAGGGGACAAAGAAATTGTGTGCTCTTCTTGTATACATGCTAAGATGGTTGTAGGTTAACATGCTCCTGTCACAATGACCATGACAACTTATCTGGGACAACTTTCTCATCTTGACACCGTAGGTCCTTCATGTGTTCAATCTTTTGGAGGTAAATGGTATGTTCTTGTGATTGTTGATGATTATTCTAAATACTCTTGGGTTTACTTTATGACATTTAAGAATGAAGCTTTTAGTCACTTTAAAAATTTATTTCTTAAATTATCAATTGATCATCCAGGATCTTTAAAAACAATTAGAAGTGACAATGGAACTGAATTAAAAAATCAATCGTTTGATCACTTTTGTGCTGAAAATAGAATAGATCATCAAATTTATTCACCCTATGTACCTCAACAAAATGGTGTCATAGAGAAAAGAACATAACCTTAGTTGAGATGGCTAGGACTATGCTTGAAGAATATCAAACTCCAAGGAAGTTTTGGGCTGATGCAATTGCAACCGCTTGTTATGTCTCAAATTGTGTTTTCTTGTGTGCTAAGTTAGGAAAAACACCATATGAACTTCGGTTTGGACATAGAACTAGTGTCACACACTTTTAGGTCTTTGATTGCAAATGCTTTGTTAAGAAACATGGTAATCTTGATAAATTTGAACCTAGATTTGTTGATGGCATGTTTTTTGGTTATCCATCTCATACTAGAGGCTACCGTGTGCTTTTACTTGACACTAACAAAATTGTGGGGACTTGTGAGGTTTCTTTTGATGAAGCTAGCCTAGATACTAACTCTAATATTGCAGGTCCATATCCATATTGGCAGGGGGGAGTATCTTCATAGAAGAAGACGAAGAAGTAGTGCTGCTGCCTGAAAGTCAGAAGCAAATGACGTCGATCACGCTGCTGATTTTGCACCACTACCAGCACCAACAACTACTGCAGCTGGTACAGATCATCCTCAACCCACAAGTTCTTCAATCTGTGATGAACATGAAGAAGAAGGATCTTATGAAGTGTCTACTCCCCTCCGCATCCTCAAAAGTCATCCTCCACAACAAATCATTGGAAGCTTGCACATTCGAGTTACATGGTCCAAGTTTTGCGATCCAAACTCTCACACTCATTCTGCTTTTTTGCTTCTTTTGAATCCAAATATATATCACACACACTCACTAATGAATCTTGGATTATTGCCATGCAAGAAGAGTTAGAAAATTTTGAAAGAATTAATGTTTGGAAACTTGTACCTCCACCTCATGGTCACACTTTAATTGGAACTAAATGTGTGTTTAAAAAGAAACAAAGTAAGGATGCGGTTCTGGTTAGGAATAAGGCTAGGTTGGTTGCTCAAGATTTCACACAAGTTGAAGGTCTAGATTTTGATGAAACTTTTGCTCCTATTGCTAGATTAGAAGCCATAAGAATTTTGTTAGCTTTTGCTGCATCTAAAGGTTTCAAGTTATATCAAAAGGATATTAAAAGTGCTTTTCTTAATGACTACATAGATAAGGAGGTTTATGTCAAGCAACCAATGGGTTTTACAAATCCAATTTTTCCTAGTCATGTTTACAAACTGTCTAAAGACTTGGACGGTCCCAAACAAGCCCCTAGAGCATGGTATGATAGGTTAAAACCCTTCTTACTTGAAAAGGATTTTACCATGGGCAAGGTTGATAAAACTCTTTTTGTGCTTAAGCATGGCAATGACTCATTATTCGTTCAAGTGTATGTGGATGATATTATCTTTGATTGTGCCTCTCATGATCTTGTGTCCAAGTTTTCAGCTATGATGAGTTCATAATTTGAGATGAGTATGATGGGAGAACTCACATACTTTTTGGGGCTGCAAATCAAGCAAACCAAGGAGGGAACCTTTGTGCATCAAACAAAGTATACAAAGACCTCCTAAGGCGCTTCAACATGGACAAAAGCAAGCCTCTTCGGACACCAGTGGGAATGGAAACAACACCTGAAATTGATGAAGATGGTGAATCCGTGGATCAAAAAGAATATCGAAGCATGATCAGGTCACTTTTGTACGTCATGACATCAAGATTGGACATACAATTCAGCGTATGTCGTTGTGCACGATTTCAAGCTTCCCCACGTGCTTCACATCTTCAAGCCGTCAAAAGAATTCTCAAGTACTTACTCGGAACTCAAGTATTTGGCAATTTTCTTCCTTCTTCCTCAACCGTTACTTTGAAAGCTTTTTCAGATGCTGACTTTAGGGTTGTAGGATTGATAGGAAAAGTACTTCGGGTGCTTGTCATTTTCTTTCTAATTCACATGTTGCTTTCCTATAGAAAAAAAATTCAGTTGCACAATCCACGGCCGAATCTGAACATGTAGGTGCTGCTAGCGCTTGTTCACAAATTCTTTGGATTGTTCAAGCGCTTAAGGACTATGAGGTTGATCTAGATAGTGTTCCACTATTTTGTGATAACACTAGTGCCATTTACATTGCTTAAAATCCCGTGCAACATTTGAGAACAAATCACATTGACATGAGGTATCACTTTCTCTGTGATAATGTTGAAAAAGGAAACATTGTGCTTCACCATGTAGATACCGAACAACAATTGGCTCATATTTTACAAAACCTTTGGATTTCACTCGTTTTTTTCATTCGTAGTGAAATAGGGGTTATGCATCCTCATGGCTTAAATTCAGAGGAAGTTTTTTGAAATTCAGGAAGTCTATGTGTGAATCTAAATTTAAATAATATGATCTTGAGTATTTCATACATATAAGATTTTCTGATTCCTTTTACTTGCTGAAAGTTCTTACTACATTACACGTGTTATAAATTTTGTAGTTTTTGCCATGACTAGTAATTTAAATAATTACTTACACTAAATATGGTCATGACCGAACTTACTTGTTGTTTTGAACTTGTTGCATGCTCACAAGTGCTTTTAATAAAGAAAAATTAATCAATCAACTATCCACATATTTATAGCTGTCCAAATGGGCCGGGCTAGATGGGCCGACACGAAAGCCCGCAAAAAAAGCACGGCCCGAACCCGGCACGGCCCAAAAAAATCGGGCCCGGGCCGGCCCGAAGCCCGTTGTGGGCCGTGCCTGGGCCTCGACTTCCGACTCGTTGGGCTGGCCCGACACGGCCCGTTTAGGCCTGAATTTTGATTTTTCCGCATTTTTTAGTGTATTTTTAACTTAAATAGGCTGCGGGCTGGGCCGGGCCGGCACGGCCCGGCACGCCTAAATTGGACTCGGGCCGTGCCCGGGCCTCAACCTTCGGCCCGCGGGCCGGCCCGGCACGGCCCAATTTTTTTCTGGGCCGTTCCGGGCCAAGATTTCTAAGGCCCGAGCCCGGCCGGGCTCGGGCCGGGCCGGCCCAGCATGGCCCATTGGACACCTATACACATATTGAGCTTTTATGATCAAATAAATAATGAGAAATGAACTTGGAAAAAGTTGTGTATGACTAAAATCATGTCCTTAAGCTTCTGATTGTCAAATGACATAGGCTTGGCTTGGTTGGTTAGAATAAGGTTGATGTGGCAATAATCTCTTGCAAATGTCATAAGATGAATTTTGTTCCTTGAAAGAAAAGAAAAATGCAGCAACAAGTGTCATGCTTTTAGGTCTTGAAATAGTTAAGTTAGTGGGATCATGACTTGCTTGAATTGAAAATTCACTTGATCTCTAGCATGACTTATACTACTCTATGTATCTCATTGATGTGATAGTGTAAGTTACTTGATAGTATGACTTGGATGAGCTTTGTTTTATATGCATATGTTATAATATGCTGATAACTATTGAAATTTCTCTTTTGAACCTTGCTGAATACATTATCAAAGGGGGAGAAATATGTATAGGGGAGAAATATTTGTCTTTGGGATTTCTTTCTCATTTGATTTTCAAAAAGGGGAGAAATTTGTTTTCAAAACTTTTCATGTGAATAAGCCAATCTTTGGATTTTAAGTGGTGTTGCCAAGTCATTCATCAAGAGGGAGATTGTGAGACCTATGTGCTGAATACATTGGTAATTATGTTAAACATGTAGGTTTACATGAAAAGTTCTGAATATACTTGAGAAACACGCTTCGCACTGTCCGAACTTTTGCTGCACATGATCCGCACGTGTTTTGCGTTCCAAAGTGTCCGAACTTTTCTTGTATAATGCATAGTGGCTGTTTTGGACTGCTTGAACTTTCTATGTGCTGAAATAATCGTGTGGCTGCTATGTTTTTCATTTGCAATGTTTCAAAATGCTTTACACTTATGAAATATATGCTTAGTATTCTTTTGCTAAGTTTTTATGTGTTTTGTCTGATCATGGTGGATATTATCTTGCTATGTTTGCAACATGCTTATGTGAGGTGCTCACATAAGGTGTTGTAGTTATCAGACTACTGTGAGTCAAGTTGATGACTTATGCTCGGAAGAATTGGTTGTTTGTTCATGTGCAGGTGTTGCTTGAGGTCAAGACATGGCTGGTAACGGGATCCATTGAACTAGTCTTAGGGGTAAGATGAGGTTCAACATACAAGTTTGGGACGAATTGTGGTTGAGTTGATCTGGAGGTCACGCAACATGTTTGGGTGAAGAATAATGCATATGAAGGTATCATGGACGTTGTCAGAAGGTTTTTGCACGTGTGCAAGGAGTGCATGAACGTGTCAACATGGTTCTAATGCGTGATGAAGAGAAGTGGACATAAAAAATTGGTCGGAAAGGTCCAACTGGCTAGATTATACCTTAGGCTGCGGCTGAGGTGATTATGGTTCGTTTATGGAAAGTTTCGAGTTTGTTTTGGTTAGATTTCGTATGGGTCACGAAGTTGAGTTGTTTTAGGAATGTTTAGGACATTCCTAATGTGTTTGGAAGTCTTAATATTGCTTCTATCTGCGTATGGAGGAGTATTGAGTAGTTATGGAAAGTTTTAGTTGAAACTGAGTAGGATTAGAGTCCTAGTTTTGATTGGGTTGACCTTAGGGCTGGTTATAAAAGCAAGGGAGGCCAGAGCTCGTGGTGAGATGAATTTGAGTTTTTGTCTTGTGTTTTGATCAATAAAATTCATAGTTTAAAGGAACTTTGGTGTCTTGTTCATCCAACTTGTTTCAGTCAAGTTTTTTTTGTCGAGTTTCTGCACAACACTATGTTGCGTTGGTGTTTTTCTCATAACTGGAGTTTTACAGATCTAATTGACATGATTCATTTTGAGTCTTCTTCACAACTTGATTATCTTTCATCTTTGAAAGTTTCACGATCATTGGGTTTGTGGTTTCGGATCTACACGAGTTTCTTTGTAGTGTTGCAGATCTGGTTTTTACTCGGGTAGAACACATTAACCCTTATTCGATCTTTCGATCATCACATGAATTTTTCTCGACAGTTTTTCATGATTCTTGTTGTGACATCTTCGTGACTTGATTATTCACAATCTATACCGGTTGAACACGTTTATATTAGTCGCACAAATTATTTCTTGATCAGATTGTTTTTCTGCCGAGGGAGTTTTGTCGCTTCCGCTGAAAAAGTTTTAATCTACCATTCGCCCCGCTCTGGTAGACTTTCACGTGCTCTTCGATCCTACAATTGGTATCAGAGCCACGATGCTCTAATCTCTGTGATTTGCACGTCTTTTGACTCTTCATCATGGAGAAATACTATGCAAAACCTTGTGTGTTTAGTGGAATTGATTTTTAGGTTTGGAAGGCACATATGGAGGCTTTCATCCAGGTGCAAGGATTCGCAATTTGGGAAAAGATGTACAAGCCTTACGACGTGCTGCCAAATGATAAAGTCATAGCTATGAACATGAGAGATGTCGACAACAACCACAAAGCCCGATACTTGATCATACAGGGATTGACCTAAAGCGACTTCGATCGAGTTGCACACCTCCTATCCGCGTACGATGTTTGGAAGGCTCTATGTTATTATCATGAAGGATCCAACACTATCAAGGAGGTAAGACAAAACATGTTCAAGAAAGAATACATGTGCTTCGAGATGCAACCCAGTGAGTCAATCGATGACCTCTTTGCTCGCTTTAACAAAATTCTCAGTAACTTGCGTATTGTCTACGTTAATTTTTCACATGCTGAGAATGCAAGGCAATTACTAAGTGCTTTAGACATGTCAATTCAGGAGATGAAAGTTACATTTATTCATGAATTCACTGTCATAAGTACACTTACATTAGAATTGTTTCTAAGTTAAAAACTCATGAAATTGACATAATCTCATGAAAGAATCCCAACAAGTCTCTTGCATTTGTTTCACAACGTGACACGACTACCTCTAGTGAATCTCCATCATGTGGTACACTTGCTTTGCTGTCCTCTCTAACCCTTGAACAGATTGAAGAGTTTCCAAAGGAGGAGCTAGCACTTCTTTCTACTCGATTCTCAAAAGCATTGCAAAATGTGAGAACTCAAAGAAGAGAAGTGGTCTTTCTCAACGATGCATCGAATGCGGTGAGTTTGGATATTTTCGAACAAATTGCCCTAACCTCTCAGTTTCTACTCCCCGTAATGAGAAGCAAGCAAAATTCAAGTCCTCCTCTACAAACAACAACAACAACAAGAAAGGTTTTACACGTCGCCAATAGGTAAACAACTTTGTCTCCGCACTTAAAGAACTTGGCTCGAGCGATGTGGCAATCGAAAGTAACAAAGTTGAAGAGAATTATGCAAATATGTGCTTCATGGCGGGCAACTAAAGATCAAGTATGAAGGAGGTAGAACACAACAGCGACGATGAAGAGGTATGTCCCACTTGCAAAGAAATGTGTGATGTTTTTTCTCGTGCCACTGTTATACTTAAGAAAAAGGACAAAAAACTTAAGGACAATGCTGTCAAAATTGAATGACTAGAATTTGAAATTAATTGTTTAAAAACTTTGATTCATAGTGATGGTTCTTGTTCCTCATGTGAGCTTATATATGAACAATTGTTCTCTTTAAGACGTGCGCACACCTCCACACTTTATAAACTTTAACTTGAAATTGAAAAGAACAAAAGTCTTGCTGCACTTAATGATAAAAACATAAAAGATGCTAGTTGTTCTACATTTGATTTGCATTGTTCCACATGTGATGATCTTGTGATAAGAAACTACATGATGATATGGATGAGATTTCTGGTTTGAACAATGCTTTACGCTCTCATGAAGTTAAATATTGTTGTAATTTCAAATTAAAAGAAAAAACTTCATGTGAAAATTGTTTAGATTTGTCTAAGAAACTTGATGAGATGAATAGGACACTAGAGCGGTTTTGTAATGGGAATAAGAATTTGAACTTACTGTTGAATTCCTCTAAATCATGTAATGATAAATCTAGTTTAGGTTTTGATACCCATGCTCATGCTAAGGCTCATCCATTTAAAATTGTAAAGTCATTAGAAAGTGGTTTGATTCAAACAGTTACTAAACAAAAAGAAGTGGTTTTCAAATCTCTAGGAGTGCTATCTCATTCGGTTTCTAATAAACATGTTGCTTGCTCATATAGACATGAACACAAAGTTAAATTTCATTGTACCTACTGAGCTAGAGATGGTCATGTCATAGATTTTTGTTATAGACTAGCTAAACAACAGAAAAAAGAAAGAATGATTGCTAGATCACATAACAACCATGCAAAATTTGTTGCACATGCTAAACCGAATGTCAGAAACATGTAAATTGCTGTAATGTGTCAAAAACTTGCAAAGTTTGCTCCCAAATCTACTATTTTTAGTGCTACACATGTAACAACTTGTAGGTCAGTAGTTGGGTAGAAAAATCCTCAAACTTTGTCTCATAAACCTGTTTTTTTATCTCAGCTTTCACGTGTTATTCCTGCTGGACGTCGTGTGACTCAGTACTGGATTCCTAAATATCTTTTGACTAACTCCAGTATTGAGTGATTGATGTATTTTGCTTCTATGTGGATTCAAATTGCTCACGCCACATGACCGGTAACAAAGATTGGTTCTCCTACCACTCTTTTGTGTCACGTGTAGAGAATGTTACCTTTGCCGATAATTCTTCAACTCCTATAATTGCTAACGGTTCGGTTAGAGTAAATAATCACTACATTTTGAAGGATTTGGCACCTGTTAAAAATTTGAAATACAACTTGCTTTCTGTTTCACAATAGCTAGATGAAAATCTAGAAATTATTCTCACTAAAAATTGCTGCAAGGTTGTAGATTCAAATAGTGAGCTCATTTTTATGTTTCAGTTTGGAAGAGTTTTTAAAGGTGATTTTTTTATATGTCATTCTCTAAGCATAGGAGTCTAGTTGCTAATGACTCGAAAGACTTCTATTTTTTGCATTGTAGACTTGGTCACGTAGGATTTGATCGTCTCACGCGTGTTAGTGCTCTTGATCGCATACATGGGATGCCTAAGCTTAAAGGGGACAAAGAAATTGTGTGCTCTTCTTGTAGACATGCTAAGATTGTTGCAGGTTCACATGCTCCTCACACAATGACCATGACAACTGAACCGCGACAACTTTTGTACATTGACACCGTAGGTCCTTCACGCATTCAATCTTTTGGAGGTAAATGGTATGCTCTTGTGATTGTTGATGATTATTATAGATAAGCTTGGGTTTACTTTATGGCATTTAGGAATGAAGCTTTTAGTCACATTAAAACTTTATTTCTTAAATTATCAATTGATCACCCAAGATCTTTAAAAACAATTAGAAGTGATAACGGAACTGAATTTAAAAATCAATCATTTGATCACTTTTGTGCTGAAAATGGAATAGATCATCAATTTTATTCACCCTACGTTCCTCAACAAAATGGTGTGCTAGAGAGAAAGAACAAAACCTTAGTTGAGATGGCTAGGACTATACTTGATAAATATCAAACTCCTAGGAAATTTTGGGCTGATGCAATTGCAACTTTCGGGTCTTTGGTTGCAAATGCTTCGTTAAGAAACATGGTAATTGTCAGTACCCTACGTAGCAGATACCCCTTGGGATTGCAAAGATCACAAGGAAACTCCATCTACCAGATTTTAAGACCTTTGAAGGCCACACATGTCAGGTGTAACCGGACCTGCTTCCCCGACATGGTTAGTCCCAGGGCCGCCACGTGTATCATAAGACCGGAGCTATCGCCCACACATAGGAAAGCTCTGGACTAGACACCGGTATGGCATCCCCGGACCTAACCCCAGATAGAGGGAAGCTTTGGTACTGACACGTGTCCAGCAACACCGGACCTACCCGTCAACGACGGTAAGCTCCGGAGCTGCCACGTGGCTGAACCGCCGGACCTTCAACTTCAACAATCAGGCTAGTGGACCCCCAACGGCTCCGGACCTTCAAGGAGCAATCAAAGACTTCAAGACCCGATTAAGTGTCATTAATGCCATATTAATGACACACGATCGGATGGCCCTTAATACCGGTAGCGACACTCTTAAGGCCCGTTACCGGGCCATTAAGGGTAATTAACTTCATTAATTGTGTATCAAGCATGTGTAACCGCCGGGGCCACATGTCGGGCCAGGCTAATGGTGTAATGACCTGTCCATGTACTATAAAAGGACTGGTCGACGATACACAAGGGATCTCTCCAGACCACTATTGGACTCCCTGACCTAGACGAGCTTCTTCTTCTGGAGCTTCTTCTAGACTCACACGCTTAATACAACACCAACACACCCCCTGGAGTAGGGTATTACACTCAGACGGCCCGAACCACGTAAATCTCTGTGTCCACTTGTCTTTCACCTTCTTGAATCTCTGTGCGCCCATTACCGAACTACAACTCCGCGATCTACCGACGGTAGTGTCGAGAGATCTGCCGGATCCAAACACCGACAGTTGGTGCGCCAGGTAGGGGCGCTCGAGATTTCAAGGATGGTGAACTCAGCTGCTGGATCATCCAACGGCAACCCTGTTGTTCAACCCGCTGGGGGCAATCCCTCCAACATGCAGCAACCAGTAGGTTCCATGGCTCCAACAAGAGTCATGCCTCCACCTCCACCGCGTGCACGAGCACGTCAAGCTGAGCAGCATGACGGTGCATTGGAGTCGATCACCGCATCGGCGAATAACAACAACCCTGAACACGCGCTCCATGCAGCGCGTGCTCTCCTTCAATGTCCACCACCTCTAGGTGCATCCCAGGGTGCAATGGAGCAGTGGAGGGCTGACGTGGAACATCTGGTTGCAGCAGCAGCCGACCACATCAGCAACCAAGGTCCTCCCCCTTCGGGGCAGGCCCCATCGTAGCGCCAGACTATGTCGGGCAGACTTGGTCCGCACGCTTCCCAAAATAGGAGGCATTCTGCATCACAGCAAGTTACGTCGCTACCTTCCAGGGCACGACACACTCATATGATAACCAGTCTTTCAACTCATGACCTCCGGGCGGAGCTTGATCGCCGTTACTGTCAACAGGACGACCGTGTCCATATCGAGCGTGCTCGCGAAAGGCGAGAGGCTCGAGACAGTCTTGCTCCCGAGGGAGTAGGAGGAGGCTGTTCTGCCCTTGCCATGGACCTACGCATGGTCAGATGGCCACAAAAGTTCCGGCCTCACCTGCCGGAGAAATTTGACGGGACTGTTAATCCCGCTGAGTTTCTCCAGATTTACTCCACCGCAATCCTTGGGCCGGAGGTAACGAGGCCGTAATGGCCAACTACTTCCCAGTGGCCTTGACTGGGACCGCCAGTTCCTGGTTCATGAGCCTTTCTCACAACTCCATTAATAGTTGGGAGGAATTGTGCCAACAGTTCACCGCCAATTTCTGGAGTTCATACAGCCGACAAGGCACCAAACTGGACCTTTTTGCTGTTGTGCAGAAAGGGGGAGAATCCCTGCGCTCATTCATCCAGAGGTTCTCCCAGGTACAAAACACCATTCCTTCTATCTCCAGCGCCTCTGTTATCATGGCATTTAGACAGGGCGTACGAGATAAGATGATGCTGGAGAAGTCGGCGATCAAGGAGATCACCAGCATCACGGAGCTCTTCAGCTTGGCAGACAAGTGTGCCAAAGCTGCAGAGGGCCGTGAAATGCACTCCAAACCACCTCCGGAGGATGATAAAAAATCCTCCAAAGGCGAAGCCACTACCTCCGGGAGTGGTAAAATGAAGAAAAAGTCCAACAGCAAGAAGAAGCCGTCGACCGGCACATCTACTGCTGCAGCTGCAGCAGCTCCGGGTGGCCGGGGGCCACGCCCCGAGAAGCGACATCGGTTGTCCTCTGAAGACAGTGGCAACTCCAAAGTGTGGTGTCCTATTCACAAGTCGAACAGCCACAACATGGAAGACTGCCGGGAGATCCAAAACCTTGCCGAGCGCTACAACAAGCGTCGGGAAGAAGTTCCTTTCCGTCAGAGGGAAGGAAAACAGAAAGTCGATGAAGCTCTAGCTGAAGAGGAGTTAGGCTTTCAGGACCCTAAAAAGGTCCTGAAGGCTGTTTACACCTCCATCGACGACAATTCCGATGTCTCCGACAATGAGCGTCGGAAGACCATGAACACCATCTTTGGTGGTCCGTGGGACATCACCTCCCGCCGTGTCCTCAAGACCATGCGGCGGGACATGGCCTCAGTAGCTCCTACAGCCAGGGCGGAGCCTCATCGAAAGTGGATGGATACCCCCATCACTTTTGATGCTTCGGACTGCCCGTAGAACATGATCGGAGCTGGTCAACTACCTTTGATGGTATCACCTACCATCAATAACATTCAACTCCACCATGTCATGGTGGACGGAGGTTCAGGGCTGAACCTCATAAGCTTTGAATCTTTCGTCAATCTTCAGCTCCGACCTTCAGACCTTCGCCCCTCCTGACCTTTCTCTGGAGTAGGTCCGGGGGCCATAACCCCACTCGGTGCCATTACTCTCCCCATGACCTTCGGGACTTGGGAGAATTATCGCACTGAGAAGTTGATCTTTGACGTTGCTCAGATCAACTTACCTCTCAACGCCATTTTGGGCAGGCCCGCCCTGTACAAATTCATGGCTGCTACTCATTATGGCTACCTGGTGTTGAAGATGCCAACACCAGCTGGCGTTCTCCAGATCCGCGAAGACCGTACTGCCGGAGTGACTGCTCTGGAGGAACTTCTTGCGCTTGCTACAGCGCAGGATGAAGAATCCAGGCAGGAACAAGCTCCGAAACCCCCGAGCATTCGTCAAAGAGGCTCAACCTCCGCACCTCGCGTGCAACCAAGTGGCAACACCGACATCCCCGTCAAAGTCGTCCAAATCGGTTCTGATGCCGCTCAGACCACCCGTATATCGGGAGGTCTGAATGACAAATAGGAACACGCGCTCATCAATTTCCTCTGGGCTAATGTTGACGTGTTTGCCTGGCAACCGTCGCAAATGCCTGGGATCCCTAGGGAAGTGATCGAGCATAATCTGAAGATCTATCCTGACGCTCGGCCTATGCACCAGAAGCCTCGAAAACAATCAGTAGAGGGACAGAACTTCATACGACAAGAAGTGAAGAAGTTGCTCGAAGCTGGGTTCATCCGAGAAGTCTTCCACCCAAAATGGCTGGCAAACCCAGTCGTTGTACCCAAGGCCGGTGGGAAGCTTCGGATGTGTATCGAATACACAACACTGAATAAGGCGTGCCCAAAAGATCCATTCCCACTACCTAGAATAGATCAGATGGTGGATTCCACCTCCGAGTGTGAATTACTGTGTTTCCTAGACGCATATTTTGGGTACCATCAAATCAGAATGTCTAGGGAAGATGAAGAACATACTTCTTTTATCATAGTAGATGGATTGTACTGCTATACTGCCATGCCATTTGGTCTCAAAAATGCAGCTTCAACATTTGTACGAGCTATGTACAAAACCTTTGGAGAGCTCATCAGAGACGTAGTGGAAGTGTATGTTGATGACATCGTCGTCAAGATCAAAGATAAGGAGTCACTCCTTGACACTTTGCAAGCTGTCTTCGACAAGTTGCGAGTCACTCGCACGAAGCTGAACCCAGACAAGTGTGTCTTTGGGGTTAGCTCCCGAAAGCTTCTTGGTTTCCTGGTAAACCACTGGGGCATAGAGGCAAATCCGGTGAAGATTAAAGCCATTGAGGATATGCGGCCACCAGCCCACATCAAGGACATCCAGAAACTGACTGGATGTCTAGCCGCCCTCAGCCGGTTCATCTCAAGACTGGCGGAACGGGCACTACCCTTCTTCAAGCTATTGAGGAAGTCCGGACCATTCCAATGGTCTGAAGAAGCAGAAAAGGCGTTCCAGGAGCTAACGCAGCTCCTCACCACTCTACCAACCTTGGTAGCTCCGAACCCTGGTGAGCCCTTATTGCTTTACATTTCGGCAACTGACGAGGTTGTCAGCATGGTCCTGGTTGCGTAGAGACCAGAACCATCACAAGCTCAGGAATCCAGACCCCTCCGGGAGGGTCCGGAGGTTCCTGAAGGTGAGTCTGGGTCCCAGCCCCCAGACTTCGATTTATAGGGAATTATTCTAGAAGATCTAGACCCCTCCGGGAGGGTTCAGGTCACTCCAGTAGAAGCTCCGGGTTCCTCCGGCAAGGACCCAGAGGTTCCCGAAGCAGGTCTGGACCCCTCCCGGAGGGTCCGGGTCAATGAGGAGGAAGCTCCGGGCCCCTTCGGGAGGGTTCGGACAGTCTAGCGCCCAGTGTACTTCATCAGCGAAGTACTACATGATGCCAAGACTCGATAGCTAGAGGTGCACAAGCTACTCTACACAGTTCTCATCGCCTCTAGGAAGCTTCGCCATTACTTCCAAGCTCACAAGATCTCAGTGGTGACCTTTTATCCACTGTGTGCGATCTTGCATAATCCCAACTCTACTGGGAACATTGCAAAATTGGCAGCGGAATTGGCCGAATTCGATCTTGAATTCGTCCCAAGACAAGCGATCAAGAGTCAAGCATTGGCAGACTTCGTGGCGGAATGGACCCCCTCTCCATCAAACCCTGGGGGACCTAGTGAGCAGAAGCCGGAACTCAAGGCTCCGGTCTTCACCGAGCCCCACTAGACCCTCTACTTCGACGGCTCCATGCAAAAGCAGGGGGCCGGAGCTGGAGTCCTTCTCCCCGTTCCAACCAAAGAGAAGGTAAAATACATGGTCCACCTTGACTTCAAGGCGACCAACAACATGGCGGAGTATGAAGCACTCATTTACGGACTAAAGGTGGCACTATCATATGGTGTCAAGCAGCTGTTGGTCAAGGGAGATTCCCAGCTCATCATTAAACAGGTGAAGGGTGAATGCTCCTGTAAAAATCCTCAACTAGCTGC
The DNA here is from genome assembly GCA_036927565.1 of Tuctoria greenei. Classification (NCBI taxonomy): domain Eukaryota; kingdom Viridiplantae; phylum Streptophyta; class Magnoliopsida; order Poales; family Poaceae; genus Tuctoria; species Tuctoria greenei. Next base: position 81,907,139 of record JAYESD010000003.1, on the reverse strand, counting down.
TTATCTCCTTGAAGTCCAGAGGCTTCAGAAGGACTTTGAAATCCTGGACCTCCACCATGTCTAGTGTGTCCATAACGCTGAAGCTGACGAACTCTCGACGAAAGCGTCAACCGGAGCTCCGGATCCTGACGGAACCTTCGTCGGGAGGTTGTCAAAACCCATAGCTCAGCCTGACGAACTGAGCAAAGGGAGCGAGACCAGCATCCCGAAGCTGGCGGTCCCAATGGCCCTGTTACCATGGCATCCATCAAGGGTCGTAGGTGCTGCCGGAAGCTCCGAGCAACCCAGCACGCAAGACTCAAATGCTCAAGCAAGCTCCGATGCATGGATCTCAGAGTTCAGGAGCTACTTGAAATATAATATCCTTCCTGACGATGATGTATCTGCTGACCAGATAGTCAGATTGGCTAAAAGATACACACTGGTAGAAGGGGATCTCTACCGGCGCGGTGCCAACGGCATCCTAATGCGGTGCATCACAAGGGAAGAAGGTTGCGAGCTCCTCGCAGAAATCCATGGAGGCGAGTGTGGGAGCCACGCGTCTTCCCGCACGCTGGTCGGTAAAGCCTTCCGACATGGCTTCTACTGGCCTACAGTGCTCCAGGATGCAACTGAGCTAGTGAAGAAATGCGAAGCATGCCAGTTCCATGCAAAGCAAATTCACACACCGGCTCAGCCTCTACAAATGATACCTCCTACATGGCCTTTCGCTGTGTGGGGGATGGACATCTTGGGACCTTTCCCAAGAGCCGTCGGAGGTTACAAGTTCCTGTATGTTGCCATCGACAAGTTCACCAAATGGCCGGAAGCAACTCCAGTTGTGACAATAAACAAGCAATCAGCTATCAACTTCTTGCAGTCCATCGTATGCAGATTTGGAGTCCCGAACAAAATCATAACAGATAATGGGACCCAATTCACAAGCTCTGCTTTCCAAGGATACTGCGAAGACCTCGGCATCCAAGTCAGCTACGCCTCCGTAGCTCACCCGGCAAGCAATGGCCAAGCCGAGAGAGCAATTGCAGAAATCCTAAAAGGACTCAAGACGCGCACATATGAGCGCATGAAAAAACATGGAGCCAACTGGATCGAAGAGCTTCTGCCCACTCTATGGGCCAACAGGACAACTCCAAACCAGTTAACTCGAGAGACACCCTTCTTCCTGGTGTACGGAGCTGAAGCAATCCTTCCTCTGGAAATCACCTTGGGGTCGCTCCAGGTCCGGACCTTCGATGAAGCCATGCAGGACCAGCTCCGACATGAAGACCTTGTCCTCCTTGAAGAGGGAAGGTGTTGAGCAGCTGTTCAGAATGCCCGATACCGCCAAGCTCTTCGGCGCTATCACCAACGGCATGTTCACAGCCGATAGCTCGCAGAAGGCAATCTGGTGCTACGGAGAATACAATCCAGAGAAGGATAAAACAAACTCTCCCCCAGATGGGAAGGACCCTTCCGAGTGATTAAAGTATCCCGTCTCGGATGCGTTCGCTTGACAACTGAGGATGGGACACCTCTCCCAAATCCTTGGAACATTGAGCACCTCCGTAAGTTCTACGCTTAATATCACGGAGGTGAGTCTATAATTACATGTGATGTACGTTATAGAGTCATTGTACAGAGTCGGGTAGCTCCTCCGGGAGGGCAGCCGGACCTACCCCGTTAGGTCCGCAACGTCCATGCAACACTTGTCATAGTCTCAGAACTAAAAGTGTAGCTAGCTACCTTGGGTCAAATGAGAAACGAAACACACTTAGCCTGGTTCCGTACCCTAAGAGTGTACTTGTTTCCCCTGTACTCCGGACCTATAATGAAAGACATCATAGTGTGAAAACAGACTCCACGTGCATTTATTTTGTACAGGCTCAATATTTTTTATTTTTCTCTTTCTTGTCTATAACAAAGTTGTGCAGTTCTTAAGAAACTTTAGCTCGACCAGTTCATGTACAATTTGAGTTGCATTGTCTATCCTTCCAGGTTCAAACATTGTTGGTGGTCTACTCGTCTGAATGCCGCCAAGCCAATCTAGGGCCGGGGTGTGCTATCGACTTAGCCTGGTCATGCACCCTAAGTACGCCACTCTACCTACACCCCGACAAGTCAAAGTAAGGCGAGTCCAGAAACGATCGGACCTGAAGGAAACAAGACGACGCTCTTGATTGTATTTAGAATTGTGTTCGACCTAAAACTTTTTCGGGAATAGTAAGCCGCAATGAAGTTATAGATAGGAAACAAATTTTACTGTTTTTCTTGACTTCAGTGTGCAGGAAAAATAAATATTTCATGATGATGGTGAATGAAGCCAGAGCTGCCAAAGCTCCGACATCCTCTAGGCGGCCTGTGGTCGATGTTCAAACATTAACATCGAGCATTGCTGGAGCTACTCAGTTCTGGTAAAGCTAGGGGGTATGCCGTCAACGTGAAGATGGTGGAAAGACTCTAAAGTGGAGTCTGCTGTTGACAGACCATGTGTTGACAGAGGTTACTGCCGGAGCTACCAAGCTCCGACACCCCAGAGGGCTAACCATCGACGCTTTATGCGTTGATGGAGACTACTGCCATAGCTACTAAGCTCCGACGATGGTCAATGCCGAAGCCACTAAGCTCTGATAGCCTCAGGGGGCCTACACTATCGAAGACTTCAGACCTACATTCTACAAGTTCGAAGCATGCAAGTCTTCAACTGTTACATCCTCTTGGTACATGTTCACAATCAAATTGTGTACATCTACTAGGGGGCCAAGTGAGACAAAGGTGTTGAAGACAAAAAATGATATTCATAAAAATTTTTGGATTTCATTCATCTAGAGACAAGAGATTACAAAATTGGAGAAGAAGAAGAGAGAATACAAGCAGGAGCTACAGAGAGATGGTCCTAGAACCTATGGAAGAACTGGGCGACCTTCTGGGCCACCTCCGACATGCTGGCTCGGGCGACTTCACCCTCTCCTTCGATGGGGCCTTCAAGCACCGGGTCCAGAGGGAATCGAGGGTCCCGATTGGTGTAGCACGTCAGCACGAACTCTGCGATGTTCTTTGCCAGGGACTGTCCCTTAGTTTCCAGCTGGTCTGCAATGACATCACCCATCTTGGTGAGCTTGTTGCCTGCTAAATTCAGCGCTTCCAACGCCTGGTCCAGCTCCTGCTCCGGATCATCCGGACGTATGGGACTGAAGCCCATTGGCGTCAGCGCGTCGTTGGCCTTGCCCAGGAAGTCCCAAACTTGTTGGGACTCTGCAACCCTTCCGCTACGCATCTCCTCCAAGGATCTTTTGGCCACCGCAAGCTCCGAGCTCTCCCGAGCAAGAGGCTCCACCTCTTTGGCATTCTGCTGAAACTTTTCAGCAACCTGCCTTTCGAGTTTACTGAGCTCTTCCTCCCGAAGGTGGATCTCATCCCGACGGTTGACCAAATCCTTATCTCGGCCATGTACTTTCTTCTCCCTGGCAACGATGGCATTCTCCTGCTTGTAGAGATCTTGCCCTTGCTCCCAGGCCTTCTTCTCCTACTCCTCGCAACGCTCCTCCAATTTATTGTTGCGTTCTTCGAGGATCTTGTCAGCCAGAGCTGTCTTTTGGACAAGCTCTTCCTCCCTCTTCATGAGGTCATCCCGCAGCTCCAGAAATTTTTGCTCTTCATCTTTGAGCCATCTCTCCCGCGCTTCAAGAGCCTCCCGGCGCTTGACGAGACTATCGTGGATGGCGGCGAGCCTCTCCTGGCGGTCATCCGCTATGCTATTAGCAGCTTTGGCCTACTCGTAGATGGCCCGAGACTGGTTGTCAAGGGATCGCGTCATGTTCTCCCTCTCATCCAACAGCTTACCCCAGTACTCCAGGCGGACCTTCTCCCTCTGCACCCACTCCTTGTTGTCAGCCAGCCTCGACTGCGCCAGCTTGGTCTCGAAATAGAGTCGATTGTGCCAGCTCCTAAGAGTTTGGCACTCCTCCTCGTGGGCCTTGCTGTCATGGTAGAAAGCTAGCTAGACCTGGCGAAGACTGGAGCAGGCGTTGTCAATAGACAATGATAGGGGGATCGGGTCCGGACCTAACGGGGTCCTGTCCACTAGCTCCATCGGATCTTCAGTGACAAAAATTGGGTCCCACTCTACAAGAGCGGTCCCCTGAGCTTCCATGGCACTAGGGCCGTCCTCCGGGATAGCCTCGGACGCTGCCGTGGAAGGTCCTGTAACAGAAGTTCCGACCTCTGGAATTGACTCCGAAGGTCCGGCCACCAGGTCATCAACAACTGGCCCCACAGACGGGGGGCTAGAAGCTTCATCTTGGCACCCTGGTTCAGCAGCGGGTGCCTCTGGGACCACCACTTCTGGAACAAGTGTTGAAGGTTTAGTCAGAGTAGGAGTTACTTCTGGCTCCGGCGCAGGCGCCTCCTCCGCCGCTGGCCCAGGTGCAGGCGCTTCGACCATCATGGGCTCAGGCACTGGCGCCTCGACCACCATAGGTTCAGGCGCCGACACCTCTGTAGCAACTGGCTCGGATGCCAGAATATCTTCAACAACCGGCTCTATAGCCGGAACTTCTGCAGCAACCGGCTCTACCGCCAGAGCTTCCTCAACAACTGGCTCAAGTGCCGAAGCTTCATCAACACCCGGCTCCACTGCCGGGACCTCATCAACCACCAGCTCGACTGCCGGGGCTTCAACAACATCCGTTTCTAGTGCCGGAAACGCAGCTACCTCTGGCTCTGTGGTCGGAGCGTCCAACATCTCAACATCCAAGCCCGGAGCTTCAACCTCCGGGGCTGGCGCCGTTGGTACATCTTCATTCCCATGGTCCGGTGCTACCACGGGAGCTTCTGGGGATGAGTCGAGGTCCAAGACCATGACAGCCAGCGCCGGGGCCGCGGCAGCCTCAGCCACCTCTTGGGGCGGCGCTGGAATTAGAGCTAGAGCTTCAGCCTGCACAGCCTCAACTACTGCTGCAGGGACCAGAGCTCCATCCCTTTTCTTAGGCACGCTGTGGATGAAAGATGAAGAAACTCAAAATACAGACATTACAATAAAACAACTGGCTGAGGTAAAAAATCAGAAATTACCTCGGAAGGCTTCCACACCAGCTAGCACAAAAATTCTTTTCCGGACGCTCCGGACTGACCCGAGCCGCCACCGGCGTGGAAGTCCCGTAAGGTCCCCCGAAGCTTGCTGCTGCTACCTGCGTTGCCTTGGTCGAGGCCCCCCTCGACCGGGAAGGACCTACGGACCTAGAGCCCTCAGCTGGCCCTGGTGCTGGAGTCACACGGCCGGAGCTAGCACCCCGGGAAGATGCTGCTGGTGGAGTAGATGCTGCCGTTGAAGATCTCCCCCTCCGGGGAGAAGGAGCCGCAGTGGAAGAAGCAGGCCTGGTGGACCTTCCGTCGACATGCTTTAGCTTCCTTTTACGGCTTGAGGGCTCGGCCAACTCCTTGCCCTTGCCAATGACTTAGGTTCTTGGCTTAGGACGGGAACGGAGCCACCTTCAGGAGCTCCGGAGATCGCCAACCCGGTGGTCGAATGTCTCTCAACGACACCAAGGTTGTCAAGCACCAGCATCGTCCGCCGGAGCTCCCTACTGAACTCTGCCTCCATGTTCAGAGGGAGGATAGCTGCCGGCGGAGCCAAGTCGTCACCCTCGACGTCGATGACGTGCTGGAACTTCTTGAGGTGGAACTCCAAAGTTGAACCCTCCATGTTGGACTTCAAACCGGTCTCGATCCGGTCGTCGTCCAGCATACTGTTGAGGGCCCAAGCAAGCTTCTCCCTCTTCTTCAGCAGAGCCCACCTGTTGATCAGGAAGTTGCAAAACACCGCCTGAGGAGTCACCCCTCCTTCCACGCACAGGCGGATCCTGGTCAGAGTAGGGTTGAAGGCGTCCGACAACACCGGAGCTTCACTCCAAACTGCAGTGTCGATGTTGGGGAGGCCTTCCGGCAGCTCCAGCATCTCGTGCTCCTCCACCCTGATGACAATCCAATCCTTCTTCCAGTCCTCCCACTTCCTAGAAGGGAACGACCGCATGTACTTGTATGGGCACTTCTTGCGCTTCACAAAATAGTAGAAGCCAAGGTACTCGTCACTTCTGCCCGTAGTGTGGACAGTGAAGAAGGTGTGGAAGAGCTCAATGCAGGGGGGAATGCCCACCCACATCTCGTAGAAGTGGACAAAGATCGACACCAGGAGAATGGAGTGGGGGCCAAGGTGGTACAGCTGCAGACCATAAAAGTCTAGTAGCATCAGGAAGAAAGAGGAGAAAGGTGGGATCAGTCCCACCATGGCGTACGTGGAGAAGTACACCATGTCGCCGGCGTGTTCCTTCTCGAATGGAAGCTTGCCGGTGTGGACCAAGTGGTTGAAGAAGTCAGGGGACCATCCCATGAGGGCCTGGACCTTCTTCAAATCACCATCGGTCTTCAGTCGGCTCTAGCGGAGACCCAACTCCATCGCGGCACAGCGAGGCAAGAGAGGAAAAGCAAGTGAAAGTTTGGAAGGTTTGAGCACAAGTTCGAATGAAAGGCGTAAAGAACCCAAAATTGTGCGTGCTTTCCTTCTCAAGTAAGCCCCCACAACGCTTGGATGGAAACCGCAGAGGAGCCGATGATACCATTAAAAAACTTCACCCTACCAATGACAAGGGGGCCCGGGGCCACCCCGACGATAAAGTCGAGGACCTTACCCCAGGCGAACGGTTGTCATCATGAAAGGCGGGAAACCCGAAGGCGGCGGCCTGATAGGGCGCGCGGAACCGATACGATTTTCGTATCGGGAACCGGCGACCTTCAATTACGTGAGATCCGCACGCTGAGATCTCACCTGCCGCCTCTAGGATATGGCACGTGGCGGATGTTTAACCGCGAACTACTGTCAACGGCACGTCCGAAGATCCTTGAAGACACGGCTCAAAAACCGAAGAGTGGACCCACCTCCGGCCGAATGACTTCATCCAAAAGGTCTCTCCGGGAGGTGGTCCCAGGGGGCCACTGTCAGTACCCTACGTACCGGATACCCCATGGGATTGCAAAGATCACAAGGAAACTCCATCTACTAGATTTGAAGACCTTTGAAGTCCCTACATGTCAAGTGTAACCGGACCTGCTTCCCCGACATGGTTAGTCCCAGGGCCGCCACGTGTATCATAAGACCGAAGCTATCGCCCACACATGGGAAAGCTCCGGACTAGATACCGGTATGGCATCCCTGGACCTAACCCCAGATAGAGGGAAGCTTTGGTACTGACACGTGTCCAGCAGCACTGGACCTACCCGTCAACAACGGTAAGCTCTGGAGCTGCCATGTGGCTAAACCGTCGGACCTTCAACTTCAACAATCAGGCTGGTGGACCCCCAACGGCTCCGGACCTTCAAGGAGCAATCAAAGACTTAAAGACCCGATTAAGTGTCATTAATGCCATATTAATGACACACGATCGGATGGCCCTTAATACTGGTAATGACACTGTTAAGGCCCGCTACTGGGCTATTAAGGGTAATTAACCTCATTAATTGTGTATCAAGCATGTGTAACCGCCGGGGCCACATGTCGGGCCAGGCTAACGGTGTAACGACCAGTCCTTGTACTATAAAAGGATTGGTCGACGATACACAAGGGATCTCTCCAGACCACTACTGGACTCCCTGACCTAGACGAGCTTCTTCTTCTGGAGCTTCTTCTAGACTCACACGCTTAATACAACACCAACACACCCCGTGGAGTAGGGTATTACGCTCAGACGGCCCGAACCACGTAAATCTCTGTGTCCACTTGTCTTTCACCTTCTTGAATCTCTGCGCGCCCATTACCGAACTACAACTCCGCGATCTACCAACGGTAGTGCCGAGAGATCTGTCGGATCCAAACACTGGCAGTAATCTTGATAAATTTGAACCTAGATCCACTGATGGCATGTTTCTTGGTTATCCATCTCATACTAGAGGCTATCCTGTGCTTTTACTTGACACTAACAAAATTGTGGAGACTTGTGAGGTGTCTTTTGATGAAGCTAGCACAGGTACTAGCTCAAAAAATGCAAGTCTGGATCCATATCCGCAGGGGGAGAGCATTTTCGTTGGAGATGAGGAAGAAGTGGTGCTGCTGTCCGAAAATTCAGAAGCTAATGACATTGTTCCAGCTCCTGATTTTGATACACAGCCAGCACTGATGACCACCATTGCTGTTCCAGATCCTCCTCAAGTCACAAGATCATCGATTTGTGATGAACATGAAGAAGAAGAAGCTTGTGAAGTGTCCACTCCTCTCCGGGTTCTCAAAATTCATCCTCCACAACAAATTATTGGAAGCTTGCATGAACGAGTCACACAGTCCAGGTTTTGCGATCCAAACTCTCATGCTCATTCTGCTTTTGTTGCTTCTTTTGAACCCAAACATATATCACACGCACTCACTAATGAATCTTGGATTATTGCCATGCAAGAAGAGTTAGAAAAAAAGAAATAATGTTTGGAAACTTGTACCTCCACCTCAAGGTCACACTTTAATTGGAACTAAATGGGTGTTTAAAAATAAACAAAGTGAGGATGGGTTGTGGTTAGGAATAAGGCTAGGTTGGTGGCTCAAGGTTTAACACAAGTTGAAGGTCTAGATTTTGATGAAGCTTTTTCTCTTGTTACTAGATTAGAATCCATAAGAATTTTGTTAGCTTTTGTTGCATTTAAAGGTTTCAAGTTATATCAAATGGATATTAAAAGTACTTTTCTTAATGGCTACATAGATGAAGAGGTTTATGTTAAGCAACCACCGGGTTTGAAAATCCAATTTTTTCTAGTCATGTTTACAAACTGTCCAAAGCCTTGGACGGTCTCAAACAAGCCCCTAGAGCATGATATGATAGGTTAAAAATGTTCTTACTTGAAAAGGGTTTTACCATGGGCAAGGTTGATAAAAGTCTATTTGTGCTTAAGCATGGCAATGACTCATTATTCGTTCAAGTGTATATGGATGATATTATCTTTGGTTGTGCTTCTCATGATCTTGTCCAAGTTTTCACCTATGATGCATTTAGAATTTGAGATGAGTATGATGGGAGAACTCACATACTTTTTGGGGCTGCAAATCAAGCAAACCAAAGAGGGAACCTTTGTGCACCAAACAGAGTATATAAAAGACCCTCCTCAGGCGCTTCAACATGGACAAAAGCAAGCCTCTTCGTACACCAATGGGAACAGCAACAACACTTGAACTTGATGAAGATGGTGAATCAGTGGATCAAAAAGAATATCGAAGCATGATCGGATCACTTTTGTATCCCACGGTATCAAGACCGGACTTACAATTCATTGTATGTCTTTGTACACGATTTCAAGCTTCCCCACGTGCTTCACATCGTCAAGCCGTCAAAAGAATTCTCAGGTACTTACATGTAACTCAAGAATTTGGCATTTTTCTTCCTTCTTCCTCAACCGTTACTTCGAATGCTTTTTTAGATGCTGATTTTAGGGGTTATAGGATTGATAGAAAAAGTACTTTGGGTGCTTGTCATTTTCGTGGTAATTCACTTGTTGCTTGATCCTCTAGAAAAAAAGTTCTGTTGCACAATCTATGACCGAATCTGAATATGTAGTTGCTTCTAGCGCTTGTTCGCAAATTCTTTGAATCATTCAAACGCTTAAGGACTATGAGGTTGATCTTGATAGTGTTCCACTATTTTGTGATAACACTAGTGCCATTTGCATTGCTAAAATCCCGTGCAACATTCAAGAACAAAGCACATTGACGTTAGGTATCACTTTCTCCGTGATAATGTAGAAAAAGGAAACATTGTGCTTCACCATGTAGATACCGAACAACAATTGGCTGACATTTTTGGATTTCACTCATTTTTGTTTCATTCGTAGTGAAATGGGGGTATGAATCCTCATGGCTTAAATTTAGGGGAAGTATTTTGAAACTCAACAAGTCTATGTGTGAATCTGATTTAAAATAATGTGAGCATGAGTATTTCGTACATATATGACTTTGTGATTCCTTTTACTTGCTGAAAGTTCTTACTACATTACTCGTGTTATACATTTTGTTGTTTTGCCATGACTAGTAATTTGAATAATTAATTACACTAAATCTGGTCATGATCGAACTTACTTGCTATTTTGAACTTGTTGCATGCTCACAAGTGCTTTTTATAATGAAAAATTATTCAATCAGCTATCCACATGTTGAGCTTTGATGATCAAATAAAAAAATGAGAAAGGATCAAGAGAATATGCATGCATCACACTTCTTATTTTGAGATGGCTTATCATTGCAGTTAGATATGAACTTGGAAGAAGCTGTGTATGACTAAAATCATGTCCTTAAGATTCTGATTGTCAAAGGACATAGGCTTGGTTTGGTTGGTTAGAATAAGGTTGATGCGGCATATAATCTCTTGCAAATGTCATAAGATGAATTTTGTTCTTTGAAAGAAAGTAAAAATGCAGCAACAAATGTCATGCTTTCAGGTCTTTAAATAGTTAAGTTTGTGAGATCATGACTTGCTTAAAATGAAAATTCACTTGATCTCTAGCATAGCTTACACTTCTTCATGTATCTCATTGATGTGATAGTGTAAGTTACTTGATAGTATGACTTGGATGAGCTTTGTTTTATATGTTTATGTTATAATATGCTCATAACTATTGAAATTTCTCTTTTGAACCTTGTTGAATACATTGTCAAAGGGGGAGAAATATGTATAGGGGAGAAATATTTGTCTGTGAGATTTCTTTCTCATTTGATTTTCAAAAGGGGGAGAAAATTGTTTCAAAACTTATTATGTGAATAAGCCAATGTTCAAATTTTAAGTGGTGTTGCCAATGCATTCATCAAAGGGGAGATTGTGAGACCTATGTGCTGAATACATTGGCAATTATGTCAAACGTGTAGGTTTACATGCAAAGTTTTGAATATTCTTGAGAAACACGCTTTGCACTGTCCCAACTTTTGATGCACATGAGCTGCACGTGTTTTGCAATCCAGAATGTCTGAACTTTTCTTGTATAATGCATAGCAGCTGTTTTGGATTGTCTGGAATTTCTATGTGCTGAAATAATCGTGTGGCTACTATGTTTTTCATTTGCAATGTTTCAAACTTGCTTTACACTTATGGAAAGATTTTCTTAGAATTCTTTTACTATGTTTTTTATGTGTTTTTGCTGATCATGGTGAACATTATCTTTCTATGTGTGCAATATGCTTATGTAAGGTGCTCACATAAGGTGTTGTGGTTATCAGACTAATGTGAGTCAAGTCGAGGACTTGTGCTCGGAAGAATTGGTTGTTTGTTCATGTGCTAGTGTTGCTTGAGGTCAAGAAATGGCTGGTGACGGGATCAATTGAACTAGTCTTAGGAAGAAGATGAGGTTCAACAAACAAGTTCAAGAGGAATTATGGTTGTCAAGTCGAGGACTTGTGCTCTGAAGAATTGGTTGTTTGTTCATGTGCGGGTGTTGCTTGAGGTCAAGACATGGCTGGTTACGGGATCAATTGAACTCGTCTTAGGAAGAAGATGAGGTTCAACAATCAAGTTCGGGAGGAATTGTGGTTGAGTTGATCGGGAGGTCACACATCATGTTTGAGTGAAGAATAATGCTTATGAAGGTATCATGGACGTTGTTGGAAGGTGTTTGCACGTGTGCAAAGAGTTCATGAACGTGGAAACATGTTTCCAAGGCGTGATGAAGAGAAGTGGGCATAAAGAATTGGTCGGAAAGGTCAAACCGGCTGGATTATGCCCTAGGCTGCGGCTGAGGTGGTTATGGTTCGTTAATGGAAATTTTCGAGTTTGTTTTAGTTAGATTTCGTGTGGGTCACAAAGTTGAGTTGTTTTAGGAATGTTTAGGACGTTCCTATGGTGTTTGGAAGTATTAAGATTTCTTCTATCTGCGTATGAAAGTGTCTTGAGTAGTTATAAAAAGTTTCGGTTGAAACTGAGTAGGATTAGAGTCCTTGTTTGGATTGGGTTGGCCTTAGGGTTGGTTATAAAAGCAAGGGAGGCCATAGCTCGTGGTGAGACGACTTTGGGATGTTCCTCTTGTGTCTGGATCAATAAAATTCGTAGTTTAAAGGAACTTTTGTACCTTGTTCGTCCGACTTGTTTCAGACAAGTTTTTCACGTCGAGTTCTAGCACTACATTGCATTGGTGTTTGTCGGTACCCTGCATACCAGGTACCCAACGATACTGCAAGAAAAGCCATAGAGTTCCATCTGTGCGAGTTGAGGACCTCCTGAGGCTCCACATGTCCTGCAACACTGGACCTGCCTCCCTCATTAGGGTAGCTCCAACACTGCCATGTGTAAAGCAAGGCCGGACCTAACTCCTTTTATAGGAAAGCTCCGGTCGAGTCATGTGTTTAGTAGCCCCGGACCTAACCCCCAGTAGAGGGAAGCTCCGATGCTACCACATGTACAACAGCTCCGGTCCTGCCTCCACATAGAAGGTAGCTCCAGAACTGCCACGTGTCGAGCCTCCGGACCTAAGCCTGCAATGGAAAGACTGCCAGATCTCCAACGGTGCGGACATTTAAGGGACAATTAAAGCTACCGTTACAAGACCTGATTACATGTCATTAATGTCATGTTAATGACACGCGATCAGATGACCTTTATTACCGGTAACGCCGCCATTAATCATGCTTAATACATACAGATCGTGTATTAGGTAATAAAACACCGCGGGGGCCACATGTTAGGCTAGGCTAACAATGTAACGGCCAGTCCTTGGACTATAAAAGGGTTGTGCCGCACGATACAAAGGACAAGTCCAATCAAGCGCTCACACTCACATACACATACATACAACAACCACCCATAGAGTAGGGTATTATGCTCAGGCGGCCCGAACCACAGAAAATTCCTCATGTCACTATCTCATTCATAATCTCATGCATGCCCCAAACAATTACGAACCTCCGCAGACTGCGATCTAGTAGTACTGGGGGAAGTGTCGATCGCACACTTCGACAGTGTTTTTCTCATAACTCGAGTTTTACAGATCCAATTGACGTGATTCTTTTTGGGTTGTCTTTACAACTTGATTATATTTCATCTGTGAAAATTTCACAATCATTGGATTTGTGGTTTCTGATCTACACGAGTTTCTTTGTAGTGTTGCAGATCTGGTTTTTACTCGGGTAGAACAGATTGACCCTTGTTCGATCTTTCGACCGTTACTTGATTTTTTCTTGAAGATTTTTTGTGATCCTTGTCTTTACATCTTCGTGACTTTATTCTTCACAATATATATCGCTTTTATCACAGTTGAACACATTTGGATTAGTCACACACATTGTTTCTTGATCAGATTATTTTTTTGTCGAGGAGTTTTTGTTGCTTCCGCTGAAAAAGTTTTAATCTACCATTCACCCACCTCTGGTAGCTTGTCATGTGCTCTTTGATCGTATAGAGTAGATGACTGTTGAAGGTACTTAATCACCACATTTGACCATCAATTCACATCATAAAATGTATGAAAATGAGAACACGACTTAGTGGTAGGGGTTATTCACTAACCATTTTCATAATAATGTCTATTTGTATGCAGGTTATTTATACCCCAAAATAATAAAATTGCAGGGACCAATCTTAAAAAAATGTTTCTAGTCAATTAGGAACTAACATGTGGTAGCACATGGATACATGAATCCATTTATAGGAGTATTTGAGGGAATCCAACGAAAATCATGTGGAAATAGTCTGAGGACCCTCGTAACAAGCACCTAGAGGAAGCACACAGAAAATGGGGCACATGGAGGTGCGACCGAACCACTGGTTTTGCCAAACCAGTCCACCCCTTACTCGGTCTTCTTCCATGTGTCAACATTTTGTGGTGCCCTGAAGGTGATGACGACTGCTTCATGCTCAAATTATGGTAGATACCCACTAAGAAACTAGTATAAATAGGACCCCTCACTCACTGTTCTCCACACACCACAAGTTTGAGATTTGTATACCACTCCATAGGCTTAGTGCTGCTCTACGAGCTGGCCAAGATGGTAGGAGAGTGAGGGGAAGGAAAGGATGAAGTTTGAACCTTGTTCATGAACATCCTAACACTTGTACCTCGATGAAAGTCCTCTTGGATGAGTAAGCTTTCATGAATACCAATTCATGTTTTGATCTTTAGTTCTTACTGATCTCGACTAGTAATTGTATTGAATCATGTTTGTCTTTGTATGGCTAGCTACAAAGACGAGATTTATCCTTGTTCGGGCAAAAAAGGCCCCATGTCTGGAGGGAGTCTATCTATGATCTTTGTTAGCTCAAATGGCGAGAGAACATATTACAAGCGAGCCTTGCTCAAGTATATAAGCCCTAAGAAAGTAAGAACTTCTATGAATGTAAAGCGTAAGCGAAAACACACACGGGCGTATGAAAAGTAAGGCACAAACATAAGTGCATCAAAGGAATAGTGCTTAAAGAAAATGCGTAAGGTAATGCGAATACAGAGTGAATTTGCCCCCCTCGCGGGAGGCCTTGGGGTCCTTTATAGGGGGCAAGGGGGTCCTATCTAACTGACATTCTTCATAGTGGGGCCGAATTTACAGTGTTTTTTCCATGCATCCAGTCTGTCTGGGGTGCGAAAGCTTCAGTTTTGGCTTCTTCTTGGCCTCCAAGGCATCGTCTTATGTGTGACGTAACCGTCTTTCTTACGACAGATGGACGGATGGCAGACTTATCCTACAACAGGTCACATCTTTGGTTCACCCCCCTACCAAAGTTACCACCCCCACCATCAATGATAAATGCCCCCCAACTACCCACCTCTCCCGAGCCTGAGCCTGAGAGAAATTGTTTGCCCGACCTCTCAGGTTGTAATTGGGTAGGCTAGATACCCAAACCTCGACCGGACGGGGCGTTGGTGGTGGGCCCCTCCTCTAACAGAGGGCAGCTTTGGTCCATAACCGCATAGTGGTTGCGTACCATCGGGTCCCGTATTTTTGGTACCCCGGGTATAGAACTCCGTCATTAGCCCCGAGCCTTTGGACAAGTCTTTGTGGAGTGGGTCGTAGGTTGAACTTGCACTCGTGTTGGGGACCCTGAAAAACAAAAGTTCAATAAATGTTTTAGTATCAATTCAATTACACGCCTGATTGCTAGCGGCCCGAACTACTTCAGGTGGGGTGCTGGCGCCCTGTCCTTGTTAGTTGAGGTCGTGTGGCGGATCCTAAACCACTTATGAATTCAGGTTGTTAGCCGCAAATTCTTTTGCGCCCCGCTGACAAGCCGTTAGTTTGCTTAGAGGTGTGAACAAACCAAGAAGCTCCTAGGGTAGGTCTAAATCCCGTGCTCGGTGAGTTACCTAACGGGTAGCCAGGTAAAACTTGGTCGAGCCAGTTCATTTGGAGCGACCAGAATGCATCCATCGATGTTCATTAGTGATGGCAGTACGTCGAGACACGAATGCTCGCTTTTCATAAATCTTCTCGGGGACATCTACATAATTCCCGGGTCCACTGAGGGACCCGAGTTGCTTAGGAACCAACCCATTACTGGGATACTAAGGAACCGCGAAGCTAAGTCATGGACCTAAATAGTCAAAAGGGGCGGGGGGGGGGATCAGCATCCCGAGTACGCCTAGGCGTTGGCCACCTCAGGTCATTCATCCCTCATTCTTGTTCATTGGACATAGCAAAACTACAAGCTGTCAAGCAGGTAGGTGCCCAGAACTATACGGGTCCCAAAAGTGAGCTAGAAAACTTATCTATCTTACCTATTCTCGCAGGTCCGTGGGTGGAGCACTTGTGGGAGACGAGGAGGCGTCACGCGAATTGGAGTCGGTGCTGGTACGGCTTAGAAGAAAGGCGGAATGCGATGCCAATTCTAGTTGTCGCCAATTTTGAAGATATAGTTGATTCAAAACGATCGTACGTGTTCCAAAAAACTCTCACTCATAACCTCCCTGCTGGGCTCTACAAAAGGTCCTGGCATTAATATCCCTTACCTTCTCTATTTTTCCATTCTGTCTCCCCATCCAGGTGCACCATAGTTCTTCCTACAAAATTGGGAGATTAAATCTGCGCTGGTGAGAGGCAAAAAGAAAAACTTCCCTCCTCACCGCTCTCGTCCGTGGTTCTCGCTGCTTGATGGCAGAGTGGAGTCCGTCCTCTGTTCGCTTGAAGAAACCTGACGCTCTGGTCTCTCTGGGCCTGATGTCGCCCGCCGATCGTGAGGACGCCTGTTGCCCTGGTGGAGATCGCATTTCAGAACCGATGGGTGATGAAGTTGTGTCATTCCTATCCTTCCACCATCGAGGCCCGGAGACTCCGTTCCTCCAGGGCTCCTCAATGAATGCCAGCTGGAGCTCCACCACCTAACACCAACCACAGTTCTCCACGTTTTCATGTTCATCACCTGGTGCGAGGCGTACCTCGGGATGACTCCCAACTACATCTTTTGGAGATTCCTTTTCTTCATCCCCTCTTCCAAGACCCGAATTCCTTCTGTCGGCTCTATCTGTGCTCAAACCCGACCGCGGTCGCTGCATCACTTCGCGATTCCGATGTCAAAGTCCCTTAAGGGAACCCACTAGGGGTGGTTCCATATCGGTAACGCGGAACTCAGCTGCCGGCATTTACCTAGAGGGTGCCTAAGTCCTCATCCGCCTGGGGCCAGGGATGTGTGACTATGGAGGTGCCGCACCTGGCGCTGATCTTAGCGATGATGGAGAGGCTAAAGATGGACGGTCTCATCGGCCAGGCCATCCTATGAACCCTCATCGAGCAAAGGGTGTGTTGACGGCTACTAACGTCACATATGATCTCCAGTGAGAGATGAGGTCCGCAAGCGCGCGGAAACTGTCGTGTAGCATTTCACCCAAGAGTATTCCCAAGGGTATCGTATTTATCCCAAAGGAAGGCAATGGAGTAAAGTAAACACTACTCTTATGATCAAGCTATGGGATACTAATCAATTATCTAGACAGGGGTGAGTTGATTATATGGGTAGTGTGACACACACCTAAGCAATCTACTCTAAGGGTAAGGTTGTCCTCGCAAGGGTTAGACTACGAGATGGAGATACTGCTACTATGCTCTAATTACTAATATACATAGCCTAATAAAGTACACATGAATATGCTAATGGTGAATACTAAGGCTTAGTGCTCAACAATATCGGTCACGGATTTATCCCTAACAATACTAGACGACTCCCACCATGAGCCTGTGGCATAGCCGAACGTGGATGATTACAAAGGATAGATAGGACTGTCACCACCTACAACCTACCTCTTCAACCCGTGGGTCTACGAGACATCCAACGCTACTTAACTATCGTAGCACCATGCTAGCATATTAATTAAATACCTAAGGGGCCACGGCACAAGCCACCCTAAGGCAATGACTAACCTAAACATCATTGAACCAATGTTGGGACCAAGCACTAACATATTCATATTAACATTATCATATTATTACCTAATTAGACTATAGTGGTGGTGTATGATGTTTATGATAACATGATACTGGAATTATGTATAGGTCATAACAACATCTACACCTAGCACATACATGGACTCCACAACCAAACAAGGAACAATTTGCCCAAGTATATAAGTAAATAAAGACTAATAATGATATTATTATAAAGCACAAAGTCACAAATACAAGAGAAGATACATGAGCCATATCTTTCCCAATTTGGACTTCGGACTAGAGGCTCCTCTCTACAGCCTAACCTCCAATAAGGAACTAGGAGAACTAGTGTATACAATATAGTGATGCTTAAGTGGCGAGGGGTGAAGGGTCCTATTTATAGATTGGAGAAGGATCGGTTTCCGCCACCAAAAGCGCGCGAATCAATCACCACTGACTTCTTCAAGCCGGGAGAAGCCAACACGTGGAAGCTGACCGAGTTTGGAGGAAAGACCAGGTCGACCGACTAGGGGGGTCTGCCGACCTGGTAAGTGCTCCAAACGGTCCGTGCTTTCTTGGGGTGACTTCCAGGTGGGTCCCATCCTTTGATATGGGTGCTACACAGTTGGATGGCCTCGGATACTTTTGTTTGTGAGCCATTTGATCCATGTGGTTCCACGTGTTGACATTTGATTGGCTAGGATGATATTTTATAGGATCCATCCCCTTGTTTCACTTCAATTTTGTATAAAATGTCTGCATGCATCAATTTCTCCAAGTACAAGTGGAAATAGGTTAAATAGAAATGTGATATGTGCAAGAAATGATATTTTCTTCACATAATTGAGTTATATTGACGGGTGAATTGGTATATAACAACCGTCAACAGGGTGCTACCGCTTCAAGACAGGGCCCACACCATGTGGGTTTATGCCTCTGTTGGCGAGCCAACAAAGGAGTCGCAACAGGAATTATCGCCATTAGAAATCTCGCAAAGGCTATCAAACCTCATGGGACAAGCTTCGAGTAATGTCGCGGGTGGTCCTCTCCCGGCGAGCCGGTACCGTCCCCCAAGTGGGGCTTCGCCAGGATCATCCGCTTCCCCAACTTGTTGGAGGATGAGGGGAAGAGGGTTGAGGTCGACTCTGGTTTGTTGTTCGTGGTTCTTGATGACTGGAAGAGGGAGGCAGCATTAGGTTTTGGCCGTCTGGCCAAAAGGGTGAGGGCAGTCACCAATCGGGGCCTGTCATTCCCCTTGGCGCCGAGCCCTGATCCTTCGAGTCTGAATGCCCGGGTGAGGGGTGATGCATCCTACACTCGGGGCATAGGGCATCGAGTCGTCGTCGAGTCAGGCACCACACACAAAACGTATTTCATTGAGGTTAGTTTCGTTCTTTGGTCCTTGATTCTCTAGCTCCAGTGGGATTCTCATGTTTTTTCCTCAATGCAGGCAGTATCACACTGGCAGGGCTGTCCCGCCACAGAAGTCATCCATAGTTTTGCTCGCCTTAAAATTGGTGGGGACGGTTCCTTGTGCTAGATGGCCACTTCTAAGTGTACGAGAGTAGAGGAGCTGCACCTGCCGCTGCAGATTCCTACGGGTTGCATTCCAACGAGATTGGCCTCTCCGCTGCTCGAAGTTGTTCCAACGGGCTCAACGGTGTTGCTGGCGAGCGCAGAGCTGGGCGTGGCCATCCTGTCGGCCCCAAAGGCGACACCGCTGATGACCAGAGTGGAGGGGGTGATGATGGAGGTGGTTGTCGAAACGCTATCACCAATACCCATGGTGGACCATGTGACGACGTTGGTGGAGGCGACTGATGTGGTTGTCGAAACGCTATCCGCTATACCCATGGTGGACCAGGTGACGACGTTGGTGGAGGCGACTGCAGGTTAGCTGCGGTCGATTGTTCCCCTGACAGCTCCGATGGAGGTTTATGGGGAAGCGAGGGTCGAGGTGCTGGACGATTCGTCGGTCCCCTCTGGTACGGTTGGAATATTTGATTTCCTGGTGTCGTCACATGAAGAGGTGGCAGTTAGTGTGACGTCTCGTGCGCCGTCCATTGTGGCCTTAGATACGTCGGTGTCAACGTAGGATGCAAAGGTGTCGGCGCCGAGGTTCGGGCTGCGGATCCCACCGCGGATCCGGAGATGCCCTGGGCCTTGGTTGAGGTGCAAGTACGGATCTCGCAGGTGGGGGGCCTACGTGCTGCAACGGTCGGGGATCTAGATGATGGTGGCCTTGCTCCGGCCGTTCCCCAGCTGCTGGGGGCCTCGGGCTCTGCTAGGGGAGGTCCAGATGTGTCCAAGTCTGTAGGATCGAAGAGCACGTGAAAAGCTACCAGAGGGGGGGGGTGAATGGTAGAATTAAAAATCTTACGCAGCGGAAACAATTAAACCCCAACCCCTTCGGCAGAAAAATGATCTGTTAAAGAAATCGTGTGTGAGACTAATATAAATGTGTTTCACTATGACAAAAGTGATAGATATCAGAGAGAATCAAGTCACGAAGACAAAACAACAAGAATCACTCAAATCCGTCGAGAAAAAACTCAAGTTATGATCAAAAGATCGAACAAAGGTCAATCTGTCCTACCCAAAAAAAAATAGTTCTGGAATGCTGCAATGAAACTCGTGTAGATCAGAGACCACAAATCCAATGACCGTGAAATTTTGATAGATGGTAGATAATCAAGTTGTGAAGACAACCCGAAAAGGATCACGCCAATTGGATCTGTAAAACTCGAGTTATAATAAAACCACCGATGAAAGGTAGTGCTATCCAGAAACTCGACGAGTAAAACTTGTCTGGAACAAGTCGGACAAACAAGGCACAAAAAGTTCTTTCAAACTACGAATTTTATTCAATAGAACACAAGAGGAACAGCCCCAAAGTCGTGCACCACGAGCTCTGGGTTCCCTTGCTTATATAACCAGCTCGAAAGCCAACTCAACTCAGATCAGGAACCTATTCCTACTCTGTTCACAAATCGTAACTTTCCATATCTGCTTAGGATTCTTCTATACGCAGATAGAAGCAATCTTGAGACTTCGAAACACCTTAGGAACGTATCCCACATTCCTAAACAACTCAAATTCGTGAACCGCACGAAATCCTATTATAACCAACTCAAATCTTTCCATATTTGAGTCAAACCCGACTCAGCCGTAGCCTAAGTCCATAACCTAGTCGGTCGGACCTTTCCGACCAACTCTTTACATCCACATCTCTTCATCACGTCTCGGAACCATGTAGCCACGTCCATGCACTCCTTGCTCACGTGTAAACATCTTCCAGTGACGTCCACGATACCATCACATGCATTGTTCTTGATTCAATCATGCTGTGCAACCTCCTGATCAATTCAACCACAATTCCTCCTGAATTTGGTTGTTGGAACCTCATCTCCTCCCTGAGACTAGTCCAATGGATCCCGTCACCAGCCATGTCTTGAACTCAAGCAACACCTGCACATGAATAAACAACCAATCCATACGAGCCCAAGTCCTCGACTTGACTCAAGTTAGTTCCGAACACAACACCTTACGTGAGAACCTCACACAAGCATGTTGCAAAACCACAGTAACACGATATCATCCATGTCAACCAAAAATGCATCAAAGACTTAGCAAATGAATACTAAGCAATCTTTCCAGAGATGTAAAGCAAGTACGAAACATTGCAAATGAAAAACAGAAGTATTGTGGTCAAGTTCTGGATCTTGCCAGAGCAACCCAGACCTTGAGTCGGAGCTAACAAAAGCTAGTAGAACCTAGCGCCAGAACTTACCAAAACTAGTATAACCAAGTAAACCCAAAAGCCGGAGCTAGAAAAATCAACTCGGAGCTTAGCAAAAACACGTTGGAGCTATCAAAGACATGTCGGAGCTAAAGACAAAACTCACCGGAGCTAACCAAAACTAGTCGGATCTTAATAAAAAGGTGTTTTGTGATAATCAAAACTTTTATCGTCAAAGCAAGTGTATTCACTACGAGCCAATGTATTCAGCACACATAGGTCTTACAATCTCCCCCTTGATGAATGCATTGGAAACGCCATTTAAAATCCGAACATTGGCTCTTTCACATAAAAGTTTTGAAGGCAATTTCTCCCCCTTTGTAAATCAAAAGTAAAAAGATAAGAAAATCCAAAAATTATCCCATATTATCTCTACTCCTTTATTTTCTCTCCTTATGCACATATTCTCTTTCTCTTCATGTTTATCTCTCCCCCTTTGACAATGTATTCAACAAGTCATGAGCATATAAACAAATTATCTCTCCAACTTTAGTTGTTATGAGCATATTATAACATATACATATAAACAAAGCTCATCCAAGTCATACTATCAAGTACCTTACATTATCACATCAATGAAATACATAAAGTAGTGTAAGCCATGCTAGAGATAAAATGTAATCTTCAATTTAAGTAAGTCATGATCTCACAAACTTAACTATTTCAAAACCTGAAATCATGACACTAGTTGCTGCATTTTATTATTTTTCAAAGCATAAATTTAGATCATATGATATTTGCAAGAGATTATATGCGCATCTGCCTTATTCTAACCAACCAAGCCAAGCCTATGTCATTTGACAATCAGAAGCTTAAGGACATGGTTTTAGTCATACACAACTTCTTCCAAGTTCATATCTAAGTGCAATGATAAGCCATCTCAAAAGAAGAAGTGCGATGCATGCATATTATCTTGATCTTTTGTCAATTTATATTTGTTCATAAAAACTCAACATGTGAGTTTATTACTTGATTAATTCTTAATGATTAAAAGCATATGTGAACATGTAACAAGTTCAAAACAGCAAGAAAGTTCGACCATGACCAGTTTTAGTGTAAGTAATTATTCCAATTACTAGACATGGCAAAAAATACAAAATGTATAGCACGAGTAATGTAGTAAGAACTTTCAGCATATAAAAGGAATCAGAAAGTCATATATGTATGAAATACTATGCTCATATTATTTTAATTTCAGATTCACACATAGACTTCCCAAGTTTCAAAACTCCCCCTCAATTTAAGCCATGAGGATGCATAACCCCTATTTCACTACGAATGTAACAAAAACGAGTGAAATCCAAAGGTTTTGTAAAAATCTCAGCCAATTGTTGTTCGGTATCTACATGGTGAAGCACAATGTTTCCTTTTTCAACATTATCTCGGAGAAAGTGATACCTAGTGTCAATGTGCTTAGTTCTAGAATGTTGCACGGGGTTTTTAGCAATGCAAATGGCACTAGTGTTATCACAGAACAGTGGAACACTATCTAGATCAACCCCATAGTCCTTAAGTGTTTGAACAATCCAAAGAATTTGTGAGCAAGCACTAGCAGCAGCTACATATTCAGATTCGGCTGTGGATTGTGCAACTGAATTTTGTTTTCTAGAGGACCATACAACAAGAGAATTACCAAGAAAATGACAAGCACCGGAAGTACTTTTCCTATCAATCCTACAACCCCCAAAATCAGCATCCAAAAAAGCTTTCAAAGTAACGGTTGAGGAAGAAAGAAGAAAAATTCCATATTCTTGAGTTCCATGTAAGTACCTGAGAATCCTTTTGACGGCTTGATGATGTGAAGCACGTGGGGAGGCTTGAAACCGTGCACAAAGACATACGCTGAATTGTATGTCTGGTCTTGATGCCGTGAGGTACAAAAGTGATCCAATCATGCTTCTATATTCTTTTTGATCCACGGGTTCACCATCTTCATCAAGTCCAAGTGTTGTTGCTGTTCCCATTGGTGTCCGAAGAGGCTTGCTTTTGTCCATGTTGAAGCGCCTTAAGAGATCTTTTCTATACTTCGTTTGATGCACAAAGGTAAACCCCCTTTGTTTGCTTGATTTGCAGCCCCAAAAAGTAAGTGAGTTCACCCATCATACTCATTTCAAATTCGGAACTCATCATTGCTGAAAACTTGGACACAAGATCATGAGAAGCACAACCAAAGATAATATCATCCGCATACACTTGAACGAATAATGAGTCATTGCAATGCTTAAGCACAAAAAGAGTTTTATCAACCTTGCCCATGGTAAACCCTTTTTCAAGTAAGAATGTTTTTAAACTATCATACCATGCTCTAGGGGCTTGTTTGAGACCGTACAAGGCTTTGGACAGTTTGTAAACATGATTAGGAAAATCTGGATTTTCAAAACCTGGTGGTTGTTTCGCATAAACCTCCTCATCTATGTAGCCATTAAGAAAAGCACTTTTAACATCCATTTGATATAGCTTAAAACCAATAGATGCAGCAAAAGATAACAAAATTCTTATGGCTTCTAATCTAGCAACAGGAGCAAAAGTTTCATCAAAATCTAGACCTTCATCTTTAGTGAAACCTTGAGCAACCAACCTAGCCTTATTCCTAACCACAACCCCATCCTCACTTTGTTTATTTTTAAATACCCATTTAGTTCCAATTAATGTGTGACCTTGAGGTGGAGGTACAAGTTTCCAAACATTATTTTTTTTTTCAAAATTTTCTAACTCTTCTTGCATGGCAATAATCCAAGATTCATTAGTGAGTGCGTGTGATATATCTTTGGGTTCAAAAGAAGCAAAAAAAGCAGAATGAGCATAAGAGTTGGGATCGCAAAACCTAGACCGTGTGACTCGTTCGTGCAAGCTTCCAATCATCTGTTGTGGGGGATGATCTTTGTAAAACCGTAGGGGAATAGATGTCTCACAAGCTTCTTCTTCTTCATGTTCATCACAAATCGATGATCTTGTGACTTGAGGATGATTTGAATCAGCATTGATGGTTGTCGGTGCTGGTTGAGAATTAACATCCGGAGCTGAACCAAAGTCTTTAGCTGCTGAATTTTCGCGCAGCAGCTCCAATTCTTCCTCATCTTCAACGAAAATGCTCCCCCCTGCGGATATGGATCTGGACCTGCGATGTTTTGAGCTAGTACCCGGGCTAGCTTCATCAAAAGACACTTCACAAGTCTCCACAATTTTGTTAGTGTCAAGTAAAAGCACACGGTAGCCTCTAGTATGAGATGGATAACCAAGAAACATGCCATCAATGGATCTAGGTTCAAATTTATCAAGATTACCATGTTTCTTAACAAAGCATTTGCAACCAAAGACCCGAAAGTGTGTAACACTAGGCCTATGTCCAAACCGGATCTCATATGGTATTTTACCTAGCTTAGCACGCAAGAAAACACGATTTGAGACATAACAAGCGGTTGCTAACGCATCAACCCAAAATTTCCTAGGAGTTTGATATTCATCAAGCATAGTCCTAGCCATCTCAACTAAGGTTCTGTTCTTTCTTTCTACAACACCATTTTGTTGAGGTACATATGGTGAAGAAAATTGATGATCTATTCTATTTTCAGCACAAAAGTGATTAAAAGATTGATTTTTAAATTCAATTCCATTATCACTTCTAATTGCTTTTAAAGATCCTGGGTAATCAATTGATAATCTAAGAAATAAAGTTCTAAAGTGACTAAAAACTTCATTCTTAGACGCCATAAAGTAAACCCAAGAGTATCTAGAATAATCATCAACAATCACAAGTACATACCATTTACCTCCGAAGGATTGAACACGTGAAGGTCCTACGGTGTCAAGATGCAAAAGTTGACATGGTTCAGTTGTCATGATCATTGTGAGAGGAGTATGTGAACCTGCAACCATCTTAGCATGTCTACAAGAAGAGCACACAATTTCTTTGTCCCCTTTAAGCTTAGGCAGCCCACGTATGCGATCAAGAGCACTAACACACGTTAGGTGATCAAAGCCTACGTGACCAAGTCTACGATGCCAAAAATATAGGTCTTTTGAATCATTAGAAACTAGACACCGATGCTTAGAGGAAGACATATCAAAATCAGCTTTAAAAACTCTTCCAAACCGAGACATGTTAAAAATAAGCTCGCTATTTGAACTTACAACTTTGCAGCAGTTTTTATTGAAAATAATTTCCAGATTTTCATCTAGCAATTGTGAAACATAAAGCAAGTTGTATTTCAAATTTTTGACAAGTGCCACATCCTTCAAAGTGTAGTGATCATTTACTCTAACCAACCCTTAGCAATAATAGGAGCTGAAGAATTATCGGCAAAAGTAACATTCTCTACACATGAAACAAAAGAGAGGGAGGAGAACCAATCTTTGTTACCGGTCATGTGGCGTGAGCAACCTGAATCCACAATCCAAATGTTCTCCTTCCTCAAACGTGTAACCTACATAGAAGCACAATACATTGATGACTCAATACTGGGGTTAGTCAAAAGGCATTTAGGAATTCAGTACTGAGTCACGCGACGTGCAGCAGGAAAAACACGCGAAAGCTGAGAGAAAACAGCAGGTTTATGAGTCAAAGTTTGAGATTTTTTAATTCTTAACTACTGACCTATAAGGTGTTACTTGTGTAGAACAATAATCAGTAGCTCCGGAGGCGAAAACAGAAGGTCCGGAGGTAAACTTTGAATGTTTTTGACTCAAAACAGCAGGTCGTACATTCGGTTCAATATGTGCAGCAAATTTTGCATGAAAGTTATGAGATCTAGCAACCATTCTTTCCCTTTTCTGTTGTTTAGCTAGTCTATAACAAAAATTGACGTGACCATCTCTACCACAGTAGGTACAATGAAATTTAACTTTGTGTTCATGTCTAGATGAGCAAACAACATTTTTATTTGAAACCAAATGAGACAATACTCCTGCAGATTTGAAAACCACTTCTTTTTGTTTAGGAACTATTTGAATCAAACCACTTCCTAATGACTTTACAGTTTTAGGTGGATGTGCCTTAGCATGAGCATGAGAATCAAAACCTGAACTAGTTTTATCATTGCAAGACTTGGATGAATTCAGCAGCAAGTTTAGGTTCTTATTCCAATTACAAAACCAATCTAGTGTCCTATTCATGTCATCAAGTCTCCTAGACAAGTCTAGGTAGTTTGCACATGAAGTTTTTCCTTTTAGTTTGCAATTGGAGCAGTATTTAACTTCATGAGAACGTAAAGCATTGTTCAATATAGAAATTTCATTCATAGCATCTTGTAGTTTTTTATAAAGATCATCACAACTAGAATAATGCAAATCAATTGTAGAACAAGAAGCATCTTTTAAGTTTCCAATATTAAGTGTAGCAAGCTTTTTGTTCTTTTCAATTTCAAGTTCATGTTTATCAAGTGTGGAGGTATGTGCACTTCTTAGGGAGGACAATTGTTCATATATTAAGTCACATGAGGAACAAGAATCATCACTAGGAATCAAGGATTTCAAATGATTAATTTCAGATTCTAGTGACTCAATTTTAACAGCATTGTCCCTAAGCTTTTTGTCCTTTTTCTTAACAATAATAGTGGCACGAGAAATAGCATCACACATTTCTTTGCAAGTAGGACATACCTCTTCATTGTCGCTGTTGTGTTCTGCCTCCTCCATACTTGATCTTGACTTGCCCGCCATGAAGCACAAGTTTGCCAAATCATCTTCATCTTCATCACTTCCAATGTCCACGTCCCTTGAGCCAAATTCCTGGAGTGCTGAGATAAAACTGCTCACCAATTGACGTCCTGTAAAACCCTTCTTTTTCTTCGTATCTTTTGCAGAGGAGTGCTTCGTTCTTGTTTTCTTTTCATCCCGGGAAGTAGGACCTAAAAGGTTAGGGCAATCTGAATGAAAATGTCCTGTCTTACCACATTCAAAGCATCGTTGAGGTCCGGAACTTCCTCTCCTTCTAGTTCTCACATTTTGCAATGCTTTTGAGAACCGGGTAGAGATGAGCGCTAGCTCCTCCTCTAGAAACACCTCAATCTGTTCAAGGGTTAGAGAGGACCAAAAGCAAGTGTACCACAAGATGACGTTTGACCGGAACGAGGCATGTCACATTGAGAAACAAAAGCAATAGACTTGTTGGGGTTCTTACGTGAGATTATGCCAATTTCATGAGTTTTGAACTTGGAATATAGCACATAAAGTAAGTGAACTCATGACAGTAGATTCATGAATAGATGTGACTTTCATCTCCCAAATTGACATATCTAATGCACTTAGAAATTGCCTAGCATTTTCAGCATCTGAAAAATTAACATTGACACTACGCAAGTTGCTGAGAATCTTATTAAAGCGAGCAAAAAGGTCATCAACAGACTCACCGGGTTGCATCTCGAAGCGCATGTATTCTTTCTTGAACATGTCTTGCCTTACCTCTTTGATCGTGGTGGATCCTTCGTGGTAGTCACAAAGTGCTTTCCACACATTGTATGCAGATCGGAGGTGTGCAACACGGTCGAAGTCGCTTTGAGTTAATCCTTGTATGATCAAGTTCCGAGCCTTGTTGTTGTTGTTGACATCTCTCAGATTTGTAGCTGTAACTTGATCATTTGATGGCACCTCGTAAGGCTTGTATACCTTCTCCCATATTGCAAAGCCTTGTGCCTGAATGAAAGCCTCCATGCGTGCCTTCCAAACCTGAAAATCAATACCAACGAACACACAAGGTTTGGCAGATTACTTCTCCATGATGATTAGTCAAAAACACGCGCAAATCACAAAGATTAGAGCACCGTGGCTCTGATACCAATTGTAGGATCGAAGAGCATGTGAAAATCTACCAGAGGGGGGTGAATCGTAGATTTAAAAATCTTACGCGGCGGAAACAATTAAACCCCAACCCCTTCGGCAGAAAAACGATCTGTTAAGGAAATCGTGTGTGAGACTAATCTAAACGTGTTTCACCATGACAAAAGTGATATATATCAGAGAGAATCAAGTCACGAAGACAACACAACAAGAATCACTCAAATCCGTCAAGAAAAACTCAAGTTATGATCGAAATATCGAACAAAGGTCAATCTGTCCTACCCCCCAAAAAAATAGTTCTGGAACGCTGCAAAGAAACTCGTGTAGATCAGAGACCACAAATCCAATGACCGTGAAATTTTGACAGTTGATAGATAATCAAGTTGTGAAGACAACCCAGAAAGAATCACGTCAATTGGATCTGTAAAACTCGAGTTATAATAAAACCACTGACGAAAGGTAGTGCTGTCCAGAAACTCGACGAGTAAAACTTGTCTGGAACAAGTCAGACGAACAAGGCACAAAAGTTCTTTCAAACTACAAATTTTATTCAATAGAACACAAGAGGAACAGCCCCAAAGTCGTGCACCTAGAGCTCTGGGCTCCCTTGCTTATATAACCAGCTCGAAAGCCAATTCAACTCAGATCAGGAATCTAATCCTACTCTGTTCACGAATTGTAACTTTGCATAACTGCTTAGGATTCTTCTATACGCAGATAGAAGCAATCTTAAGACTTCCAAACACCTTAGGAACGTATCCCACATTCCTAAACCTCAAATTCGTGACCCGCACAAAATCCTATCATAACCAACTCAAATCTTTCCATGAGTCAAACCCGACTCAGCCGTAGCCTAAGTCCATAACCTAGTCAGTTGGACCTTTCCGACCAACTCTTTACGTCCACATCTCTTCATCATGTCTCGGAACCATGTATCCATGTCCATGCAGTCCTTGCTCACGTGCAAACATCTTCCAATGACGTCCACGATACCTTCACATGCATTGTTCTTGATTCAATCATGCTGCGCAACCTCCTGATCAGCTCAACCACAATTCCTTCTGAATTTGGTTGTTGGAACCTCATCTCCTCCCTGAGACTAGTTCAATGGATCCCGTCACCAGCCATGTCTTGAACTCAAGCAACACCTGCACATGAATAAACAACCAATCCATACGATTCCAAGTCCTCGACTTGACTCAAGTTAGTTCCGAACACAACACCTTACGTGAGAACCTCACATAAGCATGTTGCAAAACCACAGTAACACGATATCATCCATGTCAACTAAAAATGCACCAAAGACTTAGCAAATGAATACTAAGCAATCTTTCCAGAGATGTAAAGCAAGTACGAAACATTGAAAATGAAAAACAGAAGTATTGCGGTCAAGTTCCGGATCTTGCCAGAGCAACCCAGACCTTGAGCTGGAGCTAACAAAAGCTAGTAGAACCTAGCGCCGGAACTTACCAAAAATAGTATAACCAAGTAAACCCAAAAGCCGGATCTAGAAAATCAACTCGGAGCTTAGCAAAAACACACCGGAGCTATCAAATACATGTCGGAGCTAAAGACAAAACTCACCGGAGCTAACCAAAACTAGTCGTATCTTAATAAAAAGGTGTTTTGGTGATAATCAAAACTTTTATCGTCAAAGCAAGTGTATTCACTACGAGCCAATGTATTCAGCACACATAGGTCTTACAAAGTCTATGGTCGTTGAGCGGACTGAATGGGAGCATTCCCACGAGGGAGCCGTCATTGTGTGCTCGCAATTCGATGGTGTCCAATCGTATC
Organism: Tuctoria greenei; assembly: GCA_036927565.1. NCBI lineage: Eukaryota > Viridiplantae > Streptophyta > Magnoliopsida > Poales > Poaceae > Tuctoria > Tuctoria greenei. The sequence goes on along the minus strand of JAYESD010000003.1, from coordinate 81,877,437 downwards.
TGGAGGCCAGGATTGAGCAGGTCCTTCACTCATTTAAGTGCATTTGGGAGACGATCGTCAACATCTAAGTGAGCTATCTCGCCTTCATCTCGCATTCCTTATTTGCCGTTTTTGACCCAGATACTTCTAGAGAGTTTGGCACAGTTGGCGGTCGAAGAGTCGCGCCTGCTGGGCGAAGCCCGGGACCATAGAGCTCCCTCGAGGCCGAACTGCTGGCCATGCGGGAGCAACTCGGGCGGGCCCAAGTGGACGTCGTCGCGGGCATGGCAATATGTGGCTGTCACCCGTGCCAAGGTGAAGCAGGCGGTTGAGCAGCTTGGCAAGGTGTTGGTCGCTCGAGACCATACCTTGCAAGATGCGAAAGAGTCCGCCGAACAACTATCTGAGGTGCGGGGCATCCTGGATCAGTTGTCCTAGGCGACAGGAGAGTTCACCACGCTGTCGAAAAATACCCGTGCCACCGCCGACATCAGCCGCAAAATAATGGGAGGTGGGTTTACTGATCTGCACGCCTTTTGGGGCGAGCGATTTGCAGGGCATACGTCCGAATCGATGGTGTCTTAGAATGCGTTCAAAACTCAGGACAATGAGCTTGTCCTAGTTTAGGAGGCCAAGGGAGTGTTTTATGCTTCCCCGCTCGATTTGCCCGAGAGGCGGTCAGAGCTGGTTCGAGAGGTCGCTTGAAGTCCTAGAGTGGATCGGGGCGCGTCATACGAGAGGCGGCAGCAGCCTGCAACACGATGCTAGGACCTTCGGCGCCGGACCATAGCTGGTTGGCTGACATTCCGGATGATGACGTCGTTCTTGCGCCCCAGCTGAGCGAGATTCAACAGAATTTCGAGGCGGCTTGAGGGGAGCTAGATGGGCTTCGAGGGGCTGCTTAATCCGTCTGCCTTTGATGGAAATGGCGCCGGACTTTCAGATGAGGAGCAGAGGAGGATGAGGCAATACAGAGGAAAATAGAGTATAGAGCACTTGACAGGTTTATTCTCATTCATTCAAGTGTCACACTTACACTGAAGATTACAAACGTTTAAATAGAAGATAGACACCCTGTCTAACTAACTTGTGATCCACTAGACTCAGAACTTAACATGTACGTTATTAACTCCATCCCGGATACAGATACGTTCCTGCATTGCCAGACTTTGACCGCTACTTGTGCTAACTGGTCACAGGATCACATGTGGATTAAGTCCAACAGACTCCCCCCTAATCATTATGTGGTCCCAGATCATGAACACCTAGCGAATGCCTTAGCATTGCCAATTTTCCCATTGGCAGAGCTTTCCTCAGTATGTCAGCTCTTTGTTCTTCAGTTCTGACGAACTCCACTGCGATCTAACCCTCTTCGACATATTCTCGAATAAAATGATAGTTCGTACGAATGTGTTTGCTCCTTCCATGAAATACAACATTTTTCATCAGGGATATGGCAGATTTATTATCAACAAACAATTTCACCTCCTTGGTTTCTTTGCCTGTTAGTTGCTCTAGCAGACTCTTGAGCCACATTGCTTGGCATGCCGCCATTGTGGCTGCAATGAACTCAGCTTCGCATGATGACAATGCCACTGTCTTCTGCTTCTGAGAACTTCAAGAGACTAAATTGTTGTCGATGTAAAATGCCATCCCTCCAGTGCTTCAACTGTCACTGCTGTCCCCGGCTAGATCAGTATCTGTGTAGCCTGAAATCTCATACTCCCCCCTTCTTCTATAGTAGAACAACCCAAAATTCAGGGTCCCCTTAATGTATCTCATCATATGTTTGATTGCCTTTTGATGCATCAAGGTGGGACTCTCCATGAACCTGCTGGCCACTCCTACTGCAAATGAGATATCTGGACGTGTATGAAGCAACTATCTCAAGCATCCCATTACCTGCCGGTATTCTGTAGGATCAACCTGCTCTCCATCAGGATCATTATGCAGTTTCAACTTGTTTTCCATAGGAGTCTTAACTGGCTTGCAGTCAGCCATCACAAACCTTTCAAGTACCTTTCTTGCATAGGCACTTTGTCTGATAGTGATCCCTTCGTCATGTTGATTAACTTCCAGCCCCAAGTAATAGCTAAGTCTTCCAAGATCACTCATTTCAAAGTCTGTCATCATCTGACTCTTGAAGTCTTCAATCATCTTCAAACTTGTACCAGTCACGATAAGATCATCCACATATACACCAACAAGTGCAAGTGATAAATTTTCATCTTTCTTGTAGACAACTTGCTCCTGTGTGCACCTATTGAACCCAAGATTCTTTAGTGTTCTGTCAAGTTTTTGATTCCAGGCCCTTGGCGCCTGCTTGAGTCCATACAAGGCCTTTTTCAGTTTCAGCACCATATGTTCTTTGCCTTTACTTGCAAAACCTTCAGGTTGATCAACATAAACTTCTTCTTCTAACTCTCCATGAAGAAAGGCTAATTTCACATCAAGGTGATGAACCTCCCACCTCTGACTTGCAACAAGAGCTAAGAGCACCCTGACTGTATCAAGTCTTGCCACAGGGGCAAAGACTTCTTCATAGTCCACTACTTGCTGTTGAACATACCCCTTTGCCACTAATCTGGCTTTATGCTTGATCACCTTTCCTGATGAGTCTTTCTTCAGTTTATAGACACATTTGACTCCAATAGATTTCTGACCTGGTGGTAAATCAATTAGAGTCCAAGTATCATTTCTTTCAATGGACTAAATTTCTTTCTTCATGGCTTCCTCCCACTTTGGATGTCTAGCTGCATGTTCAAAGCATACTTGCTCTTTAGTTTCAGTCAGCAGAGCCTCTTCACTTTCAGTTTCAGTTTCAGAATCTCCATAATCTAACTCTATCACAGGCGCTCTTGAAAATACATCTGATAGAGTTTTGTACCTGACTGGACCTCCATAGGTACTTTCTTCACCAGAGGATGCCCCTCCTCTGCTAACAGCTGCTGACTGAACATCTCCATGTGATGCTTTAGATATACTTCCAACTGGCACTGGTGCAGTATTATTCATGTTAACTGGCGATGAATTTGTACCTGAAGATGCCACATGGGTATTATGACCTCCAACCGGTGGAGTCATTGGATATGCTGCTGAACTAGCAGGTGTGGCCGGTAGTTCACCAAGTCCTTGTTGCGGCCCTTGTCCTACCCCCAGTGCACCAGGGAGTACTGTAGGTTCGCCAAGGTGATCATCTTAAACAATGAAGTCATTCAGATCACCTTCTTCTGCATCCCACTTCCACTCAATATTTTCTTCGAAGATTACATCTCGGCTGACAGTTTGGTTGCGACGTCGTGGATCAAACAAACGATGTGCTTTGCAACCATCTTCCACTCTGAAATATACCATTTGTTGGCTCCTGTCATCAAGATTTTTCAAGTGTGGAGTGACTGTCTTCACGTGGGCCAGACAACCGAACACTCGTATATGACCAACATGAGGCTTTTTCCCATTCCAGGCTTCAAACGGCGTTTGCTCACCCATTGACTTGGTTGGCAATCTGTTTAACAGATAAACAACACGCCTTATTGCCTCGGCCCAAAATATTTCGGGAACCTTCATACTCTTCAACAGAGCTCTTGCCATCGCCATGACAGTACGATTTCTTCTCTCCACCACGCCGTTATGCTATGGTGTATATGGCGCGGTGAGATGCCGTTCAATGCCAGCTGTTTCACACAATTGAGTGAACTTTGCCGATAGAAATGCACCACCACGATCTGTCTCAATGTCTTGACTCGTTGGCCACTCTTGTTTTCAACTTGAACTCTGAACTTTTCGAGGACAGAGCATGCCTGATCTTTGGTTCTGATGAACTAAACCCACATCCATCGAGACCAGTCATCAACAATAAGCAAGAAATATTTGTTTCCTGCTAAGGTTGAGGGTGTGATTGGCCCACACAAATCCATGTGCAGGAGCTCAAGACCTTGCTCTACTCTGAATTGGGCTATCGCTGGAAATGGTCGTCGCGCCTTCTTCGCCACTAGGCACCCATGGCATAACTGGTTTGGGTGATCAATCAGTGGCACCCCCGCCACCATTCCTATCTCGGCGAGCTGTTTAAGCACCGTGAAGTTGACATGGCCTAGACGGGCATGCCATAACCATGTCGGATCAGACAAGCTTGCCAAAAAACAAGTTGGTTCAGCTTGCTGGAGATTGATCCGATAAAGACAATTCGGGGAGCGCTTCACCTTCATCACAAGTCAGTAGGGATTTTTATCGAACACCACTAGCTCATCTTCATCCATCACCACCTTGTGACCCAGCTCAGTCAGTTGGCCAAGACTCACAATATTGTTTTGCAATCTTGGAATATAGTAGACCTCCTGAAGAAGACATTTATCACTATTCTTGCAAGTAATAGAATTGAGCCCTTCCCTTTGATCTCTACTATGGAACTATCACCAAATCTTATCAGACCCATGACTGATTCATCCAACTCTTGGAACATTGATCTATCTCGAGTCATGTGGCTGCAGGCTCCATTGTCTAAATACCACACATCACCAGTGGTAGTGCCTCCAGCTGAAAGATGCAATTCGGCACATGTGTTCTCTTCATTCAGAAGGACCCTTCTTCTCTCTTCTTCAGCTTCAGCCAACGACAGCTCCTCCGCCATGGCTAACAGCAAGGCATGCTCAACTTATTCTTCCTTCATCATGTTGGCTTCCTCCTTCTTCGGTGCCTTGCACTCGCTCGCATAATGCCCATACTTCTCGCAGTTGAAGCACTGTATGTGGCACTTGTCACGCGATTTGCCGCGAGTGTTGGATCCTCCACTCCTGGATGCCGAGTCGCCACGACCGCCATTCCCTCGACCTTTGCCTTGGCCCCAGCCACTCCGGCCGCAACCGCCTCCGTCAGATCCCTTTCCCTTTCTTGACAAGTCACCTGATTCCTTCTTGTACCGTGCCTCCCACTCAGCACGAGTAAGGAGCAGTTGGCCGTCGCCATTGCCTCCTGCAGACACTCGGCCGATCCGCTCGTCGTACGCCTTCAGACGCCCGAGCGCTTCTTCAAAGGTGATCGTCTTCAAGTCACAGAATTGTTCAATCCCCGCAATGCAGTGGATGAACCGCTCTGGGACTGAATCGAGGAGTTTCTTCACTTGTGCTGCATTCTCCAACGATCCGCCCAGATTGGTGTAACGAATCGACATTGCCGAGATCCTCCCGGAAAGTTGATCGAGATATTCTCCCTCCTTCATGCGCAAAGCATCGAACTCACACTTCAGTGTCTGCAGCCTCGCCTCCTTGACGCGCTCCGCTCCGACGAACTGGGATTTCAGCGAATCCCAGACCTCCATCGCCGTGCTGTATTTTACCACCTGCAAAATCATCCCTTCAGGAAGAGCTTGAAGAAGATGAGCACACGCCTTCTTGTCTTTCCTGGTGTCGACCGCTGACGTCCCCACCGTCTCGATCGCCTCCCAAGTCTCCTCCGCCTCCAACACCGCTTGGACACGAATTTCCCAAGTGATGTAGTTTGTTGCCGTCAGCTGTGGCAGCTGGAACGATATGCCGCCGCCGTCCCGGTCGAGCAACATTGTTGTGGGCTTCGGATGGGATCACACCTTCGGCTCTGATACCAGATGATGGAAATGGCGCCAGACTTTCAAACGAGGAGCAGAGGAGGATGAGGCAATACAAAGGAAAACAGAGTATAGAGCACTTGACAGGTTTATTCTCATTCATTCAAGTGTCACACTTACACTGGAGATTACAAACGTTTAAATAGAAGATAGACACCCTGTCTAACTAACTTGTGATCCACTAGACTTGGAACTTAACATGAACGTTATTGACTCCATCCCGAATACAGATACGTTCCTGCATTGCTGGACTTCGATCGCTACTTGTGCTAACTGGTCATGGGATCACATCGTGGATTAAGTCCAACCGCCTTGCCATGGGCCTTCTGGAACTGCCATCAAATGATCAACTAATGGAGGACCCGTGTTGGTTCGACGCTCGCCTTGGGTCTACTAGCGCTAATGAGGCCGAGATGGGTGCTTGAGCAGCCCTAGTGACCGTCATCTCGCACTATGACTTCGTCGATCTTTAGGTCATCGGCGCGAAGCACTTCGTGTCCAATTGGTGAGAAGCTGACCTCGTCGCGGTGATGATGGTGACCGCATTGGTTTTCTTCGACGATGTCCTGCAGCTAGCAGAGGCGCGACGGGGTTCAACATAGGCATTGGTGTGACGCGACGGTCTCTTATGGCCCATTCTATTTCTTTGTTTCCTTTTTTGTAAAAAAAAACTCCATTCGTCTCCCTCTGTCCTTTCTGTAATTTCCAAGCTCCAGGTCATAGTCGTGGCCGTCTGGAGATTAAATACAAATACTAGTCCCTAGGGATAGCCCCTAAGCTGCGCGGGACGAGTGGCTCAATCGACTAGTCCCGTGGTGTTATGGTGCTGCATCTTGCCCGAGCCCCGTTGGCAAAGTTGGGTCCCGGGCCCTTGCTGGGACTTCATACCCCATCCTCACTTTGTTTATTTTTAAACACCCATTTAGTTCCAATTAATGTGTGGCCTTGAGGTGGAGGTACACGTTTCCAAACATTATTTCTTTTAAAATTTTCTAACTCTTCTTGCATGGCAATAATAAAGATTCATTAGTGAGTGCGCGTGATATATCTTTGGGTTCAAAAGATGCAACAAAAGCAGATTGAGCGTGAGAGTCTAGATCACAAAACCTAGACCGTGTGACTCGTTCGTGCAAGCTTCCAATCATTTGTTGTGGAGGATGACTTTTGAGAATCTAGAGGGGAGTAGACACTTCACATGCTTCTTCTTCTTCATGTTCATCACAAATCGATGAGCTTGTGACTTGAGGACGATCTGGATCATCAATGATGGTTGTCGGTGCTGGTTGAGAATCAACATCCGGGGCTGAACCAAAGTCATTAGCTGCTGAATTTTTGGTCAGCAGCTCCACTTCTTCCCCATCTTCAACAAAAATGCTCTCCCCTTGCGGATATGGATCCGGACTTGCAATGTTTGAGCTAGTACTGGTGCTAGCTTCATCAAAAGACACCTCACATGTCTCCACAATGTTTTTAGTGTCAGGTAAAAGCACACGGTAGCCTCTAGTATGAGATGGATAACGAAGAAACATGCCATCAATGGATCTAGGTTCAAATTTATTAAGATTACCATGTTTCTTAATAAAGAATTTGCAACCAGACCCGAAAGTGTGTAACACTAGGCCTATGTCCAAATCGAAGCTCATATGGTGTTTTACCTAGCTTAGCACGCAAGAAAACACAATTTGAGACATAACAGGCGGTTGCAATCGCATCAGCCCAAAATTTTCTAGGAGTTTGTTATTCATCAAGCATAGTCCCAACTATCTCAACTAAGGTTCTGTTCTTTTTTTATACGACACCATTTTGTTGAGGTACATAGGCTGAAGAGAATTGATGATCTACTCCTTTTCAGCACAAAAGTGATTTTTAAATTCAGTTCCATTATCACTTCTAATTGCTTTTAAAGATCCTGGGTGGTCAAGTGAAAGTCTAAGAACTAAACTTCTAAAGTGACTAAAAGCTTCATTCTTAGATGCCATAAAGTAAACCAAAGAGTATCTAGAATAATCATAAACAATCGTAAGAACATACCATTTACCTCCAAAAGATTGAACACGTGAAGGACCTATAGTGTCAGGGAGCAAAAGTTGCCCTGGTTCAGTTGTCATGGTTATTTTGAGAGGAGCATGTGAACCTGCAACCATCTTAGCATGTCTACAAGAAGAGCACACACTTTCTTGGTCCCCTTTAAGCTTAGGCAGCCCACGTATGCGATCAAGAGCACTAACACGCATGAGATGATCAAAGCCAACATGACTAGGTCTATGATGCCAAAAATATAAGTTTTTCGAATCATTAGCAACTAGACACCTATTCTTAGAGGATGACATATCAAAATCAGCTTTAAAAACTCTTCCAAACAAAGACATGTTAAAAATAAGCTCACTATTTGAATCTACAATCCTGCAACAATTTTTAGTGAAAATAATTTCCATATTTTCATCTAGCAATTGTAAAACAGAAAGCAAGTTGTATTTCAAATTTTTAACAAGTGCCACATCCTTCAAAGTGTAGTGATCATTTACTCTAACCAAACCCTTAGCAATTATAGGAGTTGAAGAATTATCGGCAAAAGTAACATTTTCTACAAGTGACGCAAAAGAGAGGGAGGAGAACCATTCTTTGTTACCGGTCATGTGGCGTGAGCAACCTGAATCAACAATTCAAATGTTCTCCTTCCTCAAGCGTGTAACCTACTTAGAAGAACAATACTTCGATGACTCAATACTGAGGTTAGTCAAAAGGCATTTAGGAATCCAGTACTGAGTCACACGACGTGGAACAGGAAAATCATGCGAAAGCTGAGATAAAACAACAGGTTTATGAGTCAAAGTTTGAGATTTTTTGTTCTTAACTACTGACCTATAAGGTGTTACTTGTGTAGAACAAAAATCAGTAGCTCCGGATGCAAAAACATAAGGTCCGAAGGTAAAATTTGAATGTTTTTGACTCATAACAACAGGTTGCATGTTCCTGACATTCGGTTTAGTATGTGCAGCAAATTTTGCATGAGAGTTATAAGATCTAGCTTGCGTTCTTTCCTTTTTATGTAGTTTAGCTAATCTATAACAAAAAATCTATGACATGAACATCTCTACCACAATAGGTACAATGAAATTTAACTTAGTGTTCATGTCTAGATGAGCATGCAATATGTTTATTTGAACCCGAACGTGACAACACTCCTGCAGATTTAAAAACCACCTCTTTTGGTTTAGGAACTGTTTTAATCAAACCACTTCCTAATGAATTTATAATTTTAGGTCGATGTGCTTTATCATGAGCATGAGAATCAAAACCTAAACCAGTTTTATCATTGCAAGATTTAGATGAATTCAATAGCATGTTTGGATTTTTGTTCCCAATACAAAACTGCTCTAGTGTTCTATTCATGTCATCAAGTTTGTTAGACAATTCTAGGCAGTTTTCACATGAAGTTTTTCCTTTTAATTTGCAATTAGAACAATATTTAACTTCATGAGCACGTAAAGCATTGTTCAGTATTGAAATTTCATTCATTGCATCTTTTAGTTTCTTTTCATGATCATTACATGTAGAACAATGCAAATCAATTGTAGAAGAAGAATCATCTTTTAAGTTTCTGTCATTAAGTGCAGCAAGCTTTTTGTTCTTTTCAATCTCTAACTCAAGTTTATCAAGAGTGGAGGAGTGTGCACTTCTTAAGCAGGACAATTGTTCATATATTAAATCGCATGTGGAACAATAATCATCACTAGGAATCAAGATTTTCAAACGATTAATTTCAGATTCTAGTGACTCAATTTTAGCAGCATTGTCCCTAAGCTTTTTGTCCTTTTTCTTAACAATAATAGTTGCACGAGAAATAGCATCACACATTTCATCACAAGTAGGACATACCTCTTCGTTGTCACTGTTGTGTTCTGCATCCTCCATACTTGATCATGATTTGCCCGCCATGAAACACAAGTTTGCCAGATCATCTTCATCTTCGTCACTTCCAATGTCTACATCACTCGAGCCAAGTTCTTGAAGTGCGGTGATGAAACTGTTTATAAGTTTGCGTCCTGTAAAACCCTTCTTTTTCTTTTTGATGTTGCCAGAAGAGGACTTGACTTTATTCTGCTTTTCATCACGGGTAGAAGGACTTGAAAGGTTAGGGCAATCTGTACGAAGGTGTCTTGTCTTACGACATTCAAAGCATCATTGAGGTCCGAAGCTTCCTCTCCTTCTAGTTCTCACATTTTGCAATGCTTTTGAGAAGCGAGTAGAGATGAGCGCTAGCTCTTCTTCTAGAAATTCTTCAATCCGTTCCAGGGTTAGTGAACACAGCAAAGCAAGTGTATTGCTAGATGAAGTTTGGCCGGAGATAGGCATATCACGTTGAGAAACAAATGCAAAAGACTTGTTAGGGTTCTTATGTGAGATTATGTCAATTTCATGAGTTTTCAATTTTGAATATAACACATCTAATGTAAGTGTACTCATGATAGTAGATTCACGAATAGATGTGACTTTCATCTCCCAAATTGTCATGTCTAATGCACTTAACATTGCGTAGCATTTTCAGCATCTGAAAAATTAACATTTAAACTACGCAAGTTGCTGAGAATTTTATTAAAGCGAGCAAAAAAGTCATCAATGGACTCACTGGGTTGCATCTCGAAGCGCATGTATTCCTTTTTAAACATATCCTGCTTTACCTCCTTGATCGTGTTGGATCCTTCGTGGTAGTCACAAAGTTCTCTCCACACATCGTACGCCGATCGGAGGTGTGCAACACGGTCGAAGTCGCTTTGAGTTAGTCCTTGGATTATCAAGTTGCAGGCTTTGTTGTTGTTATCGACATCTCTTAAGTTTGTAGCCGTGACTTGATCGTTCGGCGTTACGTCGTAAGGTTTGTACACTTTTTCCCATATCGCAAAGCCTTGCTTCTGGATAAAAGCTTTCATGTGTGCCTTCCAAACCTAAAAATCAATACCAACAAACACACAAGGTTTTGCCGAGTATTTCTCTATGAGGATTAGTCAAAAACACGTGTGAATCAAATTAGAGCACCGTGGCTCTGATACCAATTGTAGGATCGAAGAGCACGTGTAAAGCTACCAGAGGGGGGGGTGAATGGTAGATTAAAACTTTTAAGCGGAAGCAACGAAAACACCACTCGGCAGAAAACCAATCTGTTAAAGAAACCGTGTGTGAGACTAATCTAAACGTTTTCAACTGTGAAAAAACTAGTCTATATTGTAGAGAATCAAGTCACAAAGATGTCACAACAAGAATCATGAAAATCTTTCAAGAGAAACTCAAGTTACGATCAAAAGATCAAACAAAGGTCAATATGTCCTACTCGAGAAAAACAGTTCTAGAACACTGCAAAAAAACTCGTGTAGATCAGAAACCACAAATACAATGACCGTTAAATTTTCACAGATGACAAAAAATTAAGTTTTGTAGACAACCCAAGAAGAATCACGTCAATCATATCTGTAAAACTCGAGTTATGATAAAACCACCTAAGCAAGGTAGTGCTGTGCAAAAACTCAACGAGAAAGACTTGAAGAAAACAAGTCGGACGGACAAGGCACAAAAGCTCCTTTAGACTATGAATTTTATTGATCAAAACATACATGGAACAGCCCCAAAGTCCTGCTCCACGAGCTCTGGCCGCCCATGCTTATATAACTAGCCCTTAGGACAACCCAAACATAACTAGGACTCTAATCCTACTCAATTCACGAATCCAAACTTTCCATAACTGCTCAAGACTCTTCTATACGAAGATAGAAACAATCTTAAGACTTCAAAACACCATAGGAACATATCCCACATTCCTAAAACAACTCAAATTCGTGACCCACACAAAATCCTATCATAACCAACTCAAAACTTTCCATATTTGAGTCAAACACGACTCAACCTCAGTCTGAGTCCATAACCTTGTCGGTTGGACCTTTCTAACCAATTGTTTACGTCCACTTCTCTTCATCTCGCCTTGGAACCATGTATCCAAGTGCATGCACTCCTTGCACATGTGCAAACAACTTCCAACGACGTCCATTATACCTTGATATGCATTGTTCTTGATTCAAACATGATGCGCGACCTCCCGATCAACTCAGCCACAATTCCTCCCAAACTTGGTTGTTGAACCTCATCTTCTCCCTAAGACTAGTTCAATGGATCCCGTCACCAGCCATGTCTTGAACTCAATCAACACCTGCAAACGAATAAACAACCGATATTTCCGAGCAAAAGTCCTCGACTTGACTCTCGTTAGTTCTGAAACCATAACACCTTACGTGAGTACCTCACGTAAGCATGTTGCAAACCACAGAAAATTGATATCAGTCATAACCACCAAAACACACCAAAAACTTAGTAAAAGAATACTAAGCAAACATTTCATAATCCAAAAAGCAAGTTCGCAACATTGCAAGTTAAAAGCATAAACACTGCGATCAAGCTCCGAATCTTGCCAAAGCTAACCGGATCTTGAGCCGGAGCTTATCAAAGCTAGCAGGACCTAGCGCCGGAACTTACCAAAGCTAGTCGGACCTAGCGCCGGAGCTTACCAAATCTAGTTAGACCTAGCGCTGGAGCTAACCAAAGCTAGTCGGACCTAGCACCGGATCTTGATGATAAAGGTGTTTTGGTAGTATTCAAAACTTTCATCGCCATAGCCAATGTATTCAGCACACATAGGTCTCACAAAGGTTGATGATCAGGAGTTGCTAAAATGTTCTATCTTTCAAAAGTATCAAGTGCACAACAAAATACTCTACCTAATATTGCAAAAATTAGCTATGATACTCTACCCTTATTAAGTCATTATGGGGCTTATGTCTTCTCCTATTCGTGGGTATTTGAAAGAGAGAACAGTAAATGGAGCAAGCATAGCCTAGATATCAAGTTCCACTTAAATTTCAGAGAGTTTTAATTCAGATTCTAAGTACCTCAATTTGATTCTCTCATTCACTACTTTTTGTGTAGTGGAAATATATCCTCACCAAAGCATTTTCTTATACTAATCCTACCACTAAATAAGTCTTACATGTGGAGCTTGGTAGGGAATGTAGTAGGCATATTTGCAACACATAATATTGCTAAGTCAAAAGATTAAGCCTTAGGAGAAATCAATTCAAAATATTTTGATTCAAGACTTGTGCATGTGTGATGAACTGGAAGTGGAAGTGGATGTTGAAATGACTCCTTTTTATGTAGACTCTCTTTATTGCATGGATGAAACATGGCTACTTCTTTTCTCATGCTTTTGATGTAAGCATGAATTTTTTTCTCTTATGCTTATGATGTAAGCATGCATTTTCCTTTTCTTTTCCTTGTAGCCATGTCTTCTACTCCCTTTATATGCAATAAACTTGAAGAGAGTACTAAGAATGAAAGACATGGCATTTCTCTTTTTATTGTCGAATGACGATATAATGGAATTTTGCTAGCTTCTAGTGTAGAAGTATATCATGTGCAAGTGAAGTCTTGAATTCGAAAATAAATGAATGAATTCTTACATAGGACTATACTAGTTTGACTAGGCTCAATGTGAAGGCAAATAGTATATACATAAGGTTTATCAATGTAAAACATCATACGGCTTTGGTAGGTATTTCCAATCAAATGAGGATAACTTAAATCTTTTTAGAATTTCTCCAGAGATCTAAGTTTCACTTTTAAACTACAGAATAGCATCCCTATCACCATTTCAAATCTCAAAACAACCTAGGATTAGATTAAGCTTTTGCGACCCACAATTACTAAATCAAGACAAAGTTAATTTAAGCCAATGAAAACATTATTTGGAGAGTAGTAAGATGTAAACTAGGGACTTAAGAAAAATAAAACAGAGCAACTATTCATCATTTCATCTATTTGAATTCTAAATCATTCTTACCGCACATCTTTATTTGAAACAAAGCAAATCTAAGTTACTATTTATATTTTCATTTTTTAAATGCAAGGTTGATGAATGGATGGAAATGCAAAGGGTGTGATATAGGTTACCTCAAGTGGGGGTCCTCCCCCAAGCTTGTTCTTGATCATGTTCTGCGGTAGGGGTTGAATCCCTAACGACGGAGGTAGGCCATGAGTTTGGCCTATCCTTGTTGCATCTTGGCTTTGACAATGGATGGTTGAGGGTCGATGTTGTGTTGTCTCCCACGAGAGCCATGAGTGTGGTTGAAGAGAATGTTGTTAATGTTACTCGTCCGCACCTCAAGGTCTCTCATGTGTTCGATGTACTTTGTTATTCCGTGGCCAAGGTAATGATAACCTTTAGCTACAAAGGAATGATGTGTACCCAACATGTGTTTAGTGTCTTCCATCACTCTTTGGCTAAGGGGTAACATTCCTTTTTGCTACAAAGGAATAACTTGTACCCATCATGTATTGGGTGTGATCCGTCATTCCTTGGCTAAGGTAATGATAACCTTTAGCCACAATGGAGTGAAATGTACCCAACATGTATTGGATGTGATCTGTTGTTCCTTGGCTAAGATACAACATATCTATAACCACAAAGAGATGACGTGCACTCAACATGGGTTGAGTGTGATACGTTGTTTCTTGGCTAAGGTATAATATACCTTCTGGCCACATAGGAACAACTTGCACCCAATATACATTGGATGTGATCTTGTTATTCCTTGGTTAAGGTACATCATACCTTTTAGCCACAAAGGAATAACTTACATCCAATGATGGTGGCAATTCCCTCGAGCTTGAATGAGTGCTTAGAATAGTTGAGAGCATAATGCTCTCACATATTCGTAGCAGCCTATTGGTTGCTCATGGAGGGTTTCCAACAATCAGATCTTTGAATGCCTGAATAGTAATATTACTCCTGCAAACTTCCCCTCTATGATAGAGAGGGATGGTCAGCTCCAGATACTTGTACAAATGAATTTTTAGGTTAGGTAACCATAATTTTATTTGTACGTACAGGGAGGAACAAAATTAAAGATGCATTGGGTCCAATTTCAAGTGTATCCATGAGAAATTTATTATTCATTGATAAGAGTGGGGCTTTATGGATAAATCAAGTTGAACATTTTCTAAAGCTCCTACTCATAGCAAGGCAAGTGATACAAATACACTATATGGATCCCTTCAACTTGTAAAGTTTCTAACCATCATAGCTTTTTACACAAGAGCAAATGTTATCATTTGGATTATGGCAAAAAAGATTCTCAATTTTATCTTCCTAAACTTTTCTAGGAATATGAAATTTAGTGATTCCACATAAACATGTAATTCAAATTAAGATCAAGGATATCATTTATTCCTAAAAGTTTGAAATATAGTGACACCATACATGCATGGAGCTCAAAATCAAAATTGTGGTCATCACTATTCAGTTTCTACATGCCAATTCACCCATTAAATTATGCCAAAAAGTTTTGTTTTCTAAACCGAGGCAAAAATGACTAAGTCTATAAAGCAATGCTTAAGGGATTCTAGGTACTAATTTTAGTTTTTTTTCCAAGTAAGGTGGTATTTCCTTTTGGAGTTCCAAAAGATAATATCAACACTGAGGAAGTGGACTACCTTCCTCATATGCAAGCAAGGGCATTCAATTCTAAGGGAAACCAAATAATGAAAAATCATAAACTCATACTTTATTTGAAGAGTAATTTGTGATGAAGGCATTTGTGTGAGAAACTCACACCTTTTGAGTTTGGCGTAGGCTTGATGTTCAACGTCAAATACCAAGTTGAGGTTGTATTTGGTGAAGGATTTGGTTGAGGCTTCTTCTTGCACCTCCATTGGGTCATCATCTTGAACATTTCTCTACCTCAAACTCAAAATGAGTTTGAATGAGAGATGTGTTCTAAAATCCTCCCAATGGTGGCTTGAGCTTGATGTGGCCTCCTCTTTCTTTCCAAACCACCTCTTTACAATTTTTTGTCCTGCTGCAATTCATCCAAGAACAAGAAAAACAACTCAAAAACGGGTTATGTAGCCAAAAACAAATTGAACCCTATCGTAGAATCGTCTTGCCCGACTTGAAACAACTTGTGAATGCAATGAGGCATAAAGAATTTTTTTTTGTTTGAATTAGGAAAATAAATTTAAGTGATCATTGCCAACATTCATATCCAATTAAATTTCTTCTCTGCTTCAAAGTTTTAGTTTAATGTTGGTTGGAAATTTTACCTTCCAACATGCAAGTGTGGCAATTCAAACATGCTAAATGCAAATGCAAGATTATATGGGAATTTTGAATATGCAATTGAGAAAACAAATATGAGATAACTACTAATTAACCTATTTGCAAGGACTCACTAAATTTTTGAAGTTCGATAAGTGAGACCTACCTCTGTCCTATTTAGTGCAATGATTTGTTGTCCAATACCAGAGTTGAAGATGTGGACAACTTCTCCTGCTTGACATTCCAAAATTACTTCGGCTTTCATTCGAACATGTGGGCCACATGGTGGCCCTAGCCTCTTCATCGCCTTGATGAAGACTTGTTGATGTTGCAACATCTTTTTCCTCTTGAAGATATTCTT
The DNA here is from genome assembly GCA_036927565.1 of Tuctoria greenei. Lineage (NCBI taxonomy): Eukaryota > Viridiplantae > Streptophyta > Magnoliopsida > Poales > Poaceae > Tuctoria > Tuctoria greenei. Next base: position 81,861,354 of record JAYESD010000003.1, on the reverse strand, counting down.
TCATTGGCATGGTGAGGCTTGTTCTTCTTTAGGGCTGTCGTTTCAACCTTCTTGGTGTTCCTTTAAGTTTTAACCCATACTTTTATCACGGATCAAAGGTTTCCTTGGGCATGATGACATGTGGACTCCACAATCAAACAAGAAATGATTCATCCACAATGTCACTTGCCCTAGGTTGCACAGGCTTGGTCGAAGTGTAGGAATCCCAACAAGTGAATGTGGGATATCTTGGATGTTGAATGCTCTTTAAGTTTCTTGTCCTTGGCCAAGATCTTGATGTGAATGTTGTCTTGTTTTATGCTTGGTCATGGCAAAATACTTCAAAGTAGGCTAGTTGAACTTAAATCCCTTGAAATCCGTATAGCCTCCTTGATTACCAAGATGATATTGATTCCTCCCTTGACCTCTTTGTAGATAGTAGCCATTGGAGCTGTTGTTTGGAAATGATCCTCATGGGCCTTTGGGTTGCCTAGCAGATATTTGTTGAGGTACGCCTTGAATCATCTTGGAGTTGAGCACTTGCATCCTCATTGGCCATCCCATGGAATGGGTTAGCCAACACTACCATGTTTTCACACAAAAGGAGAAAAGAAAAATGGGTAATCCTGTCCAATAACTATTAGTGCCTATAGCTTAATCACAAGTGATAGCTATCCTCAATTCAATTGACTTCACTGGCAATGGGGCCATAAATGCTTGTTGACGATTCTTAACACCACGATTCATGTATGAGAAGAGATGAGATCCACAAGCGCACGAAAGATATCGTTGTAGCATTTCACCCAAGAGTATTCCCATGGGTATCGTATTTATCCCAAAGGAAGGTAGTAGAGTAAAGTAAACACTACTCTTATGATCAAGCTATGGGATACTAATCAATTATCAAGACAAGGGTAAGTTGATAATATGGGTAGTGTGATACACACCTAAGCAATCTATTCTAGAGGGTAGATGGGTCCTAATGGAGATTAGACTAAGAGTTGGTGAGTTGCTCCTACAATGCTTCTAATATACATATACATAGCCTAGTTTAGATACTAATGAGCATGTCAACAGTGAATTCTTATGCTAAGTTGTTCAACACATTGGGCACGGGTTTACTCCTAGCAATACTAGGACGACTCCCACAAGAGCCCGTGGCATAGCCGAACGTCGAGGATTACAAAGGACAAATAGGGCTGTCACCACCTATTGCCTACCTCTTCAATCTGTGGGTCTACGAGACATCAAATGATACATAACTATGTAAGCACCACACTTACATATTAAGTTAATACCTTAGAGGATCGAGTACAAGTACCTCTTTAGGGCAATGACTAACCTAAACATCGTTAAACCAATGTTGAGACATAGAATAAGTTATTCAAATTAACATGATCATATCATAACTACTTAGACTATAGTGGGGGTTTATAGTGTTTATGATGATAATATAATGACATTAAGGCATGATCATAAAGACTATTCCTGCCAGATATATGGAATCCACAATCAAACATGAAACGCTTCATCCAAGCATATGTATAAAGGAAGACTATATATAATATCTTTATTATGCATAAAGTCACAAATACAAGAAGGAATACATGAGCCATACCTTTCCCAAATATGGAACTGAGAAGAGAGACTCCCTACTCCTTTCCCAATTTGGACTTGGGACTAGAGACTCTCCTCTCTACAACCTAACTCCTCTAAGGACTAATAAAAGTAGTGTATACAATACAATGATGCTCATGTGGTGTGTGTTGAAGTGAGCGGTAGGGGGTCCTATTTATAGCTAGAAAAGGGTCGGGTTCCTGCCACCAAAAGAACGCGAATCAGTATTCATCGTTATTAGGGACACAAGGAGTCAACAAGTGGAAGTTGACTGAGTTTGGCACTAGGAAGGGTTCGGCTGGACCCCACTGTTTGGTCGAACTGGTCTTTAATCTGATTCCCGTGTGCTTTCTCCAGGCCACTTCCACGTGTGTCTCGTTGACTGATATGGGTGATACACCATTGGATCTCCTCGAATACGTCTGTTTGTGAGCCATTTGGTCCATGTGATACCACATGTCAGTGCTTGATTGGCAGGGATTATACTTTTTAGGATTGTTCCCCCTCTTTCACTTCATTTCCTGCATACAAAGCCTGCATTCACTATTTTTCTTAGGAAAAGTGGAAATAGTTTAAGTAGAAAGGTGATGTGTGCAAGAAATGACTTCTCCTTCACATAATTGAGGTATTTTAATTGATGAAATTGGGATATAATAGCTGTCAATAGTGGGCTGCCTAGCAACGGTCATAATCACTTTTTGGCTATAAATAGGGGACCCTGACCCCTATCAGCCATACCCTAACCACTTATTTGCACCTCTGCACAGAGGACTCCCTCAAGAGCACTTCTCCACCAAGTTTTCACCTCCAAAAGCCAAAACTAGAGATTTTTGGGGAGAGTGAAAGAGTTGTTGTGAGATTGAAGAAGAAGTGGCTTTGGGGTTGAGCATTGATTCGAATCGCTTTGTTTGCCTGAGTTTTTTTTCATGTTTGTTACCCTTGGGTGCAAACCCTAGACAGTTAGGCATCGCTTGGTGATTTTGTTTGTGATTTTGCAGGATCAAAACTTTTTCAGCGGAAATAACAAAAACCCCTCGACAGAAAATCAATCTATTAAGAAACCGTGTGTGCAACTAATCTAAATGTGTTCAAACATAACAAAATAGGTAGATATTGTAGAGAATCAATTCACGAAGACACTACAAAAAGAATCACAGAAAACCATCTAGAAAAACTCAAGTTATGATCGAAAGACCGAACAAAGGTCAATCTGTTCTACCCGAGTAAAAATAGATCTGCAACACTGCAAAGAAACTCGTGTAGATCAGAAACCACAACTCCAATGACCGTCTAATTTTCAAAGATCATATATGATCAAGTTTTGAAGACAAACCATAAATAATCACATGAATTTTGGATATGTAAAACTCTAGTTATGATAAAAACACCGATGCAACATAGTGCCATGCAGAAACTCGACGAGAAAAACTTGTCTGAAACAAGTCGGACGAACAAAAAACAAAATCTCCTCTAAACTACAAATTTTATTGATCAAAACAAAAAATTAACAACCCCAAAATTGTCTCACCGCAAGTTCTAGCTTCCCTTGCTTTTATAACCAGCCCCAAGGCCAACCCAATCTAAACTAGGACTCTAATCCTGCTCAGTTTCAACCGAAACATTTCATAACTGCTCAAGACTCTTCCATACGCAGATAGAAGCAATCATAAGACTTCTAAACACCTTAGGAACATATCCCACATTCCTAAAACAACTCATCTTTGTGACCCACATGAAATCCTATCATAACCAACTCAAATCTTTCCATATTTGAGTCAACACCAACTCAGCTGCAACCTGAGTCCATAATCTAGCCGGTTGGACCTTTCTGACCAATTATTTACGTCCACTTCTCTTCATCATTCCTTGGAACCATGTTCTCACGTCCATGCTTTCCTTGCACACGTGCAAACACATTTCACAATGTCCATGATACCTTCATATGCATTGTTCTTGAGTCAAACATGTTGCGCGACCTCCCGATCAAGTCAACCCTCATAAACTAAGTTGTTGAACCTCATCTTCTCCCTAAAACTAGTTCAATGGATCCCTTCACCAGACATGTCTTGACCTCAACCAACACTTGCACATGAATAAACAACCAATTCTTCCGAGCACAAGTCCTCAACTTGACTCACATTAGTCCGATAACCACAACACTTTATGTGAGCACCTCACATAAGCATGTTGCAAACATGGCAAGATAATACTAGCCTTAACCACCAAAGCACACCAAAAACTTAGCAAATGAATACTAAGCAAACCTTACCATAAGCGTAAAGCAAGTTTGAAACATTGCAAGTTAAAAGAAGAACCACTGCGATCTTGCACCGGACCTTGGCAAAGCTAAGCAGACCTTGCGCTGGACTTTGCCAAAGCTGACCGGACCTGCACCGGACCTAGCCAAAGTTTGTCGGACCTCCCGTCGGACCTTACCGGAGCTACCCAAAAGAAGTCGGACTTATTATCGGATCTTGCCGGAGCTACCCAAAGCATGCTGGACCTATTGTCTAACCTTGTCGGAGCTACCCAAAGCATGTCGGACCAATTGTTGGACCTTGCCACAGCTCGGACCTAGAGTTGGACCTTGTTGAAAAGGGTATTTCGGCAATATTCAAAACTTTTATCGCAATAGCCAATGTATTTAGCACACATAGGTCTCTCAATCTTCCCCTTGATGAATGCATTGGCAACACCACTTAAAATCCGAATATTGACTTATTCACATGAAAAATTTTGAAAACAATTTTCTCCCCCTTTTAAAAATCAAATGAGAAAGAGAAAGAAATTTCAAAACCAAATAATAAAGAGAAATAAATTTAAAAAAACAAATATTTCTCATCATATACACATTTCTCCCCCTTTGACAATGTATTCAGCAAGGTTCAAAAGAGAAATTTCAATAGTTATGAGCATATTATAACATATACATATAAACAAAGCTCATCTAAGTCATACTATCAAGTAACTTATACTATCACATCAATGAGATACATAAAGTAGTGTAAGCCATGCTAGAGATCAAGTGTTACTTTCGATTTAAGCAAGTTATGATCTCACAACATTAACTATTTCAAAACCTGCGAGCATGACACTTGTTGCTGCATTTTTATTTCTTTTAAGGAACAAATTTATCTTATGACATTTGCAAGAGATTATATGCCGCATCAGCCTTATTCTAACCAACCAAGCCAAGCCTATGTCATTGGACAATCAGAAGATTAAGGACATGGTTTTAGTCATACACAACTTTTTCCAAGTTCATATCTAAGTGCAATTTTAATCAAGCTCAAAAGAAGAAGTCGATGTATGCATATTCTCTTGATATTTTCTCAATTTTTCATTTGGACATAAAAACTCAACATGTGAGTTGATTTCTTGATTAATTTTTTATGATTAAAAAGCACTTGTGAGCATGCAACAAGTTCAAAACAACAAGAAAGTTCTATCATGACCAGATTTAGTGTAAGTAATTATTTCAATTACTAGTCATGGCAAAATTTACAAAATGTATAACATGAGTAATGTAGTAAGAACTTTCAGCATGTAGAAGGAATCACAAAGTCATATATGTATGAGATACTATGCTCATATTATTTTAAATTCAGATTCACACATAAACTTCCAAAGTTTGAAAACTCCCCCTCAATTTAAGCCAAGAGCATGCATAACCCCTATTTCACTACGAATGAAACAAAAGCGAGTGAAATCCAAGGGTTTTGTAAAAATGTCAGCCAATTGTTGTTCGATATCTACATGGTGAAGCACTATATTTCCTTTTTCCACATTATCACGAAGAAAGTGATACCTAATGTCAGTGTGCTTTGTTTTATAATGTTGCACGAGGTTTTTAGCAATGCAAATGGCACAAGTGTTAGCAAAAAGCAGTGGAACAATATCTAAATTAACTCTATAGTCCCTAAGTGTTTGAACAATCCAAAGAATATGTGAGCAAGCGCTAGCGGCAGCTACATATTCAGATTCAACCATGGGTTGTGCATCTATACTTTGTTTTCTAGAGGACAAAGGAACAAGTTAATTACCAAGAAAATGACAAGCACCCGAAGTACTTTTTCTATCACCTACAACCCCGAAAATCAGCATCAGAAAAAGCTCTCAAAGTAACGGTTCATGAAGAAGAAAGAAAAATGCCAAATTCTTGAGTTCCATGTATGTAACTGAGAATTCTTTTGACGGCTTGACGATGTGAAGTACGTGGGGAATATTGAAATGCACAAAGACATACAGTAAATTGTATGTCCAGTCTTGATGCCATGAGGCACAAGAGTGATCCAATCATGCTTCTATATTTTTTTGATCGACCGGGTAACAATCTTCATCAAGTTCAAGTGTTGTCGTTGTTCCCATTGGTGTCCGAAGAGGCTAGATTTCGTCCATGTTGATGCTCTTAAGAAGGTCTCTTGTATACTTCATTTGATGCACAAAAGTACCCTCCTTGGTTTGCTTGATTTGCAGCCTCAAAAAATACGTGATTTCTCCCATCATACTCATCTCAAATTTTGAACTCATCATAGCTGAAAACTTGGACACAAGATCATGAGAAGCACAACCAAAGATAAGATCATCCACATACACTTGAACAAATAATGAGTCATTGCCATGCTTAAGCACAAAAAGATTTTTATCAACCTTGCCCTTGGTAAACCCCTTTTCAAGTAAGGATGTTTTTAACCTATCATACCAAGCTCTAGGGGCTTGTTTGAGACCGTATAAGGCTTTGGACAGTTTGTAAACATGATTAGGAAAATCTGGATTTTCAAAACCTGGTGATTGCTTGACATAAACCTCCTCATGTATGTAGCCATTAAGAAAAGCACTTTTAACATCTATTTGATATAGCTTAAAACCTTTTGATGCAGCAAAAGCTAACAAAATTCTTATGGATTCTAATCTAGCAACAGAAGCAAAAGTTTCATCAAAATCTAGACCTTCAGCTTGTGTTAAACCTTGAGCAACCAACCTAGCCTTATTCCTAACCACAATCCCATCCTCACTTTGTTTATTTTTAAATACCCATTTAGTTTCAATTAAAGTGTGACCTTGAGGTGGAGGTACAAGTTTCCAAACATTATTTCTTTTAAAATTTTCTAACTCTTCTTGCATGGCAATAATCCAAGATTCATTAGTGAGTGCGTGTGATATATCTTTGGGTTCAAAAGAAGCAACAAAAGCAGAATGAGCATGAGAGTTTAGATCACAAAACCTGGACCGTCTGACTCGTTCGTGCAAGCTTCCAATGGTTTGTTGTGGAGGATGACTTTTGAGAACGCGGAGGGGAGTAGACAATTCACAAGTTTCTTCATCTTCATGTTCATCACAGATTGAAGAACTTGTGGCATGAGGACGATCTGGACTAGCTGTAGTAGTTGTTGGTGCTGGTAGTGATGCAAAATCAGCAGCGTAATCATTATCATTTGCTTCTGAATTTTTGGGCAGCAGCACCACTTCTTCGTCTTCGTCTATGAAAATACTATCCCCCTGCGGTATGGATCTGGACCTGCAATATTAGAGCTAGTACCTGGGCTAGCTTCATCAAAATAAACCTTACAAGTCTCCATAATTTTGTTAGTGTCAAGTAAAAGAACACGATAGCCTCTAGTATGAGATGGATAACCAAGAAACATGTTATCAACTGATCTAGGTTCAAATTTATCAAGATTACCATGTTTCTTAACAAATCATTTGCAACCAAAGACCCGAAAGTGTGTGACACTAGGCCTATGTCCAAATCGAAGTTCATATGGTGTTTTACCTAGCTTAGCACACAAGAAAACACGATTTGAGACATAGAAAGTAATTGGAATTGCATCTGTTCAAAATTTTCTAGGAGTTTGTTATTCGTCAAGCATAGTCCCAACTATCTCAACTAAGGTTCTGTTATTTTTTTATACGACACCATTTTGTTGAGGTACATAGGGTGAAGAGAATTGATGATCTATTCCATTTTCAGCACAAAAGTGATCAAAAGAGTGATTTTTAAATTCAGTTCCATTATCACTTCTAATTGCTTTTAAAGATGCTGTGTGGTCAAGTGAAAGTCTAAGAACTAAACTTCTAAAGTGACTAAAAGCTTCATTATTAGATACCATAAAGTAAACCCAAGAGTATTTAGAATAATCATCAACAATCACAAGAACATGCCATTTACCTCCAAAAGATTGAACACGCGAAGGACCTATAGTGTCATGGTGCAAAGGTTTTCCTGGTTCAGTTGTCATGGTTATTTTGAGAGGAGCATGTGAATCTGCAACCATCTTAGCATGTCTACAAGAAGAGCATGCACTTTCTTTGTCCCCTTTAAGCTTAGGCAGCCCACGTATGCGATCAAGAGCACTAACACGCGTGAGATGATCAAAGCCAACATGACCAGGTCTATGAATTCAAAAATATAAATTTTTTGAATCATTAGCAACTATACACCTATTCTTAGAGGATTACATATCAAAATTAGCTTTAAAAACTCTTCCAAACCAAGACATGTTAAAAATGAGCTCACTATTTGAATCTACAATCTTGCAGCAATTTTTAGTGAAAATAATTTCCATATTTTCATCTAGCAATTGTGAAACAGAAAGCAAGTTGTATTTCAATTTTTAACAAGTGCCACATCCTTCAAAGTGTAGTGATTATTTACTCTAACCGAACCCTTAGCAATTATAGGAGTTGACGAATTATTGGCAAAAGTAATATTCTCTACATGTGACACAAAAGAGAGGGAGGAGAACCAATCTTTCTTACCGGTCATGTGGCGTGATCAACCTTAATCCACAACCAAAATTCTCTCCTTCCTCATGCGTGTAACCTCTCATCGTCGCTGTTGTGTTCTGCCTCCTCTATACTTGATCTTGAGTTGCCTGCCATGAAGCGCATATTTGCCAAATTCTCTTCATCTTCATCAGTTCCAATGTCCACGTCGCTCGAGCCACGTTCTTGAAGTGCGGAGATAAAACTATTTATCAATTGGCGACCTGTAAAATCCTTCTTATTGTTATTGAATGTGGCCTAGAGGGGGGGGGGGTGAATAGGCCTTTTTGAAATTTGTCGGAACCTGCAACACTTAACAACCAGATCAAAACTCGAGATATCGGACTAGTCTGTTCAAGTGCGGACTAGTCTGGTGGGTACCAACTAGGTTAATTAAGTTTGATCAATTAATTTGATTCTACGATGTATGCAGCGGAAATATACAGTTAATAGAAGTGTTGCAAGATTATGAACTAGGGTATAACATAAGTTAAGCTTATATTTGATGGTTCAACGTAAAGTAAGTGAGATTGATTGAAACCCTAGATTGATATGAAGAATAAGAACGATGAACACAAAGCAAGAACACAAGCAATTTATCCCGTGGTTCGGCTCCCACAGAGGCAACCTACATCCACATTGAGGAGTCCACAAAAGGACTGGGTCTTCTCCAACCCTACCCTCGTTGGATCGCCATGAAGGCCAATCCTCTTCTCTTATCACAAAGGGTAAATAACCAAATTCTAGGGGCCTTCTCACATGTTGAGGGCTCCCCTAGATTACAATGACAACTCCACCAAGAACACACTCAAAAGATTACAATGAAAATAACAGGAGTGTGTTAGGGAATCAAACCAAGAGCTCAAGAGTGATGAATCGTGTCTCTCCAATGTTCCAAAGTGTATCCTCAAGGGATTGATCTTTTTGGCTTTTGATTTCGTGGAGAGATGTGTTTTTGAGGCTCTTGGGAGGTGTGACGACGTAGGGGGTCGAGAGGTTTTAAAGTTGGGTCGTGCACATCTATTTATATGGGGTTTCTAAAAGTGACCGTTAGGGTTTAGAAAGATCGGACTAGTCCGGTGTGCTGTGTGTAGCAAACCCTAAGTGTCCCGAAATATCGGACTAGTCCGGCTAGGAGCGGACTTGTACGATTTTGTTTCTAGAAAACTTCGGACTAGTCCGATAGTCATCGGACTTGTCCGGATAGTGAAACCCTAAGTAAATTGGGTGACAAGTCCACACTTGGAAGACTTGTCCGATTTAGATCAGAGGGTTTTCGGACTAGTCCATGTCAATATCAGACTTGTGCGATTTAGATCAGAATGATATCGGACTAGTCCATTGAGTGATCGGACTTGTCTGATTTTGTGCAACTTGTGAAGTGCTTTGAGGACTAGTCCGCACTGGGGAGGACTAGTCCGATTCTAGTCAGAGAGATATCGGACTAGTCCATGGTGATATCGGACTTGTCCAATCTTGTGCAGAGAGATATCGGACTAGTCCAGTGTCAATCGGACTAGTCCGGTCCTATATAAACTTGTGCAATGTGTGTGTTTATTTGTGTTTGAGCTCTTGGGGTGTGTTTCCTTAACACACTCCACACACAATGATCTACTACACTTGTTACTTGAGCTCTTCTCCACATTGCTCCTCATTCTCCCTTCTTTTTGACACTTTGCTTATTTTCCCATTAAAACCTGTGTTCATCTCAACAAAGTAGTTAGGATCTCATTTGCTTGTCATAAATCATCCAAAACTCACAAGGGATTCCTAGATGCACTTTCAATCTCTCCCTTTTTGGTGATTGATGACAACCAATTGAGATTTCACAAAATATGATAAAAAGTTGAGATTTTCATAAAGTATGCACATATGAGATTGAAATACATCAAGCAATGAAAACATGATTCATATGTGCATTCTTTATGGTGGGATGCATAACTAAGTGCATTGAAACAACAATCATGAAGAGAATGACATGATTGACATTAACACACCAACAACAAGCATATATGTCATTCTTGGAGCAAAATCACAGATTTCAAAGATTAATCCACAAGAGTTCAAAGCATTGCATCACAGGACCATTAAGTAACAAAATAGCATATTAAACAGTTTACAACCCACAAAGTAGACAAAAAAGCACAAAGAGCACAATGGAAGCTCTCTCCTCGCATCCTACAGCTAAAGACCTAAGACCTAAGACTCCCCCTCAATCTCTCCCCCTTTGGCATCAAGACACCGAAAAGAAGGAGAGGAGGGACCTAAAGTTTTCACACCTCACTGTCGGTCCTCTCATCGTCTTCATCTTCGTCTTTGGGCTGATGAGGAGGAGGAGGAGGAGGTGCGGAGCCGCTCGAGACCCCAACGCCAAAGTAGTCAAGCTCGGAGGGGGTCAAGGGCCCGAGCTCGGTGATGTTAGGGTCGGAGTCCTCAGACATTACTGGAGATCCAATGGGGTCGATCTCCAGCTTTTGACATAGCTGCTTGATATTTGCCTTCACATATCTCATATCAGCTTTTCTCCTTTGGTTGAGCTTGTGACTTCTGATCTCAATCTTGCGGCAAGATTCAAAGATGGCCGCAAGATACTTCAGGATGCCACTCACAACCCCTTTTTGAGGAGCTGCCCTAGTGGCAGGGGCACCCCCACATTTCCACTTGCTCTCTCTCGAGCCTTTGCAGCAGAATCAGGGGAGGGAGCAGCTTGAGTGCTTGGCTTTTTGGGCACTTGGGGCCTCAAAGTAAGATGCTCCACATCTTTGAAAAACTCTATCCCAGTGACTTTCTCAATCACGAACATGAGATACGGAGCATAGCCACATGACTGTTGGGTGTGCAAGAGATGTTGACCATTTCGTTCCAAATATAGTCAGCCACATCAAACTTGTGGTCCTTGCTTATGACCCTCATCGGGGTCCGGAGGTAGCCCTGCACACTCCCAGCATCTCCATCCTTGGGGGCAATTGTCTTCCTCAAAACTCCGTTCAACACCACAAAGAATGGCTTCATGTTCTTGGTAGCAGGGGGGTTGAACTTGGAGTTGGGCTCATAGAGGAACTTCATCCTGTCCTTCTCGATGACACCTAGGTTGTGGATGATTAAGGAGTCATTGCTTGAGGTGTCAAGGTGTAGCAGGCTTGCAAAGTCTTCATAGGTTATACTCTACTTGGATCCGTGAGTCATCCAAGTAACACTCTCTTCATCATCACTGGAGAAATGGCAAGTCGCAAAGAACTGCGCTATGACCTCATCAGTCCAGTTGTTCCTGAAGGAAAATAGATCCTTCAGGCCATGCATCTCAATTGCTTCCACCACTTCAACAAATGGTGAGCAGCCCTTCTTCTCAAAATGTGCCCAATCAATCCACTGGCTGCGCACTACAGCCGTCTTCATCTAGAGATATACAGACTTGCAGAAGTCTGCATGGAAGTTACTCCAAAATCTGCCATCCACAACTTGCTTCGGGCGGCCATACCAATCAACATTTCTGAATTTTGCAGCCGAGCGCTGCCCTTCGCATTGAACCTATCTTCTGCGGGATCTCGAACCCCTTGCTTCGGGGCTGACGTCTTCAGGGGGCCAATCGGGCCCGTCGCGATCCCCTTGCCCTTGCCCTTGGCTAGACGGGCACTCGCCGAGCTGGGGCCACCACCAGCGGTAGCCATGGAAGCAGGCACCTTGCATTGAGCCACCCTCTTTTGAGGCTGAGGAGGAGAGGGAGCTGGCTCGGAAGGTTGCTTCTTGCTTTGGTCCGTCGAGGACCGAAGCGGGGCTTCTTGGGCCATCTCAGCTTCGAAGTCCGAAGCTTCATCGTGAGAGCTCAACATGTCCTGAGAATGAATTGTACAAGATATGGATAAGAATGGATGACAAGGAATTGAATGGATGACAAGAGAATTTGCATTGAGGAATTAAAAAGTTAGGATTGAGTTCAGAAAAATCGGACTTGTCCGGTGTACAGGCATAGACTAGTCCGGGGTGACCGGACTTGTCCGTGCATGGACCGGACTAGTCCGGTATTCATACTCAAAAGCCTAACTTATGAGACAAATGGACTTATTCAATGCAAAATTAGCCTAACAGTTATGTAATACATCGAGGACACTAGTATTAGGTGAAAGAAGCTAGGCTATTCGATCAACAATGAAGAAAATATGGATTTCTAGGGTTTGGGCAAAAATTATCGAAGAAATCGCTTGAATCTCAAAGAGTATGGTCTTGAAGGCCGGACAAGTCCGCGAACTTCAATCTTCGAGCATGGAAGCTTGATTTCCGCCTAAATGTGGAGCTTTTTGGTGGAGAAAACAAGAAATCGCCTTGGGAGCTCAAGCGCGAAGAGAGAGAAGCTTGAGGCAAGTTGTGAGGGTGAGGGAAGTAGGGTTTGGCGGCGGCTAGGGTTAAGGACACGAAAAATCGGAAAAGTCCGGAGATGACCGGACTAGTCCGAACTTTTCCAGAGGCTATATCGGACTAGTCCGTGGTCTACCAGACTAGTCCGGCCTAACTGGCGCTCTGCAGACTAGTCTTCATGGGCGGACTAGTCCGGTTAACCACGGACTAGTCCGTGGTCACCAGGCAAGAACTTCTTAGCCCATTCATATATATTTGAAGGTACATATTTAGAAAATAGGGAGGCAAATCAAATCAACTAATCTTGATGAATATGATCAGTAAGCATACAACAATCAAGCAATGACCATAATTGACCTAGATCTAGTAATTGACATAGTTTTTCGGAGAAAATTGAGAGAGATGATTTTCACAATCCAATCAACATATTTTGAAGAAATCATAAAGGTATGCAAAATTTCAAGCCACATTCCGTGCATCAAGTATGTTTAGTTCATTTCGAAGCTCGCAAAAGCGTTTTTCATCAAGTGGGTTGGTGAATATGTCAGCCAATTGTTTTTCAATGTTGACATTGGAAATGGCTATATCTCCTTTCATGGAGTGGTCTCTCAAGAAGTGATGCCGGATGTTTATGTGTTTGGTTCTAGAGTGCTCAACTGGATTATGGGCAATTTTAATGGCACTCTCATTGTCACAAAGGAGTGGAATACGGTTCATATTGTAACCGTAATCCCTTAGAGTTTGTCGCATCCAAAGGAGTTGTGCAAAACAACTCCCGACTGCAACATACCCCGCTTCGGCTGTGGATAAGGCAATAGAGTTTTGTTTCTTGGAGGACCAAGAAACTAGAGATCTACCTAGGAATTGGCATGTATCGGAGGTACTTTTTCTATCTACTTTGCATCCGGTATAATTTGCGTCGTAGTAACCAATGAGATTGAATCTGGAGCCTTTTGGATACCAAAGACCAAGGTTGGGTGTATGAACTAAATATCACAAGATCTTTTTTACGGCTGTCAAGTGACACTCCTTAGGATTGGCTTGAAGTCTTGCACACAAACATACACTCAACATAATGTCTGGCCTAGATGCACATAAATTGAGTAGAGATCCAATCATGGAGCGATATACCTTTTGGTCGATGCTAGGTCCATCTTCGTTGAGATCCAAGTGGCCATTTGTTGCCATGGGAGTCTTTATGGGCTTCACCTTGTCCATCCCAAACTTCTTGAGTATATCTTGAGTGTACTTAGTTTGTCTTATGAACGTCCCTTCCCTTTGTCGTCTCACTTGGAATCCCAAAAAGTACTTTAGCTCTCCCATCATAGACATCTCCAACCCGTCTGTCATAATTTTACTAAACTCCTCACAAAAAGATTTGTTAGTTGAACCAAAGATTATATCATCAACATAGATTTGACAAACAAAAAGATCATTGTCAAAATTCTTTGTACACAGTGTATATTCTACTTTGCCAATCTTCAAGCCATTTTCAATTAAGAAATCTCTAAGACACTCATACCAAGCTCTAGGAGCTTGTTTGAGGCTGTAGAGAGCCTTACGCAATTTAAATACGTGGTCAGGGAACTCTCCGTCTTCAAACCCGAGGGGTTGCTCCACATACACCTCCTCCTTGATTGGTCCGTTGAGGAAGGCGCTTTTCACATCCATTTGATAGAGCTTGAAATCATGGTGAGTAGCATATGCAAGTAATATTCTAATAGATTCAAGTCTAGCTACGGGAGCAAAGGTCTCATCGAAATCCAAACCTTCGACTTGTGAATACCCTTTGTCCACTAGTCGTGCCTTGTTCCTTGTCACCACCCCGTGTTCGTCTTGTTTGTTGCGGAAGACCCATTTGGTGCCGACGACGTTGGATTTGGGTCTTTCGACTAGTTCCCACACCTTGTTTCTCTTGAAATTGTTGAGTTCTTCTTGCACGGACAGTACCCAATCCGGATCCTTCAATGCATCCTCAACCCTGCATGGTTCCAAAAAGGACACAAACGAGTAATACTCACAAAAATTAGCTATGCGAGATCTAGTAGTTACTCCCTTGTGGATGTCGCCGATGATGTTGTCGATTGGGTGATCCCTTTGGACGCATTGGTGTACTCTTGGGTGTGGTACTTGCTGTCTTGAATCTTCATGATCATCTTCTTCTACCCCTAAATGATTGCCTCCATTGACTTTTTTATCATCTTCACTTTCTTGAGGTTGATTTTGTATGGAAGCTCCGCCTTGATCATTGGTCTCCTCTTTTGGTTCATTTTCCTCATGGATATGTAGAGGTGGCGCTTGTGGTCGAACTTCACCTAACACCGTTCTTCTCAATGCTTGGCAAGGAGCTTCTTATTTATCTAGCACACATGGATCAACTTGCTCCTTTTGGGAGCCATTAGTTTCATCGAACACTACGTCACGTGCTACTTCAACAAGTCCAGAGGTCTTGTTGAAAACACGATAGGCGTAAGTGTTCGAATCATAACCAAGCAAGAAACCTTCATCGGACTTTGAAGCGAACTTTGAAGTCCTAGGCTTCTTGTTTAAAATATAGCATGGGGAACTGAAAACTTGAAAATATGAAATATTAGGCTTGTTACCGGTAAGTAGCTCATAGTATGTCTTCTTGAGTAGAAAGTCAATTTATGGCATGGCAAGCAGTGTTAATCGCTTATGCCCAAAATCGATCTGAGGTCTTGTACTCATCGAGCATTGTTCTTGCCATCTCTATGAGAGTTCGGTTCTTTCTTTCGGCAACTCCGTTTTGTTGGGGGAGTACGGAGCTGAAAACTCGTGCTTTATGCCTTCTTCATCTAGGTACCCCTCCACTTGTGTGTTATTGAACTCCGTGCCGTTCTCGCTTCGAATGTTCCGCCGATGCTTATGTAGGCAATTGGACCAAATAAGTCCATGTGAAGTAGCTCGAGCGGTCTTGTTGTAGTCATGACGTTCTTGGCGGGGTGAGGTGCTCCAACTTGCTTCCCGGCTTGGCACGCGCTACAAGTCCTGTCTTTCTCAAAAACAACATCCTTCAAACCTCGGATGTGATCGCCCTTGAGGAGTTTTTGAAGGTTCCTCATACCAACATGCGCTAGCCGTCTATGCCACAGCCAACCCATGTTGGTCTTTGCAATCAAGCATGTGTAAAGTTCATCTTTATCCTTGTTGAAGTCAACAAGATAATGTTTTCCCTTTAACATACCCTTAAAATGCAATGGGACCATCACTCCTCCTAGAGACGGTCACATCCTTGTTAGTGAACAAGCAATTATAACCTTTGTCACATAATTGAGATATGGAGAACATGTTATAATCTAAGGAATCTACATGTAATACGTGAGAAAGAGTGTGTTGTGGTGATATGGCAATTTTATCGGCACCGAGCACCTTTCCTTGACTATTTTCTCCAAAGCAGATGCCCTCGCTTGGATCCTCATTTGCTTCATATTCAACGAAAATCCTTCTTTCTCCAGTCATATGGTTGGTGCAGCCACTGTCTAACACCCATTTGGATCCACTGGAGGAATAGGCCTGCAAACACAAATTATGCCATGGCTTTAGGTACCCAAGCTTGCTTGGGTCCTTTTAGGTTAGTCACAAGGGATGTGGGCACCCACACATGAGATTTGGTGTTCTCATGGCGTGGCCCAACATAATGAGCATAAACCTTTCCATAATTACTTCTCATTAAGACATAAGATGCATCGAAGGTTCTGAATAGTAACTTTTGTTGTTTATACACATGACTAGTCTGGGAGGCCGGACATGTCCGGAGTACCGGACTTGTCCGGACCGTGACCGGACTAGTCCGACGGTCATGCGTGTTGTACTCATTAATTTTTGATTTTCCAGTTTGGAAGAGTCCTCCCTTCACAAAGACATTGCTATCCCTGTTATTCTTATGGCTTCTAGCTTGTTGCTTTTCACCATAAGAGTAACCAATGCCATATTTGACATTTGGAGTTCTTGTGATCAAGTATGCACTACGTGCATATTTGATCTTCTCCTTGTCAAATATGCTATTTTGTGCAGGATGCTTGTCCTTGGTGGAGGGTGACTTGTCTTTCAAGCTGTTGTCAATTTTACCACATGTACAAGTAGAAGCAACTTCAGTTTTAATGGGTTGAGAAGGTGAAACTTGAAGAGGATGAAGGATCACCTTGCTTGAGTGACTCAACTTGCACTTCAAGGATCTTGTTAACCTTGATTAGGTTAGCATGTTCTTCCTTGATTGCAGCATTTGAGTCGTTTAACTCCAAGCAAGCTTCCTTGCTTGAAGCTAACTAAGCCTATAGTGACTTGATACACTCCTTTTCAAGCTCTAGAAGTTTGTCAAGTTCGACATGTTCCTCCTTTTGGGAGACAATAATGTCTTCTTGACGGTGTATTAACCTCTCCTTCTCAACAAGTTGATCAAGTAAAAATTTCATTTTAGTGGCAATTTTCTTATCTAATCCAATAAGCATATCTTCATTATCACTAGCAATGTCGCTATCACTAGAATAGGAATGCATAAGGAGGGTAACATTGTTACCTTGCGTTTACCTTCCTTTGCCATGAGGCAATTGCCGTTTCTTTTCCATGCACCGAGTGTGTTGAAAAGAGTAGACTTCTTGGATGTCTTCTCGATGGCTATGCTAGTCATCTCTTCTTCTGATGATGATGAGGACTCATCATTTGAGTCTGTAAGGACCGAATGCCCAAGAGGGTGGTGAATTGGGCTTTCTTCGAAAAATTCTAAGCAATGAAACTAAATTTCTAAAGCCCAATTCCCTACGCAAACTATCTATGCATTCTAGTAGATGGAAACTTCGTGGAATTTAAAATGCATAAAAGTGAGGGAAAGGAGAAGGATGCAAACTCCCTAGGAGACAAGGATTTATCCCGTGGTTCGGCAAGATCGTTAAGATCTTCCTACATCCACGTTGTGGCACCCACCAAAGGGTTTTGCCACACCCAAGTCACCGAGACGAGGGATCTTCACTATTCCTCTCCGTTCGCCTCCCTTGGCAAGGTGGAGCTCAAGCCTTGTACAACTTCAACCTTCCGGGCTTCCACAAACGCCTTGGCAAGCTCCAGAAGTCTCCTCACAATTACAAACACCAAGGACACTCCCTTGAGGCTCTCGCACTATACTAGAGAGTCCACTCACCCAGAATGGTAGCACACAAGCTCTCTCTCTAGCTAGTTCTAGCCTAAACCTTGGTGTATAGATGATCGAAATGGTGTGGAAGTGATTGCTCTTGGTCTTGAACGCTTGTGTATGTGTTGATGGTGTCTGGTGATCAAGACTTGACGAAATGACAGGATTAGGGGGTATTTATAGAATTGGTCCAGAAATAATTTCTTCTGTTGAATTAGACCGATGTACCACTTCCTACACATCGGATGATCCGATGTGTACTTCAGCTTTGAGGTCTTCTTCTTCTGTTGACACAACTCGACCGATGTAGTCATTTCATAGAACATCGGATGATCCGGTGTGTTGATCTTGTTTGCTTCGAGTTGTTTTAAGTTGATCTTTTGGAATTTGCTTGAGTGACCTCTTTGACATTTGTAGGGAATGTTCTTCTGATGAATATTGAGTTCCTTGTGTTGTCAATTTTGATGGAATTGCGTTGACGTATGAGTTCTTCTTTTAGTCTTCATGAAAATCGATTAACCCCTTAGAATAGTTCGTTGAGGGGTCTCCATTTGTATCCAATGAGCAGTAGATTTATATGAATAGATAGTTCATTCCATTTGATGTGTTATACGTGAGACCTCGCATCCACAAACTCATTAGTAATATCTAACGGTTGTCATTAATCACCGAAACCTTACCTCATGGGGGCCTAGATGCTTTCAATCTCCCCCTTTTTGGTGATTGATGACAACACAACAAGTAGAGCATAGAGGTAATGAAATTAAGAACACAATGCTCATAAAAGAATGTAACAAGTACAAAATTCAACACAAGAAGCTCGAAGGCTCAAACAAAGATCAATAAATCATAAGAGCATAAAGTAGCACACACGGATACACAATAATAGCAAATGATAGTAAATATGACAATAAGTCCAAAATAGATAGAACTCCCCCTGCAACTAAGACTCTCCCTATGACTGAGCTAACCTCCCCCTGACTCTAACTCTTCTCCCCCTTTGGCATCAAGACACCAAAAAGGGAGGTTGAGTGCCTAAGACTCTGGAGCGCTCGGGGCGATGGTGAAGCGGTCGCGGTCGGGGGTGCTGTCGTCGGAGCTGGAGTCGGCGGTCGCTGCTGCTGGAGCGGAGGAAGCTGGGGGATCCGCTGACGGTGCTGGGGGCGCCGATGGAGCTGGAGCAGCTGGAACTGGAGCACTGACGACGGAGGCTAGCGTCTGCTGAAACAGGGTCGTAGCCGGCAGCGGGGAGTGTATCGGAGCGCCAGGAGCCAGGAGTGGAGACATGCTGATGGAGGGAATCGGCGTAGACGGCACCGGAGCGGTAGCTGGAGCTAGGACTGGTGGTGGTGGAGCGACTCCTGGTAGCTGCGACGGGAGGGCAATCCTGGTCTGGGTGTAGAGGTTGGTGATCAACCCCAGGATGCCCATCATCGCCTGCTGCGTCTGCTGCTGCTGGTCGAGGGTGCGTTGGTGCATCTGGTCGATGAGTCCAGTCAGACGGTCAGTGTCCTCACGCCTCTCACGGGCGATCTGACACTGCATCTCATGCTGCTGCTGCTGGAGCTCAAGGAGATGGGCAGTCTGCTCCGCTCGAGCCTGCTCTGCTGCCAGCCTGTCTAGACGTTGCTGCTCAACCATCTGCTGGAGGAGCGAAGTCAGCTCTGACGGCTGAGTGACCTGCGCCTCAGTGACGGGAGGTGGAGTAGGTGGTGGCACTATAGAGCCTCCAGCCTCCGCGTCATGCTGCCTGGGTGAGGGAGGAGGAGGGAAGTACTCCTCGACACTGTCGTCGGTGTCGCTCTCGGACCGTATGTGCTGTAGGTCCTCACCCTGTGCCTCTGCCTCAGCTAGCCTCTCATGCTACTTCTCCAAGTCCGACCCTTCCTCCTCAGAAAGACGAGCCCTGACCTGACGCTCGACTGGACGGCCAAGGCGGCAGTCTCCAGGAGCTGGGGCACGGTAGTGACCGAACCGTGTGACGCTCTCGTCAGTGAGGCGGTCATGCACGGCGGACCCCTCAGGAACCATCATGGTGAGCAGGTAGCTGATCCAGTGTCCATATACAAGCTGCCTCATCATGCCCACTCCGTCTGTGATCACATCCTCCATCTCGCATATGAGGACGTCCACTATGTCAAACTCCATCCCGTTCATGATGTAGAACAGGAGAGTTTGCTGTAAGCTGGTGAACCCCTCCATGTAGCCAAACCTCGGCAGGAGCGTGCGGCGCAAGGCGAGGTGCACTGTGCGCGCAGCTGGAGTCAACAAAGCCGGTACTCTCGGCTGGTCAGGAGAGAAAGTAGGACCGAACAGGGAACGAATCTCCTCCAGCGGTGGTGCCACACCTCCAGTGAGTGGCCTCCTCGGTGGATCTGCATGACCGTAGACCCTCTCATGCACACAGGTGTCGTGCAACTCCACCCCCAGCAGCTGTGCCAGCGTCTGCCTCGTCAGGTGATAGTGCTGTCCCATGAACATGAAATCAATTGACCTGCGGCCCTCAGAGACGTAGAGAGTAGCGTAGAACACGTGTACCCAGTCCTCCACATAAGCACTCCTCTCATAGGACATCATGTGCACCAGCCCTCTGCACCTCTCGAAGTATGGCAGTATCTCCGTTTCTGCTGCGAGGGCAAGCTGATGCCAATCCAGAAAGTTGTGCTGGAACAACTTGTGGCCTCTGCGTCTGTAGGTCTCGTAGAGGGACGCCTGCATCACAGTCTGGAAACGACTATCTACCAGGGCCTCTCTGGTCTGCGGGTACCACTCCTCAAGCTGCACACTCCACCTGAGTCTGCGAAGCTGCTTGGCCTTCATCTTCCGGTAGTCGGTCAACCAGACTCCTTCAGCAACATGGACAGTGGTGTCCATCTCGTAGATAGCTCGTTGGGCCTCCCTGTCCTCATGACGATCGGCAACCGTCGGTCTCGGACGTGGAGCTGCCGCAGGATGACCCCCACGGGTCCGAGCTGAGCGCCGGTGGACGAGAGGCTCTACCGGCTCTTCTTCGACCTCGGAGTCATCGATCACAGGAGGTTGCCTCGGACGAGCCTCGCGGATCCTCAGCGATCCTCCTCAGCCACGCTCACGCTCCTCGGCGGCGCGAGCGGCCATCAATGCCTTATTCTCCTCCTTCGACAATTTTTGCTTCTTCGCGGCCGGCTCCGCGATGGCCTTGCCCTTGTTCTTCTTGTCGCGAGCCATTGCGATCGGGCGAATGAGGTTGACGATGTCGAAGACACGGAATGTAGAGATGAAGATTGATGTGGCCGAAAACCCTAACGGCGATGTGCTAGGGATGATGGCGGTGCACGAGAGGAGACAGCGTTTGGGCTCTGTGGTGGTGAGGGAGAGCGGCGGCGGCACTTGGTGGAGCAGCGGCGGCAGCTGCGGCGGAGGTGAGGCAGCAGCGGCTGCGGCGGAGGTGAGGCGCTGGCTGCGGCGGAGGTGAGGCGGCGGCAGCTGCGGCGGAGGTGAGGCGGCGGCTGCGGCGGCGCTTGGAGGCGGCGACTGTGGTTGAGAGCGGCGGCGCTGGCGAGCGGCGGCTGCCGGATGGCGCGGCGGTGGCAGTGCGTGAGGCGGCGACCGGAGATCGGCGGGCGGCGACGGGCGGCTGCGGTGGAAGGTAACGGGATTGAGAAGAGAGAGAGGGAAGGCGTACGACCGATTTAAATAGTGGGTCCCAAACCCTAGCCGAAGTTTTAACACCGGATGGACCGACGTTGAACCTGAGAAGCATCAGTCGAATGCCTTAGTAAGGATATTCAAAAAGGTACTGTTGTCACCGGATGGGCCGACGTTGAAGGATGGGATCATCGGTCAGATGGTACAGTAAGGGTGTTCAAAAATGGAATGTAGACACGGGATGGTCTGACGAGGGAGGAGGTAGCATCGGTGGAATTTGGCACAGTTCCAGAAGAGTGAACACCGGATCGACCGATGTTTTTCGGAATGAACTCGTCGGTTGAATTGAGATACTAACTTAACTAGCACTTGGAGATTGAACACCAATTGATCCGATGAGGGATTGACCTAGGCATCGGATAATCTGATGACTACAGAACAATAACATCCCATATATGTCCTTTGACCAAACAAACAAGCCATGAGAAACACATGTCTTAGGACTTTTTGGGCAACCCCTTACCCCTCAAAGATACTAATATGCCAATAACTTGGCTAGGCCTTAAAGCAAATAGAACATCGAGAAAAATAGGAGGAAAATGTCCAAATAAAATGTAAGGCCCATGCTTTGTGAGGTAGGGTATGAAGACTTCTATCTCTTTAAAGCATGTTTCTCTAGGCAGTAACGCACCTAACATTTTGTTCTTTCCACCTTATATGAGTTGAGATATTGCATTTCAAACAAGTCTCTTTCTCATGAGGTGGGTTCCCCTTTGTGACAATCTACCGTATGCAATGCCAAACATTTTATGATGCAAGAAATTGTAAGTCTATATGGCAGGCATCATGCAAGGCATAAAATAAATCTATCTTGCCAAGTTTGAACCTTTCAAAGGCTTCTTCAAGGAGAACCACTCTCCAAACCTTGGGAAACCCAAAGGAACCTCCATCCCAAGCTGACCCTTGCTCACCCCTATCCTTTGAGAGTTAGGCAAGACCTATATGAAGTGCATTCTTACATGACGTTCGTTGCATCTAGCACATTTAATTCACTTCTTAGCCTAGAAAAAGTTTTCTCATCAAGTGGTTTAGTGAAGATATCCGCCAATTGTTCTTCGGACCTAACACCTCTTAAGGAGATGTCTCCCTTAGCTTCATGGTCCCTTAGGAAATGATGGCGAATATCAATGTGCTTAGTGCGGGAGTGTTGAACCGGGTTTTTAGCTATCTTAACCGCACTTTCATTGTCACAAAGGAGAGGCACACAACCAAGTTTAATACCAAAGTCCAAAAGGGTTTGTTTCATATAAAGAATTTGAGCACAACATGCACCGGCCGCAATATACTCCGCTTCCGCAGTGGACAAGGCGATGGAGTTTTGCTTCTTGCTTGACCAAGATACTAGGGAACGCCCAAGCAAGTGGCACCCACCGGAGGTACTCTTGCGATCCACGCGGCATCCGGCAAAGTCCGAATCTGAGTATCCCACAAGATGGAATTTTGCACCTTTAGGGTACCACAAGCCCACACTAGGAGTATGCTTAAGATACCTAAGTATCCTAAAGACCGCCTTCCTATACGATTCTTTAGGTGCCGCTTGAAAGCGACCACACAAGCATACACTAAACATGATATCGGGCCTAGATGCGGTAAGGTAAAGCAATGAACCAATCATAGAACGGTAGTTAGATTGATCAATAGGTTTACCGTCCTTATCCGCGTCGAGAGGACAATTGGTTGCCATTGGAGTGCTTCTTGAGCTACAATCTCCCATCTCAAATTTCTTCAAGAGGTCATTGGTGTACTTCTCTTGATAGACAAAGGTCCCCTCTTGAAGTTGCTTGATTTGAAATCCAAGGAAGAAGTTGAGCTCTCCAATCATTGACATCTCGAATTCCCTAGACATCATTTTGCCAAACTCATGGCTAAGAGCTTCGTTAGTTGAACCAAAAATAATATCATCAACATAAATTTGACAAATGAACAAATCTCCGTTGATGTCCTTGGTGAAGAGTGTGGTGTCCACCCTCCCGATCTTGAATCCTTGCATGATGAGGAAGTCCTGTAGTCGTTCGTACCACGCCCTAGGTGCTTGCTTGAGCCTGTAGAGCGCCTTGTGCAACCTATAGACATGATTAGGATTCCTCGGATCTTCAAACCTGGGATGTTGTTCAACATAAACAAGCTCGTTAATGTAACCATTAAGAAAGGCACTTTTCACATCCATTTGATAAAGCCTAATGCTATGATGTGATGCAAAGGCAAGAAATATACGGATAGCTTCTAGCCGGGCAACCGGGGCAAATGTCTCCCCAAAATCTAGTCCTTCAACTTGCGAGAGCCCTTTGGCCACAAGTCTTGCCTTGTTGCGGACCACAACGCCATTCTCGTCTTGTTTGTTGCGGTACACCCACTTTGTTCCGATGATGTTCTTGTCCTTGGGTCGCTCCTCCAACACCCAAACTTCATTGCGGATGAAGTTGTTGAGTTCTTCTTGCATGGCCATCACCCAATTTGGGTCTTGGAGCGCTTCCTCAATGTGAGTGGGTTCTACACAAGAAACAAACGAGTAGTGCTCACAAAATGAATCAAAGTGGCGAGAACATGTGCTTACACCCCTTGACGGACTTCCAATGATTTGGTCCATTGGATGCACCTTGGAGATGCGTCCATACCTCATAAGTGGTTGTGAACCACTTGGCGAATATGCGTGTTGCTCCTCTTGTGGTTGGACTTGATCATGGACTTCTTCTTCCTCTTGATGTTGTTGTGCTTGTGAGTCTTGAGTCGGCAATGGATCATCCTTCTCTTCTTCGTCAACTTGAGGTGCCATGGAGGTGTTGTTGTTGGAACTTGAAGCTCCCCCTTGATCATGGCTCTCCTCAACTTCCGGCTTGATGTCTCCAATGGTCATGTTCTTCATGGCTTCTCGTAGAGGCTCATCATCTATTTCATCATGACCAAAACTCTCCTCTTGGGAGCCATTAGATTCATCAAACTCAACATCACAACTTTCCTCAACTAAACCGGAGGTTTGGTTGAATACTCAATATGCTTTAGAGTTTGATGCATAACCAAGAAATATACCAACATCACATCTTCTTTCAAACTTACCGATCCTTTTCTTGCGGTAGATGTAGCACTTGCATCCAAAGACTCGAAAGTAGGAGATGTTGGGCTTTCTCCCAATGAGAAGCTCATACGGGGTCTTTTTGTAAAAGCCCGTTTTTCGGAAGAACAAAAACGCAAAAATGCGAACTTAAATATTTTGAAAATAGACTTGGAAATCCAAACTCACATGAGCCATATGAGTTAACCCATGTTCACTACAAATATGGACTTGTTAAAACTTAAAATCTTAATAGGAATTATTTCAACCCTAAGATGGGACATTCAAAAATATTCAAATCTCATGCCGTAAATTTTTCCATGACCTTCTAATATTCCAATTAGACTCTCGGAAAAGTTTCAAAAATTTTTGAAGCACGTTTCCCATTTATTGGACACGTACTGAGAGTTTAATCAACGTCGACTTCAAATTTAAACTTCGCGCTCAACCTTGTCCAAATCAACTCCAAATTTTTCCTGAGGTCCCTTATGGTTCAAAAAGGTTAACTTCAAAGTTTCAGGATTTTTCAACCTAATCTACTATTTATTTCCTTGAGTCAAGTGTCACCACTTGAATTCAAATTCAAACCTGAGTTCAAATTCAACTTGCTCAGTTTTGAAATCTGATCGCACCCTAAAATTCTCCACATTTTATTTAGTCACTGGGCCAAAGTTGACTATTTTTGAAGCCTGTCTGTTAGCTCCTTTTGAATTTTGAAAAGAGGAGGGAGAAGAGAGTGGGACCCACATATCATAGTTATCCTCAGTACTAGGAAAAAGTGACCCCACATGTCATGTCTATCCTAGTGGTCACAAAAACCAAATTGGCTCCTTCTCTCCCGTCCTTATCACCGCGCTCGACCGCTCGCTCCACGGCACTCCCGCGCGCCTTCTCCCCGCCGGCCTTCCCCTGCTCGAGCGCGCCTCCCCGCCGCCGCCATAGCTCCCGGCCACCGGCTCCGCCGCCTCGGTTCCGCACCTCCCGGTCGCGCCCAGAGCCGCACCACCTCCACGGCCGCCGTCCGCCCGCCTCCGATGCCGTCCCGTGCCGCGCTGCCTCTGCTCCTCACCCGCGCCGCCATATGCCGCTCGCCCTGGCCGTCGCGCCGCCTGCGCCGCCGCTGGGCCGCTCCCTGCATCGCACCGCCGGCGCTTCGCCTCCCCGCTCCGGCACCCGCCCACGGTGCCACTCCCGCTAGGCCCGCGCGCCACCTCCCTTCGCCGCCTGCGGCACCGCCGACACCGGAGCTCCACCTCCCTGCGCCGCGCGCTCAGACCGCCCCGCCGGCCGCCTCCTCGCCTCCGGCCACAGGTCCGCGCCCCACTAGCGCCCCCTCACTGCTGGCCCACTCGGCGACCGCCCTGCTCAGTCCGTCGCCGTGCACCAACCTCGACGACGGTCGTCGCTCGTCCTCCGGGTGAGTTCTTCACCTCATGCTCCTCCCTCTACCTCTCCACTTCCCAGCTAGGTTTCTTGCTAGGTTTCTTGCCGACGGGAGTCCTGCTCACGTGTTGCAACGCTCGACCCCGAGCGCCTCCCTGGTCGTCGCGCCACGCGCGACCTTGCTGTCCACGCACCATGCGATCCACCCCATTCGCGCCTCCTCTGTCTTCCGCCGTCACTGTCCACTTCCCCGCACGAGACTGGTCGCCATGAAGCCTCTGCAGTGCTCCTGTCAAGCTGTTGCGCCATCCAAAGGTACTCAGCGCCACTGCTCACCGTCCTGGTCACCAGCACGCCGCGGGCATGGTCACCAGTGTGCATCCATCGTCCACAAGCCGTCAGCACCCCTCTTGCCATGGTCCGGCACTCAACATATAGTTCCAGCACCACACGTCGCTTGTCGGCCGCGTGAACCTGTTTCCTGCGCCATAGTCCCCACCCCCTTTCTTGCCACAGCAGCGTTGTGTTGGTCGCGATGTTCCCCTTCGTGATTCCATCCAACCAGAGATGTGAATAGGTCATAAGATGCACAAGGTGCAGGAACACGTGGATGACATCTCGGCGACGACAATTGGCTCAAGGTTAGCTCTGATTTGTGCAAAGGTTAGTTGGGACAGTGCTGCAGCCAAGATGTTCGATGAAATGTTCAAGAGGAAAGAACCAATATGGTTGATGTGTAGAACTGGTCTGTGATGCAGGGGTAGAATGAGGTTGAAACCGGCAAGCCCAAGTGCCAAGGTGCCCTTTGAATGGTGATGAAGAGACGGAAGTCAAGTGCACACCCTAGTTGTTCGGCGAAATGCCTACAAGGTGAGCCTTGCACTAAAATATCTTGCTTGATGTCACCGATGTCCGTTCGTGGTGATCGCTAAGATTACTCATATGTCGTCAAGCCGTACGTCCATGTTCCGCGTTAATATCATTTCTATAGGAGTCCCCAAGTTGACCTCCTTTGTCGTTTGTATCACGTCGACCTGTCCGTGCATGCTCGTGATTCTCCTCCATGAGCCGCGTCGACGTCGTTGACCATATGACGTCGTCGTGACGCTCCGAGCCGTTATCGTGTCCTGGCATCGAGATGAAGGATGCTTGTGATGTGTGTGGTGCTGAAACACCAGCACGACTCGTCGTACAATGGTCGTTTAGCCAAATTAGGGTTTAGTCGAGGCAAGACTCGTCAAGTCCTAGGTGTAGCCTAGATGCTAGATGAAATGCCTTCTAGGTCAAACCGAGTGTATTGGCGACCACCGATGACCTATGGTAGAATACTGCGAGAACGTTGCGACCGACGAGGAGAACTAGTCCAAGTGGAACCTTGGATAAGAGTTCCTTGGTTGTGTCGAGGATGTTCCGTAACCGATCACAGGATTGGTTAACTTGGTGTACCACTTCATCGACGACAGGTTCGTCGAGTCCCTTATCAACAACTGAGTCGACATCACTAGCCTTAAGACTCACAAGGTGGTGTTCGGGATTCCGCTCACCCCCTTTGACGAGTCTGGGTCGATGTGGACGTGGCTAATCCGATCTTCCCGTGATGA
Organism: Tuctoria greenei; assembly: GCA_036927565.1. Classification (NCBI taxonomy): domain Eukaryota; kingdom Viridiplantae; phylum Streptophyta; class Magnoliopsida; order Poales; family Poaceae; genus Tuctoria; species Tuctoria greenei. The sequence continues at coordinate 81,833,774 of JAYESD010000003.1, read as the reverse complement.
CAAAGCATGACCGTCACGACAAGGTCTCGCATCATGTTCGAGTTGTAGGAGTTCACCGAGCTCATCTGGACAATCTTGCAAAGGACACTGCAATAGTGTCACGTAAGCACTTGAACGATGCTCGAGAAGCTTGCCGTAGAAACTACTTTACCTAAAAGTCATTTGAACGTTGTCTTGGTACTCATACTAGGTTAACGGTGCTTGTAATGACTTCTTAAGTCCAAGCCATGTTGATCTCAATTCAGTCCCAAGTGTCGTTAGGTTCCATCATGGTTCACCCTAAGTCAGGACCCTACGACAGCACTACTCACTTAACTAGGTTTACTCCTGTATGAGTTAAGTCAAGTTCATTGGTCGATTGCTAAATCGCAACCTTCGTCTTGTACACCACTCATACTCAAGCTTTCAATGCTCCATCTGGACTCTTAGGTCATCCTTACACTACCAGTCCAACACTCTCGCACCATTCAGCTGTATCGTCCTTGAGTGGCATAGCGTCGAGTGTTGAGTGCCAAGTTGCAATGTGTGCTTACATTGCACCTTTCAATTCACATCTCGATACTACTATGACCACTTGACTTCATCCTTTGTTCATTCACACAACAGAGGCATATCTGTCCTTCCTAGTCGAACTCCTCATTCTTAGAGTTTACACAACCCCGTGGAGTCTTTTCTTAAATTACTTAATTACTTAATTACTTATATGCATATCATGTCGATAGGAACGTGCTGATAGGTGATCGACAAGAAGCTTCACTTGGAGGAGAAGGCCAAGGTGTTTCCACTGAGGTTCCATGGCAGGTTCTCCAGAGGAAGATCAAGCCCTAACAATTGACATTTGTTCAGTCGCAAACTAAGGCAAGCCCCGGTTTGCATTTAAGTCGTTTATGAGCTTTTGCTTTATCACTATGATGAATAGTATATGAATTGTGCATTACGTTTAGGGTGAATGATACTCCACTTGCATGACCAAAAATCCCAGGGTTCATTTGGCACGAGTTACAGTTTGACCTGTAGTAACTGCTTTGCTAATGCATAGGAGATCCGGTAGAAGTCGAGTAGTTGGAATCTACTCGCGAGAGATGTATCTCACAGGATTGGTTGAATAGAAAATGGCTTAATATAATGAAACTGAGGCCGGGCAGGGGATGGATAGGAAGCGGAGAGAATTGAGTCTCGGTCGCATAGCCCTGCCTGTGTCGATTAAGGCCCGTCCGTATGCAGCCCCTTCGGACAAGCTTGAATTGTACCGGCAATATAATGGACATGGAATCCAATAAACTGATGTAACTTGATAACTGGGGTGTTGAGACCCATTAACTCACCATCGATAGGGGTGGGTTGAGGACAGTAAGGTGTAAATCGGTCGGCGGACACATGAGGTGTTCTGTGCGGAGACCTTCTGTTTGCGGAGGTGAGACGGGCTCAGCCTTTGAGTTTCTTGTGAAAGGTGGCCATATACGCCTAGTACTAAAGTGTTATGTAGGTACAGGTGTGCTCGCTGACACTTCCGAACGACGTATGTGTCGTGTTGTCCGGGTGTGTCCTGATTGCAATCACTGTCCCTCGCAGTAATAGAGTACCACTTGTCTGTCGCAGTCGCGACGTAGTAAATACTAAAGAAGCCAGAAAATCATATTGTATTGAATTATAATTACTTTGCAACCTTGTATGATTTAGAGATAGTATAACTAAAGATTTTCAATTTCCCCATACTTTAGCTGTAATAGCACTATGTGCTTTGGGCATGTCATATCATCGGTAAAGCGTTTCTTGTTTGATTGTGGAGCCCATGATGTGCCGTGCTCAGAGAATGTCATTTGCTACTTAAAACTTGATTATAAGGATCCACTTGTAGGCGAGTCATTTATGCTATTCCTTACCTATGTTTAGTGTCCCCTTGCATCTGTCTAGTGAGACGGTTAAGTCTTGCTGAGCCTTATGCTCACGTTTGCGCTTTAACGATTTTTGCAGGTATTAGTTTTATTTCTGCTGTTCAGGTTGTACATGAGACTCGAGGTGTCGAGATAAATCTCATGTGAGCCACGCCGCTGCTGTATGTTCTTCGTGTTGCTAGTGAGAATCGTCCTAGGGCATGGACGTCTTCTCTCCTGCTTAGTTAGGTGAGATTATGAGTATGTATTTTCCGCTGCGTGTGTACTCCTATTGTACACTCTTTTGTAAACTCTTCTTATTATGATATGAAAACTTTATATGTTTTGGTATCCTTTTTGTGTGTGCTGTTAGGTGCCGCATCGCACGGTACCACCCAATGAGATCCTCGGATGTGTGGACTCCGGTCCCCACAGACATGGTATCAGAGCTTCATTGGGAATAGCACGCTCGAAAAGAGCCTATTTTCGAAAACTCCGAAGTAGTCGAGTGAGGTTTAGCTATATGCCCATTAAGGACTATTACTAGTATAAGTTATAAAGGTGGTGAACTAATTTGTGTTATATTATTCTGTAACGACGCTCTGTCTTCAAGGTAAGAGGTAAGGTACGCCGCCGAGAGCGGATCAATCTCGGTAAACTCTGCATACGAGATATGGTATGTGAAATTTCCGTGGCTTAGCACGGAAAGTCAATATGAGTCTCTGAAACTTTCCATGTTTCTGAGAACATATGACACGCGGTACCCCAGCGTGACACAAAATTAGTGGGAGCCCCCGTCGGGTGGTGTATGACCCGATAGTATGTATCTCTAGAACTATTCATGTTCTATGGGATCATGCGAAACACGTATGTCCGAGCGTGTATAAGCCGGTTCGTACGGGAGTCTTTGCTGTACAGACGTATTTACAGCCATGTACCTCGAGACATGACCTCGCTCGAGGGCGACTCACACCCGAGTCGTGTTTCCCCGTGCCGCCCTTGAGGTGTGAAGGTGTGGAAGGGGATTGTTTGTCTTCTGCAGGTACACTAACTCCGGTAGCGACCCGTGTAGCAAACGTTTGCGAGTGATCGGTATTAGGACCACCTATAGACGTATCCGGATGTACCGGGTTAGACTTTTCTTTTGGTAAGGCACGTAGTACCGTCAGTATCACAATTGATACTTTGACCATCCCCCACGAAAGAAATGACTTCATATTCATATTGAGTCCAAGTATCAGTTGCTGATATCTTGTGGACAAATTAAAATGTTTCTTTTCAAGAATAGGTGAACCAAAGTTCTTTGCTCCTAGCGAGAGTTTAGCTCGACTTCGCCGGAGTAAGACTTTGGTTAGGTTTGAAGATCCATAGTGATATGCTATGGATAAGAAGGTCGTCAAGTCTCTTTTAAGATTCCATTTGGTTCTAAAGAAAATGATTAGTTGTGAATCAAGTTCTAGCCATCGGACTTGAGTTTTGAGCTAAGTTTCAAAATTTGAGTTTGTTTCCAAATTCTTGTGTTTCGAAGCCGGTGAATTCTGTTTTCGAACAGAATTGACCCGACTTTGAAATTCCATAACTCTTCAACCTGGAGGGCTTTGGAGGCAAGTGAATACTTTTTGAAAAGCATTTGAAGTCTTCTAATAGTTTCCTATTGACCTCCAAGCCAAAAGATGCTTTTATGGTAATGAAAATGCACCATAACCACTGCAGCTGCTGTTCTGAAACTGTACAAGACAGTATCTGAACTTTTGTCATAATTCCTTGGAGAGAGCTCTTCTATTCCATTATGATACATTTCTGGAAAGTGGAAAAGCTATTCTACAACTTTGTTATTCAGTGATACCTCAAATTCAGCTTATAACTAATTAGAAAACAGAGTTGAAGATAATACATGTATATAGGTGCTATCTGAAACAGTCAAAAAAAATTCTGAACTTTGAACGGACATAACTCTTAAACTAGAAATGCAAACTATGCATGTTTATACATGCCTGGAAAGCTTAAATAGTCCTCTATCAACTTTATATTCAACACAAAGGCTAAAACTCGCAATAACCAAGTCTAAATTAAAGTATCGTTTAAGGTGTCGAAACAGTTCAGAATATGGACCGTTACCTATTCAGTTACTGTTTCGATTATAATTCCTAGTAGAATTGTCGAATGGATTCGTATTTTATATTTCTGGAATCTTGAGAATGTATGCAACATGTTTTCAATGTATTACTTTTGCAAATATTGATGTTTGTATATCTGAAATTTGTGGACAAAATCAGCCTTAAACAAAGGAGGTGCTGTCCAAATTTTCAGAAAAACTGTCAACTTGCAAATGCCGTATCTTCTCAACCAGAAATGCTACGAGGGCAAGTAAATACTCTTTAGAAAGATTTAGAAGTCCTCTACATGTTTTCTGTTCAACACCAGACCAGAATCCTTTTCTAAATGGGTGAAATTTGGATAATCGCAGAGACTGTCCAGGCACACCCAAACTGGACAGCAATCTGTACACCTCTGAATTTAATCCATAACTCGCAGGCCTTTGATCCAATGGAGTCACGCGAGTAACCGTTGGAGAGTTTAGAGAGTCAGCTACAATTTTTGCAATTGGCTCCAGACCTGAAACTGTCCCTTACCTATTCCAAATCGAGTTTGAATACAGAGTGGTCCATCTGAACTGAATTCAATTCTGAATGCTGAAATTTTACCTAACTTCAAAAATTCATATCTTTTGAACCAGAACTGATATGAAGACAAGTAAGTACATTCTGGAAAGCTTATTACGTTGGCTACAACTTCGTATTAAGAATATTTCCAGATTTCCATCAGAACAGCCTGAAAACTTTAGATCAAAACTGCTACTGTTTAAGCAGATTCTGCTGAAAGTGCAGAAAATTCTGCTGACTTTAAAATAGCATAACTTGCGAACCAGGGATGATCTAGAGGCAAACCAATACTTTTTGGAAAGGTCTTGATGTGTACTTTAACTTTGTTATTCACCTCAAAATCTGATTTTACCATTAACTGGATCAAAAGTCGAGTTTGCGTCCAGACTGGTCATTTGTCACCATAGTCTGGCCAGTTTGAACTTTTGGTTTTGTTAGGCATTCGGTTCTCGATTTTAACTCGAGGAATGTTATAACCGACCAAGAGTTGGGATTTAACTATTTACCAGGTCGAATGGAGTGTTAAACTCATTCGAAGCCTTTTCCCTTGGATAGGCATACTAGTGTCTGATTTATGTGACTTGCCACATCACATCTTGTGATGTTGAATGCAGATCGCAATTACTCGGGTTGCATCTCGTCTTCCCAGAAGGATTGTTTGGAGTACGCTTCAACGTCCTGGTTTGGAACTTTAAGGGGGAAGGCGAGCACTCAAGTAATGGTGGTATTCAACCATCAACCTTGGTTACAACGAGTCGTGTCAACAAGAAGACGATCAAGTAAGATTACATCTTCAAGAGGATCCAACATCCACCACCAGATTGAGTTACTCAAAGAAGAAGTGTGACTTCAACTCCAAAAAGTGATTACTAAGGATATCAGTTCCTCTTGCCAGATCGAAGCGAAGGTTAAGTGAAGCATCACTAGAGACCTATAGTTAGTTGTTTTTCTCCTGATAAAGATACAATCAAGTTGAGTAGAACATGAACAAGCTTTCGAAAGGTCGAGGTAACGTGGTATATTTCTCGCATTCCTTGTCAATCGTTCTGTTATGAATTCCTTAACTGTGGTCGAGTCATGAAAGCAACACTACTCATTGAGTGTCTTTCACGGCCACGGTTTCCAATCCTTGCAAATCATCAGACAGTACTTGAGTTTTGTGGGTGTGGTTCATTTAATCTTGCTCAAACTATAAAAGCTACTGCAGCATGCATGTGTACCATTTGCATCATACATCTGCATCATTTGCACCATACCATATGCATATTCATTGCACCATACAACATATGATGCATCATGAAGCATCATTACCAATGTAACACCAATGATGGAATGCATGATAATACTAAAATTTAGAGCAAGACGGTGTACCCCATTCAAACTATTCTAAGGTATCTAATGACTATGATCATTTCGCTATATTCATTTGACTCCTTACATTGTTGATCTTCTTTCTATTGAGTGATACCTGGGCAACCGATCACTCAACCTCCCTTGCAACTAAACAAACACTTGAACTTCCATCCTTGACTTCTTTAGGTTCAAGTACCTTGATTGTTGCAACTATACCGTTCGTCATCGAGTAGTCATCAGTTCGATGATCAACCTTGAAAAATCCATGAAATCTCCTTCCTCGCGAGGATACCGTCCAATTGTCAACCTCGTGAAACTCTTTGGGTTCATCTAAGATCTTGCGTTGTTATATGGTAACCTTGCCATACTAATTACCTTGTAGTTACCATATGATTGAGTTCTTTGCTGGGTTGAAACATATGAGGATACTGAATCCTTACATCCTCATGTTCCACCGCAAAAAGGTCTTCATCTTCTGCTTCTATTGTCTGAAGACGTTGATATACCCAGAAACCTTGTAGTCGTCATATCTTCAATATTCCTGCTGTTTTGATTACATAAGAGTGTTGAGTGTCTTGCTACTCTTATGCTACGGCTAAGGAATCCTATGGTTGACTAAACATCAAACGAGGTTAATGATTGTTGTTTAACCTTGTAAACCATCTTAGCTCATGTCAAGGGAAATACCACATTAAGTTGAAAGGACCTATGCAAAACCAAGCAAGCAACTAAGAATCAATGCAAGAAAAGTTTCTAATTATCAAGGTGACCTAGAGAAGCAAAGAACAAGTGCAAATTCTTCAAATCAAGACTAGGACAGCACAAGATGTCATGTCAGTATAAAAGTACAACAATAAAGAATCAGTAACAGACGTGAGAGCTTTACGATGTGATATTGTCATGTCGAACATCCTGTCAAGGCTATCAACCTAAAGACTAGAATCTCCTGAAGCAGACTTTAGAATTTCTTAAGATGCCTGAAGATAATCACTATTTCGTAGAACCTAAGTTTTTAAGGGCATTGCCATTTTCCTTAGTAAATGACCCTCTTTTACGGATCGTTCCCTCATCGTTCTATTATTCTACCTGTTAGAATCTCGGGACGAGATTCCTTTAAGGGGGAAGGATTGTAAAAGCCCGTTTTTCGGAAGAACAAAAACGCAAAAATGCGAACTTAAATATTTTGAAAATAGACTTGGAAATCCAAACTCACATGAGCCATATGAGTTAACCCATGTTCACTACAAATATGGACTTGTTAAAACTTAAAATCTTAATAGGAATTATTTCAACCCTAAGATGGGACATTCAAAAATATTCAAATCTCATGCCGTAAATTTTTCCATGACCTTCTAATATTCCAATTAGACTCTCGGAAAAGTTTCAAAAATTTTTGAAGCACGTTTCCCATTTATTGGACACGTACTGAGAGTTTAATCAACGTCGACTTCAAATTTAAACTTCGCGCTCAACCTTGTCCAAATCAACTCCAAATTTTTCCTGAGGTCCCTTATGGTTCAAAAAGGTTAACTTCAAAGTTTCAGGATTTTTCAACCTAATCTACTATTTATTTCCTTGAGTCAAGTGTCACCACTTGAATTCAAATTCAAACCTGAGTTCAAATTCAACTTGCTCAGTTTTGAAATCTGATCGCACCCTAAAATTCTCCACATTTTATTTAGTCACTGGGCCAAAGTTGACTATTTTTGAAGCCTGTCTGTTAGCTCCTTTTGAATTTTGAAAAGAGGAGGGAGAAGAGAGTGGGACCCACATATCATAGTTATCCTCAGTACTAGGAAAAAGTGACCCCACATGTCATGTTTATCCTAGTGGTCACAAAAACCAAATTGGCTCCTCCTCTCCCGTCCTTATCACCGCGCTCGACCGCTCGCTCCACGGCACTCCCGCGCGCCTTCTCCCCGCCGGCCTTCCCCTGCTCGAGCGCGCCTCCCCGCCGCCGCCATAGCTCCCGGCCACCGGCTCCGCCGCCTCGGTTCCGCACCTCCCGGTCGCGCCCAGAGCCGCACCACCTCCACGGCCGCCGTCCGCCCGCCTCCGATGCCGTCCCGTGCCGCGCTGCCTCTGCTCCTCACCCGCGCCGCCATATGCCGCTCGCCCTGTCCGTCGCGCCGCCTGCGCCGCCGCTGGGCCGCTCCCTGCATCGCACCGCCGGCGCTTCGCCTCCCCGCTCCGGCGCCCGCCCACGGTGCCACTCCCGCTAGGCCCGCGCGCCACCTCCCTTCGCCGCCTGCGGCACCGCCGACACCGGAGCTCCACCTCCCTACGCCGCGCGCTCAGACCGCCCCGCCGGCCGCCTCCTCGCCTCCGGCCACAGGTCCGCGCCCCACTAGCGCCCCCTCACTGCTGGCCCACTCGGCGACCGCCCTGCTCAGTCCGTCGCCGTGCACCAACCTCGACGACGGTCGTCGCTCGTCCTCCGGGTGAGTTCTTCACCTCATGCTCCTCCCTCTACCTCTCCACTTCCCAGCTAGGTTTCTTGCTAGGTTTCTTGCCGACGGGAGTCCTGCTCACGTGTTGCAACGCTCGACCCCGAGCGCCTCCCTGGTCGTCGCGCCACGCGTGACCTTGCTGTCCACGCACCATGCGATCCACCCCGTTCGCGCCTCCTCTGTCTTCCGCCATCACCGTCCACTTCCCCGCACGAGACTGGTCGCCATGAAGCCTCTGCAGTGCTCCTGTCAAGCTGTTGCGCCATCCAAAGGTACTCAGCGCCACTGCTCACCGTCCTGGTCACCAGCACGCCGCGGGCATGGTCACCAGTGTGCATCCATCGTCCACAAGCCGTCAGCACCCCTCTTGCCATGGTTCGGCACTCAACATATAGTTCCAGCACCACACGTCGCTTGTCGGCCGCGTGAACCTGTTTCCTGCGCCATAGTCCCCACCCCCTTCCTTGCCACAGCAGCGTTGTGTTGGTCGCGATGTTCCCCTTCGTGATTCCATCCAACCAGAGATGTGAATAGGTCATAAGATGCACAAGGTGCAGGAACACGTGGATGACATCTCGGCGACGACAATTGGCTCAAGGTTAGCTCTGATTTGTGCAAAGGTTAGTTGGGACAGTGCTGCAGCCAAGATGTTCGATGAAATGTTCAAGAGGAAAGAACCAATATGGTTGATGTGTAGAACTGGTCTGTGATGCAGGGGTAGAATGAGGTTGAAACCGGCAAGCCCAAGTGCCAAGGTGCCCTTTGAATGGTGATGAAGAGACGGAAGTCAAGTGCACACCCTAGTTGTTCGGCGAAATGCCTACAAGGTGAGCCTTGCACTAAAATATCTTGCTTGATGTCACCGATGTCCGTTCGTGGTGATCGCTAAGATTACTCATATGTCGTCAAGCCGTACGTCCATGTTCCGCGTTAATATCATTTCTATAGGAGTCCCCAAGTTGACCTCCTTTGTCGTTTGTATCACGTCGACCTGTCCGTGCATGCTCGTGATGCTCCTCCATGAGCCGCGTCGACGTCGTTGACCATATGACGTCGTCGTGACGCTCCGAGCCGTTATCGTGTCCTGGCATCGAGATGAAGGATGCTTGTGATGTGTGTGGTGCTGAAACACCAGCACGACTCGTCGTACAATGGTCGTTTAGCCAAATTAGGGTTTAGTCGAGGCAAGACTCGTCAAGTCCTAGGTGTAGCCTAGATGCTAGATGAAATGCCTTCTAGGTCAAACCGAGTGTATTGGCGACCACCGATGACCTATGGTAGAATACTGCGAGAACGTTGCGACCGACGAGGAGAACTAGTCCAAGTGGAACCTTGGATAAGAGTTCCTTGGTTGTGTCGAGGATGTTCCGTAACCGATCACAGGATTGGTTAACTTGGTGTACCACTTCATCGACGACAGGTTCGTCGAGTCCCTTATCAACAACCGAGTCGACATCACTAGCCTTAAGACTCACAAGGTGGTGTTCGGGATTCCGCTCACCCCCTTTGACGAGTCTGGGTCGATGTGGACGTGGCTAATCCGATCTTCCCGTGATGACAAAGCATGACCGTCACGACAAGGTCTCGCATCATGTTCGAGTTCTAGGAGTTCACCGAGCTCATCTGGACAATCTTGCAAAGGACACTGCAATAGTGTCACGTAAGCACTTGAACGATGCTCGAGAAGCTTGCCGTAGAAACTACTTTACCTAAAAGTCATTTGAACGTTGTCTTGGTACTCATACTAGGTTAACGGTGCTTGTAATGACTTCTTAAGTCCAAGCCATGTTGATCTCAATTCAGTCCCAAGTGTCGTTAGGTTCCATCATGGTTCACCCTAAGTCAGGACCCTACGACAACACTACTCACTTAACTAGGTTTACTCCTGTATGAGTTAAGTCAAGTTCATTGGTCGATTGCTAAATCGCAACCTTCGTCTTGTACACCACTCATACTCAAGCTTTCGATGCTCCATCTGGACTCTTAGGTCATCCTTACACTACCAGTCCAACACTCTCGCACCATTCAGCTGTATCGTCCTTGAGTGGCATAGCGTCGAGTGTTGAGTGCCAAGTTGCAATGTGTGCTTACATTGCACCTTTCAATTCACATCTCGATACTACTATGACCACTTGACTTCATCCTTTGTTCATTCACACAACAGAGGCATATCTGTCCTTCCTAGTCGAACTCCTCATTCTTAGAGTTTACACAACCTCGTGGAGTCTTTTCTTAAATTACTTAATTACTTAATTACTTATATGCATATCATGTCGATAGGAACGTGCTGATAGGTGATCGACAAGAAGCTTCACTTGGAGGAGAAGGCCAAGGTGTTTCCACTGAGGTTCCATGGCAGGTTCTCCAGAGGAAGATCAAGCCCTAACAATTGACATTTGTTCAGTCGCAAACTAAGGCAAGCCCCGGTTTGCATTTAAGTCGTTTATGAGCTTTTGCTTTATCACTATGATGAATAGTATATGAATTGTGCATTACGTTTAGGGTGAATGATACTCCACTTGCATGACCAAAAATCCCAGGGTTCATTTGGCACGAGTTACAGTTTGACCTGTAGTAACTACTTTGCTAATGCATAGGAGATCCGGTAGAAGTCGAGTAGTTGGAATCTACTCGCGAGAGATGTATCTCACAGGATTGGTTGAATAGAAAATGGCTTAATATAATGAAACTGAGGCCGGGCAGGGGATGGATAGGAAGCGGAGAGAATTGAGTCTCGGTCGCATAGCCCTGCCTGTGTCGATTAAGGCCCGTCCGTATGCAGCCCCTTCGGACAAGCTTGAATTGTACCGGCAATATAATGGACATGGAATCCAATAAACTGATGTAACTTGATAACTGGGGTGTTGAGACCCATTAACTCACCATCGATAGGGGTGGGTTGAGGACAGTAAGGTGTAAATCGGTCGGCGGACACATGAGGTGTTCTGTGCGGAGACCTTCTGTTTGCGGAGGTGAGACGGGCTCAGCCTTTGAGTTTCTTGTGAAAGGTGGCCATATACGCCTAGTACTAAAGTGTTATGTAGGTACAGGTGTGCTCGCTGACACTTCCGAACGACGTATGTGTCGTGTTGTCCGGGTGTGTCCTGATTGCAATCACTGTCCCTCGCAGTAATAGAGTACCACTTGTCTGTCGCAGTCGCGACGTAGTAAATACTAAAGAAGCCAGAAAATCATATTGTATTGAATTATAATTACTTTGCAACCTTGTATGATTTAGAGATAGTATAACTAAAGATTTTCAATTTCCCCATACTTTAGCTGTAATAGCACTATGTGCTTTGGGCATGTCATATCATCGGTAAAGCGTTTCTTGTTTGATTGTGGAGCCCATGATGTGCCGTGCTCAGAGAATGTCATTTGCTACTTAAAACTTGATTATAAGGATCCACTTGTAGGCGAGTCATTTATGCTATTCCTTACCTATGTTTAGTGTCCCCTTGCATCTGTCTAGTGAGACGGTTAAGTCTTGCTGAGCCTTATGCTCACGTTTGCGCTTTAACGATTTTTGCAGGTATTAGTTTTATTTCTGCTGTTCAGGTTGTACATGAGACTCGAGGTGTCGAGATAAATCTCATGTGAGCCACGCCGCTGCTGTATGTTCTTCGTGTTGCTAGTGAGAATCGTCCTAGGGCATGGACGTCTTCTCTCCTGCTTAGTTAGGTGAGATTATGAGTATGTATTTTCCGCTGCGTGTGTACTCCTATTGTACACTCTTTTGTAAACTCTTCTTATTATGATATGAAAACTTTATATGTTTTGGTATCCTTTTTGTGTGTGTTGTTAGGTGCCGCATCGCACGGTACCACCCAATGAGATCCTCGGATGTGTGGACTCCGGTCCCCATTGTAGGTAGACCCTATTTGCGGCATGGCACGCCGTATTGATCGCTTCGGCCCAAAACTTCTCCGACGTGCCATAGTCATCAAGCATTGCTCTTGCAAGAGTGATGAGTGTCTTGTTCTTCCTTTCAACGACACCATTTTGTTGAGGAGTGTATGTGGCCGAAAACTCATGTTTCATGCCTTCGCGGTCACACCACTCCCCAATGTTGTAGTTCTTGAATTCGGTGCTGTTGTCACTCCGGACCTTGATGATGGGAAGTTGAAATTCCCTTTGAGTGCGGTTGGCGAAGGTCTTGAACACTTCCGGAGTTTCACTCTTGTCTCCTAAAAATAGAGTCCAGGCATAGCGAGAATAGTCATCAACAATAACGAGACAATAGAGGTTACCGCCAAGGCTTTGATATGTGGACGGTCCGAAGAGGTCCATGTGGAGTAGTTCAAGTGGCTTGGAGGTTGACACCATTGTCTTCATTGGATGGTGTGAAGCAACTTGCTTCCCGGCTTGACAAGCGCTACAAAGCTTGTTTTTCTCAAATGTGACATCCTTCATGCCGGTCACCATCCCAAGCTTGAATGACTTCTTGAGTTTGCTCATTCCAATGTGTGCTATGCGTCGGTGCCATAGCCAACCCAAGCTTGTCTTAGTGAAAAGACAAGTGGTCAAGCTAGCATTCTTGTTGGCGAAGTCCACTAGGTAGAGATGTCCATGCCGAAATCCTTTGAAGACTATGTCTTGGCTAGTTTCACTACTTACAACAACATCATTTTTGCTAAATGTGCACGTTAGTCCAAGATCACATAGTTGTGCAATAGAAAGTAAATTAAAGCTAAGTGACTTAACGTACAAAACATTAGAAATGGACAAATCATTTGAAATAGCAATTTTACCTAACCCAATTACCTTTCCCTTAGAGTTATCACTAAAGGTGACTTGTTCATGATTGCCGGGGTTTTCTATGGTGGTGAACATACCATCATTGCCGGTCATATGTTGGGTGCACCCGCTATCGAGTACCCAATGCTTTCCTCCGACTTTGTAGTTCACCTACACACATGAATTCAATTTTTAACTTTAGGCACCCAAGCCAACTTAGGTCCTTGTATGTGTGATACAAGTGTCTTTGGGACCCAAAGTTGCTTGGGGAGTTTCCCCTTCATGCCTTTCATGTCCTTGCCAATGAACCTAGCCTTCACCTTGCCATCTACTTTACTTAAGAGATAATAACGATCATTGAAAGTAGATTTGTAATTAGTAGGAAGCTTGGGAGAGGGTCGGTTAGGAAGAGGACACTCCCTTGTGTGGTGACCGGTGACCTCACAATGTTGGTAATAAGAACCAACTTCTTTGATGAAGCTTGTTCTTAGCTCCGGTGAGGGCACCTTTCCTTTGTTGGGCACCGGGAAGGATCCAAGTCCTCTTTTATTGAAGGCCCTTGCTTGTTGGAAGAGGATTTCCTTGTGTTTGACCTCTGAATGTAGGCCTAGAGGGGGGTGAATAGGCCTTCTTGAATTTTCTCGGTTCCTGTAGCACTTCAACAACAAGGTCAAAACCAGATATATCGGACTAGTCCGGTAAAGTGCGGACTAGTCCGGATTTCACGGACTAGGTTGATCAAGTTAGGTCAATTTGATTGTTTCGTTGACGTTTGCAGCGGAAATATAAACTTCAATAACAGTTCAATGATTGTATATCAAGTTCTATTGCAAGTATGATTCTTGTTCAACTATTTAACTTGAATTCAACAAGATGAATCAAACCCTAGATAATGTTGATCAACTAGAATGATGAACACAAACGAACAAGACACAAGATTTATCCCGTGGTTCGGTTACCACGAAGGCAACCTACGTCCACGTTGAGGAGCCCACAAAAGGACTGGGTCTTCACCAACCCTTCCCTCGTCGGATCGCCACGAAGGCCAATCCTCTTCCACTAAACACACAGGGGTAAATCACCAAGTTGAAGGGGCGATCTCACAAGTTGAGAGCTCCCTTGATTACAAGTTTCAGGACCACCAATAACACACTTCGAAATATACAAATTGAGATGCAAGAGTGTGTTAGAGATTCAAACCAAGAGCTCAATCGTGTGCCAAGTGCCTCTCCAATGATCTAGAAGTGATCTTCAATGGATTGATTGATTTTGCACTTAATTTTGTGGAGAGAGATGGTTTTTGAGTCTCTTGGGAGGTGTGACGGCGCTAGGGTTCGAGAGATGGTGAAAATGAGTCGTGCACCTCTATTTATATGGGGTTTCTAAAAGTTACCGTTAGGGTTCAGAAAGATCGGACTAGTCCGTGGTGGTGATAGGACTAGTCCGGTGTGCTGTGCGAAGCAAACCCTAAGTGTCCAGGAATATCGGACTAGTCCGGCTGAAAACGGACTTGTCCGATTTCGCTACTGGAAAGCTTCGGACTAGTCCGATTGTCATCGGACTTGTCCGGACCTGTGAAACCCTAAGTGTTTAGGATGACAAGTCCGCACTTGGAGGACTTGTCCGATTTAGATCAGAGTGTATATCGGACTAGTCCGTGTAGACACCGGACTTGTCCGAAGTGGATCAGAATGAATATCGGACTAGTCCGGGTAACAACGGACTTGTCCGATTTTGTGTGACTCGTGCATTGTGTTGAGGACTAGTCCGCACTGGGGAGGACTAGTCTGAAGTGGAACAGAAAGATATCGGACTAGTCCGGCTGATATCGGACTAGTCCGGTCCTGTATAGCTTTGTGCATTGTGTGTGTGTGATTAAGTGAGATTGAGCTCTTGGGTGTGTTTCCTTAACACACTCCATACATACTAAACTACTAATTTCTTCTCCTTGAGCTCAAATCCATTTTCCTTCTCAATTTCCCTCTTTTTGGCACTTTGCTCATTTTTCATCATTTTCCTGCATTCATCTCAACAAAAGGATTAGGATCCCAATTGCTTGTCATAAATCATCCAAAACCCACAAGGGAGTCCTAGATGCACTTTCAATCTCCCCCTTTTTGGTGATTGATGACAACCAATTGAGATTTCACAAAATGAGGTATAAAATGAGATTTTCATAAAGTATGCACATATGACTCAAAAATACATCAAGCAACAAGATAATTATTCATGTGTGCATTCTTTATGGTGGGACACATACTAAGAGCATGAACGCATTAAGAATGACAGAATTTCCATTGATCAACTAATATCAAGTGAATATGGCATTTCAGGAGCAAAAACACAGTTTTCATCACACACTTGCAAATTAATTGAGCAACTTAACACAAGACCAAACATGATATGAAAATAGTGTTAAACAAATACCATCACACTTAAAAATACATAGAGAGCTCTCTCCTCGCATCCTATTCGGCTAAAGCTAAGACTAGAGACTCCCCCTCAATCTCTCCCCCTTTGGCATCAAGACACCAAAAAGAGAGAGAGGAAAGTCCTAGGGCTTCACTCTTCGCTGTCAGTCCTCTCGTCGTCTTCATCGTCTTCATCGCTTTCCGCTTGACGAGGTTGAGAGGGAGGAGGAGGACCGGAGCTGCTCGAGTCCCCAATGCCAAAATAGGCAAGCTCGGAGGTAGTCAAGGGGCTGAGCTCGGTGATGTCCGGATCAGAATCTTCAGAAAGTACTGGAGATCCAATTGGGTTGATCTCCAGCTTCTCACTCAGCTGCTTCACATTGGCTATTATGTACCTCATGTTCTCCTTCCTCTTCTGATTTAGCTTGTGAAGCTTCACTTCAGTTTTCTTGCATGAGGAGAAAATTGCAGCCAAGTACTTGAGGATCCCACTGGCGGATCCTTTCTGAGGGGCTACTCTGGAGGGAGGAGGAGCCCTAGCAGCTTCTTCTTGCCTTGCCGGTGCCTCGGGGCTTGAGGCCGGCGATGGAGCAGCCTGGACACTCACTGGCTGAGGCTTCTGAGGCCTCAGTGGAGTGTGCTCCACATCCTTCACAAACTCGATCCCTGTGACCTTCTCAATCATAAACATCAAGTAAGGGGCATAGCCACAGGATCGGTTGGGGGTACTTGAGATATTGACCATATCATTCCAAATATAGTCTGCAACATCAAACTGTCTCCTCTTGCTTATGACCTTCATCAGTGTCCGAAGGTAGCCTTGCACACTCCCTGCATCCCCATCCTTGGGGGCAATGGTCTTCCTGAGGACTCTGTTGAGGACCACAAAGAAAGGCTTCATATTCTTTGTGGAGGGAGGAACATACTTAGAGTAGGGCTCATACATGAACTTCATTCCATCCCTCTCAATGACCCCAATGTTGTGGATAATGAGGTGGTCATATTCTTCAGAGTCAAGGTGCAGCAGGCTGGCAAACTCTTCCTGAGTAATAGAATACTTGGATCCATGAGTCATCCAAGTCACACTTTCTTCGTCTTCGCTTGAGAAGTGGCACGTTGCATAAAATTGTGCTATCACTTCATCATTCCAGTTGTGTCTGAAGGCAAAGAGATCCTTCAGACCATGTCTCTCTGCAGCTGCTATCACTTCATCAAAGGCTGCACATTTCTTCTTCTCAAGGTAGGCCCAGTCAATCCATTGACTGCGCACCACCGGGGTCTTCATCGGCAAGTAGACCAGCTTGTAGAAGTCAGCATGGAAATTTGACCAAAATCTGCCATCAGCTGCTTGCTTGGGCCTTGCATAGCAATCAATACTTCTCAACTTTGCAGCCACATCGCTGCCCTTGCCAGTGAATCTTTCCTCATTAGGGTCCCGGACCCCTTCTCTGGGAGTATGCAGCTTCAGGGGCCCAACAGGCCTTGTGGCAACCCCCTTGCCCTTCCCTTTTGCTTGTCGAAGGCCGCTTGTAGACAGAGCAGCCTTCGAGGCAGGCTTCTTGGCAAGGACCTTCCTCCGAACCTGGGGAGGGGAAGGAGCAGGCTCGGAAGGTCTTTCTTGGCGTTTCTTGCCAAGACCCGCCGAGGACCGAGGTGCCACCTCGTGATCCAACTCGGCCTCAAAATCGGAGATTTCGTTGTCGGAGCTCGACATGATCTGAGAATGAGTGATCAAGAGAAAGGACAAGTTATACAAGGTATTGTTGAGGTAAGATGGCAATGGAAAGCATTAGGGAATTAAAGAATTAGGTTTTGGTTCAGAAACAACGGACTTGTCCGGTGCACAGGCACGGACTAGTCCGGGGGACCGGACTTGTCTGTACCTGGACCGGACTAGTCCGGTGTTCATCTGCAAAAACCTAATAGACTGGACAAAAATTGATCCCTAAGGTAAAACTAGTCTAGCATACACATAGTACATCAACTAGACATGTAACTAGTGATGAATGCTAGGCCAAACGATAAGCAATAGAGAAATTTGTGATTTCTTAGGGTTTTGAAGAAAATTTACCAAGAAATCGAAGGAAGCTTGAGATGTTGGGGGTTGGAGGCCGGACTTGTCCGCTAACTTCAATCCCCGAGTCTTCAAGCTTGATCTCCGCCCAAGGTTGAGGCTTTTCGACGGAGGAATCAGGGATTCACCTTGGGAGCTCGAGCGCAAGAGAGAGAAAGCTTGGGGGCGAGTGTGGGGTGAAGGGATTAGGGTTTGGTGGCGGCTAGGGTTATGGACACGAAAAATCGGAAAAGTCCGGACATGACTGGACTAGTCCGAAGTCATCCAGGGACCTATATCGGACTAGTCCGTGGTCTGTCGGACTAGTCCGGCCTACCCGGCACTCTGCGGACTAGTCTGCAAGGGCGGACTAGTCCGGGTAATCACGGACTTGTCCGTGGTCACCAGGAAAGAATTGCATAGCCCATTCATATATATTTGAAGGTTTAATAATTGAGAGTAGAGAGGCAAAACAATTCAAATAATCTTGATGAATTTGACCAGTAAGCAAACAACAATCATACTATGATAAAAAATTCATCAAGATCTAATAATTGACATAGTTTTTCGAGAGAAAAATGGGGAGGGTTAATTTTCACAATTCAATCAATATTTTGAAGCAATCATACAGGTATGCAACTTTTCAAGCCACACTCCGAGAATCAAGAATGTTTAGCTCATTTCGGAGTTCGCAAAAACGTTTTTCATCAAGTGGCTTGGTGAATATGTCGGCCAGTTGTTTTTGGGTGTTGACATGAGAGATGGATATGTCTCCTTTCATGGAATGGTCTCTCAAGAAATGGTGTCTTATGTCAATGTGTTTAGTCCTAGAGTGCTCAACTGGATTGTGGGCTATTTTAATGGCACTCTCATTATCACAAAGGAGAGGAATACGGTTCATATTGTAACCGTAATCCCTTAGAGTTTGTCGCATCCAAAGGAGTTGTGCACAAAAACTCCCGGCTGCAACATACTCCGCTTCGGCTGTGGATAATGCAATGGAATTCTGTTTCTTGGATGACCAAGAAACTAAGGATCTTCCTAGGAATTGGCAAGTGCCGGAAGTGCTTTTTTTATCAACTTTGCACCCGGCATAATCTGCATCGGAATACCCAATGAGATTGAATTTTGAGCCTTTCGGGTACCAAAGACCAAGGTTGGGTGTATGAACTAAATATCTTAGGATTCTCTTTACGGCTGTCAAATGACATTCCTTAGGGTTGGCTTGAAATCTTGCACACAAACATACACTCAACATAATATCTGGCCTAGATGCACATAAGTAAAGTAAAGATCCAATCATGGAGCGATATACCTTTTGGTCGATGCTCGGTCCATCTTCATTGAGATCCATGTGGCCATTCGTTGCCATGGGAGTCTTTATGGGCTTTGCCTTGTCCATGCCAAACTTCTTGAGGATGTCCTGTGTGTACTTGGTTTGGCTTATGAATGTTCCTTCCCTTTGTTGCCGCACTTGGAATCCCAAGAAGTACTTCAATTCTCCCATCATTGACATTTCAAATATGTCTGTCATAATTTTACTAAACTCTTCACAGAAAGATTGGTTAGTTGATCCAAAAATTATATCATCAACATAGATTTGGCAAATAAAAAGATCATTATCCAGATTTTTCGTGAATAGTGTATAATCTACTTTGCCAATTTGAAAGCCATTATCAATTAAAAAATCTCTAAGACACTCATACCAAGCTCTAGGAGCTTGTTTGAGGCCATAGAGAGCCTTACGCAGTTTATACACGTGGTCGGGGAACTCTTCGTCTTCAAATCCGGGTGGTTGCTCCACGTACACCTCTTCCTTGATCGGTCCGTTGAGGAAGGTGCTTTTCACGTCCATTTGATACAGCTTGAAATCATGGTGAGTAGCATATGCAAGTAATATTCTAATTGATTCAAGCCTAGCTACTGGAGCAAAGGTTTCATCGAAATCCAAACCTTCGACTTGTGAGTAACCTTTGGCCACAAGTCGTGCCTTGTTTCTTGTCACCACTCCGTGTTCTTCTTGCTTGTTGCAGAATACCCACTTGGTGCCCACAATGTTTGCATTGGGTCTTTCCACAAGTTCCAAAACCTCGTTTCTCTTGAAGTTGTTCAACTCTTCTTGCATTGCCACCACCCAGTCTGGATCCTTCAATGCATCCTCAGTCCTGCATTGTTCCAAAAAGGAGACAAACGAGTAATGCTCACAGAAGTTTGCTATACGAGATCTAGTGGTTACTCCCTTTTGGATGTCGCCGATGATGTTGTCGATTGGATGATCCCTTTGAATGCATTGGTGTACTCTTGGGTGTGGCACTTGGGGGGTCGTATGTTGGTGATCATCTTCTTCTCCCCCTGAGTTGTTGTCCTCGTTGATTTGTTGATCATGTTCATATTCCTTTGATTGATCTTGTATTGAGGCTCCCCCTTGCATGTTGATTTCCTCTTGTGGTTCACTTTCCTCTTGTATTTGTGACGATGACTCTTGTGGTCGTACTTCGCCTAGAGCCATCCTCTTCAATGCTTGATAGGGGGCTTCCTCTTTACCTAATTCACATTGATCAACTTGCTCCTTTTGGGAGCCATTAGTTTCATCGAACACTACATCACGTGCCACTTCA
Organism: Tuctoria greenei; assembly: GCA_036927565.1. Lineage (NCBI taxonomy): Eukaryota > Viridiplantae > Streptophyta > Magnoliopsida > Poales > Poaceae > Tuctoria > Tuctoria greenei. Next base: position 81,813,615 of record JAYESD010000003.1, on the reverse strand, counting down.
ACAAGTCCGGAGGCCTTGTTGAAAACACGATAGGCGTAAGTGTTCGAATCATAACCAAGCAAGAAACCTTCATCGGACTTTGAAGCGAACTTTGAAGTCCTGGGCTTCTTGTTCAAAATATAGCAAGGAGAACCGAAAACTCGAAAATATGAAATGTTCGGTTTGTTACCGGTGAGTAGCTCATAGGGGGTCTTCTTTAGTAGTCGATGAAGGTAGAGTCGATTTGTGGCATGGCAAGCGGTGTTGATTGCTTCCGCCCAAAATCGATCCGAAGTCTTGTATTCATCGAGCATTGTTCTTGCCATCTCTATGAGCGTTCGGTTCTTCCTTTCGGCAACTCCGTTTTGTTGTGGAGAGTATGGTGCTGAGAATTCGTGCTTGATTCCTTCCTCATCAAGGTACTCCTCCACTTGTATGTTCTTGAAATCCGTGCCGTTGTCGCTCCGAATACTCTTGATTGATAGTGAGAACTCGTTTTGCGCTCGCTTGAAGAATTTCTTGAGTGTTCCTTGTGTTTCTGACTTGTCATGCAAAAAGAACACCCAAGTGAAGCGGGAAAAATCATCAATAATAACTAAACCGTATTTATTACCGCCGATGCTTATGTAAGCAATTGGACCAAACAAGTCCATATGAAGTAGTTCGAGCGGTCTTGTCGTGGTCATGATGTTCTTCACGGGATGTTGTGCTCCAACTTGTTTCCCTGCTTGGCATGCACTACAAGGCCTGTCTTTCTCAAACACAACATCTTTCAATCCTCGGATGTGATCGCCCTTGAGGAGTTTTTGAAGGTTCCTCATACCAACATGTGCTAGCCGTCTATGCCACAGCCAACCCATGTTGGTTTTTGCAATCAAGCATGTGTCGAGTTCGGCTTTATTCTTGTTGAAGTCAACAAGGTAAAGCTTTCCCTTTAACATACCCTTGAATGCAACGGAACCATCACTCCTCCTTGAAACGGTCACACCCTCGTTAGTAAACAAGCAATTATAACCTTTGTCACATAATTGAGATATGGACAGCAGGTTATAATCTAAAGATTCAACGTGTAAAACATGCGAAAGAGTATGTTCAGAGGATATTGCTATTTTACCGGTACCGAGGACCCTTCCTTGACTGTTATCCCCAAAGTAGATGCCTTCGTTTGGGTCCTTGTTCACTTCATACTCCACAAACATCCTCCTTTCTCCGATCATGTGGTTGGTGCATCCACTGTCTAGCACCCATTTGGATCCACCGGAGGAGTAGGCCTGCAAAAACAAATTACGCCTTGGTTTTAGGTACCCAAGCTTGCTTGGGTCCTTGGAGGTTAGTAACAATACATTTGGGCACCCACACATGGGATTTTGTGTTCCCATGGCGTGGCCCAGCATAATAAGCATACACTTTACCAACATTATTTTTCATTAATACATAAGAAGCATCAAAGGTTTTAAACAAGAGTTGCTGTTGATTATGGGTCGGACTAGTCTGTGTGACCGGACTTGTCCGGATGACCGGACTTGTCCGGACCACAACCGGACTAGTCCGGTTTTCATGAGAGTTCAGGTTTTTAGTTTTCGAGTTACCAGGTTGTGAGGGTCCTCCCTTCACAAAGGTAATCCTTCCCTTGTTATTCTTATGATTTCCAGCTCTTTGCTTTCCATCATAAGAGTAACCAATGCCATACTTGACATTTGGAGGTCTTTGGACCAAATATGCACTACGTGCATAGTTGATCCTCTCCTTGTCAAATATTACACATTGGGTAGGATTTTTGTCCTTTGTGGAGGTAGAATTTTCCTTCAACCTGGTGTTAATTTTATCACATTTGCAAATATGAGCGATATTAGTTGAAGTGGGTTGAGAAGGTAGGCTTGAAGAGGAGGAAGGTTCACTAAGCTTGATTGACTCAACCTGCACTTCAAGGATCTTGTTGACCTTGATTAGGTCATCAAGTTGATCCTTGATTGCAACGTTTGAGTTGGTTAACTCCAAGCAAGTTTTCTTGCTTGAAGCTAGCTCAAGCTCTAGTAAGTGGTTTCTCTCCTTTTCAAGAACTAGAAGATTGTCAAGTTCGACATGCTTCTCCTTTTGGGAAATAATCATGTCTTCTTGACGATCAATTAGCTCTTCCTTCTCAACAAGTTGGTTAAGCAATAATTTCATTTTAGCAGCAGTTTTTCTATCTAAGCCAATTAGCATATCTTCATCATCACTATCTAGATCATCATCACTTGAGTAAGAATGCAAGGAAGGAGTTTTGATGTTTACCTTGCGTTTACCTTCCTTAGCCATGAGGCAAGTTACATTTGCCTTCTTTGCACCGAGCGTGGGGAAGAGTGTGGGTTTCTTGGACATGCTTTCAATGGCTATGCTAGCCATTTCTTCTTCATCGGACGATGAGGACTCATCATTTGAGTCCCACTCCTTTCCGATGTGTGCTTGTTCAGCTTTTTTCTTCTTCTTGAAGAATTTCTTCGTTTGAGACTTGGACTCTTTACTCTTCTTCTTGTTGTCCTCATACGGGCAATCGACTATAAAGTGATTGTACTCACCACAATTATAGTATGCCCGCCTCATCTTCGGCTTTGTCTTCTCCTTGTATTTTCCTTCACTCGATTTTGTTCCTTGTTTTTTCTTCATAATTCTTTTGAACTTCTTCATGAACAAAATAATATCTTCTTCGTCCAGCTCGCTGCTTTCATCATCGCTGTCCTCCTCAAGCTGTGCTTCTCTTGCTTCTTTGGATAGAGGCTTGAGTGAGGACTTTAGGGCAACTCCCTTCTTCTTGGCTGATGTGAGATCAGCTATTTCTTTTACGTTCTTGGCTTGCTTCTCCATCATCTCAAAGTTGATGATTTTGCCAAGCAGTTCATCCGGAGTCATTTTCTTGTACCCTGGACTTTCTCGGATCATAGAGCAAAGTGTGACGTTGCAAGGCATAAAAGCTCTAAGGATGAGCTTTACAACCTCGTGGTCATTCCACTTTTTGCTCCCATATGATCGAACCTTGTTCACAAGAGTCTTCAGTCTGTTGTACATGTCTTGGGGAGACTCATCTTCCTCAATCGCGAACCTTCCTAGTTCGCCTTCAATCATTTCAATCTTTGCCTCCCGCACATGCTGGTCACCTTTCATGTGCTGTCTGTAGTGTGTCCCAGATTTCTTTGGCAATTTCCAATCCGTCCACCTTTGTGAATTCATCTCGACTTAGAGATGAGGTGATAACGGCTGCGGCTTGGGCATTCCTATGGATGGCTTGCTCTTGACTTGGCGTGAGCTCTTCATCGTCATCAGGGATGTTTATTCCTGTGCACACAATATGCCATAAACTTGGGTTAAGGGAAATCAAGTGCATCTTCATATTTTGCCTCCACATGGAGTAATAACTCCCATCGAAGTGTGGGGCTTTTCCGAGAGGAATAGATAGATAATGACTGCTGTTAGAATTTAAACGGTCATAATTAAAAGGATATCGGGAGTAGTCGGTGTGAATACTCCCCTTCTTCTTTTCTTTTTAACTTTAGATTTCCCTTTGGAAAGCGCTTTCTTTCTAAGGAGTGCTTTCAGCTCCAATGTCTCCTCATCATCATCATCGAAGTCTTGAATGGCTTCGAGATACTTCTCAAGCTTTTGGTGCTTGTGATTGTTCATTTCTTCCTGGTTGTTGATTTTCTGGACTTCCTTCATGTCCGACATGATCTCTTCGAGTGGTTGCACTCTTTCTTGAAGAACTCGCTCTGATACCAATTGAATGTAGGCCTAGAGGGGGGGTGAATAGGCCTTCTTGAATTTTCTCGGTTCCTGTAGCACTTCAACAACAAGGTCAAAACCAGATATATCAGACTAGTCCGGTAAAGTGCGGACTAGTCCGGATTTCACAGACTAGGTTGATCAAGTTAGGTCAATTTGATTGTTTCGTTGACGTTTGCAGCGGAAATATAAACTTCAATAACAGTTCAATGATTGTATATCAAGTTCTATTGCAAGTATGATTCTTGTTCAACTATTTAACTTGAATTCAACAAGATGAATCAAACCCTAGATAATGTTGATCAACTAGAATGATGAACACAAACGAACAAGACACAAGATTTATCCCGTGGTTCGGTTACCACGAAGGCAACCTACGTCCACGTTGAGGAGCCCACAAAAGGACCAGGTCTTCACCAACCCTTCCCTCGTCGGATCGCCACGAAGGCCAATCCTCTTCCACTAAACACACAGGGGTAAATCACCAAGTTGAAGGGGCGATCTCACAAGTTGAGAGCTCCCTTGATTACAAGTTTCAAGACCACCAATAACACACTTCGAAATATACAAATTGAGATGTAAGAGTGTGTTAGAGATTCAAACCAAGAGCTCAATCGTGTGCCAAGTGCCTCTCCAATGATCTAGAAGTGATCTTCAATGGATTGATTGATTTTGCACTTAATTTCGTGGAGAGAGATGGTTTTTGAGTCTCTTGGGAGGTGTGACGACACTAGGGTTCGAGAGATGGTGAAAATGAGCCGTGCACCTCTATTTATATGGGGTTTCTAAAAGTTACCGTTAGGGTTCAGAAAGATCGGACTAGTCCGTGGTGGTGACCGGACTAGTCCGGTGTGCTGTGCGAAGCAAACCCTAAGTGTCCAGGAATATCGGACTAGTCCGGCTGAAAACGGACTTGTCCGATTTCGCTACTGGAAAGCTTCGGACTAGTCCGATTGTCATCGGACTTGTCCGGACCTGTGAAACCCTAAGTGTTTAGGATGACAAGTCCGCACTTGGAGGACTTGTCCGATTTAGATCAGAGTGTATATCGGACTAGTCCGTGTAGACACCGGACTTGTCCGAAGTGGATCAGAATGAATATCGGACTAGTCCGGGTCACAATGGACTTGTCCGATTTTGTGTGACTTGTGCATTGTGTTGAGGACTAGTCCGCACTGGGGAGGACTAGTCCGAAGTGGAACAGAAAGATATCGGACTAGTCCGGCTGATATCGGACTAGTCCGGTCCTGTATAGCTTTGTGCATTGTGTGTGTGTGATTAAGTGAGATTGAGCTCTTGGGTGTGTTTCCTTAACACACTCCATACATACTAAACTACTAATTTCTTCTCCTTGAGCTCAAATCCATTTTCCTTCTCAATTTCCCTCTTTTTGGCACTTTGCTCATTTTTCATCATTTTCCTGCATTCATCTCAACAAAAGGATTAGGATCCCAATTGCTTGTCATAAATCATCCAAAACCCACAAGGGAGTCCTAGATGCACTTTCAACCTCCCCTTTTGAAAGTCTAGCCACACTCGTGCGGAGACTCTCAATTTCTTCCAACAAGTCCTTCTCCCTAGCATTAGCTTTCAAAGGCAAAGACTTGTGCAAAGCATTAGTGGCATGAGAAGTAATGGATATCTTATCATTAAGAGTTTGCTTGAACTCTTGATCAAGCATGTCATGAGTAAGGTTAAGTGTTTGATGTTCTTGTATTAACTTGTTGTGCTCTTCCAAGAGTGTTTGGTGTGCTAAGTTAAGTTCATGATTATCTATCTTGATTTTAGCCTTTTCTTCCTCAATTTGCTTGACATGGGATTTGAGCGTGTCATGCTCTTTGAGTATGCTTTCATACTTGTCAAGCAAATCAAGGTTAGCACTCTCAAGTCTAGCACGAGTTTCTTCAAGCACTTTAACCTTACTCTTTTCCCTCTTAATGATAGCATGATATTCATTTATCAAAGAAGTTAAATCATCGGGGGAAAGCTCATCATCGCTAGAGTCATCACATACCTTGGTGTTACCTTTCGCCATGAGGCACATGGGCGGTGGATGAAGAGGTGCATCATCATTGTTGGCGATGGTGAGGTCGGCCAAGCTTTCTTCTTCCTCTTCACTCTCTTCATCACTTGTTTCTTCGTCGGTGACCCATTCATTTGCCTCACACATGAACACCTTTTGTGGGCCATTTCTCTTCTTTGGGAAGAGCCTTGCCTTCTTGCCCTTGTCATGTTTCTTCTTCTCAAAGGATCTTGGCTTTGGTTTGGCTTCTTCTTCATCATCATCACTTCCTTCAAGCTTGCGATGCTTGCTCTTGTGGTTCTCTCTTCGTTTGTCCGGTCTTGGACAATCATAGGAGATGTGGCCTTGACCACCACAATTGTAGCAAGTCTTGTGATCATCTCTCCTTGGTAGAAATGCTCTCTTCTTAGGATCAAATGTGTATCCCTTCTTAGTGATCTTGGAGTTCAAGCGTGAGAACTTTCTCATCGTCAACGCGAGCTCATCACCATCATCTTCACTTGATGCTTGTTCTTCTTCACTTGAGCTAGGCTCAACCACCTTCTTCTTATTGTGGCTTGTTTTCTTGGTGGAGGCCTTTAGAGCAATTGTCTTTGAAGATGATTGCTCCATCATCCCAAGTACACTCATCTCATGAGCGTGTATTTCTCCAATGAGCTCCGAAACTTCAATGTGGTCAAGTGACTCTTTTTGGAGCATGGAGTTGATGATGTTGTACTTTGGCTTAGGAAGGAGCATGAGGATCTTGCGGTTGATGAGTCCCTTGCCAACAGAAGCAATGTCAAGAGCATTTATTTCTTTAATAAGCACATTTAAGCGAGAGAACATCTCATTGACATTTTCATGAGGTAGCATCTTAAATTCATCATATTTTGCTTTAAGCATGTGATATTTAAGTTACTTGACCCTAGAAGAACCCTCATGAATCTCTATTAAGCAAGCCCAAATTTCACAAGCCTTTTCCTTGCTAGCAATCCTAGAAAACACATCTTGACTAATGCATTCATAAATAGCATTTCTAGCTTTAGCATCCCACTTAATTTGATCACCAACATAATTGTGTTCTCCAAACCTCGCGTGGGTCGCTTCCCATACTTCGGGAGCAATAGCCTCAAGATAAGCGCGCATGCGTGCTTTCCAATAGGCAAAGTTCTTGCCCTCGAAGATAGGAACCGAACCCCCAACCTTGGCCATTTTAGCTCTCTAGCGGTGAAGCTATAATGATCCTATGAGCAACCTTGCTCTGATACCAATTGTAAGGACCGAATGCCCAAGAGGGGGGGTGGGTGAATTGGGCTTTCTTCGAAAAATTCTAAGCAATGAAACTTAATTTCTAAACCCCAATCCCTACACAAACTATCTATGCATTCTAGTAGATGGAAACTTCGCGGAATTTAAAATGCATAAAAGTAAGGGAAAGGAGAAGGATGCAAACTCTCGAGGAGACAAGGATTTATCCCGTGGTTCGGCAAGATCGTTAAGATCTTCCTACATCCACGTTGTGGCACCCACCAAATGTTTTTGCCACACCCAAGTCACCAAGACGAGGGATCTTCACTATTCCTCTCCGTTCGCCTCCCTTGGCAAGGTGGAGCTCAAGCCTTGTACAACTTCGACCTTCCAGGCTTCCACAAACGCCTTGGCAAGCTCCGGAAGTCTCCTCACGATTACAAACACCAAGGACACTCCCTTGAGGCTCTCACACTATCCTAGAGAGTCCACTCACCCAGAATGGTGGCACACAAGCTCTCTCTCTAGCTAGTTCTAGCCTAAACCTTGGTGTATAGATGATCGAATAGGTGTGGAAGTGATTTCTCTTGGTCTTGAACGCTTGTGGATGTGTTGATGGTGTCTGGTGATCAAGACTTGACGAAATGACAGGATTAGGGGGTATTTATAGCCAGCCTCCCCGAAATAGCCGTTGTAAAAGTAGGCTGACAGAACTTTACTGTGAACACCGGATGATCCGATGTCTCCCCTTTAGTTATCATCGGTCAAGTTACTTTAGCTGACGTCATTGTGTCAGATATGACCATTGTTAGACCGATGTTGATCCTGTCTTCTTATCGGATGATCCGGTGGCTCTTCCTCCAGAATTTACTCAAACCTGATGCTTACTGGAGTAATCGACCGATGTGTGCTTCTGTGTTCATCGGATGATCCGGTGAGTTGATTTTGAGAATCGGTCCAGAAATAATTGCTTCTGTTGAATTAGACCGATGTACCACTTCCTACACATCGGATGATCCGGTGTGTACTTCAGCTTTGAGGTCTTCTTATTCTGTTGACACAACTCGACCGGTGTAGTCCTTTCACAGAACATTGGATGATCTGGTGTGTTGATCTTGTTTGCTTCGAGTTGTTTTAAGTTGATCTTTTGGAATTTGCTTGAGTGACCTCTTTGACATTTGTTGGGAATGTTCTTCTGATGAATATTGAGTTCCTTGTGTTGTCAATTTTGATGGAATTGCGTTGACGTATGAGTTCTTCTTTTAGTCTTCATGAAAATCGATTAACCCCTTAGAATAGTTCGTTGAGGGGTCTCCATTTGTATCCAATGAGCAGTAGATTGATATGAATAGATAGTTCATTCCATTTGATGTGTTATACGTGAGACCTCGCATCCACAAACTCATTAGTAATATCTAACGGTTGTCATTAATCACCGAAACCATACCTCATTTGGGCCTAGATGCTTTCAGAGGCCCACTCTTTGCCTATGTGTGCTTGTTCGGCTTGTTTCTTCTTCTTGAAAAATTTCTTGGGTTGAGGCTTGGCTTCTTTAGTCTTCTTCTTGTTCTCTTCATATGGGCAATCAACTATAAAGTGGCTATACTCACCACAATTATAGCATGCCCGCCTCAACTTTTGCTTTGTTCTTTCCTTGTATTTTCCTTCACTTGATTTGGCGCCTTGTCTCTTCTTCATCATTTTCTTGAATTTCTTCATGAGTAGTATCATGTCATCTTCATCCAAATCACTGCTCTCATCGTCACCGTCTTCCTCTAATTGAGCTTCTCGTGATTCTTTAGATAAGGGCTTGAGGGTGGACTTCAAGGCAACCCCTTTCTTCTTTGCCGAGGTAAGGTTGGCAATTTCCTTGACATGCTTCGCTTGCTTTTCCATCATCTCAAAATTGATGATTTTCCCAAGTAGCTCATCCGAAGTCATTCTCTTGTATCCGGGGCTTTCTCTAATCATGGAGCATAAGGTGACGTTGCGAGGCATGAAAGCTCTAAGGATGAGCTTCACCACCTCGTGGTCGTTCCACTTCTTGCTTCCATAAGATCGAACCTTGTTGATGAGCGTCTTAAGTCTGTTGTACATATCTTGAGGTGACTCATCTTCTTCGATTGCGAATCTTCCCAATTCGCCCTCGATCATTTCGATCTTTGATTCACGCACATGACGATCACCTTCATGTGCAGTTTGTAATGTGTACCAGATTTCCTTTGCAATCTTGAGTCCATCCACCTTGGTGAACTCGTCCCGACTGAGCGAAGAGGTAATCACTACTGCGGCTTGAGCATTTCCATGAATTGCCTGCTCTGGGCTTGGTGTGAGATCTTCATTGTCTTTCGGGATATCTATCCCTGTGCACACAATATGCCATAAACTTGGATTGAGAGAGATTAGATGAATTTTCATATTCTGCCTCCACATTGAGTAATCACTTCCATCGAAGTGTGGGGCTTTTCCTAGAGGGATAGATAAATAATGATTATTGCTGGAATTAAGATGAGCATAGTTGAAAGGATATCGGGAGTAGTCGGTGTGACTACTCCCCTTCTTCTTCTTTTCATCTTCGACTTTCACTTTCCCTTTGGAAAGAGTCTTCTTTCATAGGAGCGCCTTTAGTTCAAATGTCTCCTCATCGTCATCCTCGAAGTCTTTAATGGCTTCGAGGAGCTTTTCAACTTTCTAATTCTTATCATCATCAACCTTCTCTTGGTTGTTGCTCTTGTGTACGTCCTTCATGTCTGACATGATCTCTTCGAGCGATTAGTCTCTTTCTTGAAGAACCCGCTCTAATACCAATTCAATGTGGCCTAGAGGGGGGGGGGGGTGAATAGGCCTTTTTGAAATTTGTCGGAACCTGCAACACTTAACAACCAGATCAAAACTCGAGATATCGGACTAGTCCGGTGGGTACCGACTAGGTTAACTAAGTTTGATCGATTAATTTGATTCTAAGATGTATGAAGCCGAAATATAAAGTTAATAGAAGTGTTGCAAGATTATGAACTAGGGTATACCACAAGTTAAGCTTATATTTGATGGTTCAACGTAAAGTAAGTGAAATTGATTGAAACCCTAGATTGATATAAAGAATAAGAACGATGAACACAAAGCAAGAACAGAAGCAATTTATCCCGTGGTTCGGCTCCCACAGAGGTAACCTACATCCACGTTGAGGAGTCCACAAAAGGACCGAGTCTTCTCCAACCCTAGCCTCGTCGGATTGCCACGAAGGCCAATCCTCTTCTCTTATCACAAAGGGTAAATAACCAAATTCAAGGGGCCTTCTCACACGTTGAGGGCTCCCCTAGATTACAATGACAACTCCACCAACAACACACTCAAAAGATTACAATGAAAATCACAGGAGTGTGTTAGGGAATCAAACCAAGAGTTCAAGAGTGATGAATCGTGTCTCTCCAATGTTCCAAAGTGTATCCTCAAGGGATTGATCTTTTTGGCTTTTGATTTCATGGAGAGATGTATTTTTGAGGCTCTTGGGAGGTGTGACAGCGCAGGGGGTCGAGAAGTTTTAAAGTTGGGCCGTGCACATCTATTTATACGGGGTTTCTAAAAGTGATCGTTAGGGTTTAGAAAGATCGGACTAGTTTGGTGTGCTGTGTGTAGCAAACCCTAAGTGTCCCAAAATATCGAACTAGTCCGGCTAGGAGCGGACTTGTCCGATTTCGTTTCTGGAAAACTTTGGACTAGTCCGATAGTCATCAGACTTGTCCAGATAGTGAAACCCTAAGTGAATTGGGTGACAAGTCCACACTTGGAGGACTTGTCCAATTTAGATCAGAGGGTTTTCGGACTAGTCCGTGTCAATATCGGACTTGTCCGATTTAGATCAGAATGATATCGGACTAGTCCGTTGAGTGATCAGACTTGTACGATTTTGTGCAACTTGTGAAGTGCTTTGAGGACTAGTCCGCACTGGGGAGGATTAGTCCGATTCTAGTAAGAGAGATATCGGACTAGTCCGTGGTGATATTGGACTTGTCCGATCTTGTGCAGAGAGATATCGGACTAGTCCGGTGTCAGTCGGACTAGTCCGATCCTGTATAAATTTGTGCAATGTGTGTGTTTATTTGTGTTTGAGCTCTTGGAGTGTGTTTCCTTAACACACTCCACACACATCTACTACACTTGTTCCTTGAGCTCTTCTCCACATTGCTCCAAATTCTCCCTTCTTTCTGGCACTTTGCTTATTTTCCCATTAAAACCTGTGCTCATCTCAACAAAGTAGTTAGGATCTCATTTGCTTGTCATAAATCATCCAAAACCCACATGGGATTCTTAGATGCACTTTCAGTTATGTTTGCAGAGGAGGATTTGAACTTTGTTTGCTTCTCATCACGAGAAGTAGGACCTAAAAGATTTGGGAAATCTGTATGAAAATGTCTTGTCTTACTACATTCAAAGCATCGTTGATAAACACCACTTCCTCTTCTTCGAGTTCTCACATTTTGCAATGCTTTTGAGAATCGAGTAGAAAGAAGTGCTAGCTCCTCCTCTAGAAACTCTTCATTCTGTTCAAGGGTTAGAGAGGGCGGCAAAGCAAGTGTACGACATGATGAAGATTGGTTAGAGCTAGGCATGTCACGTTGAGAAACGAAAGCAAGAGACTTGTTGGGGTTCTTACGTGAGATTATGTCAATTTCATGAGTTTTTAACTTGGAGTATAGCACATTTAATGTAAGTGTACTCATATCAGTGGACTCACTAATAGATGTAACTTTCATCTCCCAAATGAACATGTCTAATGCACTTAGTAATTGCCTAGCGTTTTCAGCATTTGAAAAAATAATGTTGACACTACGCAAGTTGCTGAGAATTTTGTTCAAGCGAACAAAGAGGTCATTGATTGACTCACCGGGTTGCATCTCGGAGCGAATGTATTCTTTCTTGAACATGTCCTGTCTCACCTCATTGATAGTGTTGGATCCTTCATAATAATTACACAAAGCTTTCCAAACATCGTATGCAGATCGGAGGTGTGCAATTCGATCGAAGTCGCTTTGAATCAGTCCATGTATGATCAAGTTCCGAGTCTTGTTGTTATTGTCGACATATCTCATGTTTGTAGCGGTCACTTGATTGTTTGGCAGCACATCGTAAGGCTTGTACACCTTTTCCCATATTGCAAATCCTTGCGCCTGCATGAAAGCCTCCATACATGCCATCCAAACATAAAAATCAATGCAACTAAACACAAAAGGTTTTGTAGAGTATTTCTCCATGATGATTAGTCAAAACACGTGAAAATCACAAACATTAGAGCACTGTGGCTTTGATACCAATTGTAGGATCGAATAGCACGTGAAAAGCTACCAGAGAGGGGGGGTGAATGGTAGATTTAAACTTTTTCCAGTGGAAACAACAAAAGCCCTCGGTAGAAAATCAATCTGTTAAGAAACCGTGTGTGCAACTAATCTAAACATTTTCAAACGTGAAAAAGTGGTAGATATTATAGATAATCAAGTCACTAAGACACTACAACAAGAATCACAGAAAACCATTGAGAAAAACTCATGTTATGGTCGAAAGATCGAACAAAGGTCAATCTGTTCTACTCGAGTAAAAACAAATCTGCAACACTACAAAGAAACTCATGTAGATCAAAAACGACAAATCCAATGACCGTGAAATTTGAAAATATGATATACGGTCAAGTTGAGAAGACAAAACAAAAAGGATGACATCAATTGGATATGTAAAACTCGAGTTATGATAAAAACACCGACTCAATATAGTGCTGTGCAAAAACTCATAGAGAAAAACCTGTCTGAAACAAGTCAGAAGAACAAGGCACAAAAGCTCGTCTAAACTACGAATTTACACAAGAGGAACAACCCCAAAGTCATCTCATCACGAGCTCTGGCCTCCCTTGCTTTTATAACCAGCCCCAAGGCCACCTCAATCCAAACTAGGACTCTAATCCTACTCAGTTTCAACCGAAAGTTTCCATAACTGCTCAAGACTTTTCCATACGTAGATACAAGCAATCTTAAGACTTCCAAACACCTTAGGAACGTATCCCACATTCTTAAAACAATTCAACTTCGTAACCCACACGAAATCCTATCATAACCAACTCAAATCTTTTCATATTTGAGTCAAAACCGACTCAGCCGCAGCCTGAGTCCATAATCCAGCCGGTTTGACTTTTCCAACCAATTCTTTACGTCCACTTCTCTTTATCACGCCTTGGAACCATGTTGCCACGTCCATGCACTCCTTGCACACCTGCAAACACCTTACAACAACGTCCACGATACCTTCATATGCATTGTTCTTGACTCAAACATGTCGCGCGACCTCCCGATCAACTCAACCACAATTCCTCCCGAACTTGGTTGTTGAACCTCATCTTCTCCCTAAGACTAGTTCAATGGATCCCGTCACCAGCCACGTCTTGAACTCAAGCAACACCTGCACATGGATAAATAACCAATTCCTCCGAGCACAAGTCCTCGACTTGACTCACATTAGTTCGATAACCACAACACTTTATGTGAGCACCTCACATAAGCATGTTGCAAACACAACAATATAATTCCAGCCTTAACCACCAAAACACGTCAAAAACTTAGCAAATGAATACTAATAAACCCTTACCATGAGCATAAAGAAAGTTTGAAACATTGCAAGTTAAAAGCAAAACCACTGCGATCTTGACCGGACCTTGCCAAAGCTAACTGGACCTTGCGCCGAACCTAGCCAAAGTTTCTCGAACCTCGTGTCGGACCTTGCCGGAGCTACCCAAAAGAAGTCGGGCTTATTGTCGGACATTGTCGGAGCTACCCAGAGCATGTCGGTCCTATTGTTGGACCTTGTCGGAGCTACCCAAAGCATGTCGGACCTATTGTCGGAACTTGGCGGAGCTTAGACCTAAAGTCAGACCTCGTTGAAAAGGGTGTTTTGGCAATATTCAAAACTTTTCTCACAATATCCAATGTATTCAACACACATAGGTATCACAAATTTTGATTTCGAAAAGTTTGTATCACCCCTTATGATAGTGGAAGATCAAGCCAGCCTTTGTAGCGGCTTGGTTAGGGTAGGGCTAGAGAAAGCTCGATCCTTTGTGGACTCCTCAACACGGATGTAGGTTTATTTGTGAAACTGAACCTCGGTGAAAAATCTCTTGGTCCCTTGTCTCATGTAATTTTGTGCACTGTTTTACTCTCTATTGAGATAATCTAGATTTTTCTTGTCTCCACTTGTTCTAGCATGTTCTATAACTTACTTAACTTGTTATATTGCTCATAGATCTGCTAGGTTGCATTTTGATTCAATAGAGTTGCTAAAAAACCCTCCTTTGATCAAGTACTACCCAAGAGCTCGGACATATCCGACTCCTCTCAAACTTATTCGAGAAAAGTCAGACAAGTCCGGACCCAGCTCGGACTTATCCGAGAATTTGGGATCAGGACAGTTTTAATTGATGCTTATTTGTTTTAATTACCTATTGACCCTCCCTCTAGGCCACCTTTCAATTGGTATCAGAGCAGGTTTCTTCGCGAAAAGATTAACCTCTTGGACATAAGATGGCCAACATCTCCGGCAACGAGGACCCGCTCAAGCAAGGACCAAAGGAGGATGGCACCAAAGCCAATGATACCAATGCACAAGAAACTCAAGGCTCCAAGCCTCCGCCTCACAAGCCTCAAGGTCCACCCTCAACACATAACATCTCAAGATCTGATGAAGAAGCCCAAGATGAGGAAGTTGCCCACCCTGCAACACAACAAAGGAAGATGGATAAAGAGGCAAGAAAGAAGAAAAGACTTGAAAGGGAGAAGAAGGCAAAGAGTAGTCAACAAGACTACTCCCGATATCCTTTCAACTATGAGCGCTTGAATGCTCATTCTAATTATCTATCCATTCCAATGGGCAAGCCTCAACAATTTGATGGCAGAAATTACACTACGTGGATGCACAATATGAAATTGCATCTAATCTCTCTCAGTCCTAGCCTATGGCACATCGTATGCATAGGAGTAGATATCCCATGGATGATCAAGAGCTCTCCTACGAGCAAGAACAACAAATCCACTACAATGCTCAAGCCACTGCCATGTTAAACTCATCCCTAAGCCAAGAAGAGTTCAACATGGTGGATGGGCTTGAGCTTGTCAAGGATATATGGGAGACATTCAAGATTGCTCATGAGGGCAACCGATCTGTGCAAGAGGCCAAGATAGAGATGATTGAGGGGGAGCTTGGTCGGTTCGTCATGGAAGACGGTGAAACACCAAAAGAGAGGTACAGTAGGCTCAAGACACTCATCAACAAGAGACGTGCATATGGATGCACCAAATGGACGGAGCATGAGGTGGTGAAGAGATTGATAAGGGCATTTATGCCAAGGAATGTCACACTTTGCACTCTAGTCCAGGAGAGCCCCGATTTCCACAATTCGACCCCGAATGAAGTGCTTGGTGTAAAACCCCACTTTTATGGCATGTGAATTCAGTCATGAGTTTTGTGATCAACTATATTAAAGATCCAATATAGTGGTACACATGAACTTAATACCATCCAAACCTTTCTTGCACTCATGGTTAAATTTTATTAACATGAGTATTTGACATCATCAATAATTCTAGAATGATTTTATTCGTCCCTATTCAATTTTTAGAATTATTTGGATGAAGATTATTAAGGCAATTTAAAGTGCAGTACTAATTGGCCCTGCCAAAAATATTCAAATTAGAGGCTCTAAATTTTTCCTTGAACTTCTAATATTCTCAATAGCTTGCCTGCAAAATTTCAAGATTTTGGGAACTCATTTGCTATTTTATTTGAGGCGCTTAGCAAGTTTGAATCAAATTCAAATCTGAATTTTAAATTCTTTTCCCACTTCTTTGAACACAAGATTTGAGTTCACCATTGGGTTCAGAATAATTCATTTACCATCTCCACAAAGTTTCATGATTTTTGGAGTTGATCTTCTATTTTTTAATGAATTATTAACTTTTGTGTTGGGGTCTGACTGACCTGTGGGCCCCACAGGTTAGCCGCTGCTGAACGGGTCAGGTCGGCCGCCTGCCATCTCTGCACCGGCGCTTGCCCGCTCGACAGCGCGCGCGCATGCAAGCTCCAGCGAACTGCCTGCTTGCTTGCCGCGGCGCTATAAAAGGCCGGCCGCAACCCCAGTATTTCCCCTTCCCCGATCGGTGATTCCCCCTCTCGCGACTTCTTCGCCGCCGCGCACCATCGTCGCCGCTCGCCTCTGCTCCGTGGTGCGCTCGTGCAGTTTCAAGCCACGATCCCAACAGCTTAAAGGTGCGCCTAGTCGAGCTCTAACTCGCGGTGCAAACCGTTTCCCTTTTCATTGAGAAATGAGCAAGTTATCCGTCGTCTTCTTTCCGGCCAATGTGAGGGAGCTCGCTCGGTTTTCGTTTAAATTCTCTTTCTACAAGTAATCATTCTATGCAATTGCTTAGAGATAGTTTCTATAGGTCCTAGCGCTCCTACCTGAGCAAAAACCTCGAAAAGTTTTCGAGCAACGACTAAGGAAATCGAGTTTTGCTCGCCGCCGGTGAGGAAACCTCGGTTCGCCGTCGAGCTCATAGTTTCCGGTTGTTTCCTCCTCTTCCATGTCCAGTTCCTTGATCTGCATCGTCCCAGGAAGGTTTTGAAGAAGATCCCGAGTGGTTTGAGCTACTCTGGAGCGAGTTCCAGGTTGCCCAAGTGCTCATCGCCGCCGCCGCCATCGCACGGCCATTTCCGGCGAGTTTCTGGTCCCACCGACCTAACCGTCGTGCTCAGTGACTCCAAAAACCCCCAGGCGGCGAGTTTGGGCAAGTTTGGCCCGTCGGTTTAGCCGTCGGCGAGCTCGCCGGCGAGTCACCGCCGCGGGCACCGCCTCGCGCGGGCGTTGGCCCGAGGTAGAAGACAACTCGGGGGGCCCCACCTGCCAGTAGCTGCGGGATCACGGTGCGGCTGGGATTCCGTGCGGCTGCGCGCGGATAAATTTGTGGACCACGGTGTTGCATTGACCAGAGCACGCCACATGGCCCATGGGACCCGCCCGATTGAATTTGAATTCTGGCGCCAATGGGTTATTAAATTAATTCCAGAAAATTGTTCAAACTTCTAAATTGAATATCTCTCTGTAGACTACTCCAAAAATCTTCAAACAAATTTTGTTTCAAATCTCTTGAACTCTAGTTTCTTTTAGTACCAGATAGGTTCTGTGAAACTTAATATTAAATTCTGTAGAAAATAATATTTACAAATGCAAATACAGTTTTTCCAGGCAAGATAGCCACTGGAAAAATCTCCAAAATTCACGTAAGATTTAGTGTCCTGTTCTTGACTACCAGCAAAAGTTTGGGAGCCATTGCACCTGTTTAACCCTCTGTATAGTTCAATTACCTTTTTCAGTTATTGAATTTTCGTAGGTGTTCAGTTGCTTTATTATGTCCCAAATTTGGACTGAATCTTCCTTTAGTCATACACTAATTCCTGTAGAAATCTTGGATTTAATTGACCTAATATCATAGTCCTAATCCAGTTACAAACTGACTATTTATTTACATGCCAAAAATTCAAATATAAATAATTCCAGAAAGTATTGCCAACTTAGAAATTCAATAACTCCTTCACCAAAGCTTAGAAAATTATGAAACAAATTTTGTGAGAACCAGGACAACTTCCTCTATCTTGATTATCAACTGTTAGCTAGGTTCAAGCTACAGTTTCCTCTCTAGAAATTTTTGGAAGTTGATTGCTTGCCATAATTTTGGAGACCACAATCTACTATGATCATCTCCTGTTCTTTGCAAGAGCCTTGATCATATTCCCTAGTATCTACCATCGAAGTTCCAAAGCCAATTAAGGTCCCTATCATATAATGATCACCATGGATTAAGTTATGGTCTTGGTAATAATTATTTTTCAAAGTCATTTATATACATGTTATATGCATATCGTATAGTGAACGAAGTCGAGGAGGAGCCAGAAGCCTTGGAAGAGCACCTTCCAATTATTAACTCAGACTCTGACCTGCAATAAGGCAAGCCCTGGTTTGCATTTAGGAGCTTTTTAAAGTTTTCCAGTTTTATTCACTTACGTCCCAGTTGATATTGTGCATTACGTATAAGGTGTTTGATACTCCACTTGCATGGCCAAAAATCCCAGGGGTTGGTTGGAACGACTTACAGTTTGACCTGTAATAACTGCTTTGCTAATGCATAGGAAATCCGGTAGAAGTCGAGTAGTTGGAATCTACTCGCGAGAGATGTAGGATATATCTCACAGGATTGGTTAAATAGAAAATGGCATAATATAATGAAATGGAGACCGGGCAGGGAATGGATAGGAAGCGGCGAGGATTGAGTCTCGGTCGAATAGCCCTGCTTGTGTCGATTAAGGCCCGTCTGTATGCGGCTCCTTCGGACAAGCTTGACTTGTACCGGCAACATAATGGACATATGGAATCCAATAAACTGACGTAGCTTGGTCACTTGGGTGTCGAGGCATACCGTTCCGTTTTATAGGTGTGGGTTGAGGGCACCAAGGTGTAAATCCGCTGGTGGGAAGGTCAGAGTACGCCCCACGCAGGGACCTCCTGCCCATGACGGATCGACCGGTTCGGCATTTGAGTGTCTCGCGAAAGGTTGCCATATACGACTAGTACTGAAGTGCTACGTAGGTACTGCGTGAAGTACTCGCTGGCATTTCCGAAAGTGTGCATGTGTTGTGTTGTCCGGGTGTGTCCTGATTGCAATCACCGTCCCTCGCGGTAATAGAGTACCACTTGTTCACTGCGCCGTGACGTAGTAAATTAAAGAAGCCAAAAAATCACATTGTATTGAATTATAATTACTTTGCAACCTTGTATGATTTAGAGATAGTATAATTAAAAGTTTACAGTTTCCCCATACTTTAGCTGTAATAGCATTATGTGCTCTGAGCATGTCATATCATCGGTAAAGCGTTTCTTGTTTGATTGTGGAGCCTATGATGTGCCGTGCTTGGAGAATGTCATTTGCTACATAAAAACCTGATTATAAAGATCCACTTGTAGGCGAGTCATTTACGCTTCACCTCACCTATGTTTTAGTGTCCCCCTTGCATATGTCTAGTGAGACGGGTTAGTCTTGCTGAGCCTTATGCTCACGTTTGCAGTTAACGAGTTTTTGCAGGTTATACAGTTGATGAAGGGTTTGATGATGAGGTTGCACCCCCTCCAGGGTGTACAGCCGAGTGGGGACCCTGCACGCCGCCCTAATTGAGTGTTGCTAGTGCAAAGTATCCAAGGCATGGGTAACTTTGCTTTTGCATAGCTAGTACTGAGAGCGTAGCTATGATATGTATATATTCCTTTACTTCCACTAGTGTTGTAAAAACTTCCGCTGTATGAAAAATAAAAGACTTCGTCTTGTACTTATTCAGGTTCTATTCTTGTATAACTGTTGGGTGTCGCATCGCACGACACCACCCAATGAGATCCTCGGATGTCAGGATTCCGGTCCCCACACTTGGCAAGATAATAAACCATAAGATGCTGGAAAATTAAGCCCAACATGTACAATACCTTGCCAAAGTGACCTCATAAAGGAAGAAGTAAGCTTCTCTCAAAGCTTCATCCAAGACCAAGGGTAAAGAAATTCAAGAATTAAGTGAGGATGAAAGAAATGAAGATGAAGAGAGCACGAACATGGATGATGAGGAGTTGGCTTTATTCATCAAAAGGTTCAAGAGGATGATGAGAAGAAGAAGAAGTACCAATCATGATCCCAAGGGCAAGTAAAGAAGCAAGACAAGAACAAAAAAGGGCTTGCTACAATTGTGGAGAGTATAGGCATTACATTGTAAATTGCCCATATGAGAAGGAGGATGACAAGAGGAAGAAGAAAGAAAAGAAGCCCCAAGAGAAGAAGTTCTTCAAGAAGAAGAATACTCAAGGGCAAGCTCACATTTGCAAGGAGAGGGACTCCAATAATGAGTCCTCCTCCGAAGATGATGAAGAGATGGCAACCATTGCCATCAATAAGACATCCATCAAGAAGTAACTCTTTCCCAATGCGGGAGCTTGGAAGACCTTATCCCACACTTGCTTCATGGCTAAGGAAGGCAAGAGAAGGGTCAAATCTAATACTTCCTCCCCACACTCTCTTAAAGATGATAACTTTGATAGTGCTAGTGAAAATGAGTTTATGTTTAAAGGTTTGAACAAAAGTATTATAGCTAGAATCAAAATGCTTTCCGATGAAATATTGGATAAGGAGGATCTTCTCCATGAATAGGAGGAATTCCTTGTCAATGAGAGGCAAAATAATCTTGATCTCGAGAAGCTCCTCGTGCTTGAGAGGGAGAAGAACAAAGCACTTGTACTTGAACTTGCCAAGGGCAAGGAGACTACTTCAAGTTTCAAGAGTTCGAATGTTGTACTCCAAGATGAACTTGTGAATTTGAACACGGTTCACATGACTCTTGAAGCAAAATTCGAAACTCTCAAGTCAATTGTGTCCTCTTCTACCTCAACAAGCTCAAACTCATCCAATATGGAATCGAAGGCCAAAATATACAATTGTGCTAATTTTGTTCAAAAGATGGAGAATGAGCCTAAAGAGGAAAAAGGCAAACACACTCCAAATAGTGGCATCTTTGACAAGGAGAAAATCAAATATGCATGTAGTGCATATTCGATCTCAAGATCCCCTCTTGTCAAGGAAGGCCTTGGTTATTCAAAGGGAGGAAAGAATAATGCTAGATTCCATAGGAATAACAAGGAGTTTGTATCTTTTGTCAAAGAAGGTTCATATCAACTTAAAAACAACACTCATGTATCCACCTCACATGAAAATGCTAAAAATGTTAGTAGTACTAAAAATGCCAAAGATGCTAACTTGAATATGTTTTATGAATTTTATGCGTCTTATGTGCTTATGAAGAGCAAATTTGGGCATGTGTATGAAAAATATGTAGGGCCACATCACAAGAGTCCCATCTCTTGTGTGTGGTTGCCAATATGCCTTGTGACTAACATTAATGGACCCAACCTAGTGTAGGTACCTAAAGCAAAACCCTAACTTGTTTTGTAGGCATACTCCTCTGGTGGCTCAAAATGGGTACTCGGTAATGGGGCACAAACCACATGACCGGAGAGAAGAATATGTTCACAGAGTATGGGGAGAATGATGACCCAAGCAAGGGCATCTATTTTGGTGACAATAGCAAAGGTAGAGTGCTCGGTGTCGGTAAAATTGCAATCTCTCCTGAACACTCCCTTTCACATGTTTTGCATGTTGAATCTCTTGATTATAATCTATTGTCCATATCTCAATTGTGTTCAAAGGGTTATAATTGTTTATTCACTAATGATGGTGTGATCGTCTCTAGAAGAAGTGATAACTAAATTGCCTTCAAGGGTGTGTTAAAGGGCAAGCTTTATCTTGTGGATTTCACCACAAGTAAAGCCCAACTTGACACATGCTTGATTGCAAAGACTAACATGGGGTGGCTTTGGCATAGAAGGCTAGCCCATGTTGGTATGAGGAACTTGCAAAAACTTCTAAAAGGCGATCACATCCGTGGACTAAAAAAATGTTGTGCTTGAGAAAGATAGGCTATGTAGCGCATGTCAAGTCGGGAAGCAAGTTGGAGCCTCCCATCCCACCAAAAACGTGATGTCGACATCAACACTACTAGAGATGCTTCACATGGACCTCTTCGGTCTCATTGCTTATATAAGTATTGGCGGTATCAAATATGGCCTATTCAATGTTGATGATTTTTCTCGCTTCACTTGGGTGTTTTTCTTGCATGACAAAGGTGAAACACAAGGTGCCCTCAAGAGATTCTTGAGGAGAGCTCAAAATGAGTTCTTCTTGAGAGTTAAGAAGATAAGAAGTTACAATGGCACTGAATTCAAAAACACTCAAGTGGAAGAATACTTGGACGAGGGAACCAAGCATGATTTTTTGACACCCTACTCCCCCGAAAAAAATTGGGTGAACGAAAGGAAGAACCATACACTCATAGAGAAGTCAAGAACCATGTTTGATGAGTACAATCTTCTGATAGGTTTTGGGAGGAAGCGGTCAACACCACTTGCCATGCCACAAACCGCCTCTACCACCATTGTCTATTGAAGAGAACTCCGTATGAGCTTCTCACCAGTAACAAATCCAACATCTCATACTTTCGAGTTTTCGGTAGTAAATGATATATTCTCAACAAGAAGCCTAGGACTTCAAAGTTTGCTTCGGAATATGATGAAGGATTCTTGCTTGGCTATGACTCAAACATCTACGCCTATCATGTCTTCTACAAAACCTTCAAGTGTGTTGAAATAGCACGTGACATGGTGTTTGATGAGACTAATGGCTCCCAAGTGGATCAAGTTTATCAATGTGTGCTAGACGAGGAGGATGAACCAAGAGTTGCGTTGAAAAGGATGTCACTTGGTGACATTTGACCTCAAGAAGATCCAAGTCCAGGTGATTCATCACCATCACTATCCGAACCTCAAGCCCAAGAACAAGCACAACCCTCTCAAGATCAATACCACCAAGTGGAAGAAGAAGCACATCAAGATGGTGGCAATGATCAAGGGGGAGACAAAGAACAAGATGATGATGAAGTTTATTCAAGACCACAAGTGCCACAGCCACAAGTTCACCTAAGTGTTCAATGGGATCATCCCGTTGACAACATACTTAGAAATATTTCCAAGGGGGTAACAACTCAATCTCGTATTGTCAATTTTTTTGCACATTACTCTTTTGTGTCTTCTTTGGAGCCTACCTTGGGATTGGGTGATGGCGATGCAAGAAGAGTTGAACAACTTCAAGAGGAATCATGTATGGGAGCTTGTGAGGAGACCAAATGCAAATATTGCAGGCACCATGTGGGTGTTTCGAAACAAGCAAGATGAAAACAGGGTAGTAACAAGAAACAAGGAATGACTTGTTGCAAAATACTATGCACAAGTCAAAGTGCCTTCCTAAATGGTCCAATCAAGGAGGTGTATATGGAGCAACCCCCCGGTTTCGAGTACGATAAGTATCCTAGCCACGTCTTTAAGTTACACAAAGCTCTCTATGACCTCAAACAAGCTTCTAGAGCTTGGTATGAGTGCCTTAGAGATTTTCTCATTA
This sequence comes from Tuctoria greenei, assembly GCA_036927565.1. Lineage (NCBI taxonomy): Eukaryota > Viridiplantae > Streptophyta > Magnoliopsida > Poales > Poaceae > Tuctoria > Tuctoria greenei. The sequence continues at coordinate 81,790,497 of JAYESD010000003.1, read as the reverse complement.
AAAATGTTTTAAAATTGGAAAGCTGATTATACTCTCTTTACTAAGCGTGTTGACAATGATCTATTCATACGTCAAATATATGTTGATGAGATAATATTTGGCTCTACTAACAAATCTTAATGAGTTTAGCAAAATTATGAACAATAGGTTTGAGATGTCAATGATGGGGGAATTGAAGTTCTTCCTCTGATTTCAAGTGAAACAACTCAAGGAAGGCACCTTCACATGTCAATGAAGTACACTCAAGATATTCTCAAATAGTTTGACATGGACAGGGCAAAGCCCATCAAAACACCAATGGCGACCAATGGGCATCTTGACCTCAACCAAGAAGGACCGAGCGTTGACCAAAACGTATATCGCTCCATGATTGGCTCTTCACTCTACCTTTATGCATTTAGACTCGATATTATGCTTAGTGTATGCTTATGTGCAAGATCTGAAGCTGCTCCTAAAGGAATGTCATTTGACGGCCGTTAAGAGAATTTTGCACTATTTAGTTCATACACCTAACCTTGGGCTTTGGTATCCAAAAGGGTCAAAGTTTAATCTCATTAGATATTCTGATGTGGATTATGTGGGATGTAAGGTAGATAGAAAATGCACCCCCGGGACTTGCCAATTCTTGGGTAGGTCCCTAGTATCATGGTCATCAAAGAAAAAAAACTCAATTGCCTTATCCACAACCGAAGCGGAGTATGTTGCAGCCGGAAGTTGTTGTGCACAACTTCTTTGAATGCGACGAACTCTAAGGGACTATGTTCTCAATATGAAGCATATTTCACTCCTATGTGACAATGAGAGTGTCATTAAGATTGCCCATAACCCTTTGAGCACTCTAGGACCAAACACATAGATATCCGGCACGACTTCTTGAGAGATCATTCTTTGAAGGGGATATAGTCATTTCTCATGTTAGAACTGAAAAACAACTAGCCAACATCTTTACCAGGCCACTAGATTAAAAATGCCTTTGCAAACTTAGGAGTGTGCTAAATATCCTAGATTCTCAAAATGTGGGTTTAGATGTTGCACATCTCAAATGTTGTTACTTAGTACCTTCAAAATCTAGCATGCTTGCGAAAACTCACTTTCCTCAATTTTCCTTCAATCTATTTTACCATATAATTCCTTTTTGGATTTTTGGTCATTGTATGAAGATTGCTTTACTGGCCAAAATCCATGAAGGATATTTGTGAAAACTAGTCCTTTAATATCTCCACACTTATGTGTTTCTATAGTCTTTCTCTTAAGAGAAACACACAATTTCTATTAGAGGGAAGTTAGACATGTTTGACCTTTAGGTACGGACATGTCCGACGTGAGTTTTGAATTTCCCATTCTGTTGCCCGTTGGACTTTTTCGATGCGGATCTGCCCGAGCCCCCTGATACAAGTTCGATGCCTCCTCTTCCTCCCCATTCATTCCACATTCCATCTTCAATCATATTTGAAATTTGTCAACTCTCTTGACGATTGCTTTGCTACCTTGAGCAAATCCTTGGAAGAAGAACTTGAAGAAGCCTTCCCAGTTGGAGAATCAAGTCCCCACTTGATTCCCTCCAACTTTTACCTCTCCTCTTCATGTACTCCTCTCTCTCAAGGTATATGTCATCGATTCTTTGATTTCTTTCAATCTAGAGGCATTTCCTTGCATGCAACTCTATAATCTTACTCTATGGACCATGATCTTCATTATTGCAATGTATTGCGTCGTTAGCACTTGTTTTCAATGATTTTGATATAGTTAGGGTTAGAATTGTCAGGCTCGGACATGTCCGACCTGTGTCTCGGACAAGTCCGAGGCGCATCAGACAAGTCTGATGTTTCTTTTGGATATATCCAACCTGCTTGGACATATCCAACTAAAACTTCAGACTTATCCGAGTTTACAACAGTTTCTAACTTAAACTTTGCAAAATCTTCAACCATTTGCTTCGACAACTTTGCAAACCCTTCTAATTCTACATTATCATTCTCAAATCATGGCTGGAAGTACCAACTCCCAAAGAAAGTCCAAGAAGAGGCACAATCGCGATGATGCACCACTTATTCCTCAACCCACCAAGAGGGCACCGAGGAGCAGTGCTATAATCATTCAAAACCCGAGCCAAGGGTAGGCTAGCGAGACAGGGGGTGCAGCCCCCGAGGCAGAGATTGGACCATTAATGGTTACCGCCCCAACTGACACGAGAAGGGGGAACCAAAGGATTAATTACAGGAGGAGCATTCAAGAAGCGAGTGAGCAGAGAGACATACCTTGCTATGCTTCAGAGCGTGTGGCTAGTGATCAAAGATTTGGAGCCATTTCCACATGGATTACTACAGGTCCGTGCTTATGACAAAGAAGAATTATGTACTTGAGATGCAATGGATTGACTGGGATGCTTTGGCGGCCAAGCAAAGCTCAGTTTTGAATGAAGTGATAAGTGCTTGCGAGTTCCATAATGTGAAGAATCTCATGGGGACCAAATACCCATGGAATGTGGAGGTTATTCTACAGTTTTTTGCCACTGTCTTCTACAACTCCAACAAGAGCTTGACTTGGATGACACAAAACAGAGATATTGCGTGTCCTATGAGGAGTTTCTTGGGTCTTAGGCCTCCACCGGACCCTCCGGTACGAGGATAAGATCCATCAAGAGTATATTCTGCAGCTGCACGAGATTCTTGATTTCTGTGATGAGGATTTTAGAAGGAACCCACATCTTACCCATGGGCTTCTTCCCTTCTTCTAGGTGATGAACTGCATGTGAGGAACCGTCCAAGTTGAACCCACATTAGACGCATTAGCTTGTTGTCCATCATCAGCACGCGAGCTACAAATGCGACCAACGCAAAATCCAACTCCGGTAGTACCCTGATATGCTCTTCTTCATCTAGTGATCCTAGCATATCGGTCCACAACATCGCACACACACAAGCACACAAATAAACCACAAATTCAGAAATATTACAGGTTTAAAGTATGCATACAAGTGGTTATAAGTTTCTGAAACTTATACAAAACAAGTGAGCAATGTTGCATTGAAGTTTCCTAAGCTTCCAAAGCCAATAGGTTCGGATTGGAGACATCAAAATACACTAGTTTTGTGCAGCGGAAATCGACGTTTTAAAATAGCAAAACCCAGCAATGTCTGCCGACAACACAACCGGTGACATCAAGTAAAAATCAGTAACTTACTCGTCCCCATCACCAGACTCGGTGGGAAAGAAGTAACCAAACACCATAGGGTGCTCACCTGCAAAACTTCAACAAAACAAACATGAGTACGAAGGTACTCGCAAGACTTACTCATATGGTATATATAGCCCGACCTTAAGGAGAATGAATATGGTAGTGGCAAGGGTGCAATGCATAGTCAAAGACTTAATTTGCGAAAAGAAGTAATGATTAATGTGATAAGCATATAAACATAAAGCAAAAGACTTATTGGAGACTCACATATACATCCCAACCCACTGCAGCAATTAAACATTTGAAAGCATGTGTGAAACAACACACATTTCAGCTTAATAACAGCAGCCATACACTCCCATTTTTCCATTGATTGTGATGTTTCAATCACTAGATGAAGCTCAATGAACACTAAGCTCAATGATCATGACCGAGACCACGGCGGTTTGAACGGATTATAGAACCTGCAGGGGAGTTCCAATGTACCCACACGAATTGAGGACCATACAACTTATGCGACCGGCCAAAGCCACACAAGGGGGAACTCATATCAACCTTTCTCACACCCGTTCCTGCATGGTTGGACAATCTTAACCACAAGGGGTACTAAGGTCCTGCAGACCAATAGTCACTCGTGCATGCCAAACAAGTACTGAAGTCATGGCCCAAACACTGGTACAAAGTGAGATATTCAGCTTGCCACACCATTATTTCGGCCATGTGGTTAGAACAGAAATTGCTTAGGACAACGAGCATGACATCTGGTCCTTAACTGACCAAGCGGGGCTACATCCTAGTCCCCTCTCAGTCCACAAGTTCATTATCTTTCTTTTTTTATCCCATATCCAAGTACATTAAGTCCCAACTCGCGAATGGTGGCGACCTTGCCACCAATTCGACTTCTACCGGTGTAAGCAAGGATAAGCATGACACTTCGCAAATTAAAAACCAACCAAATCTATCAAATGACATAAATCAACAAGGACCGGATTAATCAAGACTCAGCATGTCCTGCACCTAGTGCCCGACAATGCATAGACACTAATACTAAGTCTATTCATCATTTGTATAAAAATAATAAGTTCAAGATGCATAGATGCTTGCCTTCAATCTCTGGAGAATACTCTGTAGGATTAGTGCTCACACAATCTTTCTCCCGGTCTGCACCCATGTCACTTCCAACGGTTCGTTCGCTAAACAAAGAAATATGCATCGTATGAGAATGAGTGCCATGATGCGACTCTAATGAAGCTTGTATGAAACTGTGGAGTATGATATACCATTAAGTCATGAAGAAAATGCAAAAATAATCACAAAATTTGGACATTCCTAGCTCAGTTTATTAACAAAACATTGCCGCTCTATCCAAAATCGGGCAAATCGGGTGCATTCGTGTTGTTATGTGGAGCTCAAAATTTTTCAAGGCATTTCTAGTACAGAGGTAATTTTTAGTTGATAATAATTGTAAAAAATATGATGTTTTTCTCTAGTCCCACCTTGGTTTGAGCTCTAATTAATTAATTATATTTTTTGCAAGTTTCATCAACACAAACAAGATAAATGCGGAAAGAGTGTTTATGCTCGACGGATAAAGCTGAAACTTTGTAGGCACATTATTTAATCCTAAGCAAGAGTTTTAGCACAGTTTTCATCATTTTATAATTCATACAACGTGCATGGGAAAATAACAAGTTTTAGCCTATATAAAAAGGATTAATGTGGTCATCCGATATAAATAAAGTACCAACAGCATGCAACAGTCCCCATGATTCATGTGAAACATGAGGATACTTTCAGAAAAAGTTTTACCATTTTAGAACCCTCAATTCCTTTATTATGATTTTAATCATGCAAATCATTAGAAAATTTGTATCTTGTAATTTGCACACATGACCTGAGTTGCAATAATGTCATATACATCACATACAGTGGCTAGCATCACAATGCAAGAGCTCAATACCACTGGATTTGAAATAATAAGTAAAATGCATAAAGAACATATGATAAAAAGTATTTTTCGTGGCAAATATGAGCCCATACATGACATGCATGATGTTTACATGCATAGATCTGGTGATTAGTGTTCTAGCAAAATTTATTTCATATTTTTCAGAGCAATATTCAATTTGCTATAGATATTACAATTTGCATGTGAAATCTGATGCATAAAAACAAAATTTAAGATGACAAATCACAACAATAACAACATCTTCAAACTCTAATCAGCAGGAACAACCATGGAAAGGGGGGAAACAGTGGGGGGAGAGGATCATCTTTGCAAGATGAAACCTGGCACTCAGTTGGAGGGCTGTAGAAGAGGTGTGGGAGAAGGGAACCAAGCTGCTCCAATGGTGCTGCTGGAGCAAGGAAGTAGCAAAGAGGAGAGGGTGTGAGCAGGAAGGAAAAGATTGAGTGAGAGTGCTGGTCTCGGAACAGCCATGGACCAACGTTTTAATGGATGAAGGCACTTGGGCAGGCAGCCCTTTGGCGGACACGCCCAGCTGCCCACCTCCGTGGATGGCCAATAGCAGAAAAAGGCAAGCAAACCATCTGGGCCTAACTTCCTTTATATTTTCAAATAATTTATCTACACTGCTTCTGTATTTCTCAGATAATTGAAGTTCTCCTTCTCAAAAAATTGCAAAACATTTTGTGGTCCTGGATAAGATCATAATGAACAACTTTTGCTGTTATGACTTCTTAAGATTCTCTATGGAATTGAAACTAAAAATCTAGCAAGACAGGTAGTTTTCAATATATCATTCATCATTGCTTGAAAAGTAGATGGTGCATTTGTGAGATCAAATGGCATAACCATAAATTCAAAGTGACCATAGTGAGTCCTGAAAGCTGTCTTTTCAATATCCCCTTTATACATGCATACTTGGTGATAGCCACTCCTAAAATCTAACTTTGTAAAAAATCTTGTTTTTTTTTTCAATTCATCCAGTAGTTCTTCTATTATTGGTAAAGGAAACTTGTCCTTGATTGTTTGCTCATTTAAAGCTCAATAGTCCACACAAAACCTCCATGTTCCATCTACCTTTTTTACCAAGAGAACCGGAGAAGAAAATGCTGAGGTGTTGGGTCTTATAATACCTTGTTTAAGCATTTCGTCACATTGCTTCTATATCTCATCCTTGAATAATTGGGGATATCTATAAGGCTTGACTGCAACTGGTGTTGTTCCTGGTCGTAAGTGGATTGGATGGTCATGGCGCCTCACTGGAGGTAGTCCCTGTGGTGCTTTGAACAGATCCTCAAATTGTTGTAATAATACTTCCATTAATTCCATCCCCCGTAGCATATTGTAAAGTAGCATATGGCTGCCCCCCTAGTCGTGTCCACTTCACCGTTTTTCGTGATCTTTGGAAGGACATAGTTAGCTTATCAAAATCCCATAAGATGGGTCCCAATGTTTGCAACCATTTGACAACCAAAACTACCTCAAACCCCTGTAAGGGCAACACAAAACAATTCACAGTGTATTTTTCTCCATTAATGATTAATTCTGTGTTAGCACAAACTCCCTTGATAACCACTTGTTCTCCATTGGCCACTGTAACTGATAATCTAGGCTTCTTGTTGGCCCTGTTTGGTTTCACTTATTTTAGTATTGATTAATATGATGAGCATGCTTATGTGAGAAGTAGAGATTTAGCTAAGCTGATTACTGGAGAACATGGCTGTTTGGCAACTTGGATTTTTTTTAATGGATTATTCCATAAAATGACCAATATACCCCTAATCTAATTACACCTTATTTTTCATGTTTTTTTCTTCTCTCTATTTATGGGCCTTAACGCTGCATTAAGGATAAAATTTGCCCTGTTGTTGCACCCAGTACGCGAACGAATCCGGCACGTGAATGAAGCATCCGGCAGACACAAAATAAACGTATCGATACTATAGCTGCAACTTGAATCAATCCGAATGAAAAAACGTGCCAGGGGAAGAGGCGTTCGAGGAAGAGGTGTCGGAGGATGAGGAGCCGCAAATGGAGGCGTCGAGGCAAGATGTGCCGCGGGAAAGAGGCGCCGCCGCAAAGGAAAACACGTGGAGGGGGCGCCGCGGGAAGAAAACGCTGCCGGGAGGAGGCGCCGCGGTCCTGGCCGACGGGAAAGCTGCTTCCCTGGCCGGCGGGAGCGCTGGATCGAGTCGCCCTTCCCTGACAGCGGGGTACGGGAGTTCCGCCTGTACGAGGGTTACAGGAGTCGGGGCAAGGGAGGAAAAGTGACCCCGCCATCCGAAAACGCGAGGTTCCGGCCACGACGTGGGCCGCGCGCGTGAAGCGCCAGCCGGCCTCAGCCCTGCAGGCCTGCAGCAATTTTGGGCTTAAGGGGGCGCAAATCAGATAGAAAATAAGAAGGTTTTTGGACCATTTAAATTGTTGGGCAGAAGTGAGTCATGGGCCATAAATTTTCCCTTTTGGGCTGCGAAATGTTTTTTGTTTACTCAATTTTCAGTGGGTTGTGGGCCACTGATTTAAATTTTGGGTCAGAAATAAGATTAAGGGATTAGATATTTCTGAGATAATGAAAATAGGCTTTTTGCCTAACTTTAATACATTTTCAGTTTTAAAAATTTAGTAAGGACTTCCAAACTTAGTATTCTCCATTTTTTCGTGGAATTTTTTAGTGCATTTCAGTATGGGCTAAAATCCAATTAGTTCTCACATAATTATTTAAGTGGACATGAAATTGTTTAATAATATTTATTTATTTTATGTATTCCTTTATAGTAATTCAATATTTATTATGAGAATGAGTTTTTCTTGGTCCACTTAATTAATTATGATGATGTTTAAATATTTTTAGTAATTGAGAAAAATGAGTTTTTAAACATTAAGTGTTAAGCTTCCACTGTTAATTAAGCTATGATGAATTTATTGAGTAACCAACGTGAAAAATAAATTTACCATGTTGTAAGATTATTGGTATGATAATTTTTTTGACTAACAAACGTGAAAAATAAAGTTGTCATGATTAAGTTATTTTAGTTCATCATGTTTTAAGTATTTTAAGATGTTAAGATTAAGTTATTTTAAGATTATTAGTGATGGTAATTTTGTTTAGTAACCAACGTGAAATATAAAATTACCACATTTAAGCTGTTTTGAAGTTATATATATTTAACTCTTTATTCCTCTTAAGTCGTAGTGTTTTGTTGAGTAACCAATGTGAAAGACAAAACATGCTGTTAATGATCCATTGAATTATTAAGGTTTTTCGTTGAGTAACCAACGTGAAAGACGGAATTATTATGTCCTTGTTGTTGTGTTGTTTTGCTAAGTAACCAACGTGAAAGGCAAAACAGTTTAGAAGCTAAGTTATATTTTTATTAAGATACTTTATATATCGTGTTTTCGTTGAGTAACCAACATGAAAGACGGAACACATAGTTAATGATTATTTAAGTTTACTTAGTTTTTGTTTAATAACCAACGTGAAAGACGAAATCACTAAGTTTTTAGTTTTTGTAAGTTGTCAAGTAACCAATGTGAAAGACAAAATAAGATATTTTTGTTTATAATCATGTTCATGTATTTACTTATGTTCTATTATGTTTCATTATGAAGGATCTTCTATTCCAGATGTGATATTAATATTTATCTCGCCAGAGAACCATCTAAGAAAAGACAATTATAGTACTTGGCGATGTAAGATGGAGGCTGGTTTAGCGATCTCCGAAATAGATTTGGCACTGATGAGAGCGTGTCTTACTCAGCCTAAGATTCTCATTATTCGTGACGGGGAAACTATGGTGTCCTTCACCAAAAGGATGGAGGATTATGAAGAGGACTACTTTCGCTTCGATTTAGATCGTGCTAAGTGGTCAATCTTAAATAAGAAATGTTTACAAGTGATTAAGGGTTCAATTACTGAGAGTGTTCGAAAAAAAATTCCTGAATGCAACACTGCTTATGAGTACCTCCTTATGATAGAAAAGTATGCAACTAGCTACAACAAGGCTATGATGCATACTCTTGTTAAGAAACTTGTCACTCAGAAGCATAATAGAGGAAGTGTGCATGAGCACATTCTTAGTGTGTGGAACACTGCTGCTAAACTGAAGCTATTAGATCCGGGGTTGAAAGATGAGTTTCTTTTCAACCTCATCTTTGCCTTACTTCCAAATGATTTTGAGCATATTTTCATCAGTTACAACTCTCAGTCTGAGCAGTGGGATCTTAAGAAACTCATTGATTTATGCGTTCAAAAAGAAAAGCGCTTTATGTCTCATCATGCTATTAACCTTGTCAACCATGAGAATGATAAAGGTAAGTTCCGTTTTAGTTATTAAGTTATTGATTAAGATTATTTTCAATCTATTCGATTGATCAATTTAGATGCAATCTTGCCTTTTATTATAACAGGAATTAGATAAATGGGGGATCATAAGAAGAGTGGAATGATCATTAAAGTCGCTATGGTCATGAAGCTAAAGTTAAAATCTTAGACTTGTTTTTTCTTTTAAGTTTTAGTTTTGTACTTAGGATTCATTGTGTACCCTCAGTAATGGAATTTTAGTTTAAATATTCATATTTGAAATTTTGATTTAAATATTTCATTGAGTTCTTAGTATTATGGTTAAGCACATTCAGTTATAACATTTATCCTTAGATGATGATTTTAAATATTATTCATGTTTTCACTCACAAACTAAGTATTAAGATAAGCGCATTAGAATCGATCTCGATTTTTTTTTCGAAATTATGGCATTGTCATTAAGGCCATATTTCGAGGGGGAGAATTGAATTGGTTTTCTCCATCGATTAGTTTCTCCCTCATTAAGACGTTTTAGATTCAAAATAAGACATTGAACATGTATTGTTAGTATTGACTTAGTTTTTATTCAAGTAAGAATTGAATACTCCAAAAATAACTAAGCGAAATGGTGTAAGTTAATTAAGTATATTGAGTTATTAATCTATCATTTACGTGTTAAGTCAAACTTTATATTAAGTTAGCCTCTAAGACACCATTGTATATTGTGGACAAGGCGTAAACCTCACTTAAGCATTTTCATATGAGGTATTTCCATTAAGGCAAAAGTAACTCAAAACATTATTAAGTTTTGTTGTAAGAACAATAAATAATAAGTTATTGATTATCATCAATTTAGTTAAATAAAACATGTCATCATTAGTAAGGTGACATGATGAGGGGGAGTATGGTATGATGAGAGGTTGTATCGTCTCTCTCTACCTGCTCTAGCTGAATTTATTAACATTTTTTGTTAATGATTCACTACGTGTTGTTAGTCTTCCATTAGTAGCAGAAAAAATATTAAGAATAACTCAGTTTAAGTCTGTTATCATCAATGATGTGAAGCAACAATAATCCCAAATATAAGCATAGTGCACGAGTTATGTGAGTTGCATAAGGTCAAGTGTTGGGTTGATCCTCACTTGATATAAGTTTTGATTCATATAAGGTCATAAGATCATTTAGAAAAAAAGTTAGTAAAGATGACTAAATCAGAGGGAATTTGACTTCATAAAGACACTAATCTTGAAATAAATGGTACATGTTGCCACGCCTTTTCAAGAGTCACTCTTTATAATTTCTTACTTACGTTGTGTTAACAATGCAAGGCATTGTTGTCATAATATCTGCTATTGATTCTTCATCATTAGTGGTCAATAATGATGAAGAGTGATAGCAGCCCGATCACAATAAGACAAATATCAAAGATGGTCATACCACATAAGAAAATTACTATAAGACGATCTTAATCATTGTGATGTTGTAAAAACCATGCCGGATGAGATGAGATCTAAGTACGCCATCAGTGTCTGAGTATTAGTAATAGTTCCTAAAGGAATCAAAACTGTAGACTGTAATGAGCCTACAAAATTAAGCATGATTCTGAAGGGAAATTTCCATATGTGGTTAGACTAATGGCAAAAGAATTGTCTCAGTTAACATTCCTCAAGAATCATTAATTTATTAGTAGTGCATTATGAATATTTTTACATCAGATGGATGTAAAACAACGTTTCTTTTGAGATTTGTATAAGAACATTAGTGTGACCTGACCGAAAGGTTTGTCATAATGATCAAGAGACTCTTGAGATACTCTTCAGAGAAATCCATTCATGGATTCAATTAATCATTAAGAAATGAATCTTAAAAGCTATTATAAGTTATTTTAGGTTTTTTCAAGTATGTGAAATGAACACTCACGTGTATTCTAAGTTGAATGTACGTGGTACGTTACTTCTAAGACAAAACAGTCATAAGAAACCAAAGATTTTATCCATAAGAGGATCTAGGTGAAGAATCCTCAAGATAGGGATTAGAAATTCACTGTGATTATAATAAGGGGGTGTTAATCTTGCCTATTTAGACAGTCAAGGATGATAAGTTTAAGAATTAATTAAATTTAGGGAACCAATGATTGGTTGACCTTATGATTTCGGTTCCATTAGCTTCTGCTGTCGGAAGATTAATTGATGTATGCTCGAGTAAGTGTTTACCTTGACTTAAGATAATGACTGGGATACTTGATAGACATTAGACCACGCTAGTGATTCATCACTAGAAGGCATTTAAAAACTTATTTAAGAATGTGCAATGCACATAAAACGTCATGTTAAGATATAATAAGTCAAAACTCACTTGGTGAAGTGAGCTTATTATTCTTAGTTTCTCGAATTGTGTGGATTCTAAGAATTCCGCGTTAGTTATATATCCACCTTTGCGAATGGAGTTGTCACGTGGAACTACTCCAAATAAATAGTCACTACATCATTCACAATGTGTGATAAATCTTATTATTTAAGATGAGGCGAACAATCAGGCGATACAAAGCTTGCCCAATATTAAGAGTGGTCGACAGCATAAACCACTTAAGTAATACTACAATAATAAGTTTGTAGTATCCTAATTTCACAACAATGAGTCGAGTAAAACTTTCAAGCACATCGACGTTAAGTTTTGTGTTGTGAAAGATAATATCCAGGATCACAACTAGTGATGAGCATAAAAGAATCAAGCGAAAGCTTGCGGTACCATATACAAAAGGTTTTCCGCCCAAGTGTTCAGAGAACACAAAGCATGCATGAGTGTTAAGTGGAAACCTGTGAACTATCCTGGATACTAAGGGGCCAACTAAGTATAAGGTTATTTCTAAATGTGAGATATCATGGTCTTCGAGTCAAGAAGTGTGTAAATGCCTATTTTGATGCGTCGTGCCCTTTTATTTCAAAGCATGGACAAATAGACAGTAAGTTCAGTAATTAAGTAAGTAAGTGAATAAGTCAGTAAGTCTTTAGTTCAGCGATCAATGGGAAGAATGTTATATTGATCCCGTTATGGTACGAGGCCCACCCCATACTGAGTCTTCTCCCCACAACGCCCTGACTGGGGGGGGGGGGCGCTAACCGAACCACGGTCGGAGGCCCCCTCTCAAGCCCGCGCACCTATAAAGGAGGCAGTCGGTTAGATCTTGAAGGGCTAACCACTCCCCACGTTCCCCTCTGAGGCCACTGATCGACAAGCGTGGGAAGTGAGGGGAAGGCTGCCGCCGTCGCCCTTGACCTCGCCGGACTTCCCAGTACCTGCACTGCACCAGTTCTACCTCATCCACACCATGACATCAAGCACTAGCATTGGCCAAGGTATGTCCATCTACTAATCTTCTATCATCTATGATAATGTTTGTGCGATTAGAACACTACATGATTATGCACTGTGTTGATTAATTCTTGTTTAGCCTTAAGTTAATTGTGATCAGGACCCGATTAGTGAGTGCCTAGTTGATTAGATGAACCCTAAGTACTAACATTTGCTACTCCAATTCCAGTAATTGCATGTAATGAGATACCCAAATCTTCAGCTATTTCTTGTACATCTTCCCCTTCATCTAATTCCAGCACGAACGGACTTTTTCCATTACATTTATGTTCTGGTGTGTATTGCTCACTAAAATTATAACATTCTCCATTAGCCCTTTTAATAGCCATTTCTTCAGGGGTCAGTCTTCTAAATTTTGGTCTTGATGCTGCTATGGAACCTTGGGAACAAGAGCTTCTATTGGATGTTGGCACTGTCATAGAAGCTGTTTTGGCATTGCCACACAAGTTTCCTTTTAAAGAAACAGATTTTCCTCACTTTCATATGCCTGCCTTTTCTCAAATGCCCTAGTAAGGCTCATTGCTGTTTGTAACTTTGCTGGAGCTTGGAGTTCCACATCTGTACGCAAAGGCTGTCCCAACCCAGCTGTAAACATATTGATCTGTTGATTCATAGAAAGATCTTCACATCTACAAAGTAAAGCCAAAATTGGCGCTGATATTCTTCAACTATCCCTGTGTGGTGTAATTCTTTCAATTTTGCTAGGCCATTAGAACGTATGGGTGGGCCAAAATGTAGGTTCACAAAATCTGCAAATCTTGGCCAAGACAAGACTCCATGATTTTGCTCTAATGCATAGTACCACTGCGCTGCAATGCCTTCTAAATGCAAGGAAGCCATCCATACTTTATCTTCATTCATTGTGCTCATACCACAAAAATAAGATTCACACTTTGTAAGCCAAGTCAGCGGGTCGAATTCTCCATCAAAACCGGGAAAGTTAATCTTGGGAAACCATTGGTTTTGACTGCGCTCAAGACCACACACTGTATGGTTGGAAGACTCATCATGATGCCGTCTTAGAGACTTGGTGTTTTTGTTTGCCCAAGATTGGATTTGCTCCTCTGTTTTTGCAAGACATGAATCATGGGAGTCCATTCTGGAATTTAGAGTACTCATCTGTGCTAGAAGCCTATCAAGTTTCTGCGAATCTATAAGTGCCCCGGAATCGTCTTCAGCGCCGGCCATGTCGGCGATGCGCAGATTAGAATCTGATACCAAACTGATATGGCGATTTCTCTTTGGTGTGCGCAGGGGACTTGACAACAGAAGGTGTGATTGGCGATTGGATCTCAGAGGATATCGCGAAGGTTGTGGCTGAGAAGAGGTGTTGTCGCCTGGGCTAGAAAGATAACCAGCCAGGACGACCAGAAGAACAACTCTCAGGTAAGGGAGATTATTAATCTTCGATGATCTGATTACAAGCCTATGCAGTTGCCTTTATAGACCTAGGCACAACTTATTTTGACTCTGAATCAGTTCAGAAACAGACTCTGAAACTGAAACAAAAACTGACTCTGACTCAGAAACCAAAACTGACTCTGATTCTAAAACTGATTGTGACTCTGAAATTGAAACTGACTCTGAAACTGATTCTAAATCTCCCTTATTTCTATTCTATTTATTTCTTGTGCCTGTTGTATGTGCACCCATAAAAAGAATCAATAACATCCTAAGATAGAGCACACAACAATAATTTTCCTCAATTCAAGAAAACATTTTTCATGTTTATGAGCAGCTATGCAAGAATGCAAACATATATTAATGACATGCACGTGATTCGCACTATCGTTGCTCACTCGAATAACTCGCACCCATCCAAACAACGTTAACAAAATAAACCACAAAATTTAAGTAAACCGGCGAACATAGGCGACTTTAAAAAGAACAACGTTGTCTACCTACGAAACAAGTTCGACCTCCTATTCCAAGGAGTTGGGTGGCTGCTAAGAGTTAAGTTCAATAACCCCAATTAAGGTGAGAGTGACAAAAAACTATCAAGTTATAATAACGTGAGCAAGAAAATAAATTCTGGAACTGGGTAAGAAAGAAAATTCAGCAAACACATAATTTCAGATTTTAGTTGCTTTAGTGAGGTTGCAAGTTTTAACACCCCGTGTTGCTAAGCAAGTTCTAACAGATATATATGTGTAACCTTGCTTTCATGCCACGCTGTGAGGAACCGTCCAAGTTGAACCCACATTAGACGCATTAGCTTGCTGTCCATCAACGGTGCGCGAGCTACAAATGCGACCAACGCAAAATCCAACTACGGTAGTCCTCCGATATGCTCTTAATCATCCCAGGATTGCAGCATATCAGTCCACAACATTGCACCCATCACAAGCACACAAAAAAACCACAAATTCAGAAATATTACAGGTTTAAAGTATTCATACAAGTGGTCATAAGTTTCTGAAATTCATATAAAACCAGTGACCAATGTTGCATTAAGGTTTCCTAAGCTTCCAAAGCCAATAGGTTCAGATTGGAGATAGCAAAATACACTAGGGTTGCGCAGCGGAAATTGACCTTTTAAAACAGCAAAAGCCCAGCAGTGCCTGCCAACAACACCACCGGCGACGTCACGTAAAAATCAGCAAGTTACTCCTCCCCATCACCGGACTTGGTGGAAAAGAAGTAACCAAACACCATAGGGTGCTCACCTGCAAAACTTCAACAAAACAAACATGTGTACAAAGATACTCTAAAATCTTACTCATATGGTATATATAGCCCGACTCCAAGGAGTATGAATATGGCAGTGGCAAGGGTGCAATGCATAGTCAAAGACGCAATTTGCGAATAGCAGTAATGATTATTGTGATAAGCATATAAAGACAAAGAGAAAGACACATTGGCGACTCACGTATACATCCCAACCCACTGCGGCAAGTAAGCATTTGAAACCATATGTGAAACAACACACATTTCAGCTCAATAACAGCAGCCATACACTCCCATTTTTTCATTGATTGTGATGTTTCAATCACTACGATGAACCTCAATGAGCACTAAACTTCATCATGACCGAGATCACAGCGATTTGAACCGATTATAGATCCTGCAGGGGAGTCCCAATGTACCCACACAAATTGAGGACCATACAACTTGTGCGACCGGCCAAAGCCACACAAGGGGTACTCATATCAACCTTTCTCACACCCGTTCCCGCATGGTTGGACAATCTTCACCACAAGGAGTACTAAGGTCCTGCAGACCAATAGTTGTAGGATCGAAGAGCACGTGAAAAAGCGACCAGAAGGGGGTGCATGGTAGATTAAATTTTTTCATCAGAAGCAACAAAAACCCATCGGCAGATAATCAATCTGATAGAGAAATCATGTGTGCGAGTGTTTCCAATGTGTTCAAAATGTGACAAACCAGTGTAGATCGTAGAGAATCAAGTCATGAAGACAGGACAACAAGAATCATGAGAAAACATCGAGTAAAACTCAAGTTATGATCAAAACACGGAGCAAAGGTCAATTTGTTCTATTAGAGAGCAAACAGTTCTGCTACTCTGCAAAGACACTCGTGTAACTCAAAAACCAACTCGAAACCTTCCATAAACGAACCATAACCACCTCAGCTGCAGCCAGAGGCATAATCTAGCCGGTTGGACCTCTTAGGCCACTTCTTCACGTTCATATCTCTTCATCACGCCTTGGAACCATGTTGCCACATCCATGCACTCCTTGCACAAGTGCAAACACTTTCCAACGACGTCTACGATACCTTCATATGCATTGCTCTTGACCCAAACGTGTTGCGTGACCTCCCGATGAACTCAACCACAATTCCTCCCAACTTGGTTGTTGAACCTCATCGTCTCACTAAGACTAGTTAAAGGATCTCCATCACCAGCCATGTCTTGACCTCAAGCAACACCTGCACATGAACAAACATCCATTCTTTGCAAGCCCAAGTCCTCGACCTCACTCAAGTTAGTCCGAAAACTGCAACACCTTATGTGAGCACCTCACATAAGCATGTTGCAAACTATAGAAAAAATGATATCAGCTATAACACATCAAAAACTTAGTATAATACTAACAAACATTCCATAAGACAAAAATAAGTTCGAAACATTGCAAGTTAAAACAGAGCAAAATAGAACAACTGAACTCAATATGAAAACTATGCACAGTAATTGTTACTCCCGATATGCATTGAGAAAGTTCGGACAGCCCTAAACCATCGAGGGTAACATTACTCCCAAAAACAAATTTGAAAAGATCGACCCTTTTTGGCTCACGTGCATCTCACGTGTGTGAAAGATCGGACAATCCTATGTGCCGAACATGTGCAAGTAACGTGAGATAAGTTCAGCCAATCCGAAGCAAGAAAACACGTGTAACTCACGTGCAATGAAGTTTGAACACTCCAAAGTAGGTTTCTCAAGTAGGTTCAAAACTTTACATGTAAACCCTTCACTTTTTATTCTAATTGCCAATGTATTCAACACACATAGGTCTCACAGTTTCCCCCTTTAGGAATGCATTGGCAACACTACTAAAAATTCGAACATTTGCTCATTCACATGAAAAGTTTTGAATGCAAATTTCTCCCCCTTTTTGAAAATAAAAAATCAAATGAGAAAGAAATCTCAAAACAAAAAATTCTCCACCTGAGTAACGTGTAAAAACTTGTGAATGTGCAACAATGTGTGACATATTTCTCCCTCTTTGACAATGTATTCAACAAGGTTGAAAAGAGAAATTTCAATTGTCATGAGCATAATATGATGTATACATTTGAAACAAAGCTCATACAAGCCATACTATCAAGTCACTTACACAATCACATCAATGAGATACATAAGTTAGTGTAAGCCATGCTAGAGATCAAGTGTTATTTTTTCAATTTAAGCAAGTCATGATATCACAAACTTAACTATTACAAAACCTGAAAGCATGACACATGTTGATGCATTTTTATTATTTTTCAAATCATAAATTCACATCATATGACATTTGCAAGACATTATATGCCGCGTCAGCCTTATTCTAACTAACCAAGCCAAGCCTATGTTATTTGACAATCAAAAGCTTAAGGACATGGTTTTAGTCATACACAACTTCTTCCAAGTTCATATCTAAGTGCATTGACAAGCCATCTCAAAAGAAGAAGTGCGATTCATGCATATTCTCTTGATCTTTTCTTATTTTTTATTTGATCATAAAACCTCAACATGTGGATAGTTGATTGATTAATTCTTCACTATTAAAAGCACTTGTGAGCTTGCAACAAGTTCAAAATAGCAAGAAAGTTTGATCATGACCATATTTAGTGTACATAATTATTCCAATTACTAGTCATGGCAAAAACTATAAAGTGTATAACACGAGTAATGTAGTAAGAAATTTCAGCATGTAAATGGAATCACAAAGTTATATATGTATGAACCACTTATGCTCATATTATTTTTAATTTTAGATTCACACATAGACTTCCCAAGGTGCAAAGCTAACCCTCAATTGAAGCTATGAGGATGTATAAACCCTATTTCACTACGAATGAAACAAAAATGAGTGAAATCCAAAGGTTTTGTAAAAATATCGACCGATTGTTGTTAGTATCTACATGGTGAAGCACAATGTTTCCTTTTTCAACATTATCATGGAGAAAGTGATACCCAATGTGACACACTAGATTTTCCATTCCAACATCTCAGATTATAACAGTTGTGACACACCAGATTTTCCATCCCAACATTTCAGATTATTTCCCTAGAATTTGGTTGATGTCTGCTCAAAAACACCACTTGTAATGAAGTGAGCATTTCACATATGCATATGTGCATTGCTATGCATTTACCTCATCAATCATTACATGATGCATCATCTGTCATCAACTCAGTTTGTGCAGCATCAGAATCACCATGTCCGTTTTTAGCCCAAATCTGAAACTGCACCCAAAATCTGCACCAAAACAACCATTGTCTAGCTGAAAATAGCTCATATGCATGTAATCTTTTGAAAATTCAGAAACTCCTGTTAAATTCATCCAAAATTGGAGTTTGATGTTTCAGATTATAATTTGGGATGTATGGAGACTACTCTCAAAATTTTAGAACATTTGAATCTCAGTTGCTAGGTATTTCCCATTTTTGAAACCTATATGTTCAATGGAAAAACTGTCTGAAACAGCAGCTGCTTTGTTTGGCTTCCACCGGGGCCCCACCTGCCAGCCTCCCTCTCCTCTATTCTCTTCTTCCTGCACCCACCTCGCAGAGAATGGCTGCCACACCCCCTATTGACGGTTCCTATGCACTACTAGCAATTCATCTCTAGCAGTGGTGCCAGAAAAGTTTGTTTATAGATTTTAGATTATACATATAAATTCGCAAGTGCACGGAAACTATCGATGTAATATTCCTAAAGGGTGTCATTTATATTCTCCCAAATGAAGGCTAGATGGAAGTAAGACAATCATCGAGTAGAGAGGCTAGGTTGGCCTAGGTAGGGTTCCAGGATGGATGGATAAATGATAAATTGGAGTAGTGTGCCACACACAAGAGCATTCTATCCTAAGGGGATAAATGAGGTAAAGAGGGACTAGGCTAAGCGTTAGGTGGAGACTCCTACTGTGCTTCTAATGTACATATAAATATCCTAAATTAGTTATTAATGATGATATCAATTATGAATTCTCATATTAAGTGGATTAACACATCGGACACAAGTTTACCCCTAGCAATACTAGGACGACTTCCGCCAAGAGCCTGTGGCATAGCCGAACGTGGAGGATTACAAAGGACAGATAGGATTGTCACCACCTATTGTCTACCTCTTCAATCTGTGGGTCTACAGGACATTCAACGCTACTCTCTATCCTAGCACCATGCTAGCATATTAAGTAATTCCCTTAGAAGCCTAGGCACAAGCCATCCTAAGGCAATGAACTAAATCATCATTGAACCAATGTTAATTCATAGCATAAGTGAGTCATGTTAACATAATCATGTCATAGCTAATTAGACTATAGTGGGGGTTTGTAGTGTTTATGATGATATAATGACAATGGTATAGCATAATCATAAATACTACTCCTACCACATACATGGAATCCACAATCAAACAAGAAATGTTTCATCCAAGTATATGAACAATAGAAGACTAAAGATAACATCTTTATTAAGAATTAAGCCACAAATATAAATAGTAATATTAGAGCCATACATTTTCCAATTAGGAATCGGGAAGAGACTCCTTCTACTCCTTTCCTACATGGACTAAGGAATATAGACTCTCCTCTCTAAAGCATATACTCCTATAAACCTATGGAGAGTAGTGGATACAAAGGATGAATACTCAAGTGGTGTGTGTTGAAGTGAGGGGTCCTATTTATAGCTTGGATAAGGGTCGATTCCCGCCACCAAAAGCGCAGATATCAGTCATCCATGACCCCTTCAAGCCGGGAGGAGCCAACACGTGGTGTTTGACCGCGTTTGGCGCCAGGACCTAGTCGGCCGACTTGGGGGGGGGGGGGTCGACCAACCTTATCTTGGCTCCTTTTGAGGTATGCGTTATCCATGTTTCTGCCAGGTGGGTCCCATTGACTGATATTGGTGCTACAATATTGGATGGCCTCAGGTACTTCTGTTTGTGGGTCATTTGAACCATTTGGTGCCACATGTTGTTGCTTGATTGGCTGGAATGATAATTTATAGGATCTAACCCCTTGTTTCAATTCAATTCTGTATAGAATCCATGCATGCACTACTTTCTCCAAGGACAAGTGAAAATAGGTTAAATTGAAAGGTGATGTGTGAAAGAAGTGATATTTTCTTCACATAATTGAGTTATATTAACGGGTGAAATTGGTATATAACAGCCGTCAACACCCCCCTCCGACCAGCCAGCTGTCGAGCGGAGTTACTGCACCACGTGCTCATCCAGTCGCTCACGGTCTTGCTCGTACTTCTCCAGCTCGCGCGCACCCGCAAGGCGAAACCCTAGTCGCACCATCGCATAGTGGTCACCTTGTTCCGACCATCCTCTCATCACGTCAAGGCTCGCCGGAGGTACATCCCACTCCAGCGAAGCTCATGAGCCTCTCCATTTTCTTTTCCCCCAACTCATATGCACCCAGGTTGAGTTTTCCCCATTTTTGTCTCATCGGCCAACCGTTGGAATCCGTAAAAATACGCCGCTGTTACTGATCTATTCGCCGTCTTGGTTCATGTATAGACGCTGCATAGGCCGGCGAATCTTGCCGACGGAACCCTAGGACAAATGGCCGCTTCCTTGTGCATCAATCTGAGTTTTTGTCACTGTCGTCGGGCTGCCCTTGGTATGGCATCTGTCGGTACCCTCCGTACCAGATACCCCTTGGGATTGCAAAGATCACAAGGAAACACCATCTACCAGATTTGAAGACCTCCGAAGGCCCCACATGTCAGGCATAACCGGACATGCTTCCCCGACATGGTTAGTCCCAGGGCCGCCACGTGTATCATAAGACTGGAGCTATCACCCACACATGGGAAGCTCCGGTCGGAACACCAGTATGGTACCCCCAGACCTAACCCCAGACAAAGGGAAGCTTTAGTACTGACATGTGTCCAGCAGCACTGGACCTACTTGTCCACGACGGTAAGCTCCAGAGCTGCCACGTGGCGACCACCGGACCTTCAACTTCAACAATCAGGCTGGTGGACCCCCCAATGGCTCCGGACCATCAAGGAGCAATCAAAGACTTCAAGACCCAATTAAGTGTCATTAATACCATATTAATGACACACGATCGGATGGCCCTTAATACTGGTAACGGCACTTTTATGGCCTGTTACCAGGATATTAAGGGTAATTAACCTCATTAATTGTGTATCAAGCATGTGTAACTGCCGGGGCCACATGTCGGGCCAGGCTAACGGTGTACCGACCAGTCCTTGTACTATAAAAGGACTGGTTAACGATACACAAGGGACGGTTCCAGACTACTATTGAACTCCCTGGGCTAGACGAGCTTCTTCTTCTGGAGCTTCTTCTAGACTCACACACTTAATACAACACCAACACACCCCGTGGAGTAGGGTATTATGCTCAGGCGGCCCGAACCACATAAATCTCTGTGTACACTTGTCTTTCACCTTCTTGAATCTCTGCGCACTCATTACCGAACTACAACTCCTTGATCTACCAAAGGTAGTGTCGGGAGATCTGCCGGATCCAAACACCGACAGTTGGCGCGCCAGGAAGGGGCAGCTCGAGATTTCGAGTATGGTGAACTCAGCTGTTGGATCATCCAATGGCAACCCTACTGTTCAACCCGCTGGAGGCAATCCCTCCAACATGCAGCAACCAGCAGGTGTCGTGGCTCCAGAAGGAGTCATACATCCACCGTCACCGCCTGCACCAGCACGATAAGCTGAGCAGCGTGACGGTGCATCAGCGTCGGTCACCGCATTGGCGAATAACAACAACCCTGAACACGCGCTTCATGCAGTGCGTGCTCTCCTCCAACGTCCACCACCTCCAGGTGCATCCCAGGGTGCAATGGAGCAGTGGAGAGCTGATGTGGAACATCTGGTTGCAACAGCAGCCGATCGCATTAGCAACCAATGTCCTCCTCCTTCGGGGCGGGCCCCATCGTGGCGCTAGACCGTGTCTGGCAGACTTGGTCTACATGCTTACCAAAATAGGAGGCGTGCTGTGTCACAGCATGTTACGTCGCTACCTTATGGGGCGCGACGTACTCATACGGTAACCATGCTTTCAACTCATGACCTCCGGGCAGAGCTTGATCGCCGTGACCGTCAACAGGACGACCGTGTCCATATCGAGCGTGGTCGTGAAAGGCGAGAGGCTCGAGATAGTCCTGCTCCCGAGGGAGTAGGAGGAGGCTGTTCTGCAGTGGCCATGCATCTACGCATGGTCAGATGGCCACAAAAGTTCCGGCCTCACCTGCCAGAGAAATTTGACGGGACTGTTAATCCCGCTGATTTTCTCCAAATTTACACCATCACGATCCTTGCGGCCGGAGGTAACGAGGCCGTAATTGCCAACTACTTCCCAGTGGCCTTGACTGGGACCGCCAGGTCTTGGTTCATGAGCCTTCCTTAGAACTCTATCAATAGTTGGGAGGAATTGTGCCAACAGTTCACCACTCGACCAGGCACCGAACTGGACCTTTTTGCAGTCGTGCAGAAGAGGGGTGAATCCCTGCGCTCATTCATCCAGAGGTTCTCCTAGGTACGAAACACCATTCCTTCTATCTCTAGTGCCTCTGCTATTGTGGCATTTAGACAGGGCGTACGAGATAAGAAGATGCTGGAGAAGCTGGCAGTCAAGGAGATCACCAGCGTCACGGATCTCTTTAGCTTGGCAGACAAGTGCGCCAAAGCTGCGGAGGGCCGTGAAATGTACTCCAAACCACTTCCGAAGGATGTCAAAAAATCCTCCAAAGGCGAAGCCACTACCTCCAGGAGTGGCAAAAAGAAGAAAAATTCCAACGGCAAGAAGAAGCCGTCAGCCGACACATCTACTGCTACAGTTGCAGTAGCTCCGGGTGGCCAGGGGCCACGCCCCGAGAAACGACATCGGCTGTCCCCTGAAGACGGTGGCAACTCCAAAGTGTGGTGTCCCATCCACAAGTCGAACAGCCACAACTTGGAGGACTGCCGGGAGGTCCAAAACCTTGCCGAGCGCTACAACAAGCGCCGGGAAGAAGTTCCTTTCCGTCAGAGGGAAGGAAAACAGAAAGTCGATGAAGCTCTGGCTGAAGAGGAGTTAGGCTTCCAGGACCCTAAAAAGGTCCTGAAGGCTGTTTACACCTCCGTCGACGATGTCTCCGACGTCTCTAACAATGAGCGTCGGAAGACCATGAACACCATCTTTGGTGGTTCGTGGGACATCACGTCCCGCCGTGTCCTCAAGACCATGCGGCGGGACATGGCCTCCGTAGCTCCTACAGCCAGGGCGGAGCCTCATCGAAAGTGGATGGACACCACCATCGCTTTTGATGCTTCAGACTGCCCTCGGAATATGGTCAGAGCTGGTCAACTACCATTGATGGTATCTCCGACCATCAATACATTCAACTCCACCATGTAATGGTGGACGAAGGTTTGGGGCTGAACCTCATAAGCTTCGAAGCTATTGTCAAGCTTCAGCTCCAACCTTCGGACCTTCGCCCCTCCCGACCTTTCTCCGAAGTAGGTCTGGGGGCCATAACACCACTCGGTGCCATTACTCTCCCCGTGACCTTCGGGACTCGGGAGAATTATCACACTGAGAAGTTGATATTTGACGTCGCTCAGATCAACTTGCCTTTCAACGCCATTGTGGGCAGGCCCGCCTTGTACAAATTCATGGCTGCTGCTCATTATGGCTACCTGGTGTTGAAGATGCCAACACCAGCTGGCGTTCTCCGGATCTGCGGAGACCGTACTGCCGGAGTGACTGCTCTGGAGGAACTTCATGCTCAGCACAGGAGGAAGAATCCAGGCAGGAACAAGCTCCGAAACCCCCGAGCATTCATCAACGAGGCTCAACCTCCGCACCTCGCGTGCAACCAAGCGGCGACAGCGACATCCCCGTCAAAGTCATCCAAATGGGTTTTGATGCCGCTCAGACCACCCGTATATTGTGAGGTCTGAATGACAAATAGGAACTCGCGCTCATCACTTTCCTTCGGGCTAATGTTGACGTGTTTGCCTGGCAACCGTCGCAAATTCCCGGGATCCCTAGGGAAGTGATCGAGCATAATCTGAAGATCTATCCTGACACTCGGCCCTGTACATCAGAAGCCTCGGAAGCAATCCGTAGAGCGACAGAACTTCATACGAAAAGAAGTGAAGAAGTTGCTCGAAGCTGGATTTATCCGACAAGTCTTCCATCCAAAATGGCTGGCAAACCCAGTCGTTGTACCCAAGGCCGGCGGGAAACTTCGGATATGTATCGACTACACAACACTGAATAAGGAATGCCCAAAAGATCCATTCCCACTACCTAGAATAGATCAAATAGTGGATTCCACCTCCGGGTGTGAATTACTGTGTTTCCTAGACGCATATTCTGGGTACCATCAAATTAGAATGTCTAGGGAAGATGAAGAACGTACTTCTTTTATCACCATAGATGGATTGTACTGCTATACTGCCAAGCCATTTGGTCTCAAGAATGCAGTTTCAACATTTGTACGAGCTATGTACAAAACCTTTGGAGAGCTCATCAGAGACATAGTGGAAGTGTATGTTGATGACATGGTCGTCAAGATCAAGGACAAGGAATCACTCCTTGACACCTTGCAAGTTGTCTTCGACAAGCTGCGGGTCACCCGCACGAAGCTGAACCCAGACAAGTGCATCTTTGGGGTTAGCTCCGGAAAGCTTCTTGGTTTCTTGGTAAACCACCAGGGCATAGAGGCAAATCCGGCAAAGATTAAAGCCATTGAGAAGATGCGGCCACCAGCCCGCATCAAGGATGTCCAGAAACTGACTGGATGTCTAGCCGCCCTCAGCCGATTCATCTAAAGGCTGGCAGAAAGGGCGCTACCCTTCTTCAAGCTATTGAGGAAGTCCGGGCCATTTCAATGGTCTGAAGAAGCAAAAAAGGCGTTCCAGGAGCTAAAACAGCTCCTCACCACTCTACCAACCTTGGTAGCTCCGAACCCTGGTGAGCCCTTACTGCTTTACATTTCAGCAACCGACGAGGTTGTCAGCATGGTCCTGGTTGCGGAGAGACCAGAACTATCTCAAGCTCAGGAATCCAGACCCCTCCGGGAGGGTCCAGAGGTTCCTGAAGGTGAATCTGGGTCCCAGCCCCCAAACTTGGATCTACAGGGAGTTATTCCAGAAGATCTAGACCCCTCCGGGAGGGTCCGGGTCGCTCCAGTAGAAGCTTCGGGTTCCTCTAGCAAGGACCTGGAGATCCCCGAAGTAGGTCCGGACCCCTCCGGGAGGGTCTGGGTCGATGTGGAGGAAGCTCCGGGCCCCTCCGGGAGGGTTCGGACAGTCCAACGCCTAGTGTACTTCATCAGTGAAGTACTACATGATGCCAAGACTCGATACCTAGAGGTGCACAAGCTGCTTTACGCAGTTATCATCGCCTCCAGGAAGCTTCGCCATTACTTCCATGTTCACAAGATCTTAGTGGTGACTTCTTATCCACTGCGTGCGATCTTGCATAATCCCAACTCAACTGGGAATATTGCAAAGTGGGCAGCGGAATTGGCCGAATTCGATCTTGAATTCGTCCCAAGACAAGCTATCAAGAGTCAAGCACTAGCGGACTTTGTGGCAGAATGGACCCCCTCTCCATCAAACCATGGGGGCCCTAGTGAGCAGAAGCCGGAACTCAAGGCTCCAGTCTTCATTGAGCCTCACGGGACCTCTACTTTGACGGCTCCATGCAAAAGCAAGGGGCCGGAGCTGGAGTCCTTCTCCTCGCTCCAACCGGGGAGAAGGTAAAATACATGGTCCACCTTGACTTCAAGGCAACCAACAACATGGTGGAGTATGAAGCACTCATTTATGCACTAAAGGTGGCACTATCATACGGTGTCAAGTAGCTATTGGTCAAGGGAGATTCGCAGCTCATCATTAAATAGGTGTAGGGTGAATGCTCCTGTTACAATCCTCAACTAGCTGCTTATCTCCTTGAAGTCCAGAGGCTTTAGAAGGACTTTGAAGTCCTGGATCTCCACCATGTCCAGCGTGTCCATAATGCTGAAGATGACAAACTCTCAACGAAAGCGTCAACCGGAGCTCCGGCTCCTGATGGAACCTTCGTCCGGAGGTTGTCAAAACCCACAGCTCAGCCTGCCGAACTGAGCGAAGGTGGCGAGACCAGCATCCCGAAGCTGGCAGTGCCGATGGCCCTGCTACCATGGAAGCCATCAAGTGTCGTAGGTGCTGCCGAAAGCTCCGAGCAACCCAGCACGCAAGACTCAAATGCTCGAGCAAGCTCCGATGCATGGATCTCGGAGATCCGGAGCTACCTGAAAGACAATATCCTTACTGACGATGATGTATCCGCTAACCGGATAGTCAGATTGGCTAAAAGATACACGCTAGTAGAAGGGGATCTCTATCGGCGCGGTGCCAACGGCGTCCTAATGTGGTGCATCACAAGGGAAGAAGGCTGCGAGCTCCTCGCAGAAATCCATGGAGGCGAGTGTGGGAACCACGCGTCTTCCTGCACGCTAGTTGGTAAAGCCTTCCAGCATGGCTTCTACTGGCCTACAGCGCTCCAGGATGCAACTGAGCTGGTAAAGAAATGCGAAGCATGCCAATTCCATGCAAAGATTCACACACTAGCTCAGCCTCTACAAATGATACCTCCTACATGGCCTTTTGCTGTGTGGGGGATGGACATCTTGGGACCTTTCCCAAGAGCCATCGGAGGATACAAGTTCCGGTATGTTGCCATTGACAAGTTCACCAAATGGCCAGAAGCAACTCCAGTTGTGACAATAAACAAGCAATCGGCTATTAACTTCTTGCAGTCCATCATATGCAGATTTGGAGTCCCGAACAAAATCATAACAGATAATGGGACCCAATTCACAAGCTCTGCTTTCCAAGGATACTGCGAAGACCTAGGCATCCAAGTCAGCTACGCCTCCGTAGCTCACCCGGCAAGCAATGGCCAAGCTGAGAGAGCAAATGCAGAAATCCTGAAAGGACTCAAGACGCGCACATATGAGTGCCTGAAAAAACACGAAGCCAACTGGATCGAAGAGCTTCCGCCCACTTTATGGGCCAACAGAACAACTCCAAACCGGTCAACTGGAGAGACACCCTTCTTCCTGGTATACAGAGCTGAAGTAGTCCTTCCTCCAAAAATCACCTTGAGGTCGCTCCAGGTCCGGACCTCCGACGAATCCACGCAGGACCAGCTCCGGCGTGTAGACCTTGACCACGTTGAAGAGGGAAGGTGCCGAGCAACTGTTCGGAATGCCCGATACCGCCAATCTCTTCGGCGCTATCACCAACGGCATGTTCACAGCCGACAGCTCGAGGAAGGCGATCTGGTGCTACGGAGAATACAATCCAGAGAAGGGTTAAACAAACTCTCCCCCAGCTAGGAGGGACCCTTTCGAGTGATCAAAGTATCCCGTCCCGGATGCGTTCGCTTGGCAACCGAGGATGGGACACCTCTCCCAAATCCTTAGAACATTGAGCACCTCCGTATGTTCTACGCTTAATATCACAGAGTGTGCAGGAAAAATAAATATTTCATGATGATAGTGAATGAAGCCGGAGCTACCAAAGCTCCGACATCCCCAAGGCAGATCGTGGTCGATGTTCAAACATTGACATCGAGCATCGCTGGAGCTACTCAGCTCCGGTAAAGCTAGGGGGCATGCTGTCAACGTGAAGATGGTGGAAAGACTCTAAAGAGGAGCCTACCGTTGACACATCATGTGTTGACAGAGTTCACTGCCGGAGCTATCAAGCTCGGACACCCCAGAGGGCTAACCGTCGATGCTTTACGCATTGATGGAGACTACTACCGGAGCTACTAAGCTCCAACGATGGTCAATGCCAGAGCCACTAAGCCTCGACAACCTCAGGGGGCCTACACTATCGAAGACTTCGGACCTACATTCTACAAGTTCGAAGCACGCAAGTCTTCAACAACTGTTACATCCTCTTGGTACATGTTCACAATAAAATTGTGTACATCTACCAGGGGGCCAAGTGAGACAATGGTGTTGAAGACAAAAAATGAAATTCGAATTCACAAAAATTTGGATTTCATTCATATGGAGACAAGAGATTACAAAATTAGAGAAGAAGAAGAGAGAATACAAGCGGGAGCTACAGAGAGATGGTCCTAGACCCTATGGAAGAACTTGGTGACCTTCTGGGCCACCTCCGACACGCTGGCTCGGGCGGCTTCACCCTCTCCTTCGATGGGGCCTTCAAACATCGGGCCCGAAGGGAATTGAGAGTCTCGGCTGGTGTAGCATGTCAGCACAGACTCTGGGACGTTCTTCGCCAGGGACTGACCCTCTGTTTCAAATTGGTCCGCGATGACATCACCCATCTTCGTGAGCTTGTTGCCTGCTGGACCCAGCGCCTCAACGCCTAGTCCTGCTCCGGCTCCGGATCATCCGAACGCACGGGGCTGAAGCCCATTGGCGTCAACGCGTCATTGGCCTTGCCCAGGAAGTCCCAAACTTGTTGGGACTCCACAACCCTTGCGCTATGCATCTCCGCCAAGGATCTTTTGGCCGCCGCAAGCTCCGAGCTCACCCGAGCAAGACGCTCCACCTTTTTGGCATTCTGCTGAATCTTTTCAGCAACTTTCCTTTTGAGTTTGTTGAGCTCTTCCTCCTGGAGGTGGATCTCATTCCGCCGGTTGACCTGATCTTTCTCCTAGCCCCGCACTTTCTTCTCCCTGGTGGCGATGGCATTCCCCTGCTTGTAGGGATCTTGCCCTCGCTCCCAGGCCTTCTTCTCCTCCTCCTCACAATGCTCCTTCAATTTCTTGGTGCGTTCTTCGAGAATCTTGTCAGCCAGAGCTGTCTTTAGGACAAGCTCTTCCTCCCTCTTCACGAGGTCGTCCCGCAGCTCCAGGAATTTCTGCTCTTCATCTTTGAGCCATCTCTCCCGTACTTCAAGAGCCTCCCGGCGCTTGACGAGACTATCGTGGATGGTAGCGAGCCTTTTCTGGCGATCATCCATTGCGCTATTTGCAGCCTTGGCCTGCTCATAGATGGCTCGGGACTGGTTGTCGAGGGTCCGCGTCATGCTTTCCCTCTCATCCAACAACTTACCCAAGTACTCCAGGCGGACCTTCTCCCTTTGCACCCACTTCTTGTCGTCAGCTAGCCTCGACTGCGCCAGCTTGGACTCGAAATGGAATCATTTGCGCCACTCCTAAGGGTTTGGTGCTCCTCCTCGAGGGCCTTGCTATCGTGGTAGAAGGCCAGCTGGACCTGGCAAAGACTGGA
The DNA here is from genome assembly GCA_036927565.1 of Tuctoria greenei. Lineage (NCBI taxonomy): Eukaryota > Viridiplantae > Streptophyta > Magnoliopsida > Poales > Poaceae > Tuctoria > Tuctoria greenei. Next base: position 81,760,768 of record JAYESD010000003.1, on the reverse strand, counting down.
GCAGGCGTTGTCGATAGACAATGACAGGGGGATCGGGTCCGGAACTACCGGGGTCCTCTCCACTGGCTCCAGCGGATGTTCAGCAACAAAAATTGGGTCCCACTCTACAAGAGCGGTCCCCTGAGCTTCCACGGCACTAGGGCTGTCCTTCGGGATAGCCTCGGCCGCCGCTGAGGAAGTACTTGCAGCTGAAGTTCCAACCTCCGGAATTGACTCCGAAGGCCCAGCCGCCAGGTCATCAACAACTGGCCCCTCTGGCGTGTGGCTAGCAGCTTCACCTTGGCACTCTGGCTCAGTAGCAGGCACCTCCGGGATCACCACTTTCGGAGCGGGTGTTTAAGGTTCGATCGGGGCAGAAGCTACTTCTGGCTCCAGCGCAGGTGCCTCCTCCGCCTCTGGCTCAGGTGCTGGTGCTTCGACCATCATGGGCTCGGGCACTGGCACTTCGACCACCAAAGTCTCAGGCGTCGACACCTCCGCAGCAACTGGCTCGGACGCCGGAACCTCTTCAAGGACAGCTCCACAGCCGGAACTTCTGCAGCAACCGGCTCTATCGCCAGAGCTTCTTCGACAACCGGCTCAAGTGCCGGAGCTTCACCAGCACCTGGCTCTACCGCTGGGACCTCATCAACCACCGGCTCGACTGCCGGGGCTTCAACAACATGCGGATCTAGGGCCGGAATCGTAGCTACCACCTGCTCTGCGTTCAGAGCGTCCAACATCTCAGCATCCAAGCCCAGAGCTTCAACCTCCGGGGCTGGCACCGCTGGTACATCTTCATTCTCGTGGTCCAGCGCTACCACGGGAGCTTCTGGGGATGAGTCAAGGTCCAAAACCACGACAGCTAGCGCCGGGGCTGCCGCAACCTCAGCCACCTCTTGGGGCGGCGCTGGAATCGGAGCTGGTGCTTCAGCCTACACAACCTCAACCACTGCTGTAGGGACCGGAGCTTCAACCCTTTTCTTAGGCACGCTGTGGATGAAAGACGAAGAAACTCAAAATGCAGTTATAAGAATAAAACAACTAACTAAGGTAAAAAATCAAAAATTACCTCAGATGGCTTTCGTACCAGTTAGCACGAAACCTCTTATCCGGACGCTCCGAACTGGCCCCAGCCGCCACTGGTGTGGTAGTCCTAGAGGTTCCCCCGGAGCTTGCTGCTGCTATCGGCGTTGCCCTGGTCGAGGCCCCCTTGACCTGGAAGGAACTCCGGACCCAGAGCCCTCAGCTGGCCCTAGTACTGGAGTCACTTGGCCGGAGTTAGCACCCCAGGAAGATGCTGCTGCTGGAGTAGATGCCGCTGTTGTAGACCCCCCCCCCCCTCCGGGGAGAAGGATCCGCCACAGAAGAAGCAGGTCTGACGGACCTTCTGTCAGCATGCTTCCTCTTACGGCTCGAGGGCTCAACCAACTCCTTGCCCTTGCCTGGGACTTCGGTTCTTGGCTTTGGAGCAGGAATGGAGCTGCGTTCAGGAGCTTCAGAGGTCGCCAACCCGGTGATTGAACGCCTCTCAATGACACCAAGGTCGTCAAGCACTGGCATTGTCCGTTAGAGCTCCCTGTTGAACTCTGCCTCCATGTTCAGAGGGAGGAAAGCTGCCAGCGGAGACAAGTCGTCACCCTCGACGTCGATGCCGTGCTGGAACTTCTTGAGGTGGAACTCCAAAGTTGCATCCTCCATGTTGGACTTCAAACCAGTCTCAATACGGTCGTCATCCAGCATACTGTTGAGGGCCCAAGCAAGCTTCTCCCTCCTCTTCAGCGGAGCCCACCTGTTGGTCAGGAAGTTGCAAAACATCACCTGAGGAGTTACCCCTCCTTCCAAGCACAAGAGGATCCTAGTCATAGTAGGGTTGAAGGCGTCCGACAACACCGGAGCTTCACTCCAAACTGCAGTGTCGTTGTTGGGGAGGCCTTCTGGTAGCTCCAGCTTCTCGTGCTCCTCCACCCTGCTGACAATCCAATCCTTCTTCCAGTCGTCCCACTTCCCAGAAGGGAACGACCGCAAGTACTTGTACGGGCACTTCTTGCGCTTCACAAAATAGTAGAAGCCAAAGTACTCGTCACTCCTGCTCGTGGTTTGGATAGTGAAGAAGGTGCGAAAGAGCTCAATGCAGGGGGGAATGCCCACCCACATCTAGCAGAAGTGGACAAAGATTGACACTAGGAGAATGGAGTGAGGGCCAAGATGGTACAGCTGCAGACCATAGAAGTCTCGCAGCATCAAGAAGAAAGAGGAGAAAGGTGGGATGAGCCCCACCATGGCGTACGCGAAGAAGTACACCATGTCACCGTCGTGTTCCTTCTCGAACGGAAGCTTGCCGGCGCGGACCAAGTGGTTAATGAAGTTAGGGGACCATCCTATGAGGGCCCGACCTTCTTCAAATCATTATCGGTCTGCAGTCGGCTCTGGCGGAGACCCAACTCCATCGCGGCACAGCGAGGCAAGAGAGGAAAGGCAAGCGAAAGTTTGGAAGGTTTGAGCACAAGTTCGAATGAAAGGCGTAAAGAACCCCAAACGGTGCGTGCTTTCCTTGTTAAGTAAGCCCCGCAACGCTTGGATGGAAACCGCATAGGAACCAATGATACCAGTCAAAAACTTCACCCCGCCAGTGACAAGGGGGCCCGGGGCCACCCCGACGATCAAGTCGAGGTTCTTACCCCAGGCAAACGGTTGTCATCATGAGAGGCGGGAAACCCGAAGGTGGCGGCCTAACAGGGCGCGCGGAAATGATACAATTTTCGTATCGAGAACCGGCGACCTTCAATTGCATGAGATCCGCACGCTGAGATCTCACCTGCCGCCTCCTGGATATGCCACACGGCGGAGGTTTAACTGTGAACTATCGCCAACGGCGCGTCCGAAGACCCTTGAAGACACGGCTCAAAAACAGAAGAATGGACCCACCTTCGGTGGAATGACTTCATCCAAAAGGTCTCTCCTAGAGGTGGGCCCAGGGGGCCACAGTCGGTACCCTCCATACCGGATACCCCTTGGGATTGCAAAGATCATAAGGAAACCCCATCTACGAGATTTGAAGACTTCTGAAGGCCCCACATGTCAGGCATAACCGGACATGCTTCCCCAACATGGTTAGTCCCAGGGCCACCACGTGTATCATAAGTCCAGAGCTATCACCCACACATGAGAAGCTCCGGTCGGAATACCAGTATGGCACCCCCGGACCTAACCCCAGACAAAGGGAAGCTCCGGTACTGACATGTGTCTAGCAGCACCAGACTTACTTGTCCACCACAGTAAGCTCTGGAGTTGCCACGTGGCGATCGACGGACCTTCAACTTCAACAATCAGGCTGGTGGACCCCCCAACGGCTCCGGACCTTCAAGGAGCAATCAAAGACTTCAAGACCCGATTAAGTGTCATTAATACCATATTAATGACACACGATCGGATGGCCCTTAATACTGGTAACAACACTATTAAGGTCCGTTACCAGGCTATTAAGGGTAATTAACCTCATTAATTGTGTATCAAGCATGTGTAACCGTCGGGGCCACATGTCGGGCATGGCTAACGGTGTACCGACCAGTCCTTGTACTATAAAAGGATTGGTCGACGATACACAAGGGACGGTTCCAGACCACTACTGAACTCCCTGAGCTAGATGAGCTTCTTCTTCTGGAGCTTCTTCTAGACTCACACGCTTAATACAACACCAACACACACCGTGGAGTAGGGTATTACGCTCAGGCGGCCCGAACCACATAAATCTTTGTGTACACTTGTCTTTCACCTTCTTGAATCTCCGTGCACTCATTACCGAACTACAACTCCTTGATCTTCAAAGGTAGTGTCGGGAGATCTGCCGGATCCAAACACTGACAACATCTTCCTATTATTATCTTGTTCCATCTCACGAACCTTGTTCTCAACCACAATAGCTTTGTCCACAAGCTTCTAGAAATTTACATAGTCATAATTAAGCAATTGGACTTGAATCTCATTGTTTAGGCACCTCATAAACAAATATTGCTTGTGGTTGTCCCAGTTAATATCCTCTGGAGCATACCTTGAGAGTTGAGTGAATTTATTAAGGTACTCACTCACATTCGACCTTCCTTGCCTTAGGTTCTCAAATTCCTGCCTCTTTAGGTCATAACACCTTCAGGAACAAAGTGAGAGCAGAATTTCTCCTTGAATTCAGCCCAAGTGATCCTCTCATGATTTTTATGGGCATTGCAAAGCGAGTCCCACCAATCCGTAACTGCTCCAACTAGTTGATGGGAAGTAAAAAGAACCTTCTCCCTATCATTGCATTTGGACAATAGCAAGCTTTTTCTCTACAGATTTCTGCCAATCATTAACTTCCATAAGATCATTGGCTTGAACAAAAGTAGGTAGTATAGTCCTCATAAATTCTCCAAATCTTTTATGAGGTGGTGGGGGTGGTGGTGGAGGCATATGGGGCTGATTCTGGTTATTGGCCAGCTGTCCCAAAGTTTGCATCGAGGTCTCCATAACCTGATTTTGCATAGCAAACAACTGCTCAAGGTTGCTAGCCACAGGTCCAAGTCCATTGTTGTTCTGAGGTGCCCCATGGTTCTCCTCATCCTCATTGGCATTCTTTTGGTTGCGAGTCCTCAACATCCGAGGAAAGAGCAAGAGATAGAAGAATTTAGAAAATGTCTCCAGCTATATGCATCAAGGGATATGAAACTAAGCAACTACATATATAAGCCTATATGGATGTGGCAAGTGCTAAAGCATCCCACGATCCCCTAATAAGCACACAAGCACACAAGCAATCATTACATAGCATTCACCACACCCAACAAACCTCGAATATTCCTGAGTGCCTCTATGTGCTCTAAAGTGTCTATTTTATCTAGGTTGCGTCGTACGGTCAACCTGTGGCTCTGATACCAATTTGTGACACCCGATTCCAAAAATGAACCAAGTACGACACATATGTGTCCCCAAGACGTTCAACACACATACACGGATGCATCACAAATGATATACATAAATTACCACAACACAAACTAGTTAATAAGTACTTTTATTAAAAAAAATCAAATAATCCCCAAATTACAAACTCTAATAATCATTAGTATTAATAATATTACAGCAGAAATAATCTAACTAACCAAACTAAGCATATGGGATAGCGCAGCTCCAACACATCCACATGCAAGTCGACAGCAGCACACAACCTAGAACTTCGAGTTATCCTCAAGGTACTACCAAACATCACCTGAAACTATTGGTGGGGGAATTGAAAGGAGAGCACATGTCGTACTTAGCAAGTGTGGGAAAACAGTGACAAGTAGCTTAAACAAGGAATGATAATATATAATGGCTATTTGCTGAAAAGTACAATTAAAACATATGAAGAGCATCTTACAATGTCTGTGTGAATTAATCCCGTCATATCCCAAATAATTACCAATTATGAGTCCAACACCATCATTTTCCCATCATATCACATCCATCAATATTAATCCATCCATATACCAATTTTTTACCATCATCATCAATCATGTTCTTTTGTCACAACTCAAACCATAACCATAATCAAACCATTACCATCCTAAATACCAAGTCCAACTATTATCATGTGAGGGTCCAGCTCGCTCATAACCGAGAGCACGACTATCATGATAGTTTTTAACACTCTGCAGAGGTTGTACCACTTTGGCCACAAGTTTGTGATTTCGTCCCCTTTCGGTGACTAAGGAACCTCCATCATGCCCGTGACCCGTTGGTCACATACACACTTCCAACGATGTGTGGCCAAGAGATCACAAAGTAGCCTTTACAATGGGACTAACATCATATTCAGACCCACTAAGGTTTCACCAGTGGTGATGCCTCCAACTGAGCACATGCAACCAAGAACCCCCTGTAGGATCAAAGAGCACGTGAAAAGCTACCAGAGGGGGTGTGAATGGTAGGTTTTAAAACTCTTTCAGTAGAAGCAATGAAAACCCCTCGGTAGGAAAATGATCTGTTAAAGAAATCATGTGTGGGACTAATCTAAACATGTTTCACCATGATGAAAGTGATAGATATCAGAGAGAATCAAGTCACAAAGACTGCACAACAAGAATCACTGAAATCCATCGAGAGAAACTCAAGTTACGATCGATAGATCGAACAAAGGTAACCTGCTCTTATGAGTAAAAAACAGATCTGCAATACTGCAAACAAACCCGTGTAGATCAAAAACCACAAATCCAATGACCGTGAAATTTTGACAGATGATATTTAATCAACTTTTGAAGACAAACCAAAAAGAATCACATAAATTGGATCTGTAAAACTCGAGTTATGATAAAACCACTGAAGAAAGGTAGTGCTATGTAGAAACTCGACGAGAAAAACTTGTCTAGAACAAGTCGGACGAACAAGGCACAAAAGTTCCTTTAAACTATGATCTTTATTCAATAGAACACAAGAGAAACAACCCAAAAGTAGTTCTCCAAGAGCTCTGGCCTCCCTTGCTCATATAACCAGCCCTTAGGTAAACCCAAACCTAACTAGGATTCTAAACCTACTCAATTCACGAATTTAAACTTTCTATAACTGCTCAAGACTCTTCTATACGCAGATAGAAGCAATCTTAAGACATCCAAATACATTAAGAATATCTCACATTCCTAAAACAATCCAAATTCGTGACCCACACGAAATCCTAACATAACCAGCTCAAATCTTTCCATATTTGAGTCAAACATGACTCAGCCACAGCCTCAGTCCATAACCTAGTCGGTTGGACCTTTCCAACCAATTATTTACGTCCACATCTCTTCATCATGCCACATAACCATGTAGCCACATCCATGCACTCCTTGCATACGTGCAAACATCTTACAACGACATCCACGATACCTTCATATGCATTGTTCTTGATTCAAACTTGCTGCGCAACCTCCCGATCAACTCAACCACAATTCCCCCCGACACTACAACAAACGTTCAATAGGCCGTCGATATTTGTTAAGATGTTGGTCCTGTTGGGTTTAAAACAATTATATCTTTCGGTTTTAAAAACCCGACGGCCATAAGTTAAAGACGTCGATGGAACAACAAAAACCAACGGTCTTATTTAAATTCGTCGGCCAAATAAAATAATCCGACGAATCTCACTTAAAACCGTCGGGATGCACTCCTAACCGACGGTCATATTTTTGGATCTGATAGCCGAGTCCACCGTGCCTTGATTTTTTTATTTTCCCAGCGGCAAACGGCCCCGTGATTCCCTCTCGTTCATAAAAGCGTGGTGGGGCTGGCTCCCATCATTCCCTCTTGTTCTTTAATATCTAGCTCTCGTGATTCTCGAGCCCGTCTCCCTCCTTTATTTTCTCCAACCCTACCGCACCGCCCACACCAGTTCCGCCGCCAAGCACCGGTTTCTCCACCGGGCGAGCTACAGTGACGTACCGCTCTCCCCAACATGCCGGTGCCGTCCGTCGACCTCTGTCCGTGCCGCCCGCGACCTTCGCCTGCACCGTCCGTCGACGAGTCCGTGCGCTGCCGCTCGTCGACCAAGTCTGCCTCCTCTCCGTCGTCTAAGCGCCGCCTCACCGACATCCACTGCCCGCCGGCGCTTCTTCCGTCGTTCGCGCGCTGCCCGTCGACCGAAGTCTCCGCGGTGGGCTCTGGTGATGCCTCCCACACCTGTGGCCGTAGATCCGCTCTGTTCCGGCGCAACCTCCGACGGGTTTTGACCTTCGCCGAACAGATCTTGGCGCTCTTGAAGCTTGAAGGATCTCTTCAATGCAAACCGATTCTCTTTTTTTTTTTCTGTAGCAGATCTGTTCGAGCTAATTTGCCTCCAGAGAAATCTGTTTGATTGCCTCCAGAGAAATCTGTTTGAGCTCATATGTTTGAGATATTGTGAATAATGTTTTTTTTGTGTTCCAAGAAAGTTTGTGTGAGATAAATTGTGATTAATATGTGTTTGAACTGAGATAGCGCGCGGCGTGTTCATCTGTGATTTCCATAGTTTGAACTGAGATTGAATTAAAAAAAATGAAGCAAAGCGTCCGGGCATTTAGAAAAAAAGAAGAAGAAAAAAAATGAAAAACTAGAGGTGTCAGGATGCTGCTGCACGGCCAGGCTGTGAACAGAAAAAGGCGACGGGCCATGTCCCGACGGTCATAGAGGACAAAAGTGAATAAAGGCGTCGGACTCCATGGACCGACTGTTATAAAGACTAGAGCCGTCGGGCCCGACGGCTCTAGCTGTTAAATACGTCGAGTAAAGGATGTCGGTTATGACTGTCAGTTTCCCGACATTTCTAAGGTATATGCATCAGTTATAGTAGGGAACCGACGGCTATATGGCCGACATCCTGTTCACCAATTGCTTTAGTGCGAACTTGGTTGTCGAACCTCATCTTGTCCCTAAGACTAGTTCAGTGGATCCCGTCACCAGCCATGTCTTGAACTCAAGCAACATCTGCACATGAATAAACAACCAATATTTCTGAGCACAAGTCCTCAACTTGACTCTCGTTAGTTCCGAAACTATAAACATTTTACTTGAGCACCTCACATAAGCATGTTGCAAACTATAATAAAATGATATCAACCATAACCACCAAAACACACTAAAAACATAGTAAAAGAATACTAAGCAATCTTTCCATAAGTGTAAAGCAAGTTTGAAACATAGCAAGATAAAAGCAGAACAATTGCAATCAAACTCCGAACCTTGCCAAAGCTAACCGGACCTAGAGTCAGAGCTTAATAAAGAGATGTTTTGGGAGTATTCAAAACTTTTATCATCAAAGCCAATGTATTTAGCATACATAGGTCTCACAATCTCCACCTTGATGAATGCATGGCAACACAATTTAAAATCCGAACATTTGTCTTATCCACATGAAAAGTTTTGAAAACAATTTCTCTCCTTTATACATATTTCTCCCCCTTGCATACTTCTCCTTCTGAGAAGAATCGTGCCAAAAACCTTGTGGATATGTGCAAGGTGTGATCAATTTCTCCTCCTTTGACAATGTATTCAGCAAGGTACAAAAGAGAAATTTTAATTGTTATGATCATATTATAACATATACATATAAAACAAAGCTCGTCCAAGTCATACTATCAAGTAACTTACACTATCACAACAATGAGATACATAAAGTAGTGTAAGCCATGCTAGAGATCAAATGTAATTTTCAATTTAAGCAAGTCATGGTCTCACAAACTTAACTATTTCAATACCTAAAAGCATGGCACTTGTTGCTGCAATTTTTTTCTTTAAAGCACAAATTTTTGACATATGACATTTGCAAGAGATTATATGCTGCATCTGCCTTATTCTAACCAACCAGGTCAAGCCTATGTCATTTGACAATCAGAAGCTTAAGGACATGATTTTTGTCATACACAACTTATTCCAAGTTCATACGGAAGTGCAATGATAAGCCATCTCAAAAGAAGCAGTGCGATGTATGCATATTCTCTTGATCTTTTCTCAATTTATATTTGTTCATAAAAACTCAATATGTGAGTTGATTAATTGATTAATTCTTTATGATTAAAAGCACTTGTGAGCATGCAACAAGTTCAAAACAGCAAGAAAGTTCGACCATGACCAGATTTAGTGTAAGTAATTATTCCAGTTACTAGACATCGAAAAATCTACAAAATGTATAACATGAGTAATGTAGTAAGAACGTACTGCATGTAAAAGGAATCACAAAGTCATATATGTATGAAATACTATGCTCATATTATTTTAATTTCAGATTCACACATAGACTTCTCAAGTTTCAAAACTCCCCCTCAATGTTGACCATGAGGATGCATAACCCCTATCTCACTATGAATGAAACAAAAACGAGTGAAATCCAAAGGTTTTGTAAAAATGTAAGCCAATTGTTGTTCGGTATCTACATGGTGAAGCACAATGTTTCCTTTTTCAACATTATCACGAAGAAAGTGATACCTAATGTCAATGTGCTTAGTTCTAGAATGTTGCACGGGTTTTTAGCAATGCAAATGGCACCAATGTTATCACGAAATAGTGGAACACTATCTAGATCAACCCCATAGTCCTTAAGTGTTTGAACAATCCAAAGAATTTGTGAACAAGCGCTAGCAGTAGATACATATTCAGAGTCAGTTGTGGATTGTGCAATTGAGTTTTGTTTTCTAGAGGACCAAGCAACAAGTGAATCACCAAGAAAATGACAAGCACCAAATGTACTTTTACTATCAATCCTACAACCCCCAAAATCAGCATCCGAAAAAGCTTTCAAAGTAACGGTTGAGGAAGAAGGAAGAAAAATGCCAAATTCTTGAGTTCCATGTAAGTACCTGAGAATCCTTTTGAGGGCTTGACAATGTAAAGCACGTGGGGAGGCTTGAAACCGTGCACAAAGACATACGCTGAATTGTATGTCTGGTCTTGATGCCGTGAGGTACAAAAATGATCCGGTCATGCTTCTATATTCTTTTTGATCCACGGGGTCACCATCTTCATCAAGTTCAAGTGTCGTAGCTATTCCCATTGGTGTCTGAAGAGGCTTGCTTTTTTCCATGTTGAAGAGCCTTAAGAGGTCTATTGTATACTTCGTTTGATGCACAAAGGTACCCTCCTTGGTTGGCTTGATTTGAAAACCCAAAAAGTACGTGAGTTCTCCCATCATACTCATCTCAAATTTTGAACTCATCATAGCTGAAAACTTGGACACAAGATCATGAGAATCACAACCAAAGATAATATGATCCACATACACTTGAACGAATAATGAGTCATTGCCATGCTTAAGCACGAAAAGAGTTTTATCAACCCTGCCCATGGTAAACCCCTTTTCATGTAAGAATGTTTTTAACCTATCATACCATACTCTAAGGGCTTGTTTGAGACCGTACAAGGCTTTGGACAGTTTGTAAACATGATTATGAAAATCTGGATTTTCAAAACCCAGTGGTTGTTTGACATAAACCTCCTCATCTATGTAGCAATTAATAAAAGCACTTTTAACATCCATTTGATATAGCTTAAAACCTTTAGATGCAGCAAAAGCTAACAAAATTCTTATGGCTTCTAATCTAGCAATAGGAGCAAAAGTTTCATCAAAATCTGGCCCTTCAACTTGGGTGAAACCTTGAGCAACCAACCTAGCCTTATTCCTAACCACAACCCCATCCTCACTTTGTTGATTTTTAAACACCTATTTAGTTCCAATTAAAGTGTGACCTTGATGTGGAGGTACAAGTTTCCAAACATTATTTCTTTCAAAATTTTCTAACTCTTCTTGCATGGCAATAATCCATGATTCATTAGTGTGTGCGTGTGATATATCTTTGGGTTCAAAAGAAGCAACAAAAGCAGAATGAGCATGAGAGTTTGGATCGCAAAACCTGGACCGTGTGACTCGTTCGTGCAAGCTTCCAATAATTTGTTGTGGAGGATGACTTTTGAGAACCCGGAAGGAAGTGGACACTTCACAAGCTTCTTCTTCTTCATGTTCATCACAAATCAATGAGCTTGTGACTTGAGGAGGATTTGGACCAGCAATGGTGGTCGTCAGTGCTGGCTGTGAATCAAAATCAGTTGCTGGAACAATTTTATTGGCTGCTGAATTTTTGGGCAGCAGCACCACTTCTTTCTCATCTTCAACGAAAATGCTCCCTCCCTGCGGATATGGATCCGTACCTGCAATGTTTGAGCTAGTACCTGTGCTAGCTTCATCAAAAGACACCTCACAAGTCTCCACAATTTTGTCAGTGTCAAGTAAAAGCACACGGTAGCCTCTAGTATGAGATGGATAACCAAGAAACATGGCATCAATGGATCTAGGTTCGAATTTATCAAGATTACCATGTTTCTTAACAAATCATTTGCAACCAAAGACCCGAAAGTGTGTAACACTAGGCCTATGTCCAAACCAGAGCTATCACAGGAGCAAGAAAACACGTTTTGAGACATAACAAGCGGTTCCAATTGCATCAGCCAAAAATTTCCTAGGAGTTTGATACTCATCAAGCATAGTCCTAGCCATCTCAACTAAGATTCTGTTCCTTCTTTCTACAACACCGTTTTATTGAGGTACATATGGTGAAGAAAATTGATGATCTATTCCATTTTCGGCACAAAAGTTATCAAAAGATTGATTTTTAAAATTGGTTCCGTTATCACTTCTAATTGCTTTAAAACATCCTGGGTGATCAACTGATAATATAAGAAGTAAAGTTCTAAAGTGACTAAAAGCTTCATTCTTGGATGCCATAAAGTAAACCCAAGAGTATCTAGAATAATCATCAATAATCACAAGAACATACCATTTACCTCCAAAGAATTGAACACGTAAAGGTCCTACGGTGTCAAGGTGCAAAAGTTGACCCGGTTCAGTTGTCATGATCATTGTGAGAGGAGTATGTGAACCTGCAACAATCTTAGCATGTCTACAAGAAGAGCACACAATTTCTTTGTCCCCTTTAAGCTTAGGCATCCCACGTATGCGATCAAGAGCACTAACATGCGTTAGATGATCAAAGCCTACGTGACCAAGTCTACGATGCCAAAAGTATAAGTCATTTGAATCATTAGCAATTAGACACCTATGCTTAGAGGAAGACATATCAAAATCATCTTTAAAAACTCTTCCAAACCGTGACATGTTAAAAATAAGCTCACTATTTGAACATTCAACTTTGCAGCAGTTTTTATTGAAAATAATTTCCAGATTTTCATCTAGCAATTGTGAAACAGAAAGCAAGTTGTATTTCAAATTTTTGACAAGTGCCACATCCTTCAAAGTGTAGTGATCGTTTACTCTAACCGAACCCTTAGCAATTATAGGATTTGAAGAATCATCGGCAAAAGAAACATTCTCTACACGTGACCCAAAAGAGAGGGAGGAGAACCATTCTTTGCTACCGGTCATGTGGCGTGAGCAACCTGAATCTACAATCCAAATGTTGTCCTTCCTCAAGCGTGTAACCTACATAGAAGCACAATACATCGATGACCCCCGGTCATGTGGCATGAGCAACCTGAATCTACAATCCAAATGATCTCCTTCCTCAAGCGTGTAACATACATAGAAGCACAATACGTCGATGACTCAATACTGGGGTTAGTCAAAAGGCATTTAGGAATCCAGTACTGCGTCACGCGACATCCAGCAGGAATAACATGCAAAAGGTAAGATAAAACAGCAGGTTTATGAGCCGAAGTTTGAGGATTTTTGTACCCAACTACTGTCCTACGAGATGTTACATGTGTAGCACGAAAAACAGTAGGTTTGGGAGCAAACATTGCATGTTTTCGACTCATTACAGTAAACTGCATGTTCATATTATTCGATTTAGCAAGTGCAGCAAATTTTGCATGAAAGTTATAAGATCTAGCAATCATTCTTTCCTTTCTCTGTTGTTTAGCTAGTCTATAACAAAAATTTATGACGTGACCATCTCTACCACAATAGGTACAATCGTCTAGATGAGCAAGCAACATTTTTATTTGAAACCGAATGAGACAACACTCCTGCAGATTTGAAAACCACTTTTTTTTTGTTTAGGGACTGTTTGAATCAAACCACTTCCTAATGACTTTACAATTTTAGGTGGATGTGTCTTAGCATGAGCATGCGAATCAAAACCTAAACCAGTTTTATAATTGCAAGACTTGGAAGAATTCAGCAACAAGTTTAGATTCTTATTCCCATTACAAAGTCGATCTAATGTCCTATGCATGTCATCAAGTTTATTGGACAGATCAAGGCAATTTTCACATGAAGTTTTTCCTTTTAATTTGCAATTGGAACAATATTTAACTTCATGAGAATGTAAAGCATTGTTCAATATAGAGGTTTCATCCATAGCATGTTGTAGTTTCTTATCAGGATCACCACAAGTAGAACAATGCAAATCATTTGTAGAACAGCTAGCATCTTTCAAGTTTTTATCATTAAGTGTAGAAAGCTCTCTGTTCTTTTCAATTTCTAACTCAAGTTTATCAAGTGTGGAGGTGTGCGCACTTCTTGATAAGGACAATTGTTCATATATTAAATCACATGAGGAACAAGAATCATCACTAGGAATCAAGGATTTCAAATGATTAATTTCATATTCTAGTGACTCAATTTTAATAGCATTGTCCCTAGGCTTTTTGTCCTTTTTCTTAACTATATCAGTGGCAAGAGAAATAGCATCACACAATTCTTCACAAGTAGGACATACCTATTCATAGTCGATGTTGTGTTCAGCCTCCTCCATACTTGATCTTGGCTTGTCTGCCATGAAGCACAAGTTTGCCAAATAATCTTCATCTTCGTCACTTCCAATGTCCACATTGCTTGAGCCAAGTTTTTGAAGTGCGGAGATAAAACTGCTCACAAATTGACGTCCTGTAAAACCCTTGCTTTTCTTCATATCTTTTGCAGAGGAGTGCTTCTTCCATGTTTGCTTTTCATCTCGGGAAGTGGGACTTGAAAGGTTAGGGCAATCTGAACAAAAATGTCCTGTCTTACCACATTCGAAACATCTTTGAGGTCCGGAGCTTCCTCTCCTTCTAGTTCTCACATTTTGCAATGCTTTTGAGAACCTAGTAGAGAGAAGTACTAGCTCCTCCTCTGGAAACTCCTCAACCTGTTCAAGGGTTAGAGAGGACAATAAAGCAAGTGTACCACAAGATGAAGATTGGCTGGAGCTAGGCATATCACGTTGAGAAACAAATGCAAGAGACTTTTTGGGGTTCTTACGTGAGATTATGTCAATTTCATGAGTTTTCAATTTAGAATATAGTACATCTAAAGTAAGTGTACTCATGACAGTAGATTCACGAATAGACGTAACCCTCATCTCCCAAATTGACATGTCTAATGAACTTAGTAACTGTCTAGCATTCTCAACATCTAAAAAATAAACATTGACGCTATGCAAGTTGTTGAGAATTTTATTGAAGCGAGCAAAGGTATTATCAATGGACTCACCGAGTTGCATCTCAAAGCGCGTGTATTCTTTCTTACACATGTCTTGTCTTACCTCCTTGATCGTGTTGGATCCTTCGTGGTAGTCACAAAGTGCTTTCCACACATCGTATGTAGATCGGAGGTGTGCAATACGGTCGAAGTCGCTTTGAGTTAATCCTTGTATGATCAAGTTCTGAGCCTTGTTGTTGTTGTCGACATCTCTAAGATTTGTAGGTGTAACTTGATCGTTTGACAGAAGTTTGTAAGGCTTGTATACCTTCTCCCATATTGTGAAGCCTTGTACCTGGATGAAAGCTTCCATACGTGCCTTCAAAACTTGAAAATTAATACCACTAAACACACAAGGTTTGGCAGAGTATTTCTCCATGATGATTAGTTAAAAACACGTGCAAATCACAAAGATTAGAGCACCGTGGCTTTGATACCAATTGTAGGATCAAAGAGTGTAAGACCTATGTGTGCTGAATACATTGGCTTGTAGTGAATATACTTGGCTTTGATGATAAAAGTTTTGAATATCACCAAAACACCTTTTTATCAAGGTCCGACGGTAGGTCCGGCTTGGTTTGGGTAGCTCCGGTTACGTTCGATGCTAGGTCCGACTAGCTTTGGTCAGCTTCGGTGAGCTTTATTTTTAGCTTCGGCATGACTTTATTAGCTCCGGCATGTCTTTGATAGCTCCGTCATATATTTGATAGCTCCGGCATATATTTGATAGCTCTGGTAGGCTTTTGCTAAGCTCCGATGTACTTTGTCTAGCTCTGGCTTTTGGGTTTACTAGTTCCGACTAGTTCTGGTTAGCTCCAGCGCTAGGTCCTGCTAGTTTTGTAAGCTCCAACGGGAGCTTGGTTCTACTAGCTTTTGGTAAGCTTCGGCGCTAGGTTCTACTAGATTTTGGTAAGCTCGGGCGCTAGGTTCTAATAGCTTTTGTTAGCTCCGGCTCAAGCTCCGGGTGGCTCTGGCAAGGTTCGGAACTTGACAGCAGTACTTCTGCTTTTCATTTGCAATGTTTCGTACTTGCTTTACATTGTTGGAAAGATTGCTTAGTATTCATTTGCTAAGTTTTTGGTGCGTTTTGGATGATATGGATGATATCGTGTTACTATGGTTTTGCAACATGCTTATGTGAGGTCCTCACATAAGGTGTTGTGTTCGGAACTAACTTGAGTCAATTCGAGGACTTGGGCTCGTATGGATTGGTTGTTTATTCATGTGCAGGTGTTGCTTGAGTTCAAGTCATGGCTGGTGACAGGATCCATTGGACTAGTCTCAGGGAGGAGATGAGGTTCCAACAACCAAATTCAGGAGGAATTGTGGTTGAGCTGATCAGGAGGTTGCGCAACATGATTGAAGGTATCGTGGATTCTCCAACATGAGCTGATCAGGAGGTTGATTCTCCAACCCCTCGATAAAAAATTAGAAAAATCCTAAGTTCCTAAGTAACCCCCCTGCAAATGTACATTAATCAGCAACCAGCCCCACTCCGCCGCGTACGGCGCGTAACCCCACCGACCCGCGCCGCACCGGTACCCACCCCCGATAGGGACGCTGTGCGCGTCACGAGCCGAGAAATCGCGTCAAAAGCCCTTTTCCGCGAACACGCCGCCACGCTGCCACGGCAACCCCTCCTCCTCCTCCTCTTGCGATCCACCATCACCCAGCGCATCGCGTTCGCGTCACCTTCTCGCCCACGCCTCTCTTCAGTTACTCCTCGGTTCCGCCCGTCCCGCCGCCCCCGGGCGCGCCCGAAGGGAAGCGCCTGGGCCTCGCGGTGAACGCCACCACCCCTCTTTATTATTAAACCCGCTGCCGCCGCCGCCACCCGCTTTTTTTCGGTTGACGTTCTGGATGCCACGGAGAGAGGCCTGCCTGCCGGTGGTAGACTGGTAGTAGTAGTAGGCTCCCGCCCGCGCGCCGCCGCAGTCGCTGCCTAACCGTCCCCGCCGATGCCGGTGAAGCGGTCGGCGTCGGTGGCGGCGCTCCCGCCGGCGGGCCGCCGCGCATGGGCCCGCCTCTGCCTCCGCCTCGCCGCGCCGCTCTCCTTCCTTCTCCTCCTCGCCACGCTGCTCCGCACCCAGCCACCCGCCCCGCCCGCCGCGCCGCCGCCCTTCCAGGGCTCCGCCAAGGTCGCCTTCCAACAACAATGCATATGAAGGTATCGTGGACGTCATTGGAAGATGTTCGCACGTATGCATGCGGTGCATGACGTGGAAACATGGTTCCGAAGATGGGATGAGGAAGGAAAGATCTGGTTGGAAGGATCGGATTGTACTGGTTGATGACTTTGGCTGTGGCAGAGTCGGTTATGGCTCGGTATGGAAAGTATCGAGTTGGTTATGTTAGGATTTCTTGTGTGTCACGAATTTGAGTTGTTTAGGAATGTGGGATACGTTCCTAAGATGTTTGGAAGTCTTAAGATTGCTTCTATCTGCGTATAGAGGAATCTTGAGCAGTTATGGAAAGTTACGATTCGTGATCTGAGTAGGATTGGAGTCCAAGTTGGTATTGGGTTGGCCTAAGGGCTGGTTATATAAGCAAGGGAGCCCAGAGCTCATTGTGCACGACTTTGGGGCTGTTACTCTTGTGTTCTATTGAATAAAATTTGTAGTTTGAAGGAACTTTTGTGCCTTGTTCGTCCGACTTGTTCCAGACAAGTTTTACTCGTCGAGTTTCTGGACAGCACTACCTTTCGTCGGTGGTTTTATCATAACTCGTGTTTTACAGATCCAATTGACGTGATTCTTTCGGGTTGTCTTCAAAACTTGATTACCTATCATATATCAAAATTTCACTGTCATTGGATTTGTGGTATATGATCTATACGAGTTTCTTTGCAGCATTCCAGAACTGTTTTTCCTCGGGTAGGGAAGATTGACCTGTGTTTGATCTTTCGATCATAACTTGAGTTTTTCTCGACGGATTTGAGTTATTCCTTTTGTGTTGTCTTCGTGACTTGATTCTCTCTGATATACATCCTTTTGTCACGGTGAAATACATTTAGATTAGTCTCACACACAATTTCTTTAAGAGATCGTTTTTCTGCCAAAGGGGTTGGGGTTTAATTGTTTCCGCTGCGTAAGATTTTTAAATCTACCATTCACCCCCCATCTGGTAGATTTTCACGTGCTCTTCGATCCTACAATTGGTATCAGAGCCACGGTGCTCTAATCTTTGTGATTTGCGCGTGTTTTTGACTAATCATTATGGAGAAGTACTCTGCCAAACCTTGTGTATTTGTTGGTATTGATTTTCAGGTTTGGAAGGCACGCATGGAGCTTTCATCAAGGCACAAGGCTTTGCAATATGGGAGAAGGTGTATAAGCCTTATGAAGTGTCATCCAATGATCATGTCATGGACACAAACCTACGGGACGTCGACAACAACAACAAAGCCCGAAACTTGATCATCCAAGGACTCACTCAAAGCGACTTTGATCGTGTCGCGCACCTCCGATCAGCATATGGTGTTTGGAGAGCTCTCTGTGATTACCATGAAGGCTCCAACACAATCAAGGAGGTAAAACAAGATATGTTCAAAAAGGAATATATGCGTTTTTAGATGCAACCAGGTGAGTCTATCGATGACCTTTTTGCTCGTTTCAATAAAATTCTCAGCAACTTACGTAGTGTCAATGTAAATTTTTCTGATGCTGAGAATGCTAGGCAACTTATTAGTGCATTAGACATGTCAATTTGGGAGATGAAAGTAACATCTATTCGCGAATCAACTATCATGAGTTCTCTTACATTAGATGTACTTTATTCTAAACTAAAAACTCATGAAATTGACATCCTAGCACGTAAGAACCCAAATAAGTCTATTGCATTTGATTCACAATGTGATATGTCTAGCTCCGACCAATCATCATCTTGTAATACTCTTGCTTAATTGTCCTCACTAACCCTGGAGCAGATCGAAGAATTTCCAGAAGAGGAGTTGGCACTCATCTCTACTAGATTCTCAAAGGTATTGCAAAATGTGAGAACTAGAAGGAGAGGAAGCTCCGGACCTCAACGCTGTTTTGAATGTGGTATAGGACACTTTCGTACAGAATGCCCTAACCTTTCAGGTCCGACCTCCCGGGAAGAAAAACAAAGCAAGGTCCGGACCTCCTTTGGAAATTCCAACAAAAAGAAAAAGAAGGGTACCATAGGACGCAAGATGATTAACAGCTTCATCACCGCACTTCAAGAACTTAGTTCAAGTGATGTAGACTTTGAAAGTGATGAAGATGATGACGATCTGGCCAACTTATGCTTCATGGCAGGCAAAACAAGATCAAGATCAAGTCAGGAGGATGCATAACACAACAGTTAAGACGATGAGGTATGTTCTACCTGCAATGAAATGTGTGATGCTATTTCTCGTGCAACTATTATTGTCAAGAAAAAGGACAAAAAGCTTAGGGATAATGCTGCTAAAATTGAATCACTAGAATCTAAAATTAACCGTTTAAAAACTTTGATTCCTAGTGATGATGCATGTCCCTCATGTGACTTAATCTATGAACAATTGTCCACATTATGAAGTACACACTCCTCCACTCTAGATAGACTTGATGAAGAAATTGAAAAGAACAAAAATCTTGCTGCACTTAATATTAAAAACTTGAAAGATGCTTCTTGTTCTACAATTGATTTGCATTGTTCTAGTTGTGATGATCTCGATAAAAAACTGCAAGATGCTATGAATGAAATTTCTATATTGAACAATGCTTTACGTTCTCATGAAGTTAAATTTTGTTCCAATTGCAAACTAAAAGGAAAAACTTCATGTGAAAATTGCCTTGATCTGTCCAATAAACTTGATGACATGCATAGGACATTAGATCGGTTTTGTAATGGGAATAAGAACCTAAACTTGCTGCTGAATTCTTCCAAGTCATGCAATGATAAAACTGGTTTAGGTTTTGATTCTCATGCTCTTGCTAAGGCACATCCACCTAAAATTGTAAAGTCATTAGGAAGTGGTTTGATTCAAACAGTTCCTAAACAAAAAGGAGTGGTTTTCAAATCTGCAGGAGTGTTGTCTCATTCGGTTTCAAATAAAAATATTGCTTGCTCATCTAGAAATGAACACAAAGTTAAATTTCATTGTACCTTCTGTGGTAGAGATGGTCATGTCATAGATTTTTGTTATAGACTAGCTAAACAACAGAAAAAGGAAAGAAAAATTGCTAGATCTTATAACTTTCATGCAATTAGAAAAACACAACCCGCTTTAGTGAGTCAGAAATTTGAAAAGGTAGCTTCCGAACCTTCTGGTATGAAATCCGCAAAAGCAGCTCCGATAGTTCCGATAGCTCCGAGAGCTCCCGAACCTTCTGTTGTTTCCTTCGGAACTTCAGCTTTTGTTTCCGGAGCTTCAGCCTTGTCTTTTGGAACTGCTGCTTTTACCTTCGGAGCTACTGGTTTTTGTGCTAAAAGAGTTAAGAATAGAAAACCTCAAACTTCGACTCATAAACCTGCTGTTTTGTCTCAGCTTTCGCGTGTTTTTCCTACTGCACGTCGCGTGACTCAGTACTAGATTCCTAAATGCCTTTTGACTAACCCCAGTATTGAGTCATCGACGTATTGTGCCTCTATGTAGGTTACACGTTTGAGGAAGGAGAACATTTGAATTGTGGATTTAGGTTGCTCACGCCACATGGCCGGTAACAAAGATTGGTTCTCCTCCCTCTCTTTTGTGTCACGTGTAGAAAATGTTACTTTTGCCGACAATTCTTCAACTCCTATAATTGCTAAGGGTTCGGTTAGAGTAAATGATTACTACACTTTGAAGGATGTGGCACTTGTCAAAAATTTGAAATACAACTTGCTTTCTGTTTCACAATTGCTAGATGAAAATCTAGAAATTATTTTCAATAAAAACTGCTGCAAAGTTGTAGGTTCAAATAGTGAGCTTATTTTTAACATGTCTCGGTTTGGAAGAGTTTTTAAAGCTGATTTTGACATGTCTTCCTCTAAGCATAGGTGTCTAGTTGCTAATGATTCAAAGGACTTATATTTTTGGCATCATAGACTTGGTCATGTAGGCTTTGATCACCTAACGCGTGTTAGTGCTCTTGATTGCATACGTGGGCTGCCTAAGCTTAAAGGGGACAAAGAAATTGTGTGCTCTTCTTGTAGACATGCTAAGATGGTTGCAGGTTCACATACTCCTCTCACAATGATCATGACAACTGAACCATGTCAACTTTTGCATCTTGACACCGTAGGACCTTCACGTGTTCAATCCTTCGGAGGTAAATGGTATGTTCTTGTTATTGTTGATGATTATTCTAGATACTCTTGGGTTTACTTTATGGCGTCTAAGAATGAAGCTTTTAGTCACTTTAGAACTTTATTTCTTAGGTTATCAATTGATTACCCAGGATCTTTAAAAGCAATTAGAAGTGATAATGGAACTGAATTTAAAAATCAATCTTTTGATCACTTTTGTGCTGAAAATAGAATAGATCATCAATTCCCTTCACCATATGTACCTCAACAAAACGGTGTTGTAGAAAGAAAGAACAGAACCTTAGCTGAGATGGCTAGGACTATGCTTGATGAATATCAAACTCCTAGGAAATTTTGGGCTGATGCGTTAGCAACCGCTTGTTATGTCTCAAATCGTGTTTTCTTGCGTGCTAAGCTAGGTAAAACACCATATGAGCTTCGATTTGGACATAGGCCTAGTGTTACACACTTTCGGGTCTTTGGTTGCAAATGCTTTGTTAATAAACATGGTAATCTTGATAAATTTGAACCTAGATCCATTGATGGCATGTTTCTTGGTTATCCATCTCATACCAGAGGCTACCGTGTGCTTTTACTTGACACTAACAAAATTGTGGAGACTTGTGAAGTGTCTTTTGATGAAGCTAGGCCAGGTACTAGCTCCGGTGTTGCAGGATCAGATCCGTATCCTCAGGGGGAGGGTATTTTCGAAGATGAAGAAGAGCTGGTGATATTGCCTAGTAGTTCCGAAGTTCACACGTGTCCAGCTCTGGACATTGAACAAGCTTCGGCTATCATCTATGCTGGCCCTAATTGTCCACAAGTCACAAGATCATCAATTTACGATGAACTTAATGAAGAAGAAGCTTGTGAGACATCTGCTCCCCTACGTTTTTACAAAGATCATCCCCCACAACAGATGATTGGAAGCTTGCACGAACGAGTCACACGGTCTAGGTTTTGCGATCCAAACTCTCATGCTCATTCTGCTTTTGTTGCTTCTTTTGAACCCAAAGATATATCACATGCACTCAATAATGAATCTTGGATTATTGCCATGCAAGAAGAGTTAGAAAATTTTGAAAGAAATAATGTTTGGAAACTTGTACCTCCACCTCAAGGTCACACTTTAATTGGAACTAAATGGGTATATAAAAATAAACAAAGTGAGGATGGGGTTGTGGTTAGGAATAAGGCTAGGTTGGTTGCTCAAGGTTTCACTCAAGTTGAAGGTCTAGATTTTGATGAAACTTTTGCTCCTGTCGCTAGATTAGAAGCCATAAGAATTTTGTTAGCTTTTGCAGCATATAAAGGTTTTAAGCTATATCAAATGGATGTTAAAAGTGCTTTTCTTAATGGCTGCATAGATGAGGAGTTTTATATCAAACAACCACCGGGTTTTGAAAATCCAGATTTTCCTAATCATGTTTACAAACTATCCAAAGCCTTATACGGTCTCAAACAAGCCCCTAGAGCATGGTATGATAGGTTAAAAACATTCTTACTTGAAAAGGGGTTTACCATGGGTAAGGTTGATAAAACTCTTTTTGTGCGTAAACATGGCAATGACTCATTATTCGTTCAAGTGTATGTGGATGATATTATCTTTGGTTGTGCTTCTCATAATCTTGTGTCCAAGTTTTCAGCAATGATGAGTTCCGAATTTGAAATGAGTATGATGGGTGAACTCACTTACTTTTTGGGGCTGCAAATCAAGCAAACCAAGGAGGGTACCTTTGTGCATCAAACGAAATATACCAAAGACCTCCTAAGGCGCTTCAACATGGACAAAAGCAAGCCTCTTCAGACACCAATGAGAACAGCAACAACACTTGAACTTGATGAAGATGGTGAACCCGTGGATCAAAAAGAATATAGAAGCATGATCAGATCACTTTTGTACCTCACGGCATCAAGACCGTACATACAATTCAACGTATGTCTTTGTGCACGGTTTTAAGCTTCCCCACGTGTTTCACATCGTCAAGCCGTCAAAAGGATTCTCAGGTACTTACATGGAACTCAAGAATTTGGAATTTTTCTTCCTACTTCCTCAATTGTTACTTTGAAAGCTTTTTCGGATGCTGATTTCGGGGTTGTAGGATTGATAGGAAAAGCACTTCCGATGCTTGTCATTTTCTTGGTAATTCTCTTGTTGCTTGGTACTCTAGAAAACAAAATTGAATTGCTCAATCCACAGCCGAATCTGAATATGTAGCTGCTGCTAGTGCTTGCTCACAAATTCTTTGGATTGTTCAAACACTTAAGGACTATGGGGTTGATCTAGATAGTGTTCCACTGTTCTGTGATAACACTAGTGCCATTTGCATTGCCAAAAACCCCGTGCAACATTCTAGAACTAAGCACATTGACATTAGGTACACTTTCTCCGAGATAATGTTGAAAAAGGAACCATTGTGCTTCACCATGTAGATACCGAACAACAATTGGCAGACATTTTTACAAAACCTTTGGATTTCACTCGTTTTTGTTTCATTCGTAGTGAAATAGGGGTTATGCATCCTCATGGCTTAAATTGAGGGGGAGTTTTTGAAACTTCGGATGTCTATGTGTGAATCTGAAATTAAAATAATATGAGCATAGTATTTCATACATATATGACTTTGTGATTCATTTTACATGCTAAAAGTTCTTACTACATTACTCGTGTTATACATTTTGTAGTTTTTGCCATGTCTAGTAATTGGAATAATTACTTACACTGAAACTGGTCAAGGTCGAACTTTCTTGCTGTTTTGAACTTGTTACATGTTCACAAGTGCTTTTAATCATAAAGAATTAATCAAATAATCAACTCACATGTTGAGTTTTCATGAGCAAATATAAATTGAGAAAAGATCAAGAGAATATGCATGCATCACACTTCTTCTTTTGAGATGGCTTGTCATTGCACTTAGATATGAACTTGGAAGAAGTTGTGTATGACTAAAACCATGTCCTTAAGCTTCTGATTGTCAAATGACATAGGCTTGGCTTGGTTGGTTAGAATAAGGCAGATGCGCATATAATCTCTTGCAAATTTCATATGATCTAAATTTATGCTTTGAAAAATAATAAAATGCAGCAACTAGTGTCATGCTTTCAGGTTTTGAAATAGTTAAGTTTGTGAGATCATGACTTGCTTAAATTGAAAATTACATTTGATCTCTAGCATGGCTTACACTACTTTATGTATTTCATTGATGTGATAATGTAAGGTACTTGATAGTATGACTTGGATGAGCTTTGTTTATATGTATATGTTATAATATGCTCATAACAACTACAAGGGGAGAGATAATTTGTTTATATGCTCATGACCTGCTGAATACATTGTCAAAGGGGGAGAGATAAGCATGAAGAGAAAGAAAATATGTGCATAAGGAGAGATAATAAAGGGGGAGAAATTGTTTTCAAAACTTTTATGTGAATAATCCAATGTTCGGATTTTAAATGGTGTTGCCAATGCATTCATCAAGGGGGAGATTGTAAGACCTATGTGTGTTGAATACATTGGATTGTAGTGAATATACTTGGCTTTGATGATAAAAGTTTTGAATATCACCAAAACACCTTTTTTATCAAGGTCTGACGGTAGGTCCGGCTTGGTTTGGGTAGCTCCGGTTACGTTCGATGCTAGGTTCGACTAGCTTTGGTCAGCTCCGGTGAGCTTTATTTTTAGCTCCGGCATGACTTTATTAGCTCCGGCATGTCTTTGATAGCTCCGGCATGTCTTTGATAGCTCCGGCATATATTTGATAGCTCCGGCATGCTTTTCCTAAGCTCCGACGTACTTTGTCTAGCTCCGGCTTTTGGGTTTACTAGTTCCGACTAGTTCTGGTTAGCTCCAGTGCTAGGTCCTACTAGTTTTGTAAGCTCCGACGGGAGCTTGGTTCTACTAGCTTTTGGTAAGCTCTGGAGCTAGGTTCTACTAGCTTTATGTAATCTCCGGCCCTAGGTTCTACTAGCTTTTGTTAGCTCCGGCTCAAGCTCCGGGTGGCTCTGGCAAGGTCCGAAACTTGACCGCAGTACTTCTGATTTTCATTTGCAATGTTTCGTACTTGCTTTACATTGTTGAAAAGACTGCTTAGTATTCATTTGCTAAGTTTTTGGTGCGTTTTGGATGATATGGATGATATCGTGTTACTATGGTTTTGCAACATGCTTATGTGAGGTTCTCACATAAGGTGTTGTGTTCGGAACTAACTTGAGTCAAGTCGAGGACTTGGGCTCGTATGGATTGGTTGTTTATTCATGTGCAGGTGTTGCTTGAGTTCAAGTCATGGCTGGTGACAGGGTCCATTGGACTAGTCTAAGGGAGGAGATGAGGTTCCAACAACCAAATTCAGGAGGAATTGTGGTTGAGCTGATCAGGAGGTTGCGCAGCATGATTGAATCAAGAACAATGCATATGAAGGTATCGTGGACGTCATTGGAAGATGGTCGCACGTATGCATGCGGTGCATGACGTGGCAACATGGTTCCGAATATGGGATGAGGAAGGAAAGATCTGGTTGGAAGGATCGGATCGTACTGGTTGATGACTTTGGCTATGGCAGAGTCGGTTATGGCTCGGTATGGAAAGTATCGAGTTGGTTATGTTAGGATTTCGTGTGTGTCATGAATTTGAGTTGTTTAGGAATGTGGGATATGTTCCTAAGATGTTTTTAAGTCTTAAGATTGCTTCTATCTGCGTATAGAGGAATCTTGAGCAGTTATTGAAAGTTACGATTCGTGATCTGAGTAGGATTGGAATCCTAGTTGGTATTGGGTTGGCCTAAGGGCTGGTTATATAAGCAAGGGAGCCCAGAGCTCGTTGTGCACGACTTTGGGGCTGTTCCTCTTGTGTTCGATTGAATAAAATTCGTAGTTTGAAGTAACTTTTGTGCCTTGTTCGTCCGACTTGTTCCAGACAAGTTTTACTCGTCGAGTTTCTGGACAGCACTACCTTTCGTCGGTGGTTTTATCATAACTCGAGTTTTACAGATCCAATTGACGTGATTCTTTTTGGTTTGTCTTCACAACTTGATTATCTATCATATATCAAAATTTCACGGTCATTGGATTTGTGGTATATGATCTACACGAGTTTCTTTGCAGCATTCCAGAACTGTTTTTCCTCGGGTAGGGCAGATTGACCTGTGTTTGATCTTTCGACCATAACTTGAGTTTTTCTCGACGGATTTGAGTGATTCCTTTTGTGTTGTCTTCGTGACTTGATTCTCTCTGATATCCATCACTTTTTTCATGGTGAAACACATTTATATTAGTCTCACACACGATTTCTTTAAGAGATCGTTTTTCTGCCAAAAGGGTTGGGGTTTAATTGTTTCCGCTGTGTAAGATTTTTAAATCTACCATTCACCCCCCCTCTGGTAGCTTTTCACGTGCTCTTCGATCCTACAAAGAGCACATGAAAAGCTACCAGAATGGGGTGAATGGTAGATCTAAAACTTTTTCAGCGGAAGCAATGAAAACCCCTCAGCAAAAAAACGATATGTTAAAGAAATCATGTGTGAGACTAATCTAAACATGTTTCACCATGATGAAAATGATAGATATCATAGAGAATCAAGTCACAAAGAACACACAACAAGAATCACTCAAATTCGTCGAGAGAAACTCAAGTTACGGTCGAAAGATCGAACAAAGGTCAATCTGTTCTACCGAGTAAAAAACAGATCTGCAATACTGCAAAGAAACTCGTGTAGATCAAAAACCACAAATCCAATGACCTTGAAATTTTGAAATATTATAGATAATCAAGTTTTGAAGACAAACCAAAAAGAATAACTTCAATTGGATCTGAAAAACTAGAGTTATGATAAAAACCACCGAAGAAAAGTAGTGCTGTGCAGAAACTCAACGAGAAAAACTTGTCTGGAACAAGTCGGACGAACAAGGCACAAAAGTTCCTTTAAACTATGATATTTATTCAATAGAACACAATAGGAACAGCCCAAAAGTCGTGCTCCACGAGCTCTGGCCTCCCTTGCTTATATAACCGGCCCTTAGGCTAACCCAAACATAACTAGGACTCTAAACCTACTCCATTCACGAATTGACACTGTCCATAACTGCTCAAGACTCTTCCATATGCAGATAGAAGAAATCTTAAGACTTCCAAACACATTAGTAATGTATCCCACAATACTTAAACAACCCAAATTCATGACCCACACGAAATCCTAACATAACCAGCTCAAATCTTGCCATATTTGAGTCAAACACGACTCAGCCGCAGCCTGAGTCCATAACCTAGTCGGTTGGACCTTTTCGACCAATTTTTTACATCCACATCTTTTTATAACGCCTCATAACCATGTAGCCACGTCCATCCACTCCTTGCATACGTGCAAACATCTTCCAACGACGTCCACGATACCTTCATATGCATTGTTCTTGATTCAAACATGTTATGCAACCTCCCTATCAACTCAACCACAATTCCCTCCGAACTTGGTTGTTGAACCTCATCTTCTCCCTAAGTCTAGTTCAATGGATTCCGTCACCATCCATATCTTGAACTCATGTAACACCTGCACATGAATAAACAACCAATACTTCTGAGCACAAGTCCTCGACTTGACTCTCGTTAGTTCCGAAACTACAACAACTTACGTGAGCACCTCACATAAGCATGTTGCAAACCATAGCAAAATGATATCAAACATGGCCACCAAAACACACCAAAAACTTAGTAAAAAAATTCTAAGCAAATTTCTCATAAGTGTAAAGCAAGTTTGAAACATTGGAAGATAAAAGTAGAACAATTGAAATCAAGCTCCGAATCTTGCCAAAGCTAAACAGACCTTGAGTTGGAGCTTAAAAAAAAAGATGTTTTTGGAGTATTCAAAACTTTTATCATCAAAGCCATTGTATTCAGCACACATAAGTCTCACACCCCCTCTTGTGCCGTTCAGATCCCAGGGTAGTCCCGCCACAACTGCAAACCCAACCGACTCTCCTTCCCAACTCTCTACAATATATTCCAAGTGACAAGGATGGTCAAACAAGACTAGTAAACACCTATCATGGGTTTCCCATCAATTTTACATAAGCATGCAGTTTTGCAAACAAAACATTTAAAAATAGGATCGAAATGATAAAGGACACTTGCCTTGCTCTTGAGATTGGTTAGGATCAAAAGCTTCAAAGTTCTGGTGCTGGAGGTCCTCGACAGCACCCTCTAGAGCAATATGTTCTATTTTGCGCAACAAACATACAAAATAAGCCTTATAATCAATAAATGCTCATATATTACTCAATATGTCATGACATGCATGAATGGTGCAATTATGTGGTAATGCATGTTTTCAAGTTGCCATTATTGCTTACTAACTAGTTACAATTGAGTTTTACATGTTTGAACAAGTTCCAAGTTATTTCGGAGAATATTAAAGAAGTTCAAGGAATTTTCAGAATTGAAGGACCGGACCAGTCCGCACAAGGGTCGGACATGTCCATTCTGGAACAGAAAGGGGATCAGACTAGTCCACTAAGGACCGGACAAGCCCGTTAAAGTTGGAGTTTTGGCAAATTTTCAACTAGAGCCTAGTTTGATTAATCATGGAACCATGTTTTACGCAGAGAAGATGAATCTAATGTAATTACCATGAATTCAACAACTCAAGGGTCGAGATTTGGGTGAAACACTTGGATCTTGACGTCTAGGGTTGATGGTGAAGGGTTGGTGGAGAATTGATGATGATGTCAATGATTTGACGAAGATCGATCTTGCTTGATCCTCCTATCCTCCTCCTCCACCTTTTCCTGGCTGCGAGCTCCTCTCTCCTCAATGGTGGGTCCCATGTGAACAACGGTAAGGGTTTTCTTCAATTGTGGCAAAGAGATGAAAAGGTGTGTGGTGGAGTGTTTATATAGAGTGGAGGTGGTAGGTTTGGGTGGAATCCAAGTATAAGGCGGTGGAGGCCTTGGTGGGGTCCCACATGGGCTCCACAGGGGTTGGGCACGATGTTCTTGTGCTCACTTAAGGCAAATACCCAATACCTTGTTGTGGAGGAAAAATAGAATCAGAGCCGGGCACACTAGACTAGTCCACTAGGGGCTGGACAAGTCCGATCGGGTACAGAAACTAGAATGGACAAGTATGGTGATAGTCCAGACAAGTCCGATCTGGTCCAAAAAACAAAACGGACAAGTCCATTATGGGGCCGGACTATTCCGGGGGTTTGTCCAATTAAAAAAAAAACAGACCAAATTGAGGAATTAGTGGACAACTCCAAAAAGTTCCAGTAGGGAAGATCGGACTAGTCTGTACTTGAGAACCGACAAGTACAGAAAACAAAAGAAACATTTCTGGACTAATCCATAGCAAAAGCGAATGAGTCCGGAAAACAACAGAGGCTAAACCGGACTAGTCCGTTGTCTAGGCCGGACAAGTCCGCACTGACACAAGCTTTAACTGTTGTTTTGGTTCCAATTCATTCTAAACTTGTTCCTTTTTGTGTTGCTTAATGTTAAACATGTATAAGAATGTATGCAATGCATGATGGATGAAAATGAGGATGTTGCAAACCTACCCCCTTTAAAATGAATCTCGCCCTTGATATTCGATGTAGAAGGAAAGTGAAAGAGAAATTCTCTCTTGAGGTCATCTTCGAGCTCCCAAGTTGCTTCCTATTCTGCATGATGCTTCCATTGTACTTTGCACCATCAAATCACCTTGTTCTTTGTGACTCTCTCTTTGTTTTCCAAAATTTTGACTGGATGCTCCGCATAAGTCAAATATGCCTCTAATTCCAATTCTTCCTTTGGAACTTGTTCTTCCGGTACTCTTAAGCATTTCTTGAGCTGAGAAACGTGGAATACATCGTGAACATCAGAAAGATGTGCTGGCATCTCCAACTTATATGCCACTTCTCCACGTTTGTCCAAAATCTTGAATGGTCCAGTATAGTGAGGTGCCAACTTGCCTTTGACATTAAATCGCTTATGACGTCACATAGGTGAGACTTTGAGATAAACGAAGTCTCCCACTTCAAAAGCTAGGTTTCTTCTCCTATTATCCGTATAGCCTTTTTGTCTTGATTGGGTATCCCTTAAATTCTCGCGGATTATCTGAACATGCTTTTCAGCATCGTGTATCACATCGGGTCCAAATACTTGAGTTTCTCCCATTTTATTCCAAAATAAGGGTGCTCTACAACTTCTCCCATACAATGCTTCATATGGCAGCATTTTTAAACTTGCATGATAACTGTTGTTGTAGGAGAATTCAGCATATGATAGACTTTTATCCCAATTTCCTCCATACTTCAGCGCACAAGCTCTTAGCATGTCTCCCAATATCTGATTTGTTCTCTCAGTTTGTCCATCCGTTTGATGGTGATATGCAAAACTGAAATTCAATTGGGTTCACATCAGCTCGTGCAGCTTTTGCCAGAACCTTGAGGTAAATTGAGAACCTCTATTGGACACTATTTTTCTTTGGCACTCCGTGTAAACACACTATTCTCTCCATATACAATTCTGCCAAGTTTGCTCCACTATAGGTAGTCTTGACAAGAATAAAGTGCGCATATTTGGTCAACCGATCCACAATAACCTATATTGAATCATAACCTGCTGAAGTGCATGGTAAACCAACTATGAAATAAAAACCAACTTCCTCCCACTTCCATTCCAGAATCTTACATGGCTGCAATAATCCGGCTGGCTTTCGATGTTCAGCTTTAACTCGTTGGCATACATCATACAAAGCAACATATTCAGCTATGTCACTTTTCATGCCATCCCACCAATAACACGTCTTCAAGTCCTTGTACATCTTTGTACAACCAAGATGGATGGAGTAGGGCGAGTCATGTGCCTCCTTTAGTATCGTCTCACGAAGTTGCTTCACATTAGGCACAACAATCCTCTTCCCAAGCCGTAGAGTACCATGATCATCCTCATCAAATTTGAATTCTCTCCCTTCTTGGGTCCTCTCCTTGATTTTTTGGATTTCCTCATCCTTTCTTCGACCTTCTCGAATTTCTTGTTCCAAGGTCAGATTTAACTCCATTATTCTCATCTCATTCACAAATCTAAGATTCGACCGTTCAAACTCCTTGCATAGCTCAGATGGCAACTCTCGAATCATGAGTTGGTGACTTACTCCTTTCCAACTCAAAGCATCAGCCAATACATTAGCCTTCCTCGGGTGATAGTTGATTCCCACATCATAATTTTTGATGAGCTCCAACCATCTTCGTTGCCTCAAATTCAAGTCTGTTTGTGTGAAAATGTACTTGAGACTCTTGTGATTTGTATAAATTTCACACCTATGACCAAGAATGTAGTGCCTCCATATCTTCAAGGCATGCACCACAACTACAAGTTCGAGAACATGCGTAAGATAATTCTGCTCATGTTTCTTTAATTGCCTCGATGCATGGGCTACCACTTGAACTTCTTGCATGAGCACAAATCCAAGTACTTGTCTTGATGCATCACAATAAATATCGAAACTTTTGCTCACATCTGGCAATACCAACACAGGTGTTGTTGTTAACCTCTTCTTTAACTCCTCAAAGCTATTCTGACAAGCTTGAGTGCACTGGAATGATTCCCCTTCATTAACAATTCTGTCATGGGCACGACTATTTTGGAGAAATCCTTGATAAACCGACGGTAATATCCAGCAATTCAGAGAAAACTCCGGATTTCCTTCACATTGTGTGGCTGCTCCCATTTTAGCACATCTCTCGCTTTCCCTGGGTCAACCATACTCCTCCTCTAGAGATGATATGTCCCAAAAATGATACCTCTCTTAACCAAAATTGGCACTTGCTGAATTTGGTATATAATTGGTGTTCCCTCAATTTCTGCAATGTGAGCCTGAAATGCTCCTCATGTTCCTCCTTGCTTCTTGAGTAGATCATAGTGTCATAAATGAACACCACAACGAACTTATCCAAGTATTCCATGAAGACCTTATGCATGAGGTACATAAAGTATGTCGGTGCATTTGTCAATCCAAAAGACATCACGATGTACTCATGAGATCCATACCATGTCCGAAAAGCCATTTTGGGTATGTCTGATGGTCTAATCTTCATCTGGAAGTAGCCTGACCTCAAATCAATCTTGAAGAAAACACATGCGCCCTTAATTTGATCAAACAAATCCTCTATACAGGGCAATTTATACTTGTTCTTAATCGTGACCTCGTTTAGAGCTCGGTAATCCACACACATCCATTGGGACCCATCCTTCTTATCCATGAAAAGCACTGGTGCTCCCCAAGGTGAAGAGCTTGGGCGAATGAAACAATGCTCTAGTTGCTCTTGAATTTGCTACTTGAGCTCTGCTAACTCCATAGGAGGCATCCGATATGGCCTCTTAACTATAGGTGCAGTTACAGGTATTAATTCAATAACAAACTCTATGTCATGATGAGGTGAAATACCTGGCAACTCATTCGGAAACACATCTAAAAATTCACACACCACTGGGATCTCCTCTATTGTTGCACCGTCCATTTGATTGAGCTCCACTTGCTTTGGTGTGTGTTGAGATGCTTCAAATTCTATGCTGACCCCTTCCTCATTTGTCAACTGCATCGTATTTGTGGCACATTGAATTATCCCATTGTGCTTCTTTAACCGGTCCATACCAAGTATTATGTCCAGTCCTTGTAATTCCAAAACAATGAGGTTGGCGAAGAAGTCTACCCCCCATATTCTAAGGCTTACTTTTGGACATACTATATTCGTCCTTATCTCCCCTATATGAGATTTAACCAACAAGGTATACTTCATATGAGATATGGGCAAACAATACTTGGCAACATACTTTGATGCAATGAATGAATGTGATGCTCCAAAATCAAATAACATAGTCGACGGGTTGGAGTTTGCGAGAAACTTACCAATCACCACACTATGTGCTTGTTTTGTCTCCTCCATAGAGACATGATTCACCATGCCACGAACAAAATTTTGCGGTCCATGGTTGCCTTGTGGTGCTCCTCCATTTGGTCTTGGGTTCTGTCTCGGAGCATTGTTCTCTTGACCAAGGCCTGACTTAGGGCATTGAGATGCAAAGTGTCCCATCTCACCACAAGTATAGCACGACCTTGATGCACCAAAATTGTTTGGGTGAAGTTAGGTTTGAGCATTAGGAAAATTGGCCAGGGCGCATGAGGCACTGGAGGGCTAGGTGCTTGCATAAAAAGGTGCTTCTGCTGGTTTGGGCGTGGAGGATAAGCAGCTCTATAAACAGCAGTGAAGGTGTTGTAATATGGTGCAATTGGCGATGCAAGGCGAGGATGAACATTGCTCACTTGTGGCTGCCCTTGGTATGGCATCTTCCTCTTATTATCTTGTTCCATCTCACGAACCTTGTTCTCAGCCACAATAGCTTTGTCCACAAGCTTCTGGAAATTTGCATAGTCACAATTAAGCAATTGGACTTGAATCTAATTTTTTATGCCGCTCATAAACAAATATTGCTTGAGGCTGTCTCGATTAACATCCTCTGGAGCATACCTCAAGAGTTGAGTGAATCTATTAAGATACTCACTCACACTCGACCTTCCTTGCCTCAGGTTCTCAAATTCCTACCTCTTTAGAACCATAACACCTTTAGGAACAAAGTGAGAATGGAATTTCTCTTTGAACTCAGCCCAAGTGATCCTCTCTTGATTTTCATGGGCATTGCAAAGCGAGTCCCACCAATCCGCAGCTGCTTCAACTAGTTGATGGGAAGCAAAGAGAACCTTCTCCCTGTCATTGCATTGGACAATCGCGAGCTTCTTCTCCACAGATTTCAACCAATCATTAGCTTCCATAGGATCATTCGCTTGAGCAAAAGTAGATGGCCTAGTCCTCATAAACTCACCCAATCCGTTATGAGGTGGTGGTGGTGGTGGTGGTGGTGGAGGCATATGGGGCTGATTATGGTTATTGGCCTGCAGTTGTCCCAAAGTTTGCATCACGGTCTGCATAAGCTGATTTTGCATAGCCAACAACTGCTCAAGGTTGCTAGTCTCAGGTCCAAGTCCATTGTTGTCTTGAGGTGCCCCATTGTTCTCCTCATCCTCATTGGCATTCCTTTGGTTGCGAGTCCTCGGCATCTGAAGAAAGAGCAAGAGATAGAAGAATTTAGAAAACATCCTCAACTATATGCATCAAGGGATATGAAACTAAGCAACTACCTATATAAGTCTATATGGATATGGCAAGTGCTAAAGCATCCACAATCCCCTATAAGCACACAAGAACACAAGCAATCATTACATAGCAACCACCACACCCAACAAACCACGAATATTCCTGAGTGCCTCTATGTGCTCTAAAGTGTCTATTTTATCTAGGGTGCGTCCTAGAGTCAACCTGTGGCTCTGATACCAATTTGTGACACTCGGTTCTAAAAATTAACCAAGTGCGATGCATATGTGTGCCCAGGACGTTCAACACACATACACAGGTGCATCATAAATGATATACCGAAATTACCACAGCACGAACTAGTTACTAAGTACATTTATTATAAAATTAAAATAATCCTCAAATTACAAACTCTAATGATCATTATTATTAATAACACTCTAGCGGAAATAATCTAACTAAGCAAACTAAGTATATGGGATAGCGCAACTCCAACACATCGACAGGCAAGTCGACGGCAGCACACAACCTAGAACTCCGTGTTATCCTTAGGGTACTCCCGAACATCACCTGAAAGTGTTGGTGGACGAATTGCAAGGGTGAGCACATGTCTTACTCAGCAAGTGTGGGAAAACACTGACATGTAGCTTAAACAAGGATTGATAATAAATAATGGCTATTTGCTGAGAAGTACAATAAAACATATGAAGGTCATCATACAATGTCTATATGAATTAATCCCATCATATCCCAAATAATTACCAATTATGAGTCCTCGGACAACTCCGAAAAGTTCCATTGGGGAAGATCGGACTAGTCTGT
Organism: Tuctoria greenei; assembly: GCA_036927565.1. Lineage (NCBI taxonomy): Eukaryota > Viridiplantae > Streptophyta > Magnoliopsida > Poales > Poaceae > Tuctoria > Tuctoria greenei. The sequence goes on along the minus strand of JAYESD010000003.1, from coordinate 81,725,692 downwards.
ACTTGAGAATGGACAAGTTCGAAAATCATCGGAATCATTTTCGAACTAATCCGTAGCAAAAGCGAATGAGTCTGGAAAACAACAGAGGCTAAACTGGACTAGTCCATGGTCTCACTACCAGGATTCCGGTTTATTGCGACAAAAAAAAAACGTTGCAATAGGTCGAAATTCGTCGCGATAGGTTGTTGTCGCAACAAATAGTGCGTCGCGATAGTTTTTGCGACTCGTGGTGATAACAGCCGTGGCAATAGGTTATTGCGACGAGTTGACATCCGTGGCAAATAGTATGGTATTGCGACGACTCCACGTTCGATGCAAATAGTATGGTATTGCAATAGTTTAAAGTATTGTGACGATTTAACGTATTGCAACGAAAATACCG